>CM070826.1:41315542-41915542 GCA_036326025.1 Chrosomus eos | reverse complement strand
GGTCCAGGTCATCCAAAACGTCAAGAGAGTAAGTTTCACTTCAATTAAATCCAAGTTTGATGTGTGATGGAAAGGTTCCTTTATAGACCGTTGACGATGAAAAAACGGCCACAGTGCCTATAAACCAGTTGTCGCGTTCACCTGCTAGATTAACTGTCTATTTACCGATCAAAGACAGTAACCTTGCTTACTCGGAGCAAGTCCAATATTTCAGAGACCGCACCATCAAGAGACAGTAACATTAATGACAATCACACAGACGGACAGAAATGTAGACAGTTGGGGTCATGCTGCCATCTTGGAATGATTTACTCATGAATTACTCATGAATATGAAAAAACATCATATTCTACACAGAAGACCCCGAAGCCTGGCACTCAGCAATCAGACATCACTACCCCACAGTAATCAGAAAGGGCATCAGTAACGGATGGAAACTACAGATTAAGGAAGGGGAGGATTCAGATTCAGATGTCACGATAACAGCGAACCTATATAAAAATGGGACTGTAATGATTCAAGGGAAGCTGAAACAATTTGAAAAGGATTTTCTGCAAATTAAAGTAAATGCTCAGCTGAACAAGATCAGCCCTAATACACAGAAACGTGCAGAAGCCCCCTCGACCTCCAGCCATCAGTCCACAGCTGAGCAGTCCCGGGACGACAGTGAGGAGATCTCCCTTCTACACAGCATCATCAACGACATGAAGGAGAAGTTCAGGGAGATGGAGCAGCTGAGAGAGGAGATGCATAGAGTAGTGAAGGAGACTGATCCAACAAAGAAAGAAGCGGATTACAGGAAAGAAATAGAAATGCTTAAGAAAGAAACTCAAGAAATGAAAAAACAGGGAGAGGAGTACAGCAATCAGCTGTCTGTAATGAGGGAGGAGATGAGAAAGCTGAGAGAAGACTGAGAGTCAGCTATGGAGAAGCAGCCGACACAGAGAGAAGAACAGCAGAGCTCAGAGGAGACTCCTTCTCCAGTGCCCACAGAGACCCTGCCTGACAGCCCTCCTCCAGCAGACTCCTACAGCCAATCACAGCCTCAGATTATACTCCTCGTGGACTCCAATGGCACATTTATAGATGAAAAGAGACTGTTTCCGAGAAAAAATGTCAAAAAAATCTGGTGCCCAAACACACAGAAGGCCCTGGAGCTCTTGAGTGAAGAGCAGCTGGGTTCCCCCAGCCACATCATCATCCACACCGGCACCAACGACCTCAGAGATCAGCGAGAGAGAGTAGCTACAGCTCTCATTAATGTGACAGAGAAGGCATCCTCCAACTTCCCCAACTCCAAAATCATCCTCTCCACCCTGCTACTGCGCTCGGACTTCCACCCAGACACCATCAGGCATATAAATGCTAGAGTTTCCAGAGACTGTGCACTAAAGCCCAGCGTACACCTGGCTCAGCACCCCACTCTGAATCTCAGCAGCCTGTACGACCATGTCCACCTCCACAGAAGGGCAGTCCCCATCTTTGCCAAAACCCTGAAGGACATCGCACTCAACCGCAGCTCCAGCGCACCGCAGCGACTTCATGGACACCCCATAGAGCTACTGCAGAGACACCCCCAAAACACCACCCCCTCAGCCCCACGACAGGCTCTGTGTTTCCCCCTGGAAAACACCACATGACCAGGCCTGAAGCCCCCTCGCCTTCTCATCCACATGATCATCATCAGCAGCAACAGCAGGACAGAAGGAGCTACGCTGAAGCAGCCGGCAGATCCCTGACCCACTGCAGCCGGCCGGCAGATCACTCATCGCCAGCCAGAGACCTCACAAACATCCAGCACATGCTGACTCTGCTGTGTTCACATCTCATGGGTTAGTGACTCACAAAAAAAAAAAAAAAAAAAAAAAGTGAGTTAGGAAATTGAAAATGTGTGTGTGTGTGAGAGAGAGAGTGTGTTTTATTTCTACTTATTTTAGATCAGATTCTTAGAAACCTATTATTTATTATTCTTGAAAAAAGTATGGATGTGTATGCATGTGTAGGCTATGTGTTTATTTTTATTTTTTATTTTATACTCTTTTTTTTTTATCAGATATTTAGAAACTCATTATTTATCTTCTTGGGGAAAAAAAAGAAGAAAAAGAAAAAAACTATATATATATATAATATGAATATGATATCTTTGTATCTTTATTTTACCTAATTTATACATTTAACTTATTTTCTTACATCATAATATTTAATATATTCTTCTTGATTTGTTAATTCAATGATGTCTGTCTTGTTTTGAAATAACTAATGTGATTATTTAATAAACTCAGACTCCCTGAAAGTCACATGTTGGAACATTCAAGGACTGAGGTCCTCTGTTTTTGGTATTAAGACCCAACATTCGGACTTTAAAAAAGAAATTGAGAACTCTGACATTATAATACTACAGGAAACATGGAATGTTAAAGATTTGTCCACTGGCTGTCCAATTGGATTTAGGGAAATAGTTCTACCATCGACAAAAACTAAGAGGGGTGACTCAGGGCAGAGAGTCAGGGGGAATGCTGATATGGTATAGAGCACACCTCATAAACTCAATCACAGATATACAAATCGGAAAATTTAACATTTGGTTAAAAATCCAAAAAAACATCTTCTCCACAGACTGTCATATATTCTTGTGTGCTATATACCTTCCCCCAGCTGAGTCCCCCTATTACAGTGAAGAAACCTTCTCCATTCTGCAGGAGGAGATCTGCCATTTCCAGACTAAAGGGAATGTGTTAAAATGTGGCGATTTAAATGCCAGAACTGGAAATGAATCAGACTTTGTTAAGGGAGATAAATATATCACAAACACCAGCCACTCTCTGCCTTCATACCACCTAAGAAACAATTATGACAAATTTACGGACAAAAGTGGGAAAAGCTTACTAGATCTCTGTCGATCACTGGGCCTGTATATAGTGAACGGTCGTATATGGGGAGACTCTTTTGGTTGTTACACCTTTAATTCTTTCCTGGGCAACAGTACTGTAGACTACTTCATTACAGACATTGACCCAGTGCATCTCAGGGCATTCACAGTCAGTCCTCAAACACCTCTGTCAGACCACTGTAAGATTACTCTATATTCAAGACGAACAGACAGCCCTCTCATTTACTGAAGCTGCAACCACCCTACAAGTGGACAAATAACAGCACAGAAAATTATCAAAATGCAATAGAAAATCAAACGATCAAATTATTATTGGACAAATTTATAATGAACACATATTCACAAAATAAATTAGGCATAAATCTGGCACTTAGTGACATTACCAAAATATTCCACCAATCAGCATCCATGTGCAATTTGAAAATAAAATCATCAAAAAGGAAACCAAAAAGCTCCAATGAAATGTGGTTTGACAGCGAGTGCAAAAATATTCGAACAACAGTACGAAATCTTTCAAATCAGAAACACAGAGATCCTGACAACGAAGAACTCCGCCATCAGTATCACGAAGCCCTTAGACTGTACAAACAAACTCTTAGAGTAAAAAAGGAAGAACACACAGAACAATTATTTCAAGCAATGGAGGAGTCAATAAACACCAGTAACTTCTGGAACAATTGGAATTCTCTCTATAGGCCTCAACAGGATTTTGAGTGTAGGATATTTCCCTGACACCTGGAACCAAGGCCTAATTACACCAATCTTTAAACAAGGAGACAAATTTGAGCCAAACAATTAATAATTGATTGAAACAATCAATAGCAACCTGGGGAAAATATTCTGTTCGATTATTAATATAAGATTGCAGAACTTTCTCAAAACCCACAAAATTCTGGACAAAAGTCAAATTGGATTTCTGCCCAAACACAGAACATCTGACCACATTTACACTCTTCACACGATCATTGATAAACATGTATACCAAAATAAATCCAAAGTCTTCGCTTGCTTTATTGATTTTGAGAAGGCTTTCGATTCGATCTGGCACGAAGGACTCTTCCTAAAACTATTGGAAAATGGGATTGGAGGGAAAACATTTGATTTGATAAGCACCATGTATAAAAACAATACATGTGCTGTAAAAATAGGGAATAAACGAACAGAATTTTTCTCCCAACAACGAGGAGTCAGACAAGGTTGCCCATTGAGCCCCACTCTATTTAACATTTATATAAACTAATTAGCTAAAGCCTTAAATAATTCCACGGGCCCCGGACCAACCCTGACGCAATCAGAAGTTAAATGTCTCCTCTTTGCAGATGATTTAGTCCTTCTGTCAAAAACAAAAGAGGGACTACAACAGCTCCTCGACGGCGTAGAGACATTCTGCCAAACGTGGGCTCTCAAAATTAACCTAGCAAAAACTAAAATAATGATTTTTCAAAATAGATCCAGGTGTAGGGAAAATAAATTCATCTTCAGAGCAGGAAACCAAGTCCTCCAACACACACATGAATACACATATCTGGGTCTAAAACTGAGTTCAACAGGGAACTTTAATCTGGCTGTGAATGAACTGAAGGCAAAAGCAACGAGGGTCTTCTACATGATTAAAAATACAATTCGACATGAAATTCCAATTCAAACCTGGCTAAAAATCCTAAAAGCAATAATTGAACCAATTGCCCTGTATGGCAGCGAGATATGGTGACCCCTAAAAACACAAGATTTCTCAAAATGGGAAAAAGAGGAAATTGAAACTCTGCATACTCAAATTTGTAAAAGCATCCTAAAAGTAAACAGAGCGACACCAAACAACTCGTGCAGAGCTGAATTAGGACAATACCCCCTATTTATCAGTATCCAAAAAAGAGCTTTGAAATTCTACCAGCACCTGAATCGCAGTGACCCGAGCTCATATCAGGCCGAAGCCCTGCGGTGTCAGGAGCAGAACCGGCCCCGGAGCGCACTCTCACAGCTGATGCTCAAACTACAGCCAGACCAGCACAGCACTCTCTGGCCAAACCAAATTATACAATTACAGAAACTAAATTACATTAACTATTGGAAAGATGCTACAAAATCACAAAAGAAGATGGAACTCTATTTGAACCTGAAAAGAGATTATAAACCAGCAGAATACCTGAGCTGTGTTAAAGAGCATAAAGTGAGAAAGACCCTAACCAGATATAGACTGAGTGACCACAGTCTGGCTGTAGAGAGAGGACGGCACCGGCAGAGATGGCAGCCGAGAGAGCAGAGACTGTGTTCTCTGTGTGTGTGTGTGTGTGTGTGTGTGTGTGTGTGTGTGTGTGTGTGTGTGTGTGTGTGTGTGTGTGTGTGTGTGTGTGTGTGTGTGTGTGTGTGTGTGTGTGTGTGTGTGTGTGAGTGACCACAGTCTGGCTGTAGAGAGAGGACGGCACCGGCAGAGATGGCAGCCGAGAGAGCAGAGACTGTGTTCTCTCTGTGTGTGTGTGTGTGTGTGTGTGTGTGTGTGTGTGTGTGTGTGTGTGTGTGTGTGTGTGTGTGTGTGTGTGTGTGTGTGTGTGAGTGACCACAGTCTGGCTGTAGAGAGAGGACGGCACCGGCAGAGATGGCAGCCGAGAGAGCAGAGACTGTGTTCTGTGTGTGTGTGTGTGTGTGTGTGTGTGTGTGTGTGTGTGTGTGTGTGTGTGTGTGTGTGTGTGTGTGTGTGTGTGTGTGTGTGTGTGTGTGTGTGTGTGTGTGTGTGGAGTGACCACAGTCTGGCTGTAGAGAGAGGACGGCACCGGCAGAGATGGCAGCCGAGAGAGCAGAGACTGTGTTCTCTGTGTGTGTGTGTGTGTGTGTGTGTGTGTGTGTGTGTGTGTGTGTGTGTGTGTGTGTGTGTGTGTGTGTGTGTGTGTGTGTGTGTGTGTGTGTGTGTGTGTGTGTGTGTGTGTGTGTGTGTGTGTGTGTGTGAGTGACCACAGTCGGGCTGTAGAGAGAGGACGGCACCGGCAGAGATGGCAGCCGAGAGAGCAAGAACTGTGTTCTCTGTGTGTGTGTGTGTGTGTGTGTGTGTGTGTGTGTGTGTGTGTGTGTGTGTGTGTGTGTGTGTGTGTGTGTGTGTGTGTGTGTGTGTGTGTGTGTGTGTGTGTGTGTGTGTGTGTGAGTGACCACAGTCTGGCTGTAGAGAGAGGACGGCACCGGCAGAGATGGCAGCCGAGAGAGCAGAGACTGTGTTCTGTGTGTGTGTGTGTGTGTGTGTGTGTGTGTGTGTGTGTGTGTGTGTGTGTGTGTGTGTGTGTGTTTGTGTGTGAGTGACCACAGTCTGGCTGTAGAGAGAGGACGGCACCGGCAGAGATGGCAGCCGAGAGAGCAGAGACTGTGTTCTGTGTGTGTGTGTGTGTGTGTGTGTGTGTGTGTGTGTGTGTGTGTGTGTGTGTGTGTGTGTGTGTGTGTGTGTGTGTGTGTGTGTGTGTGTGTGTGTGTGTGTGTGTGTGTGTGTGAGTGACCACAGTCTGGCTGTAGAGAGAGGACGGCACCGGCAGAGATGGCAGCCGAGAGAGCAGAGACTGTGTTCTCTGTGTGTGTGTGTGTGTGTGTGTGTGTGTGTGTGTGTGTGTGTGTGTGTGTGTGTGTGTGTGTGTGTGTGTGTGTGTGTGTGTGTGTGTGTGTGTGTGTGTGTGTGTGTGTGTGTGTGTGTGTGTGTGTGTGTGTGTGTGTGTGTGTGAGTGACCACAGTCGGGCTGTAGAGGACGGCACCGGCAGAGATAGCAGCCGAGAGAGCAGAGACTGTGTTCTGTGTGTGTGTGTGTGTGTGTGTGTGTGTGTGTGTGTGTGTGTGTGTGTGTGTGTGTGTGTGTGTGTGTGTGTGTGTGTGTGTGTGTGTGTGTGTGTGTGAGTGACCACAGTCTGGCTGTAGAGAGAGGACGCCACAGGCAGAGATGGCAGCCGAGAGTGCCGAGACTGTGTTCTCTCTGTGTGTGTGTGTGTGTGTGTGTGTGTGTGTGTGTGTGTGTGTGTGTGTGTGTGTGTGTGTGTGTGTGTGTGTGTGTGTGTGTGTGTGTGTGTGTGTGTGTGTGTGTGAGTGACCACAGTCTGGCTGTAGAGAGAGGACGGCACAGGCAAAGATGGCAGCCGAGAGAGCAGAGACTGTGTTCTTGTGTGTGTGTGTGTGTGTGTGTGTGTGTGTGTGTGTGTGTGTGTGTGTGTGTGTGTGTGTGTGTGTGTGTTAGGGATGGGACGATACACTTAAACTCACAATATGATGCACCTCGATATGCCAGGGTCACGATACGATACGTCACGATACGATATCAAAAAAGGAAAAAAAAAAGAAAATAATATAACAGACATCCCAAGTCTCCTTGAAGTTCCGGGAGTCACCCGCATATTGATAGCGTCTCCCTGATGCCCGCAAATTAGTTCAAATCTCCCGGAATCTATAATGCGCGTGCGAGACAGAACATACTGCGCGCACAAACATAGCGCGCGCGCGCACAAACATAGCGCGCGCGCACGCACGGCAAAAAAAAGGGAGAGCGAGAGACCTTGCGAGTGTCTCTCGCGCTCTCTCCCGTGCACTCGCTATGTATGTCTCTTTCAGGACACGCACGCGCGCGCGCTCACATAGACACACACCGGCAAGTTGCGTCCTCAATTTCGACCTCATTTGACTCCATGGTCGGCTGTTTGGGAGCAAGGCAGTTGGTGCTAATGCTAATATTTGATAGCTCGCTGTAGACTGCAGTGTTGTTGTTGCAACATGCGCTTTCTTGACGTGATGACGTACCGCACCGTTCCCCGGATATCTTTTTTTTTCCATTTAGTTTTACCCTGCTTGATCAGCAGATGGTGCTGCCAGCCTGCCACCATAGACTGTATGTCTGCCCCATCATACACACACACACATATAATACACTAAATTATTTATATACAGTAGGTTACCAACCAGAATAATACTTTCAACGCCGCCGCTTTGCCGCGGCGGTGAAATTCGGGGTGTATTTGCTGCCTTTAACCGCTAAGAGGCGCTACAATCACAGACTTTGAAAAGTGTCCGTTTATTCTCTCTATTGCGTAATCTGCCGCTGCGTCGCGGCTCATTCAGAGCGATTAAAAGCTAGTAGCAGATGAATTTAAGTGAAATGTAGTTAAAATAATTCATCACAATACTTAAATTAAATTGAATAAATAATGAAAACATTTCTTTATAAAACATTGCAATAGAAACATATTAGGCTACATCAAGGCTTTGGAAGAGTATAAGACGTTGACGTAAACGTTCAGGCGGTGGCTCTGTGGTTAACGCAACGACACGGAGATCCAAGAGACCCGAGATCGAATCTTAATATAACACCATGTTGGCCGACAGCATTAATCTTTAACCGTTCTTGATGCTTAAATAGGTGACTGTTTATTTGCGAGTTTATTAACTGTTTATTTATTTAAAGTCAAGCGTTTCAATGGCATATTATTGCTACAGTGGAGCTGGGGGGTTGTTAGGGGGGGCTTCTTACATTTGCTTCATAAACACACGCACACTAGCAAACACACGCAATGCAATTTTTCTTCTGCACCCGATGGATACTCATAATTTTCAAGCCCCACTGCCCCCATCGCCCCAACACAATGCTAATGAAATACGCAACAAGCTTAAAATGTTCCAATTTATTGAAGTAACAAGTAGGCTAGTATCTAAATACAAACTAAACAAACAAAAACAAAAATAGAGAAAATAAAAGTGCTGCTGTGTCAAAATGTTAAAAAAAGAAAAGAAGAGAAATCCATTTGGCAAGACAAAAAAATGAAAAAATTAAAATAGACATAACATAGGCTAATGTGTTTGATATGGGATTAAAATTATGGGCAGTGCATGAGATATAAACTAATGATTAATTATGTCAAAATTCCTTTGTTCCGATCAGAGCATGTGAGCATTTCTGGATATTCCTCGGCTCGCTCATTCCGCTCAGGGTCGCGCGCTCATGCTGTCTCCGACTAGTTTTTTTCTAGTCAACTAGTAGCCTAGTTGTTTATTTAAGCCATCAGTGGACAAATCACCCCTTTATATTGATTTAATAACTTAAATAGGATATACAGGGTAATGAGTGAGTGTTATAAAGCTGCACTCAAGTGCACGAGCCGGCAATGGTGAATGTGTAAAAAAATAGAAAGGAGACATTTAATTGTTTATTAATAAGCTGGTGATTTCTGCGTCGCTGCAAAGATGAAGATGCGATGTAGACTCGCCATGAACGAATAAAGATATAAAGGCATAAAAAGGAAAAGTTCCTCCCGTTGGCGCGCCCAACCTGTCACTTCTCTATTTCCCACCCATAGAGGGGCGCGCCCCACACTTTGAGCGGCGACTACCATCTGTAGTTAGGGGGGATCTAGCCGGTGTTCTGTCTCTCCCTCTCTCTGCCGTGCAAGCGGCCGCGCGCTACACAGTTTGAACCAGTCTATGGTTTGAACTTGCATAATCACTTAGCCTTTCGAAAACCGGGACATTCATTGTCCCGGGAGAGTGCTTCAATTTCCCGGGACAGGTTATTAAAAAGAAGGACAATCCCGGTAAAACCGGGACGGTGGCAACCTAACTTGCATTTAGACTTTATTTCCATGCAAAAAAGAAACACACAATCTTATTCTTGCTACATTTTAAATTTGTTTTGCCAAAGAAATTGCAGCTAAATTAGACAAAACGGTACAAATCGAAAATAGTCCACAGCAACATAAATTAAAAACATGAGTTTTGCCTCTCTCGCGCTGGATCTCAGCAAGTTTATTTAGTCTCCCTTGCTCAAACATTCTTAAACTCTACAGAACCAGTTAAAACAACTGGATTGAACACTTCAATTTAAATTTGTGTGTGAAAACACTTTAAATAGGCTACAATAAATAAACTACAATATGTATAATTTAATCAAATATGGGGACACATCGATAGATGTAGCCTATCCTTAAAATAATTTTGCCTTTGCCATCGGGCTGGCTATCCGCCACTCTCCATATGAATGAGGAACATTATCACCTATTGTCTGTCCCTTTAAACCCCCCACATGCTCTCTGAGTCTGAGTCTGACTTAAAATAAGGAGAAGTCGCAATTCACACTTAAATCGCTCTTCTAGCATTAGGCTATTAAAGTGTTGATAATGAAAGAATTAAATGATTTAAGCTACATGTGGTATTTCTGTCATAAAAGTTTATTACTAAATATTTCATTATTTAAATAATTTAAGAAATAAAACTGGTTTGGGCCAGCTTTTTCCAAGCAAAACTAAATATAATCTTCAAACGCATGTTCATTTTGTTGTCACGAACAAAATGCTCAACTCAATATTAAATTCTACAGGGATCTTTGGGTCCAGGCATGCAAATTGTGAATTAGTTCTTTTTAAAATTATTATTATTCAAATAAATCTCGGTGCTTCGTGGTAGCCTACTGCTGATAAACTAAATAACATTTATATAATAATTATGAACTTTAAATGAAACAATATAGCAACACTTCGACGAATAAATGATTTGATCTGTTTTTACATTTTAATTCAGGGCGATTTTAATTAAACGAGATTTTCACCTTGTCATTTTCTCATTGCGAGGCGCTCACAATCACATAAACATATTTGAGCAGATTCTCTGTAGCTCTCGTTTTCATATGGATTACATAATCAGATAACATTTATTAACCTAAATATTTAGACATTTAAAGGCTTAAGACATATCCGATTTCCTATCGTGTCTGAGCTGAGGCAAGTGGCTTTCGGTTTATTTTTGTGACACGCAGTTCCCGGAGACCGAGAGAGACGACAGATAAACTTTTATCATTAGCCTAAAAAAAAGTTTACAGTTTTGAACGATGTAGGCTACTCTACTCTTATCTGTATGACCAAAAAAAAAATCACGTATAGCCTATTAAGTTATTTTAGCTGTTATGAGAAAAATAAATCAAATGAACGCGCTGCCTCGTTTGTCGAAAACTTACTTAAAACCATGTTTTTAAAAACTCTATGTAGGCTATAGGGAATAAAACAAATATAGATATATATAGGCCTATATATCTTTTTTTTTATATATATACAAAACTGCTTTTGAACAATTGGTATTATTAGCTACAGATCTAAAGTCGTTCTGTTGGATAGCCTATTTGTTCCTTAGTGTAAAATGGAAATGCATGGTAATATTATTTTATAAATATAAGCAAAAAATATATGGTGTAACAGAGTTTTAGAACTAAACAAATCTGCATTAATAGCCTAAAAATATATATATTTTTACAGAAGTCCATGTTAGTTCGGGATTTGAACGCAGGTCTGCCGATTGATAAACCGTCAGCTCTACCACTCGGCCATGTCGGAGCTCACTGAGAAAAGCCCAAACCTTTATGCAGTGTGTGTTAGCTCAAATGAGTGAGAATGTTTTGTTGTTAGCCTATTGTGAGTGTAGCCTACTTTACATGAATAAAATAGACCTTTTACAGTTTTAAAATATGATATCCTATCTGTATGACCTAAAATAACGAAGTAGGCTATAGCCTGTTAAGTTATTTTAGCAGAAAAAGAAATTCAAGTGAATGCGGCGTTTGTCGAACTCTAATTCAATGGCAGAAGAAAACCCCATTTTAGAATACGCACTAGTCGTGGTGTGTCAAAATACTTAATTATAAACTTCAATATTTCGTTCAAAACCACATCAAAACGCTTTGTGACATTTTAAAAAGCCGTGAATGTATTAATGCCATTGGAACCAGGATCGTAACTGAAATGCGCTGCATGTTATCTCTCAATACAGGAGCAGAAGCGCTGGTTCAGATTTTATTGTTTGTTGTTTAAACGTGCGTGTTTTAGGCTATATTTAAAAAATATATACTATATTTGATAAGGTCTATTTAGGGTAGGCCTATTCGCTATAGCCTACTGTGGAGGGGGGAAATCACCCACCGGCAAATCGCACCTTGCTTAACCATGTTTTTTAAAATTATTTCTGCATCTGGAAAGAATTCCAGTCCTTCTGTCTGCTGTCCTGTTTTTTTTTTTTTTTTTTTTTTTTTTAACAGAACTGTTTTTGAAGACGTAAATTCAGTCAATCTGTTGGATGAGATTTGTTCCTTTGTGTAAAATGGAAATGCATGGTAATTATATAAAAAACATATTTATTCGGGTTTCGAACCCGTGTCTTTGTACTGCTTAAACCTTCAGCTCTACCACTCGACCACAAGTTCGGTTGTTCACGCGTCAGTGTGCCCACAAACGACAGATGCACTCTTCAATCTTCTCATTCCTCAATAGTTTAGCATCATTGATTGCACCTAATTTATTTTCACTGACTGCGAGATAGGCCTCTTTTAAATTTTGATTCATAAAATGTTCTGCTCTAAAAGTTTGCTATATTCTATTTAAAAATGTAGGCTACTTTTACATACGTTTTGCTTTCGCTAAATGTCCCTTTGCGCCACCTGGCGGTCATTCCGCGAATGACTTAGAAATGCGACTGGTTTTTTTTTGCCGCGGCGGCAATGGGCATTCTGGTTGGCTACCTACTGTACTACGCAAATCATGCAGCAGTGCCATCTATCTTTATTTCGCGATCCATTTTTTTCGACCTCGATGCGTTTCGTCACGTTTTGTATCGCGATATTTCGTCAAACGATATTTCGTCCCATCCCTAGTGTGTGTGTGTGTGTGTGTGTGTGTGTGTGTGTGTGTGTGTGTGTGTGTGTGTGTGTGTGTGTGAGTGACCACAGTCTGGCTGTAGAGAGAGGACGGCACAGGCAGAGATGGCAGCCGAGAGAGCAGAGACTGTGTTCTCTGTGTGTGTGTGTGTGTGTGTGTGTGTGTGTGTGTGTGTGTGTGTGTGTGTGTGTGTGTGAGTGACCACGGTCTGGCTGTAGAGAGAGGACGGCACAGGCAGAGATGGCAGCCGAGAGAGCAGAGACTGTGTTCTGTGTGTGTGTGTGTGTGTGTGTGTGTGTGTGTGTGTGTGTGTGTGTGTGTGTGTGTGTGTGTGTGTGTGTGTGTGTGTGTGTGTGTGTGTGTGTGTGTGTGTGTGTGTGTGGGTGTGTGTGTGTGTGTGTGAGTGACCACAGTCTGGCTGTAGAGAGAGGACGGCACAGGCAGAGATGGCAGCCGAGAGAGCAGAGACTGTGTTCTGTGTGTGTGTGTGTGTGTGTGTGTGTGTGTGTGTGTGTGTGTGTGTGTGTGTGTGTGTGTGTGTGTGTGTGTGTGTGTGTGTGTGTGTGAGTGACCACAGTCTGGCTGTAGAGAGAGGACAGCACAGGCAGAGATGGCAGCCGAGAGAGCAGAGACTGTGTTCTGTGTGTGTGTGTGTGTGTGTGTGTGTGTGTGTGTGTGTGTGTGTGTGTGTGTGTGTGTGTGTGTGTGTGTGTGTGTGTGTGTGTGTGTGTGTGTGTGTGTGTGTGTGTGTGTGTGTGTGTGTGTGTGTTTGAGTGACCACAGTCTGGCTGTAGAGAGAGGACGGCACAGGCAGAGATGGCAGCCGAGAGAGCAGAGACTGTGTTCTGGGGTGTGTGTGTGTGTGTGTGTGTGTGTGTGTGTGTGTGTGTGTGTGTGTGTGTGTGTGTGTGTGTGTGTGTGTGTGTGTGTGTGTGTGTGTGTGTGTGTGTGTGTGTGTGTGTGTGTGTGTGTGTGTGTGTGTGTGTGTGTGAGTGACCACGGTCTGGCTGTAGAGAGAGGACGGCACAGGCAGAGATGGCAGCCGAGAGAGCAGAGACTGTGTTCTGTGTGTGTGTGTGTGTGTGTGTGTGTGTGTGTGTGTGTGTGTGTGTGTGTGTGTGTGTGTGTGTGTGTGTGTGTGTGTGTGTGTGTGTGTGTGTGTGTGTGTGTGTGTGTGTGTGTGTGTGTGTGTGTGTGTGTGTGAGTGACCACGGTCTGGCTGTAGAGAGAGGACGGCACAGGCAGAGATGGCAGCCGAGAGAGCAGAGACTGTGTTCTCTGTGCTCTCAGAGAGAGGTGGAGACAGAAGAACACTTCCTCATACACTGTGATCACTATCACAGCATTAGATCTGACTATTTCACTTGATTCCAACAGCTAGAACCAAATTTTATGGCATTGCCAAATTCAGAAAAATTAATTGATATTTTGGGAGAAAACTTCAGCTCAATCACAACAGCAGCAAAGTATGTAACAGCCTGCCACAAACTACGAGAGTCAGCCAGTGGACAAAACTAAAGTCTGAATGTTGGTTAAAAACTGTTGGTTTTTTTTTGTGTGTGTTTATTTTAATTTTGATATATAAATGAAATATATTCATGCATTTGTTTACACTATTAATGTATTGATTATTTGTTCATTGCCTATGCAATGGCCAATACTTTGGCAATACTGTATAAGTCATGCCAATAAAGCTCATTTGAATTGAATTGAGAGAGAGAATCAGCAGTAGGGGGCGTGTCTACTCATGATGGGGAGAGAGAGAGAGAGAGAGAGAGAGAGAGAGAGAGAGAGAGAGAGAGAGAGAGAGAGAGGAGAGAGAGAGAGAGAGAGAGAGAGAGAGAGAGAGAGAGAGAGAGAGAGAGAGAGAGAGAGAATCAGCAGTAGGGGGCGTGTCTACTCATGATGGGGGAGAGAGAGAGAGAGAGAGAGAGAGAGAGAGAGAGAGAGAGAGAGAATCAGCAGTAGGGGGCGTGTCTACTCATGATGGGAGAGAGAGAGAGAGAGAGAGAGAGAGAGAGAGAGAGAGAGAGAGAGAGAGAGAGAGAGAGAGAGAGAGAGAGAGAGAGACCTTTAAGGGTGCTTTCACACCTGCCTCGTTTAGTTCGGTTGAATCGCACTAGAGTTCGTTTTCCCCGTTGGTGCGGTTCGTTTGGGCAGGTGAGAAAGCAGCAATCGCACTCGGGTGCGCACCAAAAGCGGACCAAACAAGCGTACCGAGACCTCCTCGAAGAGGTGGTCTCGGTACGCTTTCAAACGAACTCTGGAGCGGTTCGTTTGTGGTGAGAACGTGATCCGACCTCGAACAGACCCAACTGCCAAATAATTGCGCATTTTTGGACTAAACCAGCTGCCGTAGTCAAACACATCGGTAACACTTTATTTGAAGGGGTGTGCATAAGACTGACATGACACTGTCATAAACATGACATAACACCTGTCATAAACATGAAGGAGTCTTTATGAATGTTTATGACTGTTGTCATTAAGTGTCATTCGGTAAATTATGACACTTTCAATGCAAAGTTGACATTGTTTAAAATGTCTTTGTTATGACAACTTGACATTACCCAAGACAAAAATGTCTTGATTATGACAACTTGACATTAACAAAGACAGAAATGTCTCTGTTATGACAACTTGACATTAACCGAGAAATCATAACCTGTCAACCTGTCACAACTTTGGCCGTCATGACACCATTATAACTGTGTCATGAATATTTTACGTGTCCTCAAGTAAAGTGGAACACATTGTACTAGTTATAAAGATGTCATTAAGGGTTATTACACTGCAAAATGCTTGAAGTTTGATAATTAGACCTGTTATGACATATTTGTGACAGGTTGACAGGTTATGATTTCTTGGTTAATATCAAGTTGTCATAAGAAAGACATTTCTGTCTTTGTTAATGTCAAGTTGTCATAATCAAGACATTTTTTGTCTTGGGTAATGTCAAGTTGTCATAACAAAGACATGTTTGTCTTTGTTAATGTCAAGTTGTCATAACAAAGACATTTTAAACAATGTCAACTTTGCATTAAAAGTGTCATAATTTACCGAATGACACTTAATGACAACAGTCATAAACATTCATAAAGACTCCTTCATGTTCATGACAGGTGTTATGTCATGTTTATGACAGTGTCATGTCAGTCTTATGCACACCCCTTCAAATAAAGTGTTACCAACACATCTAGTCAATAGCGCTCCCTTTAAGCTATGACAGGCTTACCGCGTTCTGCACTCTCAATAAAACTCTCCTCATAAACACAGCAGTTGTCCGCACTGCACAGGGAATCTCTTATTTATATAGCGTCTAGACTTTGTTGTTTATGAGGGATTTGCGAAAGGATAAAGGTTGTGCTGATTCTGAACATACATTGTGAGCGAATTCTCCGCATGTCTGCCGGATTGTAATCCTCTTTGTTTACTTCCGGGATTCTGTTGGAATTTTCCCGCACGTGAATTCTGACCAATCGAAATGCAGTTGTGGAAATATGTTCAAGACACAACTGGCCAACGAGCGATGTGGATGTTGTCACGTGACTGCATTTTGGTCCGTTTCATCAACTCATCAACTGATTCGGACCAGAACAATCAGTGTGGTGTGAAAATGAACCAAAACGCCTGAAAATGATACAAAGTATAATTTTTTGCCCTTAGTCCGGACCAAATGAACCGAACTACAGGTGTGAAAACACCCTAACACACCTTTATTTATACACTATATAGACATTCTTCATAAACATCTATTTTCTCAAATGTACATTAATAAATACACATATCCACACAAAAACTCATGCAATCTCATAAACATAGTAGGTATTGAAATAAAAATTACAATCTTCATTTAAACTTTTTTTTTTTTTTTTTTTGCCACAAAAGCTCATAGATTTAACACCAGCTCGTTTTCATAATCCACTGTGCACAAAACATCATTCAAAGCCCAAATTTCAACAAATCTGTCCATATTATTCATTAGTTTAAAATATGCAAACTCTGCCTTGATTCTAGATGCTATAAGAGCCTTTAAGACCACCTCAGGACCTACTTCCCCCTCTCCTTTCAGTTTCCTTTTCCTTGTTAACCATATTGCCATCTTTGCTCCTCCAACCACAAAATTAATTAACGAGATTTTTTTCCTATCTGATGCAACATACTTTGGTCCAAAGATAAAAACTTCATTGTTAAATCCTACCCCAAAATCTCTAACCCACCCATCTCTGAAACAATCCTCTCAATCTTAAACAACTTAAAAACAAATGATCTACTGACTCTTCAGTGCCACAAAAAGGACATTCCTTCCCTACAGTGGGGTCAATGTGTGCCACATGCCTGTTTGTAGCTACCGCCCAGTGAACAAGCCTCCACTGGAGATCCGCAGTGCGTTTTTCTATGGGAGGCTTGTACAGGGATCTCCAGCAGTACCTAGGGGAAGAGCCTGACCCCAACACATCTGACCACTTTGTCTCTTTACAATCTTTGAGCACATTATAATGAGACACCTTCACGCAAATATTGTACAGTGCCTTTTTGAGACAGTCTCAAAACCTTCCATCACAGGAGTCCTGAAATGTAGAAGAGAACCTTCCTCTGGCTCTTCATCCACCGCTGCTGAAACTTCCACTTGGGGAAAAAGACTCTCTCCATTCTGTTCAGGAACCTCTTTTCTCTCTGAGCTTTGTCTGAAGACAGAAGGCAATGCAGAAACAATTCCCTCCATTATTCTTGTTATTATCCTTATGGACTTGATACCCGTCTTACTGCACATCTCCTCTGGACTCTTCCAGTTTTCACCAGTCTTTAGGTCAGCGATTCTTGTACACCCCGCTCTTGCCATCACGTTCTGAATGCTCCTGGGCTCCAGTGCCTGTGCTGGTATCAGCGGGTTATTAAAAAGAGGTTCATTATCTGTCCAAAGTCCAATGTTTGAGAGAACTCTCTTAACCTTAAAAGTTGAAGTCCATGCTCTCAGAACTGCCTTGTAGAAAGGATAAACATTCCTCAAGTCCATGTTGGCCAATTTGATCAAAAACAATTGCACATCGTACTTGAAAATGTTCATTGTCCTCAACACAGCACGCGCTGTATCAGCCCAGCACGGCTCCGCATACAGCAGTCTTTGTGCTGCCTGAAGTCGGAATGTCTTTACTCTGTTCTTAATGTCCATCAGGCCTTGTCCTCCCTCTTGAACAGGTAGGAAAAGTACAGCAGATTTTTTCCAATGCTGCCCATCCCAGAAAAAGTCAATTAGCTTTCTTTGGAGCTCATCAACGACACTTTCCGGGGGATCCAGAACGTTCATTTTGTGCCATAATGCAGATGCAGCCAGATTATTGGTGACCAAAACCCTACCCCTGTACGACAGCTGGGGCAGCACCCACGACCATCGAGACAATCGGGCACACATCTTCTCCACCATACCCTCCCAGTTCTTCTGCCTATACTGATCTGTTCCTAAAAACACTCCCAACATCTTCAAACCCCCTCTTCCCCATGTAACTCCCCCTGGAAGCACAGGGGGCGCCCTTCCCTGCCAGTCTCCTAATAAATATCCTTCACTCTTTTCCCAATTTACTTTAGCTGACGAAGCCTTTTCGTAAATATTTAAAACATTTTTTAAATTCATTACATCTTTATCACTTCTTATAAAAACAGTGATGTCATCAGCATAGGCCGAAAGAGTGATTGGTTTGTTTTCACAACCTTTCACTAAAAAACCTTGTAATTTCTCCCTAAGTTTATATAGTAAAGGCTCAATTGCTAGTGAGTACACCTGCCCTGACAAAGGACATCCTTGTCTTATACCCCTATGAACAAAAACTGGATAACTCAGCCCACCTCCAACCTTTAACAAAGCAGAAGCTCCAGTATATAACAGTTTGATCCAAGAGATAAAATTCTCACCAAAACCAAAAGCTTTAAGAGTTTCAAATAAATAAAAATGATCCACTTTATCAAAAGCTTTCTCTTGATCAATTGACAGAAAACCCATATCCTCATTACCAGCAGTTGCTAAATTCATTATGTCACGCACAAGATAGAGATTGTCCATTATTGTTCTTTTTGGCACACAATACGTTTGGAAATCATTAATAACATACTCTAAAAAATGTTTTAATCTATTTGTAAGACACTTAGCTAGAATTTTATAATCAGTACACAGTAAGGCTACTGGTCTCCAGTTTTTTAACAATCCTAGGTCACCTTTTTTTGGTAATAAAGATAGAACTGCTCTTCTACAACTAGTTGGCAGTTCATTTTTCCTGTGAGAAAGTCTAAAAACATCGAGTACATCATCTTTTAAGATAGTCCAGAATTGTTTATAGAACTCAGAAGGAAGTCCATCAATGCCAGGGGACCGACCATTGGATAGTTTCTTTACCGCCTCTGATATTTCATCCAGTTGGATATCGGCATCAAGCCATCGTCTCTGATCATCAGTGATCTTTGGCAGGTCTCTTAATAGGTCTTCCATGCAATTAATGTCACAGTCTCTTGCTTTGAATAAATCAGTATAAAAGTTCTTTGCATGATTTCTCATTTCTTTTGGATTAGTTGTTAAAGTCCCATCGGGTAGCTTCAAATGTAACATAAGTTTTCTTTCTCCTTCTTTTCTCTCCAAGTTGAAAAAAAAAGAGCTCGGAGCATCCATTTCTCGTAATGAAGAAAAACGGGCTCTTATTAAAGCACCTTTTGCTCTTTCATTGAACAAAGAAGCCAAAACAGTCTTTTTTTCTCTTAATTGTTCCACTTCTTCTGAATTTTCTTCAATAATTCCTTTTTCGATTTCAGTTATCTCTTTTTCAAGCATTTTAATAGTGTTCTTTACATGGCTATTTGAGTGGGCTGTATAGTTCTGGCAGAAAATTCTTATTTGTGCTTTTCCAATCTCCCACCATTGCACTAAATCTTCATAATCATTTTTTTGTTTTTGCCATTTAGACCAAAATAACCCAAATTTTTCACAAAATATAGCGTCATGTAACAGATTCAAATTAAAATGCCAATAATAACTACAACGCTGTGACTTTTTTAAACTCATTTCAATTATGCACAAATGATGATCAGTAAAACCATTTGGAAAAATATTAGCTTTTAAAACTCTATTAGTATTATTTTTACTTACATAAAACCTATCCAACCTCGCAGCACTAATATGATCATGAGAGGCTTTAACCCATGTATATTGTTTCACTGTTGGATGTTTCTCCCTCCATATATCAGACAATTCATATTTCCTTATAATACTGCTTAAAGAAATAGCAGACTGGGGATACGGTTCTTCACCATTTCGGTCTAATGTAAAATCTAAGGTACAATTCCAGTCACCCCCAAGAACCATACATTCATTATCAATTTGTTTTTTTTTTTAATTCACAGGATAATTTTGTAAAAAATTCTACCCTTTCTGCTTCATTATTTGGTGAATAAACATTCATAAAAAGACATGGAAACCCCATTAGCTCCACTTGTACAATCAGAATTCTGCCCTTATCTATCTCATAAGAAGATATATTAGTCATATTGAGCTTCTTTGAAAACAGAATTGCAGCACCTCCACTGAGATTCGAGCCATGACTTAGAAAGATCTCACCCTCCCACCACATCTTCCACTCTACTTCATTACCTAGATCACTATGGGTTTCTTGCAAAAAAATAATATCCATATGTTTGTTTTGAATCAATTCATACAAAGCGGCTCTTTTTCTATAATCCCTTCCTCCATTGATATTAATTGTCCCTATTTTTATGCTCTCCATAAAAAGAGAAAAAAGAGAAAGACAAACAATCAGAAGAGAAAAAAAAGAAAACAACACCCTTTGTGACTTAACCATTATGTGTATTTCTTTTTAACCCATTCTTTCCCTTTCCGTAATTTTGTCACAATTTTCTTCAGTCTAAATCTTTTCCTTCGGCTCAGTTCTTCAAATCCCACACTTTTCTGTATTTTAACTACCGATCTCACGAATCTTTCAACATCAGGAAAAAAACTCTTGACATCAAAAGTCTTTCCAAAAGTTTCATCCAAGAATTCATTGATTTCATTCACTGTATATAACTGATCATCACCACTCGGAGAAGTAAAGTCAGACATTTCTGAAAGACTATCTTCATCACCCATCTCCTCCATTTCATCATCTCTATCACCAACCTCTCTAGCACCTTCATGATCGTTCCTGTGTCCAGTTTCAACTTCACATTGAGGAACAATCACCTCAGTTTCCTCAACTCTCTCAACACAATGTTTTTTAACTGTTTCTTCATAACTCACATCCTGGTTGTTCTGTGTTTCATTCCCTTCTGATTCATTTCCCTTCTTTTCCGTTTCATCTAAATTCCTTCCGACACTATCCTCTTTCTCACCATCAGTCTCTTTTGACCCACTCGGCCCAGCGACTCCATTTAACCCACTTGGTCCTGCTACTTCGTTGTCCAACTCGTTTTCAGTGTTCGTTTTATTAGGGCACGCATTTTTTTTGTGCCCTATTTCACCGCATTCAAAACATTTTAAACTCCCGGCACTGGCATAAAGCATGTAGGACTTGCCTTCACACAGAACTCCAAAGGAAATGTCAAGAGCCGGTGAATCTAAAAACATAAACACTTGGCGTCTAAAAGACATGACATGTTTCAGTGACTCGTTTTTACATCCTAGCGGAACCGTTTTAATTCCACTAGCTATTTTACCAAATCTCAACAATTCCTTTTCTATGTCTTGATTTGGTATGAAAGGGGGACAGTTCGAGATTGTTACACGGCTCGATTGAGACACCAGCGGGGAAATAACAGTATAGACGTCACTCACCCAAATGCCGCTCTCAACCAGCCGACTAGTTAAGTTCCATTCCTTCAGAAAGACCACGACGGCCTTATTCATCCGTGAAGCTGAAACAACGTTGTCGTACCCCACCTGTTCTCCTATCGCCACGAGCACTTCTTCCACTGACACGCCGGCCTCAGGTACACATCTAACGCCATGACGGAGTGAGAGAGAGGAGTCACACCCTCTCGGGCGAGCCTCCATCTCAAACACCCGCCACGCGATCAAACCAAGAAAAACCACTCACCTAAAGCTATCTTAAGAAAACCCAAAAGAAAAAACACTTTGCAAACAATAAGGGAAAAAAATAAACTTCAGAAAAACATAAAAGAAAAGAAAAGAAGGAAAATCATTTAAATCGCTCCTCTCACCCGTGAGAAACTCACACACCCCAAACTCAGAAAGAGAGAGAGAGAGAGAGAGAGAGAGAGAAGAGAGAGAGAGAGAGAGAGAGAGAGAGAGAGAGAGAGAGAGAGAGAGAATCAGCAGTAGGGGGCGTGTCTACCCATGATGGGAGAGAGAGAGAGAGAGAGAGAGAGAGGGAGAGAGAGAGAGAGAATCAGCAGTAGGGGGCGTGTCTACTCATGATGGGGAGAGAGAGAGAGAGAGAGAGAGAGAGAGAGAGAGAGAGAGAGAGAGAGAGAGAGAGAGAGAGAGAGAGAGAGAGAGAGAGAGAGAATCAGCAGTAGGGGGCGTGTCTACCCATGATGGGAGAGAGAGAGAGAGAGAGAGAGAGAGAGAGAGAGAGAGAGAGAGAGAGAGAGAGAGAGAGAGAGAGAGAGAGAGAGAGAGCATACAAACCATACACATTATTTTTTTAAACATTTATGATGAAATCACTTAGTTTTTCTACGTGGAATATTCAAGGTCTAAACTCCTCAGTCTTTGGCCTAAAAAGTAGAAATTCTGATTTTATGAAAGAACCCACTGAGCAAGCGACGTCTGTGGACATACAAAACAGGTTGATATCCCGTCCGCCCGTCCAGGCCATGATCTGAACGTCCAATGACAGCCAGAATTAGTCGATTAATGACACTGAGAAATTATGTCTAATCTGGCCATAATCTAAACGTCCACTGACAGCCAGAACTAGTTGAGAAAAGACGTTCATACTGACTATAATCTGGACGTCCGATGACATCCAGAAACAATCCATAAATGACGTGAATAAAGATGTCTAATCTGGCCATAATCTAAACGTCCACTGACAGCCAAAACTAGTTGAGAAAAGACGTTCATACTGTCTATAATCTGGACGTCCGTTGACATCCAGAAACAGTCCATAAATGACGTATATAAAGATGTCTAATCTGGCCATTATCTAAACGTCCACTGACAGCCAGAACTAGTTGAGAAAAGACGTTCATACTGTCTATAATCTGGACGTCCGTTGACATCCAGAAACAGTCCATAAATGACGTGAATAAAGATGTCTAATCTGGCCATTATCTAAACGTCCACTGACAGCCAGAACTAGTTGAGAAAAGACGTTCATACTGACTATAATCTGGACGTCCGTTGACATCCAGAAACAGTCCATAAATTAAATAAATAAAATATGTCCAATCTGGCCATAATCTAAACGTCCACTGACAGCCAGAACTAGTTCAGAACAGATGTTCATACTGCACTGTAAAAAAAAAAAAAAAAAAAAAAATGTCCTCATTTTACAGTAAATAACTTCCTATTTTCATCATTGTGGTGGCATTCATGTTCAATTCAATTCAATTCAAATTTATTTGTATAGCGCTTTTCACAATACACATTGTCTCAAAGCAGCTTTACAGAGAGTGCATTTCAGAAATGTACATAGAAAAATACAGTTAGTTAATCATGTATTAATTTAGGGCATAACATATCGCCGGCGTTGAGTCGTCTCGATGTGTGTGTTCAATTCGTAAATACGATCTTTATGACATGTCTTGAATGCATCAATAGCTCTAGTTTAGGGACAATCCATACAAACAATCATTGCTAAAATACATTACAGACTGTCACAGTGAGAAGATCTTTGTCCTTATCAAGCCTAAAGACCTAACCACTACAGTCAACACCTTGGAGTATCCATGCTGTTAAATAAAAGTCTGTAGACAAGGGTTAAGGTTAGGGTTAGCCCCTTAATTTCTAACCCCCGGTTTCACAGACAGGGTTTAGATATAAAGTTTAGGATTAGGCCTTAGTTAAATTTGGGCATTCAATTATAGCTTTTAAAAATGTACCTTAGAAAAAAAAAACATTACTGGTGTGCATCTTGAGACAAAACAATGGCACTGACATAAGATATATCAGTAGCCTACAAGTTGCTTTCAGGTAATACAGCTCAAACGTGCATTTTAGTCTGGACTACAGGCTTAAGCATTGCCTGTGAAAACCAGGGTATTATGTTGTAACTTAATTATGCCAATGTTAGCAAAGTGTTGTGTTGGACAGAGGGATTAACCCTAAACCAATATGTTGTGTAACAGTATCACAAAGCATGTTGACATTTATTAGGCATTAGAGTGTTTCTAAAGGAAAGGTCAAGAATTTGTGAAAGTGCAAAAGGGTCATTATGGGTCACATGAATGTAACCTTGCTGCTGCTCGGGTAGAATCCTTCGACTTCGGTTTTGTGGCTTTTACATTGTTTAAAACATGGATTATTTTACATCGGACTGCTAAATGTTTATTTTGAGTGAGTTGCGGAATGTAAATGAAGAACAAACAAGGAATATGGACAACGAACAACGGACATATTGCAATCTACGGAAGGTAACGTAAATAACTTTTTATTTTATACAAATTCTGATACATCAAAATATAGTGTATTAAATTGAGAATCTAAACGCGATTAGAGCAATATTGATATTAGTACGGTATTCCAATGTATTAGGCTAATTATGTGCTGAGCTAGCATGTATTGTCAGCTAACTTAGTTTATGATAAAAAATAAAATAAAACTCAGCATTGGAGCTTTACAATGAGTGAACTGAGAACATTATCTTTTTAGACAGAGGAACTCGAACCACTCCTTTACGAGTCTAGAAGAATCTGCAAACTAGGCTTTTAAATTGTTAATCGCGGGATTTAACGTTAACGTTAGGCCAAACGTTATCGATCAGTCAAAATAACGATTCATTATATGTTTTGGTGCTGGTGAGTCAATTTTGCAAGCTTTTGCAAATGTCTCTGTCAGTAGCCTAAGTAAAAAACAAATAGCTAATATTGCTGTGTGTGTTTCCTTCATGATCCAGGCATTTTAGGAGTATATCCAGCCACACGATCTCCAGATGGTGAGTATTCATAAAATACACGTGAAATAGAGGCAGAACATGTACACTCTGCTCAAAGACAATGTTTTATCTTCTATCTTCTTGAGTTCTTCAGGCCTAGCTGACCCAAAAATAAATGTCTAACTTACTTTTGTGAAACACAAGAATGTTGGGAATAAAACAACTGTATGTTCCATTGCATGAGAAAAACAAAAACAAATAAGCCATTTTTCAAGATATCTCAATTATGGTTCTACATAAGAAACTCATACAGTTTCAACTCTTCTTTTTTTTTGGATGAGCTGTTCTTTTAAAGACATTTGCTAAATTAACCATGGTTTTTATTATAGTAAAGGTGTAGAAACCATGTTTTTTATGGTGGATTGATTACAATAATGTATTACCATTTGGTTAGTGTCACAAAACATTGTTAATTTTAGTAAGGGTTCTCCAGATTTATATAACACTTAAGGAACACATTCAAAATGGTCCTATGTCACCCAGATCAATAATCTATTAACACACTTTTTAACTTTTTTTTTTTTAGATCAAGCATTGGAACAATGTTTACGGAGCAGAACAGACACCAACAGAGAAACAAGTCCATCACTAGTAAGTATCCACTGCAGTATCTAAAATCGTAGTCAATTTTAAAGGCACAGTGCACTCCAAAATAAAAAAAAAATCTCTTTTTTCCGTGCCATTCCAGATGTATATATGACTTTCTTTCCACAAAGAGTTTTTGAAAAATTATCCATTATTGTAAGCCAATATAATGCAAGTGCATGCGCCAGAAACTTCATACAGTACAGACTGCTGTGTTGTTCACACGAGATGTTTTCTGCATTTATCATGTGAGCTTTACAATGCTCTTGGACTTTTTTGACCTTCAGCATTTTGGTGTCTATTCACTTGCAGTATTTAACACACGAACACAAGAGATGGATAATTTTTCTAAAAGTCTAGTTTATTTTTTCTAAAATGTGTTCATCTGAAGAAAGAAAATCACATACCTTTTCGGACGGCAAAGGGTAGAGAAAAAAAAGCGGGTATCAGTTTACTCTCCTTTATAGCTACTATTTATGAACATTACATGTGATTTAATAAATTTACAATTAAAGGGGTGTTCCAAGCAAACAGCTATGTGCGTTTATATTAGGCAGGGTGTCCAATACTGAACCCAGCGGACAGTAGGTCCTCGCCAGTCAAGTGCCAGTCGGACCCTAAAGGTTGGTGGTACCAAGCCATCGCTGATGCTAAGGGAGGCAAACTCCCGATTCCCGCTCAGGGACAGCTATCGGTGAGGGAGTATGCCCGGGTCGCGAATGAGAGGAGGTTCTTCCTGCCGGAGTTCCTCCTAAACCGCTACCTCGTCGCAGGTCTCAACTCCCCTCCACCCTTGGCTGAACGTGAGGAACTGGTGAACCGTCCGTTCACGGAAATGGTGGATCGGTTGTCTCGGAGTGAGTCACAGACACCCATGAGCTCACCATCCGCCAAGCTGCCCGTGATTCCGGAGGGTCGTGTTTTGTCTGTGATCACCTTTGGGGACCAGGCCCAGGCCGCTTCAGTCCCTGAGGCTTCATCCGCCACCCACCATCATAACAAAAACAGCACAAAAAAGTAATTTGCTAATTGTTAAACCAAAGAAAAAATATTTAGACACTGACAAATGGTTTGATTTGGACTGTAAGGCTCTGAGAAAAAACCTCAGAAATTTATCAAACCAAAAACACAGACAACCAGATAATTCAGACCTCCGCCTTCTTTACTGTGAGGCACTCAAACAATATAAAGCCACAATCCGGCGGAAAAAAGCACAGTTTCTGCAAAACCAGTTTGAAGAAATTGAAAAATCTATAAACTCACACAAATTTTGGGATAAATGGAAATTGCTATACAAACCAAATCAAGAAGTTCTAGCAATCCAAGACGGGGAGAAGTGGAAAAACCACTTCCAAGAATTATACAGCCCAACTGAAATTCAAAATTATAAACAAAATGAAATAATTAATAAACTAGACAATTTGGAAAGATCAATTAAAGAAAATCAAAACCCTTTAGATTTCCCCATAACAATCAAAGAATTGGAAGACAAATTAGGAGCCCTTGAGGCCAAGAAAGCCTGTGGTGTCGATAGCATCCTGAACGAGATGCTGAAACACACAGACCAAAGCTTCAGACTGGCCTTGCTGAAACTGTTCAATGATGTTCTGTGTGTAGGGTTCTTCCCTGAGATCTGGAACAAGGGCCTCATCAGCCCCATCCACAAGAACGGAGACAAATTAGACCCCAACAACTACCGAGGCATCTGTGTGAACAGTAACCTGGGGAAGGTTCTCTGCAGCATCTTGAACTCCAGACTTATAGACTTCCTTATGAAGCACAATGCCTTGCGTAAATGCCAAATCGGCTTTCTTCCAAAATGTCGCACATCTGACCACATTTTCACATTACAAACACTAATTGACAAATATGTACATCAAAACAAAGTAAAAAATTTCGCTTGTTTCATCGATTTCAAGAAAGCATTTGATTCAATCTGGCATGAAGGACTATATCTTAAACTCATCGACTGTGGAATAGGGGGGAAATTCTATGATTTGATCAAATCGATGTACACAGCCAGCCAATGCGCTGTTAAAATTGGAAACCAAAGAACTGAATGTTTCCCCCAGGGGCGCGGAGTGAGACAGGGCTGCAGTTTAAGCCCCACCCTCTTTAATATTTACATCAACCAATTAGCCGAAATATTAGAACATGCTCCCTTTCAAGGTCTCACTCTACACGACACCGAGATCAAGTGTCTTCTCTACGCAGACGACCTGGTCCTCCTGTCGCCCACTAAAGAGGGGCTTCAGGACAGCCTGGATCTGCTGGAGGATTACTGTCAGTCCTGGGCCCTGACCGTCAACCTCCAGAAAACTAGAGTCATGATGTTCCAGAAACGCTCCAGATCTCAGGGACCAACACACACATTCACACAATCACACAGAACCATTGAGAGCACAAAAACATTCACTTACCTCGGCCTGAAAATGACTCCAACTGGAAACTTTACTTTGGCTGTGAATGAACTCAAAGAGAAAGCTCAAAGGGCTTTCTATGCCATAAAAAGAACAATCAAAATTGAAATCCCAATCCAAATTTGGCTCAAACTTTTCAAATCAATAATTGAACCAATAGTTTTATATGGCAGTGAAGTGTGGGGTCCTTCTATCAAATTCGATTTTTTAAATTGGGAAAAACATCCGATTGAAACTGTACATTTAGATTTCTGTAAACGGATTAGAATTACGGAATTAGGCCAATACCCTCTCCTTCTAAACATCCAAAAAAGAGCCATCAAATTCTGGAAACACCTAAAAACAAGCGACCCCAACACATACCATTACCAAGCCCTAAAACACCAAGAGCTGAGCGTAGCGAGGAGTCCCCTGTGCCGGCTGGTGCTGAGACTGACTGAGCTCTCTCCTGCAGAGATCAGCTCGCCTCAGCACACACACACACACTCACACACATTCGGCCTGCACAAATTATCAACACAGAACAAGACAAGTACATCACCTATTGGACAAACACCATTAAAAACCAACACAAACTGGAATGTTATTCGGCACTAAATCGAGAGTACACTGTTGCGAGCTACCTGAGCACAGTGAGTGATGTGAGACTCAGGAAAACCCTGACGATGTACAGACTCAGCGAGCACAGCCTGGCCATAGAGACGGGCCGGCGCAGACAGACCTGGCTCTCCCGTGAGGACAGACTCTGCTCGCACTGCATGCTGGGAGTGACGGAGACCGAGCTGCACTTCCTCACAGAATGCCCAAAATATAAACACATCAGAGACCACTATTACCCCCCCAAAAAAATCAAATATTTCCCCATTTTAACAGCTGTAATCCAACCCAAAAACTCCATTTCATTCTTGGTGAAGAAGCCAAATGCTCAAACATAGCTGCAAAATTTGTAGCATCTTGCCACATCCTGAGGGACGACCAGAAGCCAGCAAACACCCAATAAACACACACTCACACACACACACACACACACACACACACACACACACACACACACACACACACACACACACACACACACACACACACACACACACACACACACACACACACACACACACACACACACACACACACACACACACACACACACACACACACACACACACACAGCCTAAGACCCACACACACACACTCACAGCCAAAGACCTACACATGTATATAGTGTTCAATTCCAAGTTCAGTGTTCGCTTGTTTTTGTCTTTTATATAGATAATTTCTAAATCCTTTATATTTATTTATTAATCTTTGTTTATTTTATTACTATTGTTTTACGCTATCAGTATTATTATTTTGTGTACTAAATGTTATAAGTCACTTTCTATGTTGTCTTGATGCTTTGGCAATACAAAATGTATTTTTTTGTCATGCCAATAAAGCTTTCTGAATTGAATTGAATTGAAGAGAGAGAGAGAGAGAGAGAGAGAGAGAGAGAGGAGAGAGAGAGAGAGAGAGAGAGAGAGAGAGAGAGAGAGAGAGAGAGAGGAGAGAGAGAGAATCAGCAGTAGGGGGCGTGGTCTACTGATGATGGGGGGGGGGAGGAGAGAGAGAGAGAGAGAGAGAGAGAGAGAGAGACTTTTGACTTTACAAAACCTTTAATTTACAGTTAAAAAAAGATTAACATGATTCGACAATTATACGCACACATACAAAAAAACAAAATTAAATTAAAAAAGAATAATGGTAATAATAATAATAAATAAATATATATATATAAATATAGCTGCGAGCAGCGATTACGGGCCCAAGCCGGTGGCACCGCAACCCTGGTGCACCAGGGTGGCGGTACCGTCGGCTTTGGCCCTTCATCGCTGCTCGCAGCTATATTTATATATATATATATATAAAGCCAGTGGCACCGCCACCCTGGTGCCTTTAGCGTTATTGTGCACGACGTGACACAAAATATCTGCTCGCTATCTGCCGAACGGCTCTGGTAGTTCCGCTTCAGCACTGATGATGTTGTAGAATTAGTGCGCTCTGGTTGGTCTGGATTATTGGGGATTTTTTAATTTATGCAGAAATAAGTTATTTATAATACAGATAGAGAATAAAGTTAGTGTTGATTAAAATGAAAGAAAACAATTATATTGATCTGAAATATAGCACATTAATTTTAAATTTATTTAGGTTCAATTACCAAACATACAATCTTAATTTAATTTAAAGCAAACAATACATTTAAAATATATGGGTTGTATGCACATAAAAAAAAAGAAGATATATCCAAAAAAGACAAGGCCTTAAAGCAGTGGTTCTCAATCTTGGTCCTATGGGTGCCACTGCTCTGCACATTTTATATGTCTCCTTTATCTGACACACCCACTTCAGTTAATAAAGCTCTTTCCTAACGAGCTGATGATCTGAATCAGGTGTGTTAAATGAGGGAGACATACAAACTATGCAGAGCAGTGGCTCCCTAGGACCAGGATTGAGATCCACTGCCTTAAAGGGTTAAACTCTTTTCACTGTAACAGACACACACACACACACACACACACACACACACACACACACACACACACACACACACACACACACACACACACACACACACGTCAAGTCACTTACATTTTAGATGCAATATTGACGGTTTTTCTGTTTCAGCAGCGAAAATAGTTAAACAAAGATCACAGCAGAACCATTGCGCATCTCACAGCAACATGTTTTCTCATTACTGAATGATTCAGCATTTTGGACAAATTGGTTTACTCAAAGATTCAATTAGGGTTGTGCCGATAGACGATATCATAGTTAAGCCAGCATCGCGACCCCCCCCCCCCCCCCCATGTTTCCATGGTGACGCGTCATGCTTGGCACGTGATTCACCACAGCCAAAATAGCGCTGTGTGACATGTAACCTTAGCGCTTTTATTTATAAATATTAACAAACCTGGTTACCATGTCATCAACTATCTTCTATTCTGATTCTCAAATGTGTGTAAGTGAGTTTGTTTTGTCGTTTAAAAAACAGTTTCTCCCGAAATACATGGCCGGTGAACTGGGAGAAGAATAGAGTTAACTTTATACTTACACTGTGTGTCTGATATGAATAAAATCCGTCGGCAAATATATTTGAATGGGTTGTTATTGCTGCTTCCATAGACACCATTGTGTATTTTACAAACTATAAATGTATTGTTTTGCTATAAATTATATGCATTTAAATGTCTGAAACCTAAAATAAACATTATGTGGTTAAAAACACTGAATAGTTGTGATATAATATGACAAGCACTGAACGCGTCTGTCTCTGGCTCAGCGCCAGCCACAGCGCGAAAGCACAGTCTGGATCTGGCTGCTCTGTCACGTGTACATTGTACATTCGCTCCTAGTGGTCAGCTGCTGCAGACTCAGAGCGTGCCGAAATCAAAATTGCTGATGAGATGTAGAGGAAAATATCTCGGCGTTGTGCCTACGCCCCTTAGCTGTTCTAAATCCACTGTAAAACACGGCTTTGCGGGGCTTATTGCTTAAGTGAAAAATTAAAACGTTAGCCCCGACCCTCCTCCGATATCATCGTCCATCGCGATGTTTCACTGTACACATCGTCTGATGCCAAATTGGTAGACATCGCAAACCCTAGATTCAATGACCAATCCATACCTGTCTCATTCATGAATGACTCAGTCGTTCGAACGAATCGTTTGAACGAATGAATCAATGACTCGCTCATTAAGACGGTAGCCTGGCGACACCTAGTGACGGTTCAGTGTTATGTTTAAAAGTATCATTCTTTCCAACGATTTTTAATTGACTCATATTTAAAACAATCTCATAACATCTTTTAATGCATTGTTATTTTTCAATGTAAATGATGTAATTTGATCAGCCCTACCTAGGGTAACAGCCATATAGTATCTTATTATTCTAAATAATTGAATTTATTGATCAAATTTACAAATTAAAATGAAAGATGAAGCATACATTTAATAAGACTGGACTAGGGGTGCCTTGCAGATATTACAATTATGCACTTTTAAATATACCATTGCCACCCACCGTCAATTTGGTGTGTGTGTGTGTGTGTATGTGTGTGTGTGTGTGTGTGTGTGTGTGTGTGTGTGTGTGTGTGTGTGTGTGTGTGTGTGTGTGTGTGTGTGTGTGTGTGTGGGTTGGTTTGTGTGGGTTGGTTTATGTGATTTATGAGGACACAAATTTGTATAATGACGTGTATTACACTGGTATTACAACTTATGGGTGGTTTATGAGGACATTTCAAAAGTCCTCATAAATCAAATGGCTTGAAAAACATAAAAAACAATGTTTTATTAAAAAAATTTAAATGCAGCATGTCTGTTATATGCCTTTACTTTATTAAAAAAACGTATTTAAAAAATACAAGGCTTAAGACATTTATTTCCTTTTTTAATGAAGGCCAAACCACACAGCAGTGAAATGGTTAATCTAGCCCCACTCCCCCTCCCCCTCCCCCTCCCCACACTCACAGACACACACACAGAGAGCAGGCACATAGCCCCACTCCCCCTCCCCCTTCCCACACTCACAGACACACACACACAGAGAGCAGTCACAGAGACGTAGGCTCAGAGAGAAATGACCATATTCAAACCAAAATATCTGACTTCCTCTTGGTTATTGCTAATGACTGTAAATTAGAAAGTTGTCTGGCTGGAGGAGAACTATATAAATACAGATTTTTGTAACTCTAGATGAAACTAACCCGCCCACTTTTGTCAAAAGGTGGCGCTACTGAGTCCCTGCACCACGCCCATTTCTGAAACTATGCACATGTCACCTGGCTAATAAATATGATCTGTCTGTCGAGTTTCATGCAATTTTAAGCAATTTCAGGCATGCTAAGAGTCTCAAAAGCATCCAAAAAGAATATTAAAGTTTGATGGATTGCCACAGCAACAGTTTCAAAGATATCAAGAATCCATTCACAGGTCTTCATCTGCCGTGTATTTACATTATACAGATGAAGTTTGAAGCAAATCGGGTAAAAATAAGAGGGTGATTTCAAAGCATTTTGAAAGTGACACACTTCCTGCTGCCAGTTGGTGGCGCTATAACTTTGACTCACAATAGTCACATCCATGTGATCGGGCTCTTACAACGAACACACTGCTGAAGTTTCATCAAGATCAGTTAATGTATGCAGTAGTTATGACACACTTCCCGTTTCACGTTTCTCGCCATAATTTCGTTTCCTCGCCACGGCCAAAACCGTTCGAGATATCAAAAATCCCCTCGCAAACTTTCATCCTCAATGTCTTGACTTCACGCTGACCGAGTTTCGTGCCGTGTGTTTGAATTCTCTAGGAGGAGTGTTTCACATTCCTTTGCATGCGTTTTCCAAACAAGCCTAAATAGCCGACTTCCTGTTGGGCTGGGGTAAAAAGTTAGAGTGCGAAGTATATATGAAACGATGAGATCTACATGTGTACCGAGTTTCATATTATTACATGCAAGCGTGTTTGATTTATGGACCATGTTTTCGGACCCCGTTCCAGGGGGCGCTGTCGAGCCCCCCTGCCACGCCCGGGTACCATCTTCAGCCCGGCCCTGATGGCCGCGGGTTCTGACATGTGTGCAAAGTTTCAGGAGTTTTTGAGCATGTTAAGGCCTCCAAAAGTGTCCAAAAGGTAGTAAAAAAATAATTAGAAGAAGAAGAAGAAGAATAATAAATAATCCTTAGGAAAACAATAGGGCCTTCGCCCTTAGGGCTTGGGCCCTAAAAATACAAGGCTTAAGACATTTATTTTCTTTTTAATGAAGGCCAAACCACACAGCAGTGAAATGGTTAATATAGCCCCACTCCCCCTTCCCCTTCCCACACTCACAGACACACACACACAGAGAGCAGGCACATAGCCCCACTCCCCCTCCCCCTCCCCACACTCACAGACACACACACACAGAGAGCAGTCACAGAGACGTAGGCTCAGAGAGAAATGACCATATTCAAACCAAAATATCTGACTTCCTCTTGGTTATTGCTAATGACTGTAAATTAGAAAGTTGTCTGGCTGGAGGAGAACTATATAAATACAGATTTTTGTAACTCTAGATGAAACTAACCCCCCCACTTTTGTCAAAAGGTGGCGCTACTGAGTCCCTGCACCACGCCCGTTTCTGAAACTATGCACATGTCACCTGGCTAATAAATGTGATCTGTCTGTCGAGTTTCATGCAATTTTAAGCAATTTCAGGCATGATAAGAGTCTCAAAAGCATCCAAAAAGAATATTAAAGTTTGATGGATTGCCACAGCAACAGTTTCAAAGATATCAAGAATCCATTCACAGGTCTTCATCTGCCGTGTATTTACATTATACAGATGAAGTTTGAAGCAAATCGGGTAAAAATAAGAGGGTGATTTCAAAGCATTTTGAAAGTGACACACTTCCTGCTGCCAGTTGGTGGCGCTATAACTTTGACTCACAATAGTCACATCCATGTGATCGGGCTCTTACAACGAACACACTGCTGAAGTTTCATCAAGATCAGTTAATGTATGCAGTAGTTATGACACACTTCCCGTTTCACGTTTCTCGCCATAATTTCGTTTCCTCGCCACGGCCAAACCGTTCGAGATATCAAAAATCCCCTCGCAAACTTTCATCCTCAATGTCTTGACTTCACGCTGACCGAGTTTCGTGCCGTGTGTTTGAATTCTCTAGGAGGAGTACTTCACATTCCATTGCATGCGTTTTCCAAACAAGCCTAAATAGCCGACTTCCTGTTGGGCTGGGGTAAAAAGTTAGAGTGCGAAGTATATATGAAACGATGAGATCTACATGTGTACCGAGTTTCATATTATTTCATGCAAGCGTTTTTTATTTATGGACCATGTTTACGGACCCCGTTCCAGGGGGCGCTGTCGAGCCCCCCTGCCACGCCCGGGTACCATCTTCAGCCCGGCCCTGATGGCCGCGGGTTCTGACATGTGTGCAAAGTTTCAGGAGTTTTTGAGCATGTTAAGGCCTCCAAAAGTGTCCAAAAGGTAGTAAAAAAATAATAATAATAATAATAATAAATAATCCTTAGGAAAACAATAGGGCCTTCGCCCTTTGGGCTTGGGCCCTAATAATTTAAATTTTACAACCTCTTTTCTAAACACTCATCACTTATCTTGCATAACAATTTATTTAAACACCAAACTTCCTCAAATGTTACCAATTTTCAAACAAGTTTATAGTAGGCAAATTCAACCGTTAAACGAGCAGAAATCAGACCTTTACATGTTAAAACAATATTGATGGAACGTTTTCCTTCAATCTTAGCTTTTCTTGTCAACCATATACTTAATTTAGCTTGTCCATACAAATAATTCAATAAAACATCAACATTCCTTGTTTTATAACAATACTTAGAAGAAGAAGAAGAAGAAGAAGAAGAAGAAGAAGAAGAAGAAGAAGAAGAAGAAGAAGAAGAAGAAAGAGCTTTATTGCCAAGTGTGCTTGCACACACAAGGAATTTGTTTTGGTACTGAGGCTTCCAGTGCACATATACAAATACAACAAGAAACATAATAATACAAATTTTAAGAATAAAAATATAAAATGTAAAAATATGAGAATAAAAGTATCACAGTTGGGTTTAGCCAGAATAAACATTTACAGATTTACAGATTATGAACAAATTTACAGTGTTTTGAATATTATAAATAAATAAATCTACATGTAAGTGTCACCTGAGTTGTAAGTTGTTGCGTTAAACAGTGGGAGTATTGCACTTAAAGGCACATGCCTTGGGAGGTGTGTTAACTGTTCAGGAGGGAAATGGCCTGTGGGAAGAAACTGTTTCTGTGCCAAGATGTTCTTGTGGCCAGTGATCTGAGTCTCCGCCTTGACGGTAACAGTTCAAACAGGTGGTGTCCAGGGTGAGTGGAGTCTGTGATGATTTTACCTGCTATCTTCCTCACTCTGGAAGAGTACAGGTCCTGGAGGGTTGGCAGGGGGGCACCAATGATCCTCTCTGCAGTCCGGACTGTCCGCTGTAGTCTCCTGATGTCTGATTTGGTAGCTGAACCAAACCAGACAGTGATGGAAGTGCATAGGACAGACTCGATGATGGCTGAGTAGAACTGAATCAGCAGCTCCTGTGGCAGGTTGAACTTCCTCAGCTGGCGAAGGAAGTACAGTCTCTGCTGGGCCTTTTTCACAATGGAGTCAATGTGATTGTCCCACTTCAGGTCCTGAGAGATGATAGTGCCCAGGAACCTGAATGACTCCACTGCTTCCACAGTGCTGTTCATGATGGTGAGTGGGGGGAGTGCTGGGCTGTTCCTCCTGAAGTCCACGGTCATCTCCACTGTTTTGAGCGTGTTGAGCTCAAGGTTGTTATAACTGCACCAAGCAGCCAGCTGTTCAACCTCCAGTCTGTAAGCAGACTCGTCACCGTTTCGGATGAGACCGATGACAGTGGTGTCGTCTGCAAATTTCAGGAGCTTGACAGTGGGGTCTTTAGAAGTGCAGTCGTTAGTGTACAGGGAGAAGAGCAGTGGGGAGAGAACGCACCCTTGGGGGGCGCCAGTGCTGGTGGTGAGAGTCCTGGATGTGTGTTTCCCCAGTCTCACGAGCTGCTGCCGGTCCGTCAGGAAGCTGGAGATCCACTGACAGATCGAGGATGGAATGGAGAGCTGGGTCAGTTTGGCTGTGAGAAGATCAGGCATGATGGTATTGAAGGCTGAACTGAAGTCCACAAAGAGGATCCTTGCATAAGTCCCAGGTCTGTCGAGATGTTGCAGGATATGATGCAGTCCCAGGTTGACTGCATCATCCACAGACCGGTTTGCTCTGTAGGCAAACTGAAAGGGATCCAGCAGGGGTCCAGTGATGTCCTTCAGGTGGGCCAACACCAGTCTTTCAAACGACTTCATGACCACGGACGTGAGAGCGACAGGTCTGTAGTCATTAAGTCCAGTGATTTTGGGTTTTTTGGGGACCGGAATGATAGTGGAGCGTTTGAAGCAGCAGGGAACTTCACACTGCTCCAATGATCTGTTGAAGATCTGCGTGAAGACCGGGGCCAGTTGGTCAGCGTAGGCTTTTAGACAAGCAGATGAGATGCCGTCTGGGCCTGAGGCTTTCCTAGTCTTCTGTTTTTTGAAGACTCGGCTCACGTCCTCCACACAGACCTTAAGCTCAGGTTGGATGGCAGGAGGGGGGAGGAGAGGGGGTGCAGAAGGTGATGGTGGGTGTGTGAAGTGCAGATCAGAGCGGGTGTGTGGTGTGAATGAGGGCTTTTCAAACCTGCAGTAAAATGAGTTTAAATCATCAGCCAGGTGTTGATTGTCCACAGATCGGGGGGATGGTGACTTGTAGTTGGTGATGTTCTTCAGGCCATTCCAGACTGATGATGGGTCGTTGGCTGAAAACTGGTTTTTCAGCTTTTCAGAGTAGGCTCTTTTAGCAACTCTGATCTCCTTTGTCAGTCTGTTTCTGGCCTGATTATACAAGATGGTATCCCCACTTCTGTAAGCATCCTCTTTGGCATGACGAAGTTGTTTGAGTTTCCCAGTAAACCATGGTTTATCATTGGTGAATGATAATAATGTCCTGGTAGGAATGCATGTATCCTCACAGAAACTGATATATGATGTTACAGTATCTGTGAGCTCATCCAGATCGTTGGTAGCAGCTTCAAAAACAGTCCAATCAGTGCAATCGAAGCAGGCCTGTAGATCCTGCTCTGCTTCATTAGTCCATCTTTTTACAGTCCTTATTACAGGTTTAGCTGATTTCAGTTTCTGCCTGTAGGTCGGTATAAGATGAACCAAACAGTGATCAGATAGCCCCAAAGCTGCTCGTGGGACGGAGTGATACGCATTCTTTATTGTGGTGTAACAGTGGTCCAGTATATTACTTTCTCTTGTGGGACATGTAACGTGCTCTCTGTACTTAGGACCATAAATAAAACCTTGTTGGCTAAAAATATGACCCAACATATCACACCACTCTTTTACAGTTTTTCTCGATTGTTTACACACATTTTCTGAAAGAAAGCATCATATTCTCAGAACTCTACACACAAATCAAAAAACACACACAATGGGCAAAACCCCTCAATTCTCCTGCAAAATGAAACTTTACATTCAAAACAATGTTCTTTCTTCTCAAAATGGTATTTTGTTTTCAAATGACACACACAAACCATCATATGAATATACATTTATAAGAACCAGTTGAACACTGATGTGCTCAATGTAAAACACTGTGATGAATAAAAACACTACTTCTCCATTCATCATAATGACTCAGGCCTTTTTTGTTCAGTGTTACACTTACTACAGACAGTACATACATAAGTGTGTTGTAAAATATTTGAGAATATTGTTTTTATACCCAGAACACACAAATACACGGCAACAAATATATTTTATTTTTCCCACAAAAACAATGGGAGATAGATCGCACATTTCGTACATCCCAACCAACACAAAGTTGCACATACAGTGGTCTACATACAAAACAACAGAAAAATGTACTGTATGCAGTTACAGTAAAAAAAAAAAAAAAAAGAAATAACTATGCTGCATCTTCTCTTCTGCTTCGGTCTTTTATGCTAAATCTCTGATTGCTAATTGTAAAACTGTGTGACATGTTTGCCCATGTGACGAGTCAGTGTGCAGAATGGCAGTGTGTTCCTTGTGAAAGCAAGAGATTTTGTGCATGAAAATTGTGCCAAATGCAGAGAATTGTGTGTAGTGTTTTGAAAAATGTGTGTTTTAGAACTGCAATTTGAGTGTAAAGCAGGAATTGTGCTTGTAGTTTAGCAGAATTGGCTCAGGGGGTTGGTGAATGAGTTACATGTTGTGGTCATTGTGTCTCAAGTACCAGAATTTGTGTGTAAACAATTGAGAAAAACTCTAACAGTGCCTTTTTAAAAGAGATTAGTATAAGTAGTACAAGTTACTATTGTGTAGTATATTCTAGTACTTCACTTTTACTTGTTCCTATGTTCTAGTAGTGGGTGGTGACTCTGACATTACAATGAACAAAGTTATTAATTATTTAGAAATTATTAAAATATAAAAATATATACTGTAATAAGTGATAAAAACATCTAACTACAAACTTAATTTGTCTGCTACTTTTTGCCAGCCCTCTCTCCTGGCTTTTGCACACTTTGAGGTGTTCCCTGGCATTCAGCATATCCTTCAAGCAATAACTCTTGCTCTTCTGTGGAAAAAAACTGAGCGCGCTCTTTGGCCACGGTGAACAGCCAATAGCAGCGTTGCTGATCAATGTTTTTACTATCGATACATATCCCCTTTTAACCCAGCGCATGAACGCGCAATTATCTCAGATAACCCAATCCAGCTATACTAATCATAACCGGCAGGAGTGTTCGAAGAACCCAATTAGCCGGATCATGATTAGCACGATGATATCATCTTGGATGTCTCGTTTGATCTCGGATGTTTTAAGCAACGTACGAAGAACGGGCCCCAGTTGAAAACTGATGTGCTCAATGTAAAACACTGTGATGAATGAAAACACTTCTTCTCCATTCATCATAATGACTCAGGCCTTTTTTGTTCAGTGTTACACTTACTACAGACAGTACATACATAAGTGTGTTGTAAAATATTTGAGAATATTGTTTTTATACCCAAACACACAAATACACGGCAACAAATATATTTTATTTTCCCCACAAAAACAATGGGAGATAGATTGCACATTTCATACATCCCAACCAACACAAAGTTGCACATACAGTGGTCGACATACAAAACAACAGAAAAATGTACTGTATGCAGTTACAGCAAAAAAAAGAAAAAAGAAATAACTATGCTGCATCTTCTGCTTTGGTCTTTTATGCTAAAGCTCTGATTGCTAATTGTAAAACTGTGTGACATGTGTTTGCCCATGTGACGAGTCAGTGTGAAGATCTGAATGGCAGTGTGTTCCTTGTGAAAACAAGAGATTTTGTGCATGAAAATTGTGCCAAATGCAGAGAATTGTGTGTAGTGTTTTGAAAAACGTGTGTTTTAGAACTGCAATTTGAGTGTAAAGCAGGAATTGTGCTTGTAGTTTAGCAGAATTGGTTCAGGGGGTTGGTGAATGAGTTACAAGTTGTGGTCATTGTGTCTCAAGTACCAGAATTTGTGTGTACTTCGAGTAATCGAGAAAAACTGTATTTGCGAGTGGCAGTTTCTTACTTTTACAATATTGGAGATGTGGAGAACTTGATAAGTGCTGTCTGTCGTGTCATTCGCAAAATTTACCTGGCGCTCAAGCAGTTTTTAGGGGGTTTTTTTGTGGCAACGCAGGTACATTATAATTTTTAATGAAAATCATGCAATCATGAACATGCCGATTAATATGACTTACAGTATGTGTCCCTCAGGCTTCACTAATGTGATTGGTGCCATAGACTGTACGCCATAGACAGCACACGTTCCCATCAAGGCCTCTATGAAGGGGATTTTGTGAACAGAAAGGGGGATCACAATGTAAAAGTTACTTGCTACGATTCTTACAGTTTTTCTCAATTGCTTAAACACTATAACCAGGCTTTTGAACTAAAATTTCAAAACCATAATGCCATTTATCAAAAAGCACACCCATTTCACTAAACTATAAACACTATTCCCTGTTTTGACACATGAGTCAGAATTGTTGAACTGTCACTGCAAAACTCTACACACAAATCCCTTCCTTTCTCATTGCCTACACCACGTGGTCATTTAGAAAGCACTAGCATTCAATATTGTTCACTCAAGTCAGCTCAGCTTCAGCTCAGTTAGCACACAATTACCCACGTGGAAACACTAAGAGTCAAAATTGAACACACATCAGTCAGGTCCTTCAATAAATAGATAAAAGGTTATACAATATTTTATAAAAAATAAAAATCAGTTTACTGAGTTTTGGAACAATGGATCCACAGAGAAATTACTGTAAGCAATAGGTCGAGGAGGGAGAGGAAGAGGAGGAGGAAAAGGAGGAGGGTGAGGAAGAGGAGGAACAGGAGGAGGAAGAGGAGGAGGACGAGGAACAGGAGGAGGAACAGGAGGAGGAGGAAGAGGAACATGAGGAGGAAGAGGAGGAGGAAGAGGATGAAGAGGAACAGGAGGGGGGGAGAAGAGGAGGAGGGAGAGGAAGAGGAGGAGGAGTAGGGTGAGGAGGAGGAGGGAGAGGAGGAGGAGGGGAGGAAGAGGAGGAGGAAGAGTAAAGGAGGAGGGAAGAGGAGGAGGGAGAGGAAGAGAGGAGGAGGGTGAGGGAGGGGAGAGGAGGGGAGGAAGAGGAGGAGGAAGGAGGAGGAAGGGCAAGGGCAAGAAGACAAGCAGTCTCGGATGAAATTCAAGCCACTTTAGTTGGCCATGTACTTGTCCATGGTATGACTATGAGGGAGGCTGGGCAACGAGTACAGCCAAATTTGAGTCGCTTCACCGTCACCTCCATCATCAGAACCATCAGGGAGGTGTGGTGGCAAACAAATTTCTATCACTGAATAAGAGACAAACATTTCCAATTGTCTCTGATGAGGTTCATGTTCTTGTAAGAAAAGACCAGCATTCGTACAGTCACACAGACTGGCTGCAGAGAGTGACAGTGAAGAGAGGGCATCCTTTCTCCTTTATAGTCTTGACTCCCAGAATGTTTCTTTCTAGGCCAATGATGGTATTTTAACCATACGTGGAACATTCTTAGACTTGTTCATCATATTGTATCCTTGAGTGGAGGCCCTCCTGTCACGTACCACTCTTTACTATTCCAATACAATTCCATTTGAATAAGGTTTGTGTGTGCCATTTACTGTCATATGATGCTCACACACATCTTACGTAAGAGTAGGAGAGAATAAAAAAAAAGATTGGTTTGGGGGGCATCATGCACAAGCAACATGACTTACCAGTTTTGGAAATGTTGTTTTGAATTTATAGCACCAGTGTGTAAGACTATGTTGTAGTGTGTGTATTTTTGAGGGCTTGTGTGTCCTGTCTGAGGGCAAAGTTTGGTTTTTCAGCAAGAGTGAATGGTTTTGAGTGTAGAGCTTCATTTTGACCTGAAAATAGGATGTTTGGGGAATTGGGTGAGACGTTATGGATTTGTGTTTACTGTTTTGAGAATACGAGGCATAGTTTCAAGAAATGTGTTTAAGCAATCGAGAAAAACTGTAATATACCAGATTAGTAATATTATATCAAATTTTTAAAAAGGCAGTTGACTGACTAAAATCTCTTAGATGGTGTGTGACTATGTTCCATATCACAATGGAAGCACAGCGATTCACATTTATGCACATTATTTGAACGTGGTAAGGAAAAATAAAAATATCAAGCTCACTGTATTACATACACTCCAGTTACAATGCAGCTCTATATAGCCAGGACAAGGGCACACAGTCAGTGAAATGAACTTTGGGCAACTAAAGGGAAGATTTCAGTGTCTCAAAAGCTTGATGGCTTCACCTAACAGGACCTGTGACATTACATGTGCCATATTACACAACACCATAAAACATTTCATTAAATGTTTAATAAAAGACAAGACAAATATGCTTAGTTCCTTGATTTTTTATTTCAATTGTTCTTTGTAAAGAAAAGCCAGTGATCAAGTCATCTTTTGCCTGCAATAAGAGATACTGCAAGGTGAGCAATAGTACTCCGTGTGAAATAATATATTAGCACTTACTCTGAAGTTCCTTTGAAGCAACTGGATCTCTAGTGCCAGTTTTTTTCTTTAAGTTGTCAAGTTTTTTTCTCCAAAATACTCTATTTTCTAGGGGTGGGGCAAGGGGGCTTAGTTTAAACCTGTCAACACAAGCCTATGCAACAAAATTAAAAGGAAAAGTCCAACACTGCCCACCTCTGTATCACTGCTGTGTTCAGACTCTTCTGTAGATGTGGACTCCTCAGCTTATATTGCATTCAGAAATAATAGGTACACAAGTATAAATTAAGTAAAGTTATTTACAGATAATTTATCCAAAAGACAGTGACCTGAGAGGGTTTCTTCACTGTCCTGTGCATTGTGGGAAAATGGGCATTACAAAGTGTTGTACTTTCTTCTCTTTTGATGTAAAGTTAGAAAAAGTCCCACTTACTGCACATGCTTCAGCCACTTGCTTGGGAACAGATAAAAGTGTTGATGATTTGTTTAAAACTGCACAAAAGAGGAAAACACAATTTCATTACAATTAAGTACACTGGGGGGGGGATCAATAACTCATGGCAACATTTTTTTTTTTACATTAACTACATGTAGACATGTAGGCTACACTTTCACAAGTCAAAGCAATTCATTACTACTCAAAGTTTAACACTTGATATGACTGGACCAGCCATTGGGATTATAGGCTTACTTAATTTAGTGCAGCAAAACAAATATTTTACAGTGTAATAAGATCATTTAAAGTTCATTTACCAGTAATGAAGGAGTTGCTGCGAGTGGTCCCTGCTGTGGGTCTGAGGAAGAGCTGAAGCCAGGGATGCCCTTCACAATGGGTCGGTTCACAATCAACCCAAGGGCCAGCTCTTCTGCCGGGGTATAATGCAGGACCACCACCACTGGACCAAAACACTGTTTGTTTTTCTTTTCTTTTTTTTCTCAGCCTTTTTCTTGGTTGCTTTTATAAACAGGGAAACATTTCTTAACAGTGCCTTTTTAAAAGAGACTAGTATAAGTAGTACAAATTACTATTGTGTAGAATATTCTAGTACTTCACTTTTACTTGTTCCCATGTTCTAGTAGTGGGTGATGACTGACATTACAATGAACAAAGTTATTAATTATTTAGAAATTATTAAAAGACAAAAATATATACTGTAATAAGTGATAAAAACCTCTAACATGGTCACTACAAACTTAATTAGCTACTTTTTGCCAGCCCTCCTGGCTTTTGCTCACTTTGAGGTGTTCCCTGGCGTTTTAATTAAGTTTTAAAATTCAGCATATCCTTCTAGCAATAACTCTTGCTCTTCTGCAGTGAAAAACTGAGCGTGCTCTTTGGCCACGGTGATCAGCCAATAGCAGCGTTGCTGATCAATGTTTCTACTATCGATACATATCCCCTTTTAAACCAGCGCACGAACGCGCAATTATCTCAGATAACTCAATCCAGCTATACTAATCATAACCGGCAGGTGTGTTCGAAGAACCCAATTAGCCGGATCATGATGAGCATGATGATATTATCTTGTATGTCTCGTTTGATCTCAGATGTTTTAAGCAACGTACGAAGAACGGGCTCCTGGATTTTATGTTGTGTTTTGTTATATGTGACAGCAGGCGTCTGTGAGGGGCTGCTGTCTTTACTTTCATTTTGTATTGGATTATTTTATTATTAAAGTTGTTGAATGTTCGCCGGTTGCCGTCTCCTTCTTCACACAACATCTAACCTCTTTACAGTAACTATGGAGACAAACAGGTGGGAAACGAGGATGACTGAACTAGAACATACGGAGAAGTCAACTAGAAACACAACACAATGAAAACCGCATGAAAACAGAACATACATTTGACAGTAGTGAACGCAATAAGGCATTCAGTTTTTTTAAGAAAATGCAGAAATGTAAGGGGCTGTTTACACGACACCGGTTTCAACTAAAAATGTAAAAAAAATATGCGTTTTGGCCGTTCGTTTACACAACAACAGTGTTTTGGGTGCCTGAAAATGCTAACTTTTGAAAAAGATTGAAGTGCAAAATAAAAAAAAATAAAACAGACAGTGTAAACAATAAAAACTTGAATCTCTGAAGATGATGACATCATGGACATGCGTATTACGTGTTCAGTCTATACTAGTGTTTCATCGCCATCTAATGGCCTGGCAGCAGAATACAGCGTTTTTAGTCGTTGACAATGGTGTCGTCTATACGCAAGTAGCTCGCTGCATCCTGCGGTGGATATCCAACCCGGCCCACATCAAAGTGTGATGTCAGAAGCCACGCCCATCCAAGTGTGACGTGGAAAGCTACGCCCATGTCCAACTACGGCACGTGACTCGATTTGTTGTACGCATGCGCAAAAAAGGCGCTGCTTCCTGTCGGAAATGTGTTTACGGTTGTTATCATAGTTATTGGTTTATAATAAAGATGAGGTTATTTGTGTAGAGGTGTGATGCTACAGATTATTGGTGCAGTTAAATTGTGACGCTTTGGCAGGCTTGGAATGGTCTAAATCACAATCACTCCCTTAACAGCTGTATTAGACAATACTTTACCTCTGCATTGCTCACTGGTTTTGTAAGTTAATGACATGGTACTACAAGTAAACAATGTACCTTAAAACGATATTTTTGTATTTCTCTTATATTTCTGTTACACAAATGGTAATCAATAATCATGGTTTTGCTATAATAAACGTATAAGGGAGCATTTATACTTAAACAAAACGATTTTTAAAACTAAAAATGTCTTAATTATATGGGATCCAAACTGCACTTATAGTTACCCCTTTAATAAAAAATAAAAAAAACTTTTTCTTTCTATGTGGTTATAGAAATATTGCATTTTTACAACCAAATTAAGAATTCACTTATTAGTTAATGCCTGTTTTAGCAAATGACTTTGAAATCAAATAATAGAACACCAGAATGGAATTTATGTAAACCTTAAATTAAGGAACCAATATGGTGAAACTCAAAAAATTTGAATATCATGCAAAAGTTCATTTATTTCAGTAATTCAACTAAAAGTTGATACTAATATATAATATAGACTCATTACATGCAAAGTGAGATATTTCAAGCCTTTATGTGTTATAAATTGGATGATTATGGCTTACAGCTATGTTGAATTACTGAAATAAATGAACTTTTGCACAATATTCCAATACATTAAAAAAAACAGTTAATCTCTCGTCTTCCCCTTCTGAACAGGTTTTATGAGTTTAACATATCAAAATCTAATCATAGTTCAAAATATCTTGGTCACAAATTAATTTTTATTTATTTAATATTTTGTGTTAATACATTAAGTTTACACACATGGGTCTAAAATGAACCATCTATGCAAGTGTGATAAATTTTTGTTAAAATAACCAATGTCACAGTTGTTCAGAGCAACACATTCATTATACTAGCCTACTTAAAATCAATAGTATATTCCTGCACAATCGGAGGCTGCAGCTTTAGGACCCCGGTTACAGGACCCTAGTTTTTTAGTTTGTACATACATAGTTCGAAAGACATTTAATCTGAGGAGTATTTTATATAAAATGTGTGTTTTTTTTTTTTTCAAAATGCATCAGAGGCATTTTGAAAAAATTTAATTTACACAAAACAAAATAATTAAAAATGTATATCATTCTTTAAACAACTGAAAAAGTGGAGTGAGTCTTAGTTTCTTGAATTATACTGTTATGCTGTTGTATTGATTAACCTCCTTAAGTTTAACTAGTTTGCTCATTATAAAATAACGATGGAAGCAGCATATGCAGTCACTAAATGATATGGCCAGATATCAGAAGGCAAAACTCGAGAATGATTCAAGCATGAATTTATTTATATATACACATGCATTTATTTCTATTATATGAAAGAACAAAATTATTTGTGCTACAACAAAAGCACCAAAAAGATCCCCTTTTCCACCAGTTGCTGCAAGAATGGCTTCAACTCTGAGAGAGAGAGAGAGAGAAAGAGAGAGAGAGAGAGAGAGAGAGAGAGAGAGAGAGAGAGAGAGAGAGAGAGAGAGAGAGAGAGAGAGAGAGAGAGAGAGAGAGAGAGAGAGAGATTTGTTTAACATGTTCAACTGAAATATATATTTCTGATTTAACACTTATGAAATGTTGGAGTTGTAGAGAGAGAAAGTCAAATAGAATATTCATGTTACTGACGTCTAATTCCAAACTCCAAATGTGTAAATGTAAGATACAAACCAAAGTTTATTTTTACTTACCGACATGGCAAACAATCACTTGCTTTCACAATTGAAGTACTCCTGAAAAGAAGTATAATATAGTTAGGAAAGACTGCTGATGTGATGGCTGGCTTGCTGTCACTGTATTTACTATGAATTAATAATAAAACTTATTCATATTACAACAGTTTATCATCACATTACATTATATAAGCATGTATAACTTCTTTGCATAGCAATGACTGAACAACTTCAAACTTTTTCAATATGCAGTATTTACAACTGACAGAGTGACAATCAAATCTCGTATTCTTTACAAGCAGAATAAGATTTACAGGATGTAACGTCACACATAAGCAATGAAATTATATATTTTTCATATTTACCCTTAATCCAAATAACAACATGAAATTGGTGATATAATAATGCAGTTAGTATAGTAGGCTATAATAGTAATAGTATACAATTCTCAGTTGAGAATCTAACGTTTACTGATACGAAATTCACTCAGCCAAATATAACACACAACTCAGTTAAAAGACATCACAGGGGACGAGTTAAATGACCAAATATGTAAATTGAAGATAATTCATAGCTCTATTTCAACAGGTAACATCGCATTCTCATACAACTCATTCATATAATGTTGAACAGCTGTTTATACTAAAACCGCAAGTGTGTTTTGTGCATTTTGTTTCGCAGTTACCTTCGTCTTCTCTTCTCGATGCTTCTTCCTGTTTTTAAATGTTAACGTTAACGAGAATGTGTCCAATTTGGGCATGGGCGTGGTGGCTTCTGACGTCACACTTGGATGTTGCCGGGTTGGATGTCCACCGCAGGCTGCAGCGAGAGGCTACTCTCTATACGCGGAAAACTCAAAGGAAAAACTTCTCAGTTTTAGGCATATCGTACCCTAATTTGAATTTGGCTTTGCAATCTGATGAAAATAAACTACATATACAGTTTCTGAATTTGTAGAAAGTCACTAGACAGAGGTAGATTTTTTGCAGCAGTGCTCTTTATTAATTTTTCCAAAAAACACAGAAAATATATTTCTCAAACTGCATCAAAATGTAGAGGGAATACAAACACTGAACTCTATGCAAACCAGCAATGTGTAACTGAATACATTTCCTCTCCCAGTGTGTGAACCAGGCCATCACCCAGTATAGCGCCACTTTAGATTAGACACAGTAGATTAGAGTAGTAGTAAATGCATATTTACTGTAACAAACACCATGGTTAAAAGGCTATTGTGAACTAGCAACATCTGTAGGCAAACAAATGTCACTAAAACTTTTAATTTAAACCCACATTGTCTTATGTTTTTATGATTATCCTATATTTTATGTATCATTTCCCCCCAAAAAAGTTTCCTAATTTAAACTTTTATTTGTGGTAGTAAAAAAAAAAAAAAAGTTTTTTAACAAAATACATGGATGAACAAATTAACATGATTCTAATTCAAATCAATATTTCTCATGAACTCGTGAACTGAAAAGGGACCACATATTGGCACGTTTTGCTCAAACTTCCATTAAAATGTAAAAATCTTGTATATCATACATCGTAACGTTAAGTCATTAGACCCCACATGAACTTTTGCTCAATTCATCACAGTAACTGAATTCAGCTGTATAAATAAAGATATGTGTCCATTCTCAGTTTTTGAAATGCATTTTATCTGCACGGTACTGCGATCTAAAATTGTTTTACGCCTTAGTTTGATTAGACGTGCCTAAATCAGTTTAGAGAAAGAGAATCTGTCTGTCGAGTCAGTCTATGACACTGGAAGTCAAACCAACAAAACAAGCCTCCTTAGTTCATCCCCAGTTTATGGGATTGTTGTTAGTAGCTAAGGACATGCATAAAATGTTTGTATAAAAAGACATGTATCTTTATATGTGTTCGTTTAACATCTCCGGGGGTCTGGAGAATAAACACTGTAATCTAATGGCCGCCTATTTCCTGTGTTTGTTTGTACGGTTTGCCAACTCAGCGAGGAGAACGTGTGTTGAATGATGGTTGGATGGTGGTGACGATACAAATGAAGACAGTAATACGTGCAGATAGAAAGATAGTGAGAGGCAGAGATAAGCCAGTGTGTCTGAACAGATGCTGCTTTTACAAATAATCCCAGACTTCAAGGACAGGCCTGAGGGAGCTCATCCTCCTTCCCATGAGTCTCTGCTGTTCAGGTTCTGTTTACAGAAACACAAACATCTGCTCCTCTTCCTTTCGCCCTTTCTCATGCTCGCTAGGGGGAGGTCATGTGATCTCTGTGATTTTAGGGATTTCTGTCAAGCTTGATGTCTAATGCACATAAACAAAAGTAACACTCCTCAGCTCTTCATTTCATGCTAATAAGTACTTCTCCCAGTGCGTTTTGTGAAGATATAAAAGAGTAATTTTCTGAAACTAGTTTGAAAACAATTCTTCATTTGAAATATTGTCCCACCCTACATTTGTTTTATTTTCCTCATTATTTTATTTATTTATTTTAAATTTTTGTTTGTATTTGTGCTAGTGAGGTAAAGGGCATCTCGTGATGAAAGTTGAGCCAACATCTGTGACGCGTTCAGAAGTCTGGTCCTTCCTTCTTCAGGTTTTTGTAGTCTGTGTTAATGGCCACAAACTAAAGATGGGAGAAAGAAAACAAGTGTTGATCGTCTGGCAGGTCGAGACAGACAGTGATGTTATGACAGCAAGCATGACGGCTTGTCAACCAGTGAACATCTCGCAAGCAGTTAAATCTACATTTTGGCAACATTCTGATCTTTGTGCAAATTTTAGCAGCTGGATTGTCGGAAATAACTGCACATTCCCTTGATCATTGCACAGAATGTTTGCCAAAGAGAAAGAGTTATATGATCATGAACTGTCGTACAAATTATTATTTTAAAAATAAGGAAATAAATCTTAAAATGTTAAATCCAACTAACCCATTAACCTATATATGAAAAACATGCTGATGGCATTTTGTATTTTCTGTACTGTATGTTTCATTAATAAGACAGTGTACATATAAAATGTTGACTGAAGGTTTTTAAGAAAATTAGTTTTGCAAGGAAACAAGCAACCTGTCCACAACACTTAGTAAAGAGCGTCACAGGCTGCGTTTCCATTACCTTTCAAATTGTGCGAATTTAAATTGCGACATTAAATAATGTGCCCAATGGAAACACGTCAATTTCACATCACAAAAAAAGTTTGATGGAGGAGGTTTTTAGGCAATGCGAAAAAGAAATATTTACCAAAATCGCATTTACAGGTCACCTGGCCTACGTAAAAGTCACATGATCATTCTTTAAAGATGGCGCTGTATGCAGAAGATGAGACAGAGTTCTTTATTAAACTCAAGACAAAAGTATCAAAGGAATACTGGGTTATAGACCACTAAGAAATGCCACAATGTATCAAGACGCAGACAGGAGGGAGATGAGCCCCTCACGGTATAAGGGGCTTTCCTTGCCATTAAAGCTGGGATACACGCCTACGTCTCCTTCAATTAAAAATAATGGCTAGTGCGGCGGCTGAGATATACATAAAGCTACCGACATCCGTTACCATGATGTTTGGAATGACTGATTGCAAGAAGAAAAAATGTAACTTTTAGTCGCATAACATCGGTTAATGGAGACATCGTCATTTCAAAATATTTTTTTATCGACATTTACAAAATATCGCAAAAGTTTTGCGCAAATCCGTAATGGAAACCAGGCTTCTGAGACACTGGCATGTTAAACATGTCTCAGCTGGACAGAGAGGAGTTCATTACCCATGTCAGTGTAGCTCTATTGACCAGCGTTTAGCTGTGATATGAACTCTCGACATCCGTCTGATGAAATATCTGAACTTTCTCTGTTGGCTTCTACTCGAGTCCTTGTTTTGACTCGAGTTTTAAATTAAACCATCAGGGAAATGAGTTCCACAGGAAATACCAAAACATGCTGTTCTACACTGATGAAGCCACTTAGCTGAGTGAGGAATCATTCTCTAAATACACATCCAGATAAACCACAATCCATTTTTTTTGTGTCTCTTTCTTTTTTGCGAGGACAGCTATTTCTGTTTCTATATTTAATAACTCGCACGTCTATCAGCTCCACAGTAACCTACAATGCAACTGAGACTGTGAAATTTATGCAAATATACACACACATATATATATATATATATATATATATATATATATATATATATATATATATATTATATATATATATATATATATATATATATATTAGGGCTGGGCAAGTTAACGCGTTATTATCGCGTTAACGCATTTATGAATTAATGCCGACAATTTTTTTAACGCACGTTAACGCAGTTTTTTTTTTTTTTTTTTTTTTTTTTTTAAAGTCCGTTGCTCACTGGCTCTGAATACTACACACACACACGCCTACACTGTTAAAAGTGTTACTTGGATCTAACTCAATAAAATTAAGACAACATTTTCCAACTACTTTTTTTAAGTTTAGTGAACTAACTGATATTTTGAGTAAGGACAACTTAATAATGTGACATTCAATGAATGCGAAAAGATTAAGTAGCATTTTCAGAAAAAGCAAAAAAATTGAGTACAATCAATGTAAAAAATATCAGCATATTATACACATTAGACTTAAATAAAATAGGTTACTTTTAAATGAAAAAAATAGTAGTTAATGTCTTGATTTATTAATTTGGACCAATTTGCCCTTTCTTTGTTTTGGAAGTGTAAACGGCTTCAAATAATTAGTTGCTATTATGTCAATTTCCAACATTTATTTTAATCATTGCCATATACAAAACCGTAGAAATGTACAGTATAAACATTGGTATTCAGGCATTAAAGCAAGTATGCCCTCAGCAAATAAAGTGCAGGTTAGTGTAATACCTTCACAGTACAGTTTTTTACTGTGTACATAATGTTACAACATTTTAAGTCAACAGGCACTTTTGTAACAGTTCACAAGCTATATTCAAAATGAGCTGGACAGTTAACAATCATTATTACATGGCTTGGTAGAATTCCAATGTAGAATGCGGTGTGTTATTTCTTGATAACAGACGCTGCTTAGTATAACTGACCGTTGCCATGAAAAACAGAGCGTTACCAAGGACGCAGTTCAGAGACGGAACAGACTATTTTCTTTAGCGGAAGCAATACAATCGTTTTTAAATCAATAAACTCCTTTTTAAATCAATATTTTGAGTCAAATTATTGATTTATTTGGTAGGTAGCCTGTAATAAGCGGGATAATGTATAGCGAGGTGGTTGTTATAGCGAATACAAACCCTTCAGGCTCCGCTTCAGGTCGGGCACCTAGTCAGTCTGTCGGGGTGGTATTCGCTATAACAACCGCCTCGCTATACATTATCCCTTACATAACATCTATTCATGCATTAAAAAAAGCATGATCTCAGCTTATAAAGTGCAGGTTTGTAGAACACCTTCACAGTATATTTTACTGTGTACATACATAATATTAAAACATTTTACAGTGTTAAAATGTTGTTCACACTGTACTGTTAAAGGGATAGTTTGTTTTAAAATGAAAATTGTCATTTACTCACCCTCAAGTTGTTTAAAACCTGTATGAATTTCTTTCTTCTGCTGAACACAAAGGAAAATATTTTGAAGAATGTCAGTAACCAAACAGTTAACTGGACCTATTGACGTCCATAGTCTTTTTTTTCTTACTATGGAAGTCAATAGGTCCAGTTAACTGTTTGGTTACTGACATTCTTCAAAATATTTTCCTTTGTGTTCTGCAGAAGAAAGAAATTCATACAGGTTTTAAACAACTTGAGGGTGAGTAAATGACAATTTTCATTTTAATACAAACTATCCCTTTAACAGTACAGTGTGAACATATTTAAACATTTTAACACCAACATTACAGGTCACAAGCATGAGCTTCTGACCTCAACTTAGCATAATACAATAGCATAATACCTTCACAGCATGTGAATATTTTGAACAGCTTTACTCAAACATCTCACTGATCTCACTTACCGACCACTTTTTAAAGTGCAGCTTCACACCAGGTCTATTTTTTTATGTGTATAAAATATAAACTTTTTAACACCAGAAAGTATGACCTCCAGCATAGTATAAAACATGATAAGGATAAACCATTACAACATCCTGAAAATTCAACGTTATGTCCAAAGTATTGGCGCTTTTCCACTGCATGGTACGCTCGGTTCGGTACGGTTCGATTCGGTGCGGAACGGTTCGGTTCGGCTTCGCTTTTCCACTGCGTGGTACGACTCGGTACGGCACGGTTCGGTTCGCTAGCTTCGGTTGCTTTTCCACTGCAGTTAGTACCCATTCAAAGTGGGTGGGACTGATCGTTACACTGTTTGTAGGTCCGGTGATAGCCGTGTGCGGCTAAGAGCTGAGCTAGCTGCTACTTCTTGGAACACTTTTTCATTCTGTTTTGCCCCATCCAGCTCTCGCTGGACCCGCTCCTAGGCAACCAACGAGAGGATTGTCTGCACCTCGACCACGATTCAGCCATTTCCTTTTTAAAGTGTTGATCTCTTCTTTTTTTTCAAGTAAAACACAGGTGCTACCGTGTTGGCTGTTGTCTACTGGTTATATGACTCTGTATAGCGGTTTAGTGTCGCAAATCCAATGACGCTGGTAGTGACGATTCTGTCTGTCTGACCAATCAGTGATCTGCAGTGTTTCACGTCACATTTTAGTACCGGTATGGTACGCTTGGAACCTCAACAGATCAGGTACCATTTAAAGCGCGCCGAAGCGCACCGTACCGTACCGTACCATGCAGTGGAAAAGCACCACAAGTGAGCCGTACCGAACCGAACCGTACCGTACCATGCAGTGGAAAAGCGCCATATAATGATGTTGAACAGACAAAGAAAACAACTGTTCAAAAGCGCAGTGACAGTTCTGGGTGGTATCTTGAGAGGTGAGAGCGGAAGGAACTCCGAGATTTAAAAGAGCATGGGCAATCTATATGAATACAAGGCATGGCTGTGTCCAAAAGTCCCATGATGAAGTCTATAATGCTTTAAAATGTCACTCTTTCCTGGTACCACAGTGCTGCACACTTTACAGGGCCATCCCGTCTGTCAATGGGGAGAAAAAAAAAGAGTTAGTTACCTCTACTAGCCTTTTGAATACAAGCCTGATAAAAGACATTTTAAAAATACATGTGAAGAGTATCCTGCTGAACAAGACAAGAATGATTAACTTTCGTTTATCGCAAAACTTATTTTAGTAAATAACACTTGTGAAAGAGGACCTATGCCATGTGCTGATCCACACAAGCTAACAGTGCCCACACTCATAGTGGCAAATGTTTGCTCCCTCGTCAATGTGGTTTAGGTTAGATTGTGTGGATTGTGTAATCGACAAATTAACTGCTGCTCTGGCACATTAACGTTAATCTCCAATCGACGATAGCTAATCACTTAGCAGCTAAAGTTAGCTGTGGCGTTGTGTGCGTCTGAGTCCACTGCCAAACTGTCGAAGCCACAACAATGTTTTTGAATAAGTTACAAACACCTCTGAAACATTAAACTATCACACAAAGACAACATTACTCATACCTTACAACGCACACACATGTAGATTAATACAGTATGTGGCTCAAGTTGACAAACTGTTTGAAGTAACGTTAGAGCACATTCGAAATTGGCGCTCTTCGACAGAGCGATTGCGCAACACAAACACGTTAATTAGGGTAAACATAACTTTTAACAACACAAAGAGTTACTTACATGAGATGAGGTACGTGAAGTATAAATTATCCGGCTCCGTAGAAAACCCCGTTCGAATAAACTTCTGGAACAGACGAGACGACACAGTAAAGAATTTGCCCGGGCTTGTTCTTCCGTGGATGCAGGTGGGCGGGTCGTGTGTCTTCTTACGTATATAGGTCTGATATAAACTTTTAAAATAAGTTTTGTAAAATCAATTTATGGTGAAGTCCGATAAATTAATTTTATTATAGAAAATATTAAGTAACGAAAATAGTCACACTTTTTACTTTTTGACAACTCAAAAAACAAAGAAAGAAAAATAAATTAATTTATTGGAATAAATATAGTTTTTAAAATTAAGTCATATGGACAATAGCACTGAACGACTTTTTACAGTGTACAGTCAAACCATGGATCACAGGAGTGGGATGTTGGTCAGCCAGCAAATAACCCACCCAAACAAGCAGTGGAGAGAGGCTTTGGCAGGTTCTCTCAGGTGAACAGAAAGTGAATGACAGGCGCGGATAGTAACTAACGGCTTCTGTGCGCTACACAGCTGTAGCCTTTTTAACTTAAATTAAAATTATAACGTTACATAACTTTACCTGATAGGTCTGCGTTTAGTTTAGCGGGGATGCTCTGCCATGTGAATTCCCTTCTGTTGATGTCCTGATAACTATTTAGATTCTGGAAACTCACAAACAGCGAGCCGAGGATCAGTCTCTCTTCCAATGATTTGTGCTGCGCGTCGTGTACAAAAGTAATAGACAATTCAACGTCGGCAACGGGAGGGCGCGGCCGCGTGCGTGAGGCGAGCTTGACCGCAACAGTTTCACAGGAACGCACCCGCTTCGCTGCACCTTGTGCTCGACCACTTCACCTCACTATAAAAGCTGATTTATACTTCTGCGTCGGACCTACGTCGGAGCCTCTACGTTGGTTTTCATTTATTTCTGCGTCGTTGTCCGCGTTTACGCGCAATTACGGGAGCATGTGAAACCCAGGGAGCGGTTCTAGCAATCAGCGCTTGCGGTACGCGTATTGACGCGTTGTTGCAGTTTTGGAGAGGTGCACGTCAGGGTACGCGCACACAGCCTACGGCGTAGAAGTATATTGGGCTTTACCTCTGTTTAATGTAGCCTAATCTTAACCATGGCATGACCAAACCTAAGCTACTATCAGAGAAGTAACGTTGGTCGACTTATATCTGTAGTAGTGGTCATGACCTCTGACTACATGGACTGTTTCTGCTGCTCCCTGATAAAAGATACCTGTTGATACCTGTTCAGAAAAAAAAACAAGAAAACTGGACTCATTTTAACAAGATAAAAGGTAATCCCCAGTGCCAAATAGCTTTGTTTTAATATTTGATTTGATTACATTAATGTTTAAGTTGAGATTTACAATAAATATTTTATTGCTACTGTGTAAAGACAATACTGCTGGTATAAAGCACCTTATTTGTTTAAAGTTTTTGCAAACCACATGTTATTGCACTTTTGTGTATATAGCAGTACATTTAAATCAAAAGTGTGCAATACATTACTGTAGAATTCATTATTCAATTTTGCGCGTAACAATGCGATTAATCGCGATTAATCGCAGAAATTCATGCGATTAATCGCGATTAAAATTTTAATCGTTGCCCAGCACTAATATATATATATATATATATATATATATATATATATATATATATATATATATATATATATATATATATATATATATATATATATATACAAAACTCAAAACAACTCCACTGTATCTGGATATTTCATCACATTGCAAACTAAAACCCACACTATGGTATTAGAACAAACTTTTGACGTTAACTCTTTATAATACTTTTCCTTCATTAATGAATTAACTATATACAGGTTCATAAATAATATTAATAATGCATAATGTATAATATAAGATAACCGTAACCCACTAGTGATGACTCAAGTGTTACTACATCTTTCTAAAGGAGCTACTAATTATTTAGATCAGTGTCTAAAGTGAAGATCATAGGAACTCACTAGTAATGAGTAAAGTACCAAATCCATCGGAAGGAATAAATATCCGAAACCTTATAAGAATCTCAAAAGCTTACAATGACTTCAGTCAATATTAGGTAATTATCATGTTTTTCACTTTATATACTAATAATTAGTAGTTCCTTTAGAAGGATGTAGTAACACTTGAGTCATTACTAATTATCTTTTATTATAAATTATGCATTATTCATGTTAATTATGAACCTGTATATAGTTCTCTGGGAGGTATGAAACTATAAGTAGTTATTGATTAGCTAATAGTGAACTAACACATTTAACTGAGCGCTATTACTTACTAATTTGTTAGTTAGAGTTTCTTGTAAGTGTTGTGGCAAAAATTCTTATTAAACATCATCACTGCGTAAGAGACGACTCAGAATCAGATTTCTAAAAGAGAAGTATGTATTCTTGTGAGAATAGGCCAGTCACACACAGCATTACCCAGTGGAGAAACAGGAAGAAATGGGCATTTTCAGGGTCTTGGACAGGCTTCTGTCTGCCTTCACCGATAAGAGACCCATGTGTCACGTAGAGTCCTGTTTATCTCACGACCGTCACAGGCCTGAGGTCAAAGGTCATGTCCCATATGTCCCTGAAGTGTTACACCCAGCCACCGCCCAGATACCCTAACATGACACCGCAGGTCCAGCCCGATCTCATGAAAGTGCGTATCTATACAACGAATGTTATTTCTCCTGTCATTTATACACCAAAAATAGTTTTTGTGTGTATATGATAAGCATGTTTTCGCGTGCATATGATATGCACTTTATGGCGTGTAATACACACGCACCCCCCCCCCCCCCCCCCCCCCAATCCTAAACAAGGGGTTTTCAGTGCGTAGCATATACACGCAAAAAAAACCATTTTTGGCATATAAATGGCACGAGAAATAACATTTGTGGTATAGATACGCACTTTCATGAGATTGTGTTGGCAGTTCACAAACATGTTCTCAACTCTACTGATCAATAAAACATTTCCATTACATTAGTTAATAGTAGTTACTAGAATATTAATAGTGTGTTACTCAGTTGTTCTTCTGTAGTTGTTCATTAATGAAGAAACCGTAGTTTAATTAAAGAGTTACCACTTTTACTTGCATATCAGGATCACGTTTAATAACAGAGAACAAGAATGGACCCTTTCCACAGACCATGATGATGCATTTCTGCGATAATTAAATGTGTAACATTATGCTTTGTGCTATATTGTGTTTCTATAAAAAAGTGAGTGTTTCTCATACATATGCTGAGGGAGTTTATGTATTTGACATCCTTCTCTCTTTTGACTGCTGCTCACTTCTGCTATAATCAAACTTTATATTCCTTAAGTCATGGAAGTGCAAATTCTATTGAATTAATTCTATTGAAGCTAATTGCTTTTGAAGCAAATGAGGATGATGAAAATAAAATGATATTTGTTCTGTTATAGTCTACCATGTACGTTTACCCTGCAATAGTTTACTTTCACGCTCCACACCCCCAGCGATCTGAACCCGACTGATGTAAGGTGATGATATGTGGGCACATGTACCTTGTACTGGTATCCTGGACTGAGCTGATTCCAGGGTTCAGGGTTACTGCTTTTGTTCCAGCTGTCAAGAGCCAAAAGATAAAGAATATATTTCAAATAAACCACACTTTCTTACGTACTTGCCATCACATTTTGTACCTGATAGTGATGGCAGTCAACACTGTCAGATGTAAAATTATAATGCCTATATTGTTTATTTTAAATGAAAGTTTAATGAGTGTAATAATTAAAATTTAATCTAGCATTCATTTTCAGCTTTACTTGTTGAATTATAACACAGTTAGACATAAATTGTGCTTACTCTGTGGATAAATACCATATATTTTATTTATTATTTTGCATATCACACATTGTATGGTGTTTAATGGTAATAGGATCAAATGAATTATCAAAAATGTCATAACCAATTGTCACATGTCTGAAGAATCAGTTTAACGTGTATTTAAATGGCACTACTCATATGCTTTACCCATTAATGTATTTAATAATGTCCTTACGTGACATGAGGTCCTCTGGCAAGACGGAACAAATAAAGGAACGCTCCACCCATTCCCAGACAGATGAAGAAAAACTGCGGGATGAGCTGTGAAAGATGAGAAGATTTATGGTTTGCTCTCTTGGAAAGTGTTATAAAATAAAAAGGTCCAGTGTGCCATCAGATTAGACTTTTATTATCATATTTTGAATCAAAATATAATTTTCCTTTTTGTTTTACAGAATAAGATTTTTTTTTCAGTTCCAATGATCTTAATTCAAAGTTATTTTTATTTTAAGTTTAACATTTTTAAATGTTTGAAGAGCATTCACAGTAGATCAGTGTACTACTTCTACATTGTTAGCAGTTTTTTTTTAAATTACCCAGAAGTTATTAATGCCAAACAATTGTTTAATCCTAAAGTGCATGCAAGACTTTATTTATGTATTTCAGATTATTTTTTGATTATTTTCAGATTATCAGTATTTTAGCTTTACTTTAGCAACCTAATCAAATGAGCTGTTTATCTTTTATTTCCTGAATTATGTTTGTTATAAGATAAACAAATCTTATTTGAAAACAGGTAGAAAGGCAGTAGAAATAAAAATACTCACTCCAGGATGTTTCCTGACCTGATCTCGGACTTTGTGCAGCATCTTTACTGGAGAATACGAGCAAAAGTGTGTGTGTCTCTGTGTGTGTGCCTGTGTTACAGCTGGGAGGGAGGAAGGGAGGGAGGGAGATTGTTTGAAGAGGGAGAGAGATTGAGTGAGAGATATGTTTTTTTTAGACCTTTATTACAAAAGAAACTAATAGATTTACACTTAATGAGTCATGGGCCAGTACATTAAACATTTTTGTTTTACAACCTCAAAAGTAAGAATGGTTACAACCACACAAAAATAGATGTAAAAGTTGTTTTACTGAATGTGCAAAAATATTAGCCCCCCTCAAAAAAACAACAACACAAATCTGCCTTACAACACAGAATCACCTCAAAAGTTACAAGATCTTGCATAGACTACAAACACAAATCAATTAGGATTCTTGATGTTACCATATCAGTAAAAACAAGAGTGAGATTCTCACCAGGCTCTTTTAACTTTTTAAACTGAAAATAAAAAATGTCCATGCCAAACCTTTTCATTAAAACAGCTAAAAGATATTGAAACATCAAATAAGGGTTTCAATCGAGGTAAAAAGAGACAATCAGCAGTAACCTCAGGGTTTAAACCAGAAACATTTGTGGCAATAACTTCAAAGCATTCTCCATTACACATCACCTCGATTCTTTGCCAACAGTGGTTTATACAATGCTCTCCATTGAGGTTTCTCATTATTATTCAACTCATGTACAGAATGCCAAGGTGTATCTACAAAAAACATTTCCAGGAAAATTCTTGCCACTGCCAGAAATGTCAAATCTGGCTCCATGTATCAATGGTTATTTAAGCAACCAATTAAAAGATTCAATCCGTAGCATTTTCTGATTGATAAAGAGATACCACACCTTAAACACATTAAGGATTGTGTTGAATAGCACATGTAACCGCTCTCCGATTAGAGTCAGATGATCCCATAAGAAGGAACTATTGAAGAAAAGCATCTGTCCTGCTTTACGAATGCATAAAAACAAGTCAACCTTCTTCTTTACATAAAAATATTACACAAAGAAATCATTCAATATAGTGATTTTGGCCAGCAGATGTGGAGGAGGATCCATACATACCCACCTGTGCCAGCAAAGTATAACAGTTAATGACAGCCTTTGTATGACATATATTGGAACCATATATTTCCATTTGTCTAATAATCCTTTCACTTTCTAAAACTCCCTCACAATTCTTCTCTGCCACATCATTATCTCCTAAATATATATATATTTAAGTATTTAAATTAGAGATGTCCCAATCTGGGAAAATAAGCATTGTGTTTTAGTGATTTAAACAAGACATTAATAGATGTGAACATCTGTTGCAGTGGTAGACATCAGACTGTGTGGTTACAATTATGATTATGGAACTAAATATTGTATTTTCATAATTTATTAATTATCAATTTATCATTTCTAAATGAAGTATTGCATTATTTTTAAACCAGTTATTTAAGTGTTGTCAGTGGTTCATAAGATTACTTAGAAAGTATAAGTAAATGATTAATAAACTATTTAAATGTTACATTCATACATCTTATTATTCAGACATATAGTAATAGTTACCTAGTGTGTTAACATGTATTTATACTGTAATTCAGGGTTAATTCGGGTAGTTATAAAGCATTTAGTAGTGGTCAGTTAACTATTTTCGTGAGCTCATCTAAAGTGAGGACTAGTTATGCCTTGTAAAGCATTTACAAAGGAGATTTAAAGGAGATTTTTCTATAAAAAATGCTTAATCAACCCCAATACCCATTCTTGAGATCGGCTCGGGACATCCCTAATGTGTAGGCCTATAAATATAATTACTGTAGTAGTGTTATACTAGAATTACTGTGTAGTGACAGATGCCACTTTTTACTGAGCCCTTGAGAAATTCTCTGAGAAGAGTTTTATATATTGTATACATGTATGCCCTGGATACATTGATGGATTTTAATAAATTCAATGTACCAAATACATCTGAAAAAAGGGGTCATCTTATAGTCGTGGTCTAGACTTTTACATTTCAAAAACACACCCGCAAACAACAGGAAGCGCCAAATACGTGAAAAATGAGTGTTTGCCCAGGACTGAAGTGATACGCCCCTGTAAACGAGCGGTTGTTTACAGTGTCAGGGGAATGCATGATGACGAATGACCGTCCAGAACACAGCACTTCAAAACTCCAGCAACTGAGGAGAGGATATGATGCATAAGAACATTGAGGCATCGAACAACTCTCATTAAGAAGCCACACACACACATGTTGGTGCAACAGCATTATGAGGACTCTCCATAGGCGTAATGGTTTTTATACCGTACAAACTATATATTCTGTCCCCCTACACTGCCCCTATCCCTAAACCTACCCATCACAGGAGACATGCTGCATTTTTACATTTTTAATAAAACATTGTTTTTTATGTTTTTTAAGCCATTTGATTTATGAAGACTTTTGAAATGTCCTCACACACACACACACACACACACACACACAACACACACACACACACACACACACACACACACACACAACACACACAGACACACACACACACACACACACAACACCACAGACACACACACAGACACACACACACACACACACACACAACACACACACACACACACACACACACACACACACACACACACACACACACACACACACACACACACACACACACACACACACACACACACACACACACACACACACACACACAGAGAGACAGAGAGACAGAGATAGAGAGAGGTGTGACTGCAATAGAGAGCATATATTATATATATTTATATATACAGGGGTTGGACAATGAAACTGAAACACCTGGTTTTAGACCACAATAATTTATTAGTATGGTGTAGGGCCTCCTTTTGCGGCCAATACAGCGTCAATTCGTCTTGGGAATGACATATACAAGTCCTGCACAGTGGTCAGAGGGATTTTAAGCCATTCTTCTTGCAGGATAGTGGCCAGGTCACGACGTGATGCTGGTGGAGGAAAATGTTTCCTGACTCGCTCCTCCAAAACACCCCAAAGTGGCTCAATAATATTTAGATCTGGTGACTGTGCAGGCCATGGGAGATGTTCAACTTCACTTTCATGTTCATCAAACCAATCTTTCACCAGTCTTGCTGTGTGTATTGGTGCATTGTCATCCTGATACACGGCACAAAACTGTGCTCTTACCCTGCTAATTGGACCTTCACAGTCTGCTCTTATTGGTTCAATGTGCAATTAATGAAGATTGGATATATATATATGAATTGCCATATTCAGGTCTCTATAGTGAATGGTGATCGATGTAGAAAGACCGTGAGGGCTGGGTCGTGCCTCATATCTCAAAGCTACATTTGGTGAAAGAGCAGTCTGACATCAGCCATCATGTTGCAGATCTGATCTCTTCAGCTGTTCCAGGAATAAATGGCCATAATGATTCTGGTAACCGGGGACAAAACACCAGACTATCCTGTCACTGCGCTTTGAGCTGAAGCAGATGTTGGAACTGAATGAATGATGAAAGACGTCTCTCGCTCATACAGAAGGTGAAAGCACTGTGTGTCACATCACATACACAATCCCTGCTGTGAAAGATCCATGACCACAGCAACACACATACTCGAACCTGTGAGCCGCACGATCAACCTGAACCATTTCCTTTGATGACCACAGCAACACACACACTCAAACCTGTGAGCCTCACATTCAGCTTTAAACATTACCTTTGATAACCACAGCAACACACATACTCAAACCTGTGAGCCGCACGATCAACCTGAACCATTACCTTTGATGTGTTCAAAAGCACTTTAAAATTAACATAAAAGAGGTACATAACCACCATAAAAATCTCATTAATGTTATATATAAGAAAAAGGTTGCCTTATGTCCACTATAAATTAGACCAGAGGATCCTAAATTGATAAATCCTGTTTATTATTGTAAAGCTGCTTTAAAAAACATTCTATAAAGTGCTATAAAAATAAAGGTAACTTGACTTGAGAGATAAAGTGAATCAATGCATCCCAAAATGCATCCCTCACAAACATCCTGGCTCTACTGAATCAACAATTAATTTAAGAAATTTAGGAGAAATTATATCAAGAGAGCAGTATGACGGTTTCATATTGGCTATGATTTCTTTGAGGAGATTTAGAGTTATTGGCTCAAAAGCATCCCAGGTAGCAGAATTTATCAACTGACTAGAGTATTCAGTGTGAGAGCGGCTGGCATTGCATCTCAAGTTAGATATTTTGTCAATAAAAAATCTCAAGAAGCTTTTACATAGCTCATCCGAAGCACCAGAAATTGTATTTACCGGAGGATTTAAAACAGAGTTTATAACCGAAAATAAAACCTTTGGTCTAGAGTGGTTTGCCCTAATCATCTAAGAGAAGTACGTAGCTTTTGCTGACTTTACAGCATTCTGGTAGGTCAACAAACTGACTTTAAATAATTGAAGTGAAATATGTAGCTTGTCCTTCTTCCATTTGCGCTCAGCTTTTCTGCTAGCTTGTCTTAGTCGTCGAATGTCCACGTTGAGCCATGGTTGAGATTTAGTTTTTGGTTTGTAGGGCTTAAGCGGAGCAGTTTCATTTAGGGCATTTAGCCAAGAAGAATTTAACAGACTGAGATGCTGATCGGCATGTAAGTCTAATAGTGGTGAGTCCAGAACCAAATGTGAGGAATTCATAAAGTGCTTGTTAAAATTTGAGCCAAAATGAGGGGAAAAAGACATTCAAAGACAGTCATACATCTGCACTAGTGGAATGAGAAATGCAAGGAAGAGATGTAGAAAATAATATTGGCTTATGGTCAGAAAGCATAAAATCAGATATAACAACATCACTGATTACCATCCCGTATGAAAGAACAAGAACCAAAATGTGACCCTGAATGTGAGTGGGATCCTTTATCCACTGGACTAGGTTAAAAGATTCAATGAGGCTGAGGAAATCCTTTGATAGGGTGTTAGATTGACAACAAACATGGATATTAAAATCACCCACCAATAAAAAACGGTCATAGGTTGTGGTGATATTATCAATTCATTATCTGAATTGCTGAATAAAGTCCTGGAGTGAGTGTGGGGGACAGTAAATCACCCCTAATAAAATAGGGCCATTCCAGTCTAAATAAAGTAGCTGAACTTCGAAACTAGAAAATGCACTGACAGGAACCGACCGGCATCACACAGAGAATGAGTTTTTAAAAATAGTCACTATCCCACTATCTGTTTGGACGGGGGGAGTTAAAGAAGGTACAGTCAGTTGGAACTAATTCCGAAAAAGGGGTTAGATCACCAACCTTAGTCCAAGATTCAGTGATGAACATAAAATCCAAACTGTGAGAGGAGAAGTCGTCGTTGAGCAGGAAGGTTTTGTTCACCAAGGATCGAGCGTTGATCAAAGCCATTTTAGGGATGAATCACATCGGGGAAAACTCCAGCTTTCCTCAAAGAACGTAGATTTCCAGGAGTCACGCCGTTTTGCCGATGACAGAGGCCAATCCGAGGTAAACCATAAAAATGAACAGGGGAAGGACGCAGGGGAATGATATATTGAAGCCACTGATAAGCCAGCGCTCGCGGTCGCCAGGCAACATATCCGCCATAACACGACATATGATTCGGATTTAGATCGATTCTGAGTCTTTCGATTGCTTTCAATATGATGATGCGTCCACCCCGACTCCTGCGTTTCCTTCTGCATTTTCTCCGTGAAGTGATAAGAGGCCACTGGTGAATACATTCCAATGAAGGCGTGGTGGTGCTTCTGTGTGTTTGATAAAAAACGTGCGCTACATCCTGCTTGTGAGTGACCATAAAAGAGGTACGAATGTTCAGGAGTGACCGTCCGAACAGACAGGCGCCATCTTGTTGCTCCAGAAGGCTCAATTGGTTCATCTAACAGAAAAGCACAATCCTTATCTTTGATCTCTGCTAGATTCAGCCAGAGATGTCTCTCAGTGGCTACAAGGGCTGTCATAGACTATGTTCTGGTGGTTCTCGAACTTCATCGGGCCCCACTCCCTCACTCCTGTCCAAACCCCCCAGCAGGTCAGCCTGATATGCATGAAGCAATGCCATAGTGTGTAAGAACACTCCAGCCTGACCTACTGCCGTATAAGCTTTGCCCACTAAATTAGATGTAGTTTTTAAAGGGTTTGTGGGTAAAGCTGAGGCCTTCAAAGACGATACTGAACCAGGTGACAGATAGCTCACAAGCCCTTTAAAACTCTTTCGTCCCTTTAATTCTAGAATAAATATGAACTTGAGGGTTGGAAATTTTGGAAGAATATGGTTTATTTCACGATCTGGACAGCTCACTGTGCAGATCCAGAAAGAATGGAAGGCCTCGTGGTGGAGGTGAAATATTAGATGTTAAGCGCTCATCTAATTTGCTGTTCGGACGAGCACCCCTTTCTCGGCTGGCCAATCAATATGTAATTTATGGACAGCATCAGTTATCACCTCCACCAGCTCCTCATATGCTGGGGAAAGAGGTGGCAAATCCCCTTCCCCTGTGATTGTGTCACTACCAATGCACAGAACATCTACCTCCTCTGAGCTAGAGAACTGAAGCATTGGGCTGTCTGTCCAGGCGGAAGAAGCCGCAGCGCGTGCTTCCGACACCGAAGAGAGAGCACTGGATCCTCCAGGGCAGGCAGTAGACAAGGCCCTTGTACCCTTCTCCAACCCTTCTTAGAGATCCTTTTGCGATCCACAGAAATGCATTCTCCGCGCTGTCTCGGCAGTAGTGGGTCCTGCACCCTGAGGATCGTGAGCCTGACCAATGTACTCAAAAAGTGACAGACAGGGGCGGAGCATGCGAAGAGGACGCTTCTCACAATGATGGTACTCAGCCTCCTCGAAGGATGATACCGCATGCTCCCACTCCCAAACACATTACACAAAGCTTGTATGTGTCCCCACACGTTAAATAACGTAAGCAGGGAGAAGCACACAGCCTGTATAATTGTTTCACCATAATATATTGAACAGACAACAGTAAATAGTGACTGACAGAATAACACAGATCACTTGCTGAGGCAACAGAAGCTAATGCCGGCTTTCACTGGATGCGCTTTTATATCTTCCTGGTCATGACGTCACCCGCCCGTGACGCTCGTTCCTTCCATTGGCCTAGTGGACAGATGCTTCAGACACATTCATACCAGGGGCATCGCTTGCGGTAATGACGCATCGCGAGTTCCCTTAAAAGGTTACAGGTCCTTCTCAAAAAATTAGCATATTGTGATTAGGGATGGGAATTGATAAGATTTTATCAATATCAATGCCACTAACGATTCTGCTTATCGATCCGATTCTTTAACGATTCTCTTATCGATTCCTTATAGCACTGTGTGGAAAAAAGTAGTCATTCTTTTTGGGGGGGAAAAAACCAAGTGGTTTTATTTGTTTTAAAGCTTACACTTGAGTAAGTAAACTGTACTTTTTATGTAATAAATGGAACCTTATTGTAAAGTGTTACCGATTAGTTATGCCGATTAAACGTACCGTGAGTTCAGTGTTGGAAAGATCAGTTGTTTTAACCATTCATTAAAACGAATCGGTTCAAATGAGTCATTAGTTCGCGAATTGGACGTGTCATTATCGGACGGACGTGTGCCGGCAGTTGGACCTTTTACAGTCTATGGGTTGGACGGACATGACATCCCACAAGATGTGTCGTCACAGAAAACATTTCATCACTGGATAGTGTTTTTTCGTTTATTTAAAGTGTGGTTTATGTCAGCTGAATGTGCGGAACGCTTTTCAGAGAAGATAAGGTATTTTAGCACAATTCACACCGACCCAGCGGTAGCCTAGGAAAAACAAATCTCCGAATGCTCCACATGAAACTTTAGTCTCCCGACCTTACCATTGTTTAGTTTATTTTGATTAATATGTGCGAGGGAGAGAGAGCAAGACGACGCTTGGTTTTGAGACGGTGAAGCCGCCTTGCTCCGAAGACGAGAGAGAGTGCGCGCGCGGCGACCGGGGCTCTCTCTCTTTCTGCTCGTTCAGATAAACATGCGCCCTGTCACAAGCGCAGCAGTTCATCTACATTACTCAACAATCAAATAAGACTTTGGCGGTACAAAAATTTGATTTGGACGCCGTGCTATGGCGCTTGATAAAGGAAAAAAGGGACAGTTGTGAGTTCACGGTCTGTAGCCTATATACTATGGCTGACTCGGAGTAGGAGCATCGATAAGAGGACTCGTTAACATCGAGGTCATACAATATCGATGGATCGTTAAACTTAGAACCGGTTCTCGAGTGGAACCGGTTCTCGATTCCCATCCCTAATTGTGATAAAGTTCATTATTTTCCATAATGTAATGATAAAAATTAAACTTTCATATATTTTAGATTCAATGCACACCAACTGAAATATTTCAGGGCTTTTATTGTTTTAATACTGATGATTTTGGCATACAGCTCATGAAAACCCAAAATTCTATTCTATTATTAGCATATTTCATCCAGCCAATAAAATAAGTGTTTTTAATAAAAAAAAAAGTCATAATTTTTTTTTACTTCTTCAAATAATTATGTTCAGTTATGCACTCAATACTTGGTCGGGAACCCCGGGACTTGGTCCCGGGAATCTGAAGCAGAAATGACTGCTTCAATGCGGCGTGGCATGGAGACAATCAGCCTGTGGCACTGCTGAGGTGTTATGGAGGCCCAGGATGCTTCGATAGCGCCTTAAGCTCATCCAGAGTATTGGGTCTTGCGTCTCTCAACTTTCTCTTCACAATATCCCACAGATTCTATATGGGGTTCAGGTCAGGAGAGTTGGCAGGCCAATTGAGCACAGTAATACCATGTTCAGTAAACCATTTACCAGTGGTTTTGGCACTGTGAGCAGGTGCCAGGTCGTGCTGAAAAATGAAATCTTCATCTCCATAAAGCTTTTCAGCAGATGGAAGCATGAAGTGCTCCAGAATCTCCTGATAGCTAGCTGCATTGACCCTGCCCTTGCTAAAACACAGTGGACCAACACCAGCAGCTGACATGGCACCCCAGACCATCACTGACTGTGGGTACTCCCCAGTCTTCCTCCAGACTCTGGCAACTTGATTTCCGAATGACATGCAAAATTTGCATAAACCACTGAGCAACAGTCCAGTGCTGCTTCTCTGTAGCCCAAGTGGCTTGACCTGGGGAATGCGGCACCTGTAGCCCATCTCCTGCACACGCCTGTGCTCCAGACTCAGTCCACTTCTTCCGCAGGTCCCCCAAGGTCTGGAATCGGTCCTTCTCCACAATCTTCCTCAGGGTCCGGTCACCTCTTCTCATTGTGCAGCGTTTTTTTGCCACACTTTTTCCTTCCCACAGACTTCCCACAGAGGTGCCTTGATACAGCACTTAGGGATGGCTGACGCGAAACAGTCGTTCCGAAGCTTTGCGAGATCCCGAAGCGCAGATGTTTCGAATCACTGATTCGAAGCGTGATTCAAAACACCCATGTCACGTGACTATGGCCAAACGAAGCCTCGAAGTGTTTCACGAAGTGTTTCATCAGGTGTGATCCGCCGAATCAGCGTTTGATTGACACGGTCGGAAACAGACCACACAATCGCACATCTGTATAAAAGTGAAATCAACGCATATTGACCTCGTGGGTTTTTGTGAGAGGAGTTTGATTTTGAGATAGCGGATTTTTGGTGATATAGTGACATTTATAGTGCGATTTGTTTAGTTATACTTAGGCTTACATTTAAATTTACACAACACATTGACTGATAGGCTAGAGACACAGAGTATACATATAGTGACACATTACTATAAATATAAATATATATAGACAGCTAGATTAATAGATAGATAGATAGATAGATAGATAGATAGATAGATAGATATAGATAGATATATAAATACATCAGATTATAGACAAAATATTATAGATACATATCTAAATACATAGATAGATTGTAGATACATATATCTAATTACATAGATAGATTAGAGATTCATATCTAGATAGATTTGGATAGATAGATAAATGGAGGCTCCCCAGATGAGATGCTGTACATCTGTGGTGTGGGAGCATTTCCATTTAGAAACCCCAAATAAAGTGAGATGTGTGTATTGTGATCGGCTGCTCGCCTACTGCAACAATACATCATCCATGATGCGCCATTTGAGGAGCACTCATCCAGCCATTTTGCAGGGTGCAGAGGATGGCATTCCCCCTGTACCTAGGCCTGCTACTGACACTGCTGGGTCATCTAAGCAATGCATTGTTTGAAACACAGCAGAAACACAGGACAGTTTATGGGAACTTTTTGATACTCGTATCCATCAAATCCAGATGATACACAATGCTACAGCTGATGCCACAATGGAAGTGAAAAAATACATCAACGATGCGTTTTTGCCCACAACTCATGATCCACTAACTTACTGGAAAGAGAGAGCAGTAATCTTTCCTCATTTGTATGTCCTACCTAAAAAATATCTTTGCATGCCAGCAACAAGTGTCCCTTGTGAGAGGATTTTTTCAAAGGCTGGAGAAATTATCTGTAAAAAAAGAAGTAGGCTGAGTCCTTCCACAGCAGAGAAATTATGTAAAAAAATGAGACATTGTGGCTTGATTTATTTTTATTAATATTCATTTTGCATGAGCAAAATAACATTATTCACAGTAAGAAGCCTTTAGGTTACAAGATTCACATATTAGAAAAGTGCAATAATAAAAAAAAACAAACAAATTTCCATGGTTCGTCAAGGTTGTTTTCAGATCAACACCTGCAAGTGACCACTAGGTGTCACCGTGGAGACGGGTGTCGGATTGATTCGAAGCCTCGAAACAATATGAACCATTTGGTTCAACTGTTTCATTGCTTCACGAAGCCTCGATCTGCCCATCACTAACAGCACTTTGGGAACAGCCTATTTGTTCAGAAATTTCTTTCCGTGTCTTACCCTCATGCTTGAGGGTGTCAATGATGGCCTTCTGGACAGCAGTCAGGTCGGCAGTCTTACCCATGATTGCGGTTTTGAGTAATTAAACAGGCTGGGAGTTTTTAAAAGCCTCAGGAATCATTTGCAGGTGTTTAGAGTTAATTAGTCGATTCAGATGATTAGGTTAATAGCTCGTTTAGAGAACCTTTTCATGATATGCTAATTTTTTGAGACAGGAATTTTGGGTTTTCATGAGCTGTATGCCAAAATCATCAGTATTAAAACAATAAAAGACCTGAAATATTTCAGTTGGTGTGCAATGAATCTAAAATATATGAAAGTTTAATTTTTATCATTACATTATGGAAAATAATGAACTTTATCACAATATGCTAATTTTTTTAGAAGGACCTGTATTGCATGTTTTTTTTATTTACTGCCCGAAAAATCCTGCAGGTCCTGCAACTCTGGATTTCCAGCAACTTCTGCATATTTCTAAAAACTATAACACAAACAGACACGTGTGTGTCTACACCACAATGTTTACTTTGGTAAAGAAATGAAAACACCAAGACTTTAAAAGCAGTATCCAGCTTTATTTAGCATATTAAAAGCAAAATCCAAATTTTTTTCTATTAAGTGAAATATGTGGAAAAATGTGTAAAACCAAAAACTTTTAATTATATGTATACGACAAATGCATGAGTACAGAATGCAGCGCATTCTATGACTTGTGAATCAAACACGTTGGTAGACTTCAGATACACTATGACAACATATGACTACATCTACAATAATATAGACTGATAGAATCCTACTTTAAATCTCATTAAATGTGTAACTAAATATATAACCTAACCTCAAATTTTTAATTTGGGAAATTTTTACTAGAATAAAATGGATGCTCAGTTTATTTTAATCATAAAGATTTGTAGTTACATTGACTAAATGAGCAATCTATTTGCTACATTAAACAATTCTCAAGCCTAATTTTAAGCAATTCATGCATATATCTAAATAATTGCTTGAAGTTATAATTAAGGTATTTATTTAACTGAAGCACTTGACTATTCTTGGAGTTAAATCATCCTGATATGTTTTCATGATTGAGCGGGCGGCAGTGGGACTTCAGTCGGAGGGTTTGGCTCATTGTCAATCTTTAAATCACGACAGAACAACACTGGTACTTTACCAAGACCCAGTTTGTACTGCCACAGATATACAGACTCGTTCGGCTTCAGCTCAAATGACAGTTCTTCTTCCACTTCAGTCTCTTCGTTCCAGCTTTCGGTTTCAGTGTTGACCTGTGAACCTCCATATTCTGCAGAAAAGGAGAACTGAACCTTCGCAATTAACGCGGCAAGATCTCCAGTTTCAGCTGTGACTGATGTGGCTATCTTCCAGTCGTGTGTGATCTGGCTCATCTTCTCCTTATTGTAGCCAACCTTTTTATTGATTCTCTTTTTCCATGTCATTGGTGTATTGCTGTCATTAGTCATAGTTTTAATATTCTCCCAAACGCCAAAGGCTGGGCCTTTAGTTACTGACAGCCCACCAGGAAGGAAGTTAAGAACATCAGAATGAACAGAATAGACACCAACGCACTCATCTTTGCTGAAGTCGGTACCGCAGTAGTACTCAACTCCCCAATCTGAGGCTGGCTTGATGAAGGAGCAGTAATCATGTACGGCATGGCCAAAGTAATAGAGGCCGTTTCTGCAGTTGGGATGGAGCGTGTATTCTACAGCTTCCGAGTCGTTATTCAGGTTTTTTGTTCTCCGATAGGTGCCCTTTTCTTGGAAGATGATGTAAAAATGCTTAGTGGTTGCGAGGTAGTGGTCTCCCCCTGGCAGTTGGGATGAAGGCTGAAAACTGAAGCATCGCTGTCTCTCTCCAGATTGGTGACTCTGCGGAATGAGTTGCCCTTGATGATGTAAAAGTATTTAATACAATCGCAAACGTAATGGTCTCCATTTTGGCAGGAAGGGTGCAGACTGTAAATAGACATTGACCTTTTTTATTCTGAATCATGAAGCACGAGATCAGGGATGAAAAGTTACCAGTCTTTCTCCACATCATGCTTGCATTGCTCTGGAAATGCCTTCATTTTGCTGAATGCAACAAAATAACCATTCATTCAATTTTAGTATTCCTGTTCAGCAGAAGTATCAAAGATTCAATCGTTATTTGTGTATATGCGCTGCTCTCAGGGCAGAAGTACTCAATAGATTCAAATCGCTTTATTTTAGTGTATTACGTGCTGCTCTCAGGGCTGGAGTGCTCAATAGATTCAAATCGCTGTTAATTTAGTGTATACGCTGCTCTCAGGGCAGAGAGTTACTCAATAGATTCAAATCGCTGTTATTTAGTGTATTACGCGCTGCTCTCAGGGCAGGAGTAAGTTACTCAATAGATTCAAATCGCTGTTTTAGGTAAGCCACTATTGTAATGCGTGCCTGCTCTCAGGGAGGAGTGACTCAATAGATTCAAATCGCTGTTATTTAGTGTATTACGTGCTTGCCATATCAGGGATAGGAGAGTACTCGATAGATTCAATAACTGTTATTTTTAGTGTATTACGCGCTGCTCTCAGGGCAGATATAAGTTACTCAATAGATTCAAATCGCTGTTAATTTAGTGTATTACGCACTGCTCTCAGGGGAGGAGTAAGTTACTCAATAGATTCAAATTGCTGTTTTAGTGTAATGCGCTGCTCTCAGGGCAGGAGTGCTCAATAGATTCAAATCACTGTTATTTTAGTGTAACGCGCTGCTCTCAGGGCTGGAGTGCTCAATAGATTCAAATCGCTGTTATTTTAGTGTATTACGCGCTGCTCTCAGGGCTGGAGTGCTCAATAGATTCAAATCGCTGTTATTTTAGTGTAACGCGCTGCTCTCAGGGCAGGATTGCTCAATAGATTCAAATCACTGTTATTTTAGTGTAACGCGCTGCTCTCAGGGCTGGAGTGCTCAATAGATTCAAATCGCTGTTATTTTAGTGTATTATGCGCTGCTCTCAGGGCAGGAGTAAGCTATTCAATAGATTCAAATCGCTGTTATTTTAGTGTATTACGCACTGCTCTCAGGGCAGAAGTAAGTTACTCAATAGATTCAAATCGCTGTTATTTTAGTGTAATGCACTGCTCTCAGGGCAGGAGTGCTCTATAGATTAAATTCGTTGTTATTTTAAGTGTATTATGTGCTGCTCTCAGGGCAGAAGTAAGTTATTCAATAGATTCAATTTGCTGTTAATTTAGTGAATTACGCACTGCTCTCAGGGCAGGAGTGCTCTATAGATTCAATTCGTTGTTATTTTAAGTGTATTATGTGCTGCGCTCAGGGGAGGATTAAGTTACTCAATAGATTCAAATCACTGTTATTTTAGTGTATTACGCGCTGCTATCAGGGCAGGATTAAGTTACTCAATAGATTCAATTCGCTCTTAATTTAGTGTATTATGTGCTGCTCTCAGGGCAGGAGTAAGTTACTCAATATATTCAAATCTCTGTTATTTTAGTGTATTACGCGCTGCTCTCAGGACAGGAGTAAGTTACTAAATTGATTCAATTTGCTGTTATTTTAATGTACTATGCACTGCTCTCAGGGCAGGAGTAGGTTACTCAATAGATTCAAATCACTTTTATTTTAGTGTATTACTTGTTGCTCTCAGGGTAGGAGTGCTCAATAGATTCAAATCAAAATCCTACTTCCTGGAACAAGTTACCATTTTTTTTCAACACTCTGTAAATTAGACAAGTTGTTCTCTTTAGCCCTATATTTTATATCTTATATTTTCTTGTAATTTAAATATTCCCTTTCTGATGTATATTAATTACTTTTTAGCATATTAAAAAAATAGCTGTATCTCAAAATACTACAGAATTCAGGTGTTCAAATGAACCATGAGTCCACAAGTGCTCAATATTAGAAACATACTCACCTGATCGACTGTAGACGGAGTCAGAAGAACAGCTTCTCCTCGATCGAGTCTGAGAGATGAGTGTCTGACAGATTTCTGATCGACTGTAGACGGAGTCAGAAGAACAGCTTCTCCTCGATCGAGTCTGAGAGATGAGTGTCTGACAGATTTCTGATCGACTGTAGACGGAGTCAGAAGAACAGCTTCTCCTCGATCGAGTCTGAGAGATGAGTGTCTGACAGATTTCTGATCGACTGTAGACGGAGTCAGAAGAACAGCTTCTCCTCGATCGAGTCTGAGAGATGAGTGACTGACAGATTTCTGATCGACTGTAGACGGAGACAGAAGAACAGCTTCTCCTCGATCGAGTCTGAGAGATGAGTGACTGACAGATTTCTGATCGACTGTAGATGGAGTCAGAAGAACAGCTTCTCGATCGAGTCTGAGAGATGAGTGTCTGACAGATTTCTGATCGACTGTAGATGGAGTCAGAAGAACAGCTTCTCCTCGATCGAGTCTGAGAGATGAGTGTCTGACAGATTTCTGATCGACTGTAGACGGAGTCAGAAGAACAGCTTCTCCTCGATCGAGTCTGAGAGATGAGTGTCTGACAGATTTCTGCCTTATATAAAGCCAAGAAGAGGGCTGGACAAACACACACACAAGCCTTGAGGTAGACAAGTCAGTGCAAAACTTAATTGATGTGAAAGGTATTTGGCATTGCAAATATGCAAAGTTCACTCTACAGATTAGATAAAGGCAAACACACACACACACAGTCAGGTCTGTCAGAAACAGCTCGTATTTATTAACAGTTGGTGCAGTGATGTGAAAAGGTGTGTCCCCTGTTCCAGTTTTCATACTAGAAAAGAAGCCTAGTAGATGGAAAGTGGAATAGAGCACAATAAATACAGGAATTATGGAAGAATGTTTATCTTTATAATGTTTATACGGTCAACCAATAAGTGAGTCTAGGCTTCAACCAATCTTTTTACATATTCAGTGACTTGTAACTAGATTGTAATTGACAGGAATTAACCCATTAAATGTCGGTGTAATGATCTGTGGTGTGCACAGACCTCCTCAGGGGCAGAAGGACCAAAAAGGGCACACAAAAAGTTGTCTCAGTCGTCTCAACTGCATTCCCTTGAATATCTTCAATACTCTCCTTATCTGAACTGCAACTCTCTTTATATAAGTTTCTTGTAAAACAAACGCCAGTAATCGTTATTTACGACTCTGTAAGACTGAAAAAACTCAAAGATCTGGTTGAGGAACCACCACTCCTCGAGTGGATAAAAGGACCTTGTTAAAAATTAACATTTGAACTCAAATGAACTCTAATCTACACCTCACCCCTCGCCAAGATCAACTGAAACTCACACAAGAATCTATAGGGTGTAATGTGAACAATAATCATCGAGTATTATACACAGGGACGTGGGAACTATTTTGTGAAAGGGGGGTGGGATTATTTGGGGGGGTTCACTTAACTCTGTCTCGTTCACTTAACGTCTGTGGGCGTTACGTTGCCTAGACTCCTTTATTAATGGAGTATATAAACGGACGTTTCAATATATTGGTAGTAAATGCTTTTTCTGAGAATTTATGATGATGAAGAATGATCATGATATGGAGGCACGGGCACGATTGCATTGCACGTGAACTGGAGCACATCCTGTCAATGATCTAGCACCCCCTCAGCACCTGGGTTAAATATTATCTGGCGCTGCCCCTGAGCGACGGTGAATTCACCTGCGGCAAGTGTACTTTTCACCAAATCTTCTAAAATAGAGTTAACATTAAAGTTACTTACACAATGTGTATCTGATGAATAAAACGTGTCGAATTATAATGGAATGGATTATTATTACCTCTTCTATAGACATCATCAGTGAACATTTTACCAACTCTAACGTTAAATGTATTGGGTTTTTTTTAGTACTTAGGTGCATAGGCGTCGTCGATTTCGGTGGCCAAAAATTCGTTTTGGCGGGTGTTAATAAAAACTTACTAGCCAGTTTGGCCGGTGATGCATAAGGTTCTGTTCTCGGTCATTTATCCCCCTGGCATTACTTCCTACATTTCCCATGAACACTGTGCCGTAATGCTACGTGATGACGTTTCATACGCCCATTGGCTGCGCGCGTTTGCAGTAAAACCAGCGCGAAAAATGATCATGGAAACGAACGGAGCATCCACCAGAAAACACAAGGAAGACGAAGAACGAACGGAGCCAGAGCAGGGAGCATAGACTGAAAGAGGAGGGACCAAGTTAAGTAAAGTAAAAAGTTGAGATTAAACTAAATGCGGCAGTGGTTGGGACAGACTTCTGGGTTTAAATTTAAATGTTGTTTAACAAGAGATAGGATACGTTTTTTTTTTAAGTTTAAGGTTTTTGTCATTATTTCTGATCAAGCTTATACATTAGGCAATATACACAAAAGCTTACTATATATCTAGGTTTTCTTTTAGTTGAAAACATTAAACAATATGTGTAAACAAAAAATATAAACAAAAGCATTTAAGCTCAAGCAGCGTGGACGGGGAAAAAACGCAAAAAAAAAAGCAGACGCGCAATTATCGTACAGAACGTACATACTCGAGTCAGTATATGATTATCGTGTTTATATTGTTTCACGTTCAAGTTGAGAAAAAAATATATCATGCTCGAGTGAGAAAACGCGCTGCGCTGACAGACGTTGCAGAGACGCGCGCGTGTGTTTGTGTGCAAAGTGACAGCACTTTGCGTTTTCTGTGCTTAAACCTGTTTCCCTCAAAATCATTTTGCCTACCAGAAGGTTATCATCTCGTTTCACGATTCCATCGGGGTTCAGCTGCTTACCTGCAGTCGTTAATGCAGTGAGCTGCTTAATCAATCCACTGCTGTTTCTTTGGATTTCATGTGATTTCTTCTCATTGTGGTGGTGGTATTATGATAACTCAGTTTAATTAATAATTGATTAAAAGTAATTCCATTTTTTAATAGGCTATCATTTTCATCTAAGCAAACTTTGCGAGGCAGACAACAACATTATGTGATCAAATACAAATAATCCACTTGTTAAACACAGCTCCACCAAGTGCACTTAATTATAACTGTGAAAAAAAAAATTAAAATTCGAATAGTATTTTATTTTTTTGAATAATAATTACAGATCGAAAATTTGAATATTCGTGCACATCTTTAATAGATAGATAGATAGATCCCAAACTTGAAATGAAATGTTTGCACTTTCTGTGTTGTATTGTATTTTATATGTGTTTTCCATGCCAACAATGTTAATAAAATGATCAAATGCATTCAGTGGCACTCATAATTTCTCTTTTTTTCACCGGAAAAAAATTTGGCTAGTGGAAATTCTGATTGGCTGGTAACTTTAGAAAGTTACCAGCCACATTGGCTGGTGATCAAAAAAGTTAATTTAGAACCCTGGTCATTTTGTACCCACCACTTTTGGAAACATTGAAGCACGGATGTACTTAATACAAATAAAAAATCCCCAGTAATTAATATTATAACTATTATGTAGTAGTGTAATGTAGACAGACACAACTAAAAGAGATTTGAATTTTACTTTGTTTAATTTGCACACTGAATATGGGTGGAGCTTTTAATTTTGAACTCTCAAAGTGCACCAGATTGATGAATTAAACATTAAAATGCACAAAATTTTCTTACAGGGGGGCATGCCCCCGAACCCCCCTAGAAGGCCCGAGGACCACCCACCACAGATTTAACAGGGGGGGGGGGGGGGGGATTAATGACTGTGGAGTGTAATTGTATTAATAAATTACAATTTTTTACTTATTACATCTGTTAACTCTCACTCGCTTGACTCGCTCATAACATGGCATTAGTTGGGGGGGTGGGGGGGGGGGGGGTCAGGGACCTGGATATTGGATAGGGGGCGCTTGTGTAGTTGAAGACTCGCGGCGAACTGCTGCGTACGAGACGCTGTGAAGGAAACTCCGCCCACCACTTCAACTCCGCCAATATATATATATAATATCTCTTTGTATTATTATTGTAAGTGGCAATGGTGTATAAATGTATTGTTATTTATTATAATAATTATAATAACAGTCAGATAAAAGTTTAATTAGAATTAAACCACTTTGTCACGCTGAAAAGACTGAACGCGGAGAAACCTTCCCCCGCTCATCGGAAACTGCTGTTGGACCTATTGGGTGGGCCTTACAGTAGTTTATGCAGAGTTCATACTACATATTTTTGAGAGTGAAATGCAAGCACAAGCGATCTGCGTTTAGCCTTCTGGGGTCGGCAAATGCGCTGGCGCGTTTTGGCTGATTTTTTTCACATAGCAGTAAAATAGATTTAAACTATGCCATCATTTGTGGTCATACAGACTTAAGACATATGAGAAAATAAACTGTTAAATGTCTATTTTTTTATGTGTCCACTTTAGGGCTGTTTTCGACTAAGGATTTTCATATTCGAATCTGATTCGTTAGATTTTGCCATAGTCGACTGATAGTCGAACCTTTTTTTTTTTTTTTTTTTTAGATAGCAGCTAGATTTTTTCCATTTCAAACAAAATATTTCAACTCTAATTTTAGTGTCCCGACTTAGGCTATTATGAAAAAAATCATGATTTGTCCCGTATTTCATCGTTAACATATATGTATTTTTATATATTAGGTTTCGTTGAATACGCGCAAGACAGTGGGAGGGAGAGAGTGCGAGAGACCTTGCGTGTGTGTGTAGAGTCCGCATTAATTACACGCGCGCAGGACAGAGGGAGAACGCGAGAGACCTTGCGTGTGTGTGCTAGAGTAGGCTACTCATTAATACGCACGTGTCTTCCCCAAAATTATAATAATAATAACATAGGGTTTATGTCTGTATTGACAAAAGAGTGGTAGAACTGTTTGTTTGTTTTTTGTTTGTAAAGTTAACAAGCCTTACCCGTTTCAAATGAGCCATGTTGGTTGTCGTCGTGTGATATGAAAGAAGCTGCTGGCACAACTTGCAATTAACTTTCTTTGGGTCATCTTTAACCTTCTCGAAATACTCCCACACTTTTGATGATTTTTTAGAAGCCATTGTGAGTCAATAAATCCGTAAATGCTAACTAAATACAGGCATGTAGTGTGCTGCTGCTCATTCGCTGCATACCGCGCGCCTATTTTGAAATAACGAACTTGAGCGCGCAAAAGACGCGATATGTGAACAGACCCCTACTATTCGACTATGAGGTTCATAGTCGAATCAGACCTCTCCGAATCGAATCGTCGAATCCTCGACTATTAGAAGTCAGCCCTAGTCCACTTACAATCGAAACGAAACTTTGTGCTTTTGTAAAATAAAGAAAATAAACAGGGTGTGCGTTCTGCCGCTTCGTCTCGTTGAACTTTTGGTAACACTTTATTTTACGGTGTCCGTGATACAGAGTAATTAATTAATTACTTAGTAGTAGACATTGTAATAACATGTAACAAACATGTAATTAACATGTAACAACAAGTTACATAAGTTCCATAAGTTATGGAACAGCCTGTACTTACAGATTGTAATTACACACATGTATTAGGCAGCTACTGTTACAAATATGTAACGGCCGCAGGAGAGGTACCCAGCCCACTCGGAATTCTTCTAGCCCCCCAGAAAGAGTAAAGGTAAGCGACTCTTGAGTCGGGCGACCCAGAGGACGTGTTGGCTGCTCTTCACGAGGGTGTCTCAAAAAAAAAAAAAAAAAACACCTCTCCTTCCTCCGGTGGAGGGCCGGATGGAGAATTCTCTTTTTAAACTTTGTAATTCTGTTCCACCGCTGGTAACAGCGGTACCCAAATTATCAATAAGAGCAGTTTCTACCTCCTCTGGGTCACTTACGGTCGAGACTGGCAGTCAGCCGCAACACTCAATTGCCTCACCTCTCTCAGTCTCCTCCGTCCAAGAGGGTCAGAATGTGCCTCGCCGCTCTCATTACCCTCACCCCAGCGTTCAGATGTCAGTGACGCCGCTACGGCCTCGTCACTTTCATCTACTGCTGGGCAAGGAGGCGCGGAAGCCGGGACTCATCGCCCCCGGGCCTCCCGCTTCCCCTCCTTCCTTCGCCTCAGGACAGTCAGCATCTGAAAGCCCCCCGAGCCTTCCCTGCCGCCTGCCCTCCCGTGGAAACAGGTAAGTTCTGCACCGCACACAGACCCGGCTCTCCCTATAAGTGAACTAAGCGGCTGCTTAGGCCCCCGCTGCCACTAGGGGGCCCCCTAACTACAGATGGTAGTCGCTGGCATCGCCGCTCAAAGTGTGGGGCGCCCCACTGGTGGGGAATAGAACGGCTGCGTTTGAAACCGCATACTCAATGAGTAGGTACTTAATTTCAATAAGTACTTACTCAACTAGCACTAAAAGAGTAGGTACTTTATAACCAAATCTCGTTGAGTATGAATGCGATCCGGACATCTGCCATGTTGTACGTTATCATGTGACCTACTACGCGTCATCACAAGCGCAACAACTTAAAATATATGAACGACACATTTAATTAATCTATCTATAAATATCTTGATATTGATGAAAGTTGCTCATTTTGTTGTAGTATTGTTGAAGAAACAGCTGCCCATTTATTTTGTGAATACATTTAGGGTTGATTTAAGTTGTTTTATTTTAAACCCTGCTAATGTGACCCACAGTTTTATCCTTAATGATATATTTTTTATTAAGAAACCCCCAAATTGTCATCTCTTGAATATGTTGTTAATTTCTTTATTTTATACCCAAAAAGATTCTCCTTTAAGTTTTCCTCTTTTTCTTGATGAATTTACCTCGTTTCATCCCTCAGGTTTATAACAACATCAATACATTTTTTGTATGTATTATGAAGAACTTTTTAAATATATTTAGCCTTGTTATTGTTCATTTTTCCAGTGTATAAATATCATATTATGATGTACACAAACCAATGGACTTTGTTTTCTGTTTTGTCATTATGATTGTTATACAACTATGGTATCTTTCCATGAACTTGTATGTAAAAAGTTTACAAGTTTAAATGATATGAGCGACAGGTGCACTAACACTTCATAACATCAGTAACTCGACAGCACAACCTAGAACAGTTTTCCTCTGCGTTTGCAATGTCTTCACAAAGGAGACGGGCGGCAGAAGATCTCTCCTTTGGAGAAAACTGTTGATTTTATACTCAAACAAATGTAAGTATCACTCCTTAAAAATGAATATTACTTCAGAATGAATTGCATTGTTAGCCCACCCCAAAACTTAAACAAAATAATAATATTAAATGCTGACCAATATTTAATTATATCACTTTTTTACATACTAAAAATTATATAATTTAATAAAACAAGCAAAATGTAATTTGTTTTGTCATATGACATAGTTATGCATGAATACATTTATCTTGATAAATGCAGTGAAACATATCAATTGTCAGTCAAGCAATGAATTAATGCACACATTAATTAAATATATTTCATAAAAGTATCATAGGATTCAAAATTACTGCAAATTTTAATCCTTGTTAAATATATCAGTTAGTCTGTGGGCAGCATTTGCCATACGTAACGAAAGACAGAATGTGTATTCAAACTGTTCATTTAGTTTGGGCATCGGACATTCTGCTTAGAGATGATGTAAGTACATTTTCCCCATAAATGAAGTGTTCAAGCACTAGAAGGCAATGTGGTGTTATTCTTCATGAAGAGCTCCTTGACCAAGGGATAATAATTTAGAGATGTCATATTGTTTCAGGGTCATCAAGGAATCTCTGAACCTCTTCCTCCACTGAGCCTTTAGCTGCACAAAAAACCTCCTCATCTGATGCATCAGTTTCTGGGCTAATGCTCATCTCAGCCGCACATGGAGCATTGTTTTTTTTTATATGTTGCCTCCTCAACCAGTGCTTTTTACACATCTCCTCTCTTCTCTGGAGAAAGCCAACACAAGCGAAATTTTGGCATTGTGGTTGTTGCCATTTGTACTTCATGGCTGATAAGCATGGCATCAAAGCGTTTGTCAAGTGCTTCGAGGACTGCAGTGATGGTGTTGTAAAACATGTGGAAGTTTGTCAGAAAGGTTTGATATGAGGATTGTTTGATTGTTGGGATAAGAAGCTAGAAGGTAGCATCTTTTCTCCCCCTGTAGTAGATTAATGGAATGGGAAAGAGGTTGTAACACATCCACATACTCTCTCAGAAAAGTCAGTCAGTTTGGAAATGACTTCATACTCTGATTTCCATCTAATAACACATGGAATAGCAACTCATGAAGAAGACCTTCTCTCCAGAGTGTAATAAACATTGTGTGTGTGTGTGTTTGTGCACAGTACATGTGCATATATATTACATAAGTGAAAAGTTATGTTGTAAAAACACATGCAGTAGCTACTGTGAAATGTAGTATGTAAAAATGTGACATCTCCAAAATGTAAAATGGTTGCTGCAGTAAAATGGTTTCATGTGAGGTATGCATTAGTGATGAGCGGGTCGGCTTTTTTTTTATTATTTGGCCCGCCCCACTCCGCACCCGCGACCATTAAATGGACATACTTCATACGAGGTGTGCAAATAGTATAGGACATTGCATGCAAGAATAACTTGAGTCAGTAATGTGTAACCCATGTTAAGTTGGTACTAAAAAATAAATAATTGGATAATATAATTGTATATTCTAATAGCTAAACTTTTAATAAAAAAAGTTGAAACGATCTATTCATATACATTGTGAATTAAATAAGTATAAATTAAAATAATATGCATTGTAATCTAACACCGAACATGTGATATATTACACGTACACGAGTTGCGTATGACGTCAGCGCATGACACACGGAAGTGCGAGAGACGCGCTGAACACGAGATGGGAGTGATGCAGAAAGGATTAATAAGAATGGTGATTGCTGATTTAAGTGCGGATTCTAGCCGATTGTGAAGCTCCTTTGAATCTGAGTCGGGTGTTTAAAAAAAAAAAAAAAACTGAAACTCGGGATTTGGTCAGGTTTACTGCTTCATTGGAAACATTCTCTCATGGATTTGAGATGGCGAGCCACCAAAATTGAATGCTGATTTCTGAGCCTGGGGAAAAGACACTTTTACTGTATCACAAGGTTTTCGTTGCGCCAGAGACCATCAACTTCTTCAATTAGGAGGACTTTTCTCTTTTCTGTTTGGAGCACTTCTTCGAATGGGTAGGATTTGAACTAATTGTGCATTTACCCACTGGATCTCTTAAAGGATTTTTCTGGACAATATTCAAGAGACAATTCAAACAAAGAGTGACAACAAGTGCGTTGTTTATTGAATGTTATTGAATATTCACATGTAAATATTGAATTTCCTTTTATTATTTCAGTGTGACAAGAAGTTTCAGTTGGTCAAATTATGGTTATATACCATTTTATTTTGTTTAAGAGATTATTTGGTTTGTCTAACACGGTATAGGAAATTATAACACTAAAAGCAAAAATAGAAAAGAACCCTAAACTCTAAAATTAAAAAGAAAGACAGGGAGCTGTCCAAAAAAAAAAAAATACAGAACAATCTAATAAAAGCCTTACTAAAGATATATGTAAACAGAGATAAAATAGATAACATTGATTATATTGTTTTAAGAGAAAAGAAAAGGGATTTAAATCTTAAAGGAATAAGATAAGAAAACCCAAAGACAACAGAGAATTCATAATTTGTGTAATCATTTTATTGTTTTGTTATCATTATTGTTTAAAATTCTGTTTCATTTTATGTATGTGACCGTTCAATTTACAATTACAAATACTTACCTTACTTGATGTCTGTGATTCATTTACTGCCAATATTCTGTTCTCCACTGACCTAGAAACTGGTCCATTGCTCTAACCTATGTTGAGGGCACTTGTTACAAATGCATATTTAATAAGAGTATCTGAGAGTAATTGTCATTACAGAACAGTAAAAATAAATGTAACTGCAAATAGAGGCAGGGACGGACTGGGGCAAAACCACAGCCCTGGACTTTCTCCCAAATAGGCCCTTCATCCAGCCATCCGCCACTAGCCGTGCGCGACAGACACTAGGATTAACATTAAAATGCCCGCCCCAACCATTTAACTCAGGAAATCATGCCACACATGGCTGATGTTTTCCTGCTTAGTTCAATACCTTCATTCTAGCAGAAAAAGTGAGCTCACTACAACCTTTCAAATACAACGAAGTGAAATCTCCATCAACCCGCAATAAATTTCTAACGCGTTTAATGTTTCAAGTTAACCTAACAGAAATGATTAAACACGTTAAGTTTGACAGCACTAAATGGCACGATCATTTTCATAATCATGATGCACACCCATGTTGATAGCTGACTGTGCAATTCTCTAAGATAGGGATAAAGGCAGCCTATTATAATGAGTCCTGCTACTGGCACTTAGCAGGACCTGTTGCTGATGTGAAGTGAACTCTGTCTTCGCTCATCATGACCAGGCTGTGGATGCTCAGGCTCAGCTTCCACTCGCTGGTCCTCTACACTCTGGCTAAACAATATGAGCTTTTTACATTTTGCTGCATCAGTCACGAGAGACTTGGCCCTCTTTTTTTTTTACTTTTTCCCATCCACCTTTCTCCTTAAGTTTTCTGCTAGCCATTCTGCCGGCGATTTGATTTCGCCTTGCAGCTCAGGCTGGAGAACTGTAAGTTTTTCTTACCTGACCTGCTGTTTCTGTTACAAATCTGCGACTGCGGCCGGGGACCAATCACAAACAGGCTAGTAGGCCGAATATTCTTCCTCAGTTGTTTTTTTTACACATAGCATATAAGTGATCGTATTAGTGCCCTGCTGTTGGCTGTTCATATTGCTTTATTAGACTTTTTTTTGTGCCGACGGCCCTTGTTTGGAAGGCCGTTCTGGACTTTTCCCGAACACACAGATTGTCAGTCCGTCCCTGGTCATGCGTCGACTATGCAGATAGGCAGAGTGTAAATGGAATTTAGCTTCAAGTGTCATTTGAGATTTTTAAGGGACTGTTTTTTGATTACTAGAAATTGGTTAAAACTCTGAGGGATAAATATTTTTCTGTTCTCATCTGAAAAAAATTCAGATCGAGGCTTTTATTGATTAACCCTGCTTCGTTTGGTTTACAATTCTCGGGGTTAGGGTTAGTTAGTTTTTTTTAAGAAGTCTCTTCTGCTCACCAAGACTGCATTTATTTGATCCAAAATACAGCAAACAGTGATATTTTGAGATATTTTTACAAATTGAAAATAAATATTTTTTATTTAAATATTTTTTTTAAAATACAAGTTATTCCTGTGATCAAAGCTGAAATATCAGCATCATTACTCCAGTCTTCAGTGTCACATGATCCTTCAGAAATCACTATAATATGATGATCTGATGCTCAAGAAACACTATGATTGTTTCAGGATTCTTTGATGAACTACATTTATCTGAAATAGAAAGATTTTGTATGATTATAAATGTCTTCTTTACTATCACTTTTGATCAATATAAGGCTCGTTGAATAAAAGTATAAATTTCTTCAAAAACAACAACAAAAAACTAAATTTACTGAGCCCAAACTTTTGAACGGAAGTGAATAATGTTAGAATAGATTTCTATTTCAGATAAATTCTGTTCTTTTGAACCTTCTATTCATCAAAGAATTTACACAACTGCATATTAGAGCATATTAGAATGAATTCTGAAGGATCATGTGAAACTACACTATCCAGGACTAGTTAAAAAGAGCTTTTTCGAACAGGGTTAGGGTTAGTGTAGCGTCTCATCTTACAAACACACAGGAAAGTGAAACTTTTTAAGGCATTGTTGGGGGCGTTTACCATTTCGCATATGTCGCCTCAACACATTATCTTATGAATAGCGCGCTCTGCGTGATCACATTAACGATAATTAGCTGAGATACTGTACACCTCTTTAGTTCCATACAGATTACATTGCAGGAGAATATTTGTTTTTAAATGTGAATCGTTTTATTTTAAAAAAAGTAGACATTTCAAGTTTTCTTTAGACATATGTTTCATGATTGTGTGATAAGTATTGGCTGAGTTTTAGTTCATTATTCAGACCTCTTTCAGAAAGTTTCTTGCAGAGACAGCAACAGCTGAAAGCGCACCCTGTTTATATTCTTCAATTTACAAAAATACAAGGATTTGTTGTTATTGTGAGTGTACACAACTAAAAGTAGATCCTTTAGTTCATAATGATGTATAATGACTAATATTTATGGCCAAAAATGACGGAGTATTTTAAGTTGTTTACGCCGTCATGAGAAAAAAATCGTAAGTTGTGTGAAAATCGTGTGACATCATAAGTTGAAAATGATGATCGAAAATGTACATTTACACACAAACTGACGACCATTCAAAAATCCATCAGATGAAGGAATCTCAGGAGACAAGTGAAACTAACACTGCATTCGGACATGCCTTGATGCCTTCTCGACCTCCTCTGAAGGCAGCATTAGTCAGTTTTCGGACACAGCCCAGGACTGGTGTTGCCCATCCCTGGCCCTCAAGGTCCTGCAGAGATTTGCTCCAACCCTGATCAAACTCCCCTCCTGATCGAGTTTCTAGAAGTCCTGAAGACCTCGATTAGCTCGTTCAGATGTGTTTGACCAGGGATAAAAACAAAGCTCTGCAGTTAATTAAGTAAAGTAAATACAATCATTATAAAATATGCACAAATATTCTTGTTCTATTGTTACAGATTTTTTTCTGTTCAATTCCCGTAACACTAGAGGGGGGGAAAATCATTGGAAGCAATACTATGAGAGATACATTCCTTGCAACCTTTGGACGGTAGGATCTCCTCACTGTGACTCAGTATCCCTGGTAAGTAACGGACAAAATAAGTTAGTACACAAGAGATTAACAAGATCCACACACCAATGGCTATGTTATTGGCTATACTGTGACAAAAAAAAAACCAAAGAGAAAAGCCCAGTGTCAGCTACTGCAATGGTCTAGTAGTAGGAACAAGGCTGTAGTTTACAGAGAAGCATGTTATGATTGAATTATAGTTTTTATATCGTTTTAAGAAAATATTAATTAGGAGTAAATTATTTATATGCTTTTAACCATAACTACATCTCAACAATAGAAAACTAAAGATAGTTTAGACTATTGTAGTTGACTGCCCTAGTTCCAGACCATTGAGATTAAAGGCAGTACAATGTAACATATTCTGGTTATTATATATTCTGCTAGCTTAACCACTACATAATTTACCCAATTAGTGCCACATTAACCACTGTAGAGTAATTGTTGCTGGTGGCTTTGCAGGCAAACGCTGAGATACAGATGGAGATGATGAACTGAAGGATGGAGAACACCAGCAATATTCCAAGGATCCCCAGATCATATCTCTAAAAAAAATTACAAATAATAAAAATAATACATAGCACTCGGGTACAAGTCCTGAAAAACATGAATCGCAACACTCCATAGAAGAGCTCAAAGACTTGTAAAAGGTAAAATGGCATGTTTGCTTAATTTTGTTTTATCTCGCATTTGATTTGTTAATACTATCGGTTAGGTTTAGGGCAGGGTTTAATTTAGGTGGTACTTTATTTTTAAACTTTTAGCACCACTCACTAGACTTGTCATTTCCAAACTGCATGCACGTATTCAGAATCAGACATACAACCACAGACTGTTGAGCGGCTATCTGGTTTCAGGCGAGATTGGGTAAATATTCCACTTGCAAAACTTCAACAATTAGTATCCTCAATTCCCAAACGATTAAAATGTTTAATTAAGAGGAAATTGCATATATACAGTACTGTGCAAAAGTCTTAGGCACGTTAGTATGTTCGCCCCAAAAAATGGTTTTAAACCAGTAAATGGTATATTTTGCTGTAGTGTGTTTGTTGGAAATATCAGTTTACATTTCCAAACATTCATTTGGCCATTAATTGTAATAATCCGGTGAAATTTGTGTATGCACAAGGAGTCTGACAACAGCCAGTATGATCAGGATCATCTGATCTCACCATCATCGAGTCCATCTGGGATTACATGAAGAAACAGAAAAAACTGAGACAGACTAAATCCAAAAGAATTGTGGCAACGTCTCCAAGGCTCTTGAAGAAATCGACCTGCAAAGCTACCTGAAAAACAAGTGCAAGTGTACCTGGAAAAAAAAAACTGTTTTAAACACAAAGGGTGGTCACACCAAATATTGATTTGATTTAGTTAATTGAAGTTAATTGATAAATACAATCTATTTATGACATTATTTTTTAAAGCCTCATCACTTCAAAGCATTTTTACACAAGTGCCTAAAACTTTTCCCAGTACTGTAGCTTTGCAGGCATGTTTCTTCAAGAGCCTTGGAGACAATGCCACAGTTCTTCTGGACTTATTCTGTCTCAGTTTTTTGTTTCTTCATGTAATCCCAGATGGACTTGATGATGGTGAGATCAGATCTCTGAGTGGATTATACCAGCTGTTGTCAGACTCCATGTGCATTTAAAAATCTCACTGTATTATTACAATTAATGGCCAAATGAATGTTTGGAAATGTAAACTGATATTTCCAACAAACACACTACAGCAAAAGATACAAATTACTGGCTTAAAACCATTTTTTGGGGCGAACATACTAACGTGCCTAAGACTTTTGCACAGTACTGTATGCCTAATAATGCCTCTGTTTTCTGGAGTGTGTTGCAGCCATCAAAATCTAAATCTTAAGGGTTCAAGAGAATTAACAAAATCACAGATTCTTGATTTTGTTGTGTTTTACAAGATGTTTTTTCCAACTTTTCTTGATTTGGGGTTGTAAATTATGCATTTCGTACCTCAAACTTTAAACACATAACATCTTCAGTTCGACCGTAGCTTTTGGAACAGCTTTGATACTTGCTGGTCTCTGAGCCGAGTCCTATCTCCATGGATATGAGAAGAATGGCGAGTCCTGCAGTTACGGCACTGAGCACATTCATGACAAGAGAGGAATTCACCTACAGTATACAGGGAGAAAAGATGAAAATTGAAAAATGGCATGAAAGAATAGTAAACAACTGTATAGTTTACATACAGTTGTAAAACGTCCTCAGTTCAGTTTTTAAATTATCTTGATCTGATGATAAAAGGATGAATGTTTTATTAAACTAAGAACACTTAGAATAATGTCTAGAGAAGCATAAGCCACAAAGTTTGCACTCTTTGAACTTCGACTGGTATGGTCAAGTCATCTTCATTTATATAGCGCTTTTAACCATGTAGATTGTTCTAAAGCGGCTTTACAGTGATAATAAGAAATTAAAGTAACTGATTGTTTTGGCTTTACAGCAGCTCTAGAATAAAGTTATTTTCTAGATAAAGTTAGTTTTGATTGATTCACTTCTGTCGTAACGATCATTAGTTATTAACTTAGGGGCCGCTAACACAACACTGTTTTAACAGAAAACTTTTAAGTCTTCTCTACGGAAACTTTAAAACGCGAACCTGTGAGAATGCTGATGGCGTGCACATGCGTATTAAGAGTTCATTCTATAGGTATGCACGTTTAAATATGCGCACTGGGGTACCGAACCCGAGACTGCCTGGAGGAGGTGGTCTGAGTTCGGTTGCTCCTGAACCATGCCGTGATTCGCGTGAATGTGAAAGCAACACGACTCGGGTGCGCACTGTTTCAGGAAGTCAAGTAACCTGCGCATGCGTTTTAGCTCATTGTGATGTATTTAGTTAAATAAAACACTTGTAAGGGATGATAGTGTTGAGGATTTACCTTGGATACGAGCGAGAGTGAGCCTGCAGTGTATTCATGCAGTGTATTCGTGCAAACGCACCAGTGTTCGATAGGATCAAGTTGAGTGTGAAACCAGACCAACGCTGTGGTAGCCTGGTAATACCAGACTCTGCTACTTCACTTTGCTTCGTAGACAGAGTCTGGCATAGCATAATAGAGAAGTGTTTTCTCTCTCGCTAGGGGGCGATTTCTGAAGTTTAAAATCATTGGTTTACCGTAAGCCAATCAGATAAGTTTATTTATGACGTATGTTATGCGCTGAAACAGCCGCATCGAACCACAGACATCATGCATCGAACTCAAATCTATGATCGAACTTCCACTGTAAACCTGCTGTAAACACTTGATGATGCAAGCCAAATACCGGAGTGAACATGACTGTGAACGACTTTTTTGATCGGTGAGTGATGTAATAGAATGACTGCTGTGCTTGACAGGGCGCAAACTAGCAGAGAGAGAGAGAGAGAGAGAGAGAGAGAGAGAGAGAGAGAGAGAGAGAGAGAGAGAGAGAGAGAGAGAGAGAGAGAGAGAGAAGCCGCGAGACCACTCTCAGGTCTTCAAACAACACGAGCGCTATCTTGCTCTCTCTCCCTCGCAAATATTAATCAAAATCAATCGACAAGATAGTAAAAGATCGGAAGACCGCAGTTTCACGTGGAGCATTTGGAGATTTTTAGAGATTAGAGACTCTAGGAACAACATCTCAATGAACAACATCTCAACACTATAAAGGCCTGTCTCATATAGACGCCTGTCTCAAATACAAGCCGGTGCAGTTAGACGATTTGGGCAAATAAAAGCCTGGGCTATTATTTGAAATTTTACGGTATTTAAGACCTGGAAAAGAAAGGAGACACTGACCTGTCAAAAGGCTCCCCAGTTTCTTGCTGACGATCTGCAATAGTTGATAAATTAAACTTTTCCCAAAGGGAGTAGGGCCACAACATCACCTCCATTCAAAATGTTTAATACACACTCTTCTTCTTCGGGCTTCAGTTTGCTAATGCCGGGAACATTCTCCACAACAGAGCGAATTGCATCGATTTCTCTGACCTAACTCTTAAACTCGGCGCTTCAGCCTGCCCTCTGTTCGTTGATTGGCCCGGCTGTTTTCGGGCCGGTGGAAAACAGAAAGATAGGCTGCCATCTCAGACTGACTACAGGAGCGAAATGAAATTAGCGGAAGTAGGAAGTCTGACGTAGTCAGGCTAACGCTGCGGTGGGCACCAGGAACAAACGCGCCTGGGTTCGGACCGCAGCAAACGAGCCCAGTGTGAAAGCCCCCTTAAAGTGAACCAGAAAGGGAACCAGCTTAAAGTGACCTCAGTCCTTTTGGTGTTCACAATATAGTGGACTCAAAATATAACCTGGTTCTTTTTTTGGTCCTCTTCAGCACTGAAGTGATCTCAGACCCTTTCTTGTTCACACCACAACCTCAAAATAACTTAGACAAACACAAGTGCTTGCACCCAAAATGTCATCCTGGTCATCATAGAAGGAGCAGGAATCCTTAATTTCACCCACTTCAACGCATATTGTCACAGGTGCTCATGTATTTGTCATAGTTTTTTTTACTTTTACTCTGCATTGTAGCACTGTTCTGTTATAGCCTTTTTTAGGGGTGGGCGATATGTCAAAAATATCATATCACATTTTTTTTAGGAAAATCACGATTCATGGTTTTATCATGATTCTTTTCATGTTTTTGTATTTGACTATGTTGCAAGTGACAGAGCAGTACAGGCAAACTAATTCCCTATTTTAGAAATATAGCCTTACAAGGTAACAAAATAATAATATAATTACAATTATAAAATATAATTTCATTATTTTATCTTTGTTAGTAAAAATAAGAACAAAGATGCACATTACAAATACACAACATAATATACAAATTGAATAAACACGTAGTGCTTTTTTTGTTTTCAGCCACAGTAGGTGTAGATCTATTGAATAAACAAATGTAAAAAAAAAACAAAACACCACATAGACTTCACTGTATAAATTATACTCTTATTTAAGCTACTAGTTTTTCAGTAAAGAGCAGTTTTCTCTTCCTCTTTAGAAAATAAAATATTTATTTTCTCTTTTGTTGTTTTATTAACATTAAGGACTGGCAGCAGCCTATTTATAATATTAAATCGCTGTCACTTTAAGAACTCATGCAGCACAGATAGACACGCAACCACGCAACTGTCTACCTCGTATGTATTTGACAGTTTTAGCCCAATAAGACGTGAAATATAATTTAGTTCAGTTCTCACGCGCAGCAGGCTTTTAGTGAGAGCGCTGCGGGTGTACGTGCTCAGAACAGCATGCGAATAAAATGTTTAACATTTCGTCATATGTCGTCATACTCAGATTCCAGTCAGAATGAGTCTGATACTGCTCCATTGGGCTGTGATTATGGGGCGTGTTTCAACCGAACCAGAAAATAAAATGCCTAGAACCAATCGTAGCAACCGAGTAACTGACGTATGTTGAATCCCGTAGGAAGGACAGCAAAAACATCTTTCCGATCAACAAATGCCTTGATTGCGATTCGCTGTTCCTCTTTTCAAATGAATGCACTGTTGACATCTTCTATAACAGACGCAATGGCAGAATCTACACATCTCAATTCTCCAGCGGAAGCCATTCTTTGTTGTAAACGAATTCAACCTAAGCGCTCTTTGTTGACGTGGATGATTACTTTACTGTTGATCATCTGTCCATCATCGTATAAAGCCCGCCCTGACAATTTGATTGGTCCGAACAGCTCTGGTTCGAGCATAGTTGAGCATAGCCACATTTGTCGAAACGAAAAGTGGACCAGTATCTCATCGTTTCCACATATGGCAAAGAAATCAAACCACAAACAGACCCACAAACGTACTCACAAACGAACCGTACTCAGACCACCTCCAGACCACGGTTTGCTTTTGGGTCCTTTTAGGGGGGTCTGAGATCACTTGGTTTGTTCACATACACACACTGAACTGCTCCGAGAGCGTTTGGAGGCCTCAAACGAACTAGGTGTGAAAACACCCTTAGATCTCATCAATGAGGACAGGAAAAAGAAAGTGGAGTTAAACCATACATTACATTAAAACAATTGCCAATGTGCTACTATTAACTGCCACTCAAAATATAGCACAGAGAGGTCATTGAGAAACTTATGACTCAGAAAACAAGGGAATTTTTTGGACACTCTTAGAAGAAATTAAGAAAAAGCTTAATGCATTTAATTTCTTAATTTCATTAAGAAAAGGCTTAATGCATTTTGGCAATGCTAAGTACACAAGCCACCAAATCCAGAACGTAGTTATTGATGGCTTAGCTAAGATGGTACAAAGTGAGATAATCAGAGAAGTAAGAGAAAGTGAAGTTTGTGTAATTGTAGATGAAACCAAAGATTAAAAGAACTGGGCCCGGTTCCCCAAAACGTTCTTATCGTTCTTAGTAAGAAGTAGTTCTTAACCTATTCCTTAACCTGTCTCTTAACATTATGGCATGATTCCCGACACGTTCGTATGACGAGAAGCTTGGTGCCCTTTTTTTACGTTGCTTTCCCACCATAATCTGTATCTAACTCTCTCTCTCTTTTCATTGTAGATAGGTTACATTTTATTGAAAACATTAACCAATGGCAATCAATACCGCATTAAACAGAAGTAACTGCAGCTGCTTGCCAATCAATTTTGATTGTAAAGTACCTTACCATTAATATAAAAGTGTATTACATAATTTTTAGAAGTGGCACAATGGGATAAGGAGGGAGGATGATTAGTGAGGGATACCCGGTTCGTCTACCCGTCACAACATATCGTGTAAAAATATTACTGACAATTTGATAATTTAATTAATATTCTATATTTTACTGATATTTTACTGGGACAGCGCCTTTGTAACGTCGAACGTAAGAGGCAGCGTGTTAAGAAGCTTCCTAAGGGACACTTCGGGGAACACACTTAGGAACTTAAACAACTTTGGTATGATATATCTTTCGAATCTTCTTAGCGCGCTAAGAGTCAGCGTTATCGGGGAACCAGGCCAAGATGTCTTTAGTTGTGAGGTACTATTACAATGGGGCTATCCACAAAAGTTGTTAAAGCTGCCGTCGGCAACATTTTTTTTATCAATTTCAGTGAATTCGACACTATAATCCGACAGAACAACATAAATAAAGTGGTTTTAGAAAAAAAACTGAGTTTCTAACTCCACCTGGAGCGTGTTATTTGTTTTGCCAAAATCCACAGCTCCCTTTTCATAGGGTCCAATCAGCGCAGGGGGGTGTGAGATCTGACTGTCAATCACAGATCGGGCACACGCCACCCCTCGCGCATGTTACAATCACATGCACACGCCTGAAGTTCGCGCAGTAACGAAGAGTGATGGCGGATGTATCTCACTTTCAAAACACTAACAGATCAAGTAAGCTCATTTAGAGTATAAATGACGTTAGCAATTGCAATCTATCGGTAGATTAGCCAAGGCAGCATACCTCCAAATACTCCATGGTGTATGCTGATGAGACGGGCGCGTTCACAGAAAACCTGTGACGAGCACGAACTCGGTGAGTCGGTGGGAGGGTATCCGTTGATAGTGGGGGAGGGGCATGAGAGTTGTAAACATTCAAAATTTTGCCGAAGTCCACTCAATCTGCCAGACTTGCCGACTGGAGCTTTAAACTTTCAGTCAGCTGAAAGCTTAGATGCAGCAGGCCTCACAAAAATGATAATAGATTGCCTTGAAAAACAGGCCTGGACTACAGAAATATTATTATGTCAGAGCATCTGTCATGAGCAGAAAGCGTTCTGGTGTTTCTGCATGGATTAGAGACAGTGCAAGATTCTCCTTGTGTGCACTCTAATGCACATTGTTTGAATTTGGTTCTTGTCAAAGCTGTAAAATCAGTGCCTGAGGCAGTTTACTTTTATGCTCTCGTGCAGAAGCTTAATAACTTTGTATCGGGCTCGTATGTTCACCTCAAGTGGCTTGCAGTTCAGAAGGAGCTGTATCCTGGGTAGCAGCCCAGGGAATTACAGAGACTTATGGATGTAAGTTGGGCATCAGGGCTGGACTGGCCATCGGGCAATTCGGGCATTTGCCCGGTGGGCCGACGTGCTATTTGGGCCGATACATCTCAAACTTAATTTTTTTTTTTTATCTGACCGGCCCATCAAACTCGTACATCGGCGGCCCATTCGTTTAGTTTTGAATAATTGGCGGCGCTGGGATCTTTGTACCGGTGTATGCATTGGACAAAAAAAGTCAGAAGGTTTTGTTTTTCTCTCAGACCGGCCCATGAAACGCGTAGATCAGCGGCCCATTGGTTATTTTCTTGATTGACACTGGGATGGTCCAATCACATCTTGAAACACCTCACCCTTTGGGCTCTGAGCGAGTCGGCCGGCAGTATCTGTTTAAATCGTCAGAGCGATGGAGAAGAAACGCAAGAAAAGTGCAGGGAAATAGCGTGGAAAAAAGAATCAGGCTCTTCAAGTGGCTGATGAGGAGTGAGGAGGATCAGGAGAGAAATGAGTGAGTGTAGAGGACTGTGTTGAGCAGAACTAGGCTACTTTAACACCCATTACATTATTTCCACACGTTTGGAAACCATGTTTTCCGCCAAAATAAAAGTTTGATGCAGTTTCTGTCAAAATAAAAGATCACGTGTTTCTCTAAGTATAGAAATTAGTACGAAATTAATTCTGAAAGTTTTTTTTATTTTTCAGTGCATTTGTTTTACAATACATGTATATTACTGTCATGGGATTAATATTATAACTATTATTATGTAGTAGTGTAATGTAGACAGACACTATATCACAAATAAAAGAGGTTTGAGTTTTTCTTTGTTCAATTTGCACACTGAATATGGGTTGGAGGTCTTAAAGGGATACTCCACTTTTTTTGGAAATAGGCTAATTTTACAACTCCCCCAGAGGTAAACAGTTGAGTTTTACCGTTTTCGAATCCATTCAGCCGATTTTCTGATATTTAGAAGAATATCAGTAACCAGACAGTTTCTGGTCTCATTGACTCCCATAGTATATATTTTTTTTCCTACTATGGAAGTCAATGAGACCAGAAACTGTCTGGTTACTGATATTCTTCTAAATATCAGAAAATCGGCTGAATGGATTCGAAAACGGTAAAACTCAACTGTTTAACTCTTGGGGAGCTGTAAAATGAGCCTATTTCCAAAAAAAGTGGTGTATCCCTTTAATTTTTTACTCTAAAAGTGGACCAGATGGCTGAATTTAATATTAAAAAGCACAAAATTTTCTTTCGGGGGAGCATGCCCCCGAACCCCCCTAGACAGATCAAGGTACACCCACCACAGATTTACCAAAAATCCTGTATGAAACACTGGTATTGCTATGCCAATGCAACTTATACTGTAGCTTGTTTTAGTATTTATCACTGTGTAGTGTAGCCTACTTCAATTGTATTTTACAAACAGAAGTTATTTCATCTGTTAAATCTCACTCATTCCTACTCATTATGGCATTATTGGTTTTAAGGAATAGGAGATGATATACATATTCAAGGACGTGCAAAGATCGGTTGTGTTTAAGATCTTGTAGTGTGCCTGGGCCGGTCTGGGCCAAAATGCACGGGCCGATTTTTCGTCCCAGTCCAGCCCTGTTGGGCATGCAGATACATGGCATGCCGTAATCTGAGGGAAAGGCTTCTAGCAGTTCTGAAAGTGCTATGGGATATAGCACTTGAAAATAGTGGTGATGGATCAGTGGAGGCAAGGGGAAATCTATCTCAGATAGATGTACATTTCACTGGGCTTTTGGTTACCTTCTGTAAAGTGCTTGGTGATGCCAAATTTTTTTCTGACATGCTCAAATCAAGCTCGCTTGACCTAGCAAGGACTGTGGACATAGTAGGTGGCTTTACAAACACATTACAGAACTAGAGATGTGAAGGTTTCTTTGGAGAACTACAGAAAGAGATTGTAGAGTTTGTACACTACAAAATAAGTGTACAATCAGTGTGTAAAAGACAATCTAAAACAAGCTTAAGATTTTGTGACTCATTGATGATGAGCACTGTAAGACAGAAAAAATAGTGACCAAAGTGATGGTGAGAGCTTAAAAAGAGCTATATTTTACTGCAGAGGCATTTTTCAAAGAATAATTGTGAGATAATGCAAGAGGTCCAGTCTCTCAACCCAAAGAGTACAATATTATTGAATGAGGAATCTTTATTTGCCTTTCCTCAGATGAGTCCGATTTTAAGGACCTCAAACATGAGGTTTATCAAACATAGCGGCTTCTTGATAGAAGAGAGAAAAGTGAAAGTGACAAACAGTCTACTCTCCTTGACTTTGTTGTGTTTCTAGAACCTTATAAAGAGGTCTTCCATGAGGTATTTCGATTTAGTAAGATTTAAATCGAAGTACGATTTCTATGGTCGTGGTCTAAGAATAGGGAGCGGTTAAACACTGCATAATTGAAATGCATTGTCCGATCCACATCGTTCCAAACAACACCCGCTAGCTTTTCTAAAATCACTGTAAATCACAAGGTATTATGTACAGTACATACCACACACGGATTAAGTTTATTCTGCGCAGCAACAGACAGAGCTCCAGCACTGATGTTCTGAGAAAGAAACAAAGGACATTTCAGAGTTCATTCTGGAAATTAAAATGAGAGACAATAAAGCAAAACCATTAAACAAAACTTACAACAAGGGATCCCCAGTAGGTTATGCCACTAAACAAAGAAACAGCAGGGAAGTTGTAGACATCAGTGGTGCGCACAATACCAAATAAGAAAACCATCACTCCAGTCATTATCTGGACAGTCTAGAGGGGGCAGATATGGGTCAAGTGTTTATGTTATATTTCTGTCATGTTATATCTTTCATGTTTGGACAGAGAGAGAGAGAGAGAGAGAGAGAGAGAGAGAGAGAGAGAGAGAGAGAGAGAGAGAGAGAGAGAGAGAGAGAGAGAGAGAGAGAGAGAGAGAGAGAGAGAGAGATTATTAATGCTGTTCAGAAGTGTTACGTGTGGGTTGTGGGAAATGGAGCGAGGACTCAAGTGCAGAGGAGAAGTAGTGTTTAATTAAGTAAAACATAAATCAAACAAACAAAACAAAGAAATCCAGGTCTCATGAACTAATTACAGAATCCAGGAACATGGCATGGCAGGCACAGAACAAGCACAACTCAAAACTCAGGTAACATTTAACAACGAACGAGCCCCGGACAGCAAACACAGGGAGACTAAATAGGAAGGCAAACAAGGAGGGAAACGAGGGAAAGCAGGTGGGACAAATAAACCAATAACGAGGTAACAAGATGGGAGGGGCTGGAACATCGACAAGAGCACATGGCACACAGAAATCACATGATAGCCATGTGCTCACAACCAACAAGACCACAACACAACACGACCAGGCATGTCACAGATCTGTCACAAAACCAAGAATAACCAGAACTGTAGTGACAGAACCGTGAACCACCTGGCGTTCCTAAAGAGAGACATAAAACGAGACAGGGACACAAGATAGACAAACCAACACCACAACAGACGAAACCAAAAACAGATATCAAAAGTGAGGGAGCAAACAGGAAGCAAAAATAAATCAAATTCACAAAAGTCCAAAACTTGACCAGGGAGGGACGGGAGGGTTAAGCCAAGGACCCTCAAGCTTTTCAGGAGTCCTGACAAGGATCAAGGTGGACCAGGCTGTGCACGGCCAAGATGAGCAGGCAGACCATCGGACTGCCGGGACAAAACAGACAGTCCATCGGGCAGCCACGGCGGAGACAACCCCTCGGGCGGCCACGGCGGAGACAACCCCTCGGGCGGCCACGGCGGAGACGCCGGCTCAGGAACAGTCTCTGGCTGGGCAGCGACGACATGAACCGACTCCGTCTGGTCAGACGTGACGTGAACCGTCTCTGGAACCGTAGACCTGACCTGAACAGATTCAGGCCTGATGGATGGCGGCGTCAGGGCGAGGTGCTTGGGTGGTGCCGTCAAGGCGAGCAGCTTGGGCGGGGCTGGCAAGGCGAGCAGCTTGGGCGGGGCTGGCAAGGCCAAGCGCCTGGGCGGCGAGTCAGGGATGACAGTTACCTCTGGGATGGTCTCTGGGTTAGGAACCACCGGACCAGTTGTTGAGGAGGCGTTTCTTCTCCTCCTCCGTCTCCGGACCACCGGACTCGGAACCACCGGAACTGGGATCACCGAAACTGGGACCACCGGCACTGGGACCCCCGAAAACGGTTCCTCCCGGACCACCGAGTTAGAGACCACTGAAGACGAGTCCTCCCGGACCACCAGGCTTGAGACCCCCGAACTTGGGTCCTCCATCGAATATGGGTTCTCCCATCACACAGAACCAGGAGGATCTGTAAGACGTTCTAAGAGTCTAATGAACTTCTTAAATGAAAATTCCCCCAGATCTCTCATAATCTCAAAAGGGATTGGGTCATCAAGGGCATGGTTAAAAAGATCCTTCAGAGCTGCATCACCCAGATTTAATCCCTCTGCCGCTGCAGAAAATGTCTGGGCAAAGTCCCACACCTTTGCCTCCAGTTGCCGAAGAGAAATCAACTCCTTAAATCTCACCATCCGTTCATATGAAGGACATGACAATGGGAGAACAGGTGACCCCCTCGACCTCTTCCTCCGCTGAGTCCTCTTCATGGCTCGTTCGTTCTGTTACGTGTGGGTTGTGGGAAATGGAGAGAGGACTCAAGTGCAGAGGAGACGTAGTGTTTAAGTAAAACATAAATCAAACAAACAAAACAAAGAAATCCAGGTCTCATGAACTAATTACAGAATCCAGGAACATGGCATGGCAGGCACAGAACAAACACAACTCAAAACTCAGGTAACATTTAACAACGAACGAGCCCCTACAGCAAACACAGGGAGACTAAATAGGAAGGCAAACAAGGAGGGAAACGAGGGAAAGCAGGTGGGACAAATAAACCAATGACGAGGTAACAAGATGGGAGGGGCTGGAACATCGACAAGAGCACATGGCACACAGAAATCACATGATAGCCATGTGCTCACAACCAACAAGACCACAACACGACCAGGCATGTCACAGATCTGTCACAAAACCAAGAATAACCAGAACTGTAGTGACAGACCGTGACAGAAAGCAGCAGGTATTTTAGTCACATTAAGACCTACTGTGTGTGTGTGTGTGTGTGTGTGTGTGTGTGTGTGTGTGTGTGTGTGTGTGTGTGTGTGTGTGTGTGTGTGTGTGTGTGTGTGTGTGTGTGTGTCAGCGTAAGTATATCGTGTGCATACTCTTTTTCTCATTAATGCATGTTTCTTTATCTATCTAATGTGTCATAGCTTTAAGTAGTACTGTGGTACGCCGATATATTTACATACCACAAAATGAATGAAGATAGGTATAACACATTATATTGTCACCACAATATATTGTCCAAATTTATTATTAAATGCATTACCCCCAGTGCCTTTGGTTGTGCTTTGAGAAATGTGTGATATGCTCCTCTGTTCTCCGGTCCATCATCACAAATAACAGTATTTTGTGCCACCTGTGAGTTTACTTGGATGACAACTGTTGCTCTGTCCGTCGAGATGATCTTGCTGGTTTCCATTCTAGGCAAAGTTTTGGATTTCCCCTGTAATATAAGAACAAGTTTGCACATTTTATGAGTTGTTTTATGTGAGCAATGTGTTATTACAATGTAATCTCTTCTTGTTAAATACCCTGAACCCCATGTTGATTTGTCACAAACTGAGAAAGTCAAAAAGCCCTGCTCTCTCTAGATGTAAAAGAAGAATGTGTATTATTTCTTGGTTACCTGGACCCAGATGCAAAAATCCACCAGATGTACAAAATGAATTTACTAGTTGCCATATCAACACTATATAGAGAACAAATTGTGCCAAAATGTAAATATCACTGTACATTTATTTAATCATAGCAAAAGTTAATTTAATTTAATAATGAATAAGTTATATATTTAATTAGTTTAATAATAAAAAGTACTTTTTTGTCATCTCTGTTTTTTGTGTTTATTTAAAATGTGTGTTTATTTAAAATGAGACACATCTGATATTATTTTAACATCTGATCTGTTATTTAGCAGTTGAGAAAGGTCTTTAATGGTGATCTAACCAGCAGAACACACTTTCTGGGTTTAAATCCCAGTTACGCAGCTGTGGCACGTTCTAACACTACGCTACTATTAGAACTATGATATTCTATGATATTAGCAATACAATTCACATGAACAACTTTTATGGATTCTATTGATAAACCATGAGAAAGAAGTGAATAAAGACAGATAATCAGAAAACATTCATTATTATTATTATGTTTTAAACTATGCTGTATAGCTGTGTTTTGTGGTGTGTTAGTTGTGAAATTCTAAATTTTATTATTTTGAATTATTTAAAATTCTATTATTTTATTATTTAAATAAAAGTTTATCATTGCTTTTTATTGACAAAATATATCTTTGTCTTGTATATATTTATAGTTGTAATACAGTCATGTTATAATGTACCCCACCTATGGGGCATGTTGTCACATTTCACTTCCATTATTTTGGGGTAAATAAAGAAAAAAGTATGCAGTGTCAAATTAATGTGGGTAAAAAATAAATACCCTGAACCCTAAGTGGATTTTTCACAAACTGAGAAAGTCAAAAAGCTTTGCTCTCTCTAGATGTAAAAGAATAATGTGTATTATTTCTTGGTCACCTGGACCCAGATCTACAGCAAAAATCCACCAGATGTATATAACTAACTAATATATATATATATATATATATATATATATATATATATATATATATATTATATATATATATATATATATATATATATATATATATATATATTAGTTAGTTAGTTTAGTTTTTAGTTGTCTTTAATCTTTAAAGTCTCTGAAAAAAAATGAGCCCATGATTTGCCTACGGCCGCCTGCTGGAAGCTAGTTATTTTAGTCAATAATGTTTTAAATATGGATCTTTTTCTTACACAAACGCATCGCTTCAGAAGGTCATTAGTAACCCCAGCAGAGCCGTGTGGAGCACTTGTATCATGAAAAGATGCACTTTTTTTATGGATTAATGTGCGCTTTGATGGACTTCCAAAAAATATACCCATTGACTCCCATTATTTAGCTTGGAAGAGCCAGAACATTTTTTAATATGACTCCGATTGTATTCGTCTGAAGGAAGAATGTCATATACACCTAGGATGACTTCAGCGTGGGTAATGCATGGGCTAATTTACATTTTTGGGTGAACTATGCCTTTAATGTTTAAATCTACTATCATTTAAACTATAATTTGATACAATGCACTTATTGTGTACATATATGTTTTACATTGTTATAATATTTAAAAAAAACTGCATTTAATCAAAGCTGTAATTCATTTCTGTAATTACATCAACAATTATACTGTTGACCTTTCCCTTATCCCTTAAACCTAAAATCATACCACCAAACCTCCATAACCTTACCTGTATCCCAACTTAATAACAGCAAAAGTGTTTTGCAATACAACATGAACACAATAAGTACACAATATGTACTTTACCAGACCATTTTTAATGCAATAGTAGTTAAAGACGCATAAAATAAAGTGGAACCCCAAAGAATAACAGTAAATGAGCAACAACATACACTAAAACTGGTGTGAAGGATCACAAAAGACAAAAGATGATGCATGTTTAATTGATGTATATCAAAGTGTGTTAAAAAAAATCATAAATGTTCATTGATGCTTGAAATATTTTACCTGAAATGAAATGAGTTGTTGATGTGGATGTCTGCTGGCTCGTATGGCGTATCTTAGTGTGTGTGAACAGTGAGGAACCGCTGAGGAGGAGCTTGAGCATATGAACTGGCTTTACTTTATTATGTTGATGCCTTTCCTACTAAAATTTAAAGGGCTTTACATAAAGATCAAAATTAAAGGTTGCATTTGTTGAGATTAAACATAATCTGTGCTTAAAAGCAGCAGCTGTCTGTGTTCAAAACTCACAAAATAATCCTATTGGATCTTTGATATTATAATATCCCCTATGAGTGATGAGTGTCACCCAAATGAGAGAGACTCTGGAGCACTGAGGCATTACTAAAAACATATAAATATTTCTTATTAGGTTAGGATGAACTGATAAACATTTCTACATTACACCTACATAATTATTATAATTTTCCAGAGCAATTTAGATTGCATTCAACCTTGATTGCTCTGGAAATTAAAATAATTGTGTGGGTGTAATGTAGAAATGTAATAGTTAATAGTCATGTAGATGTCTTGTTTTGAGGAAGTGTAGAAAACTATAGTGGAATGCCCTAGTTTCACAATGTGGTGAAAGGCAGTTTACCATTGTGGTTTCTTTATTTCCTTTCCATTCTGCCAAATGTAACTTTGCTCTTGTTGACAGAAGTGTGGGCAGTGCTGTGCTTGATCAGACTGCAGTCATGTAATAATCTAGAAGATTTAGGTTGCCCCTTCATGAGCATATAGGTGTTATGTGGCTGAAGGCGGATGAACCCAGACGCAGACAGTGTACAATGAACTCAGGGTTTATTGGGAACAAACTGGAAAACAAAACCCACGAGGGGGCAAAACAGACGAAACAAGGGATATAAGACTGACAAGACTAGATTATGACTGAACGAGAAACACTACGTATAATACTGACTAAGACTACTGACAAAGACTACAAACAATGACTTTAAATGACAAGACTTTCCAGAGAATACTCACAGGTAACATTTGGCAATGAACCGACACAAGACAGAGAACACGGGGATTAAATAGGAGACAAATCAAGACATAACAGGTGAAACTAACTAGACACTAATGACGAGACGAGGATAACAAGGGGGCGGGGTTACAAGACAAGACAACACAAGCACATGGCCCTGACAATAGGCCATGCGCTTGTACACAAAACATGAGTCTGTCATGGTCCTGCCTAAAGACTAAGAAAATACACAGACAAGGCGGCAGAACCATGACAGAATCCCCTCCCTAAGGAGCGGATACCAGACGCTCCTCAGGGAGAACACAAGACAAGACCGACTAGGACATAGACATAAACCAACAAAACATAGCAAGTGACATCAAGCACGAGACAAAACCAACTGAGACAGGGACAAGAACCAGCAAAACATAACAAATAACATCAAAGGCATACAAGTGTGAACAATGACAGGGTTGGGGTGGAACATCAAAAATAATAAACAAGGAAGGGGAGGCGGAGGGACAACAAAGTTCATGGGGGGTGGTCCAGGGTGGATGGGTGTGTTGGGGTTCTTGGGTCCACGGGACGAGGGCTGAGGACGGGGAATCCGGGGGGACTTGGCTGGAGACACATGAGGAGAGGATTTAGGCGAAGCAGTCCGGGGTTTAATGGTGACAGGGGAAACAGTCCGGGGACAAGTGGAGACAGGGGCGAACGGAGAAACAGTCCGGGGACTCGTGGAGACAGGGAAGACCGGGAAAACAGATGGGGATACTGCATGAGAGGAAGCAGCAGCAGGCTCAGACATGGAGGACACAGAGGACGAGGAAACAGGACTTCTGACGGGGGACATGGCTGGTGACAGGACAGGACTGGGTGTAGCGCTCACGGCGACAGGGTCGGGTGTAGCGCTCACGGCGGCAGGCGCGGGTGCTGCGCTCTCGGCGGCAGGCGCGGGTGCAGCGCTCTCGGCGGCAGGCGCGGGTGCAGCGCTCTCGGCGGCAGGCGCGGGTGCAGCGCTCTCGGCGGCAGGCGCGGGTGCAGCGCTCTCGGCGGCAGGCGCGGGTGCAGCGCTCTCGGCGGCAGGCGCGGGTGCAGCGCTCTCGGGGACAGACTTGGGTGCAGAGCTCACCGGGACAGGACAGACAGGGGGTTCAAGGATCTTGCAAAGCCGGGACAGGTATTCAGACAGGGTTTTCGCAGCGATGTTAATGGGCATCTCCTGATGCGCTGAAACTGCCTGCACAATCCTCTCAGCGGCTAGATCGGCCGCAACTCTCGGAGATGAAGGCTCTGCAGCGGGCTCCGTGACTGCAGCGGGCTCCGTGACTGCAGCGGGCTCTGTGACTGCAGCGGGCTCTGTGACTGCAGCGGGCTCTGTGACAGCCTTCCTCCTCCTCTTCCTTCTTGGCCGCGGGGCAGAGGCCATGGCCAGAGCTGTGGCTGGTTGGGGAAGCACAGCGGGGACCGTTACCGGAACCGGTGACTTCACTGTAGGCAAGGAGGATTCGGGGCAGGAAGACTCCGTCGCTGAAGACTCTGAAGGAGAGTCCCACGAGTAACGTCTCCCTCGTTTCCCTCGAAGACCAGAGGGGGTAGATGGAGTGTCAGGAGTCAAGGGGAAACCAGCCTGGTCCCCAAGCATAGCAACGCCTATCATTAGACCCTCCTGGATCACTGGCAGCTTGGGTGATGGTGACAGCTCAGGCGGGCAGACGATGGCCTCAGGACAGACTGGACTTCGACCACCTCTTCTACTATGACCTCCACGGGTCCCAGTAAACTTTGCCAACCGGGTTCCCATATAGCGCTGGCACAGCTCCAGCTCCCTTACGGTTCGTGGTCTTGCGGGGGAATATAAACAGTCTGCTGGGTTCAGTTTTGGTCGGTTCATTCTGTTATGTGGCTGAAGGCGGATGAACCCAGACGCAGACAGTGTACAATGAACTCAGGGTTTATTGGGAAAAAAACAGGAAAACAAAAGACTGACAAGACTAGATTATGACTGAACGAGAAACACTACGTATAATACTGACTAAGACTACTGACAAAGACTACAAACAATGACTTTAAATGACAAGACTTTTCAGAGAATACTCACAGGTAACATTTGGCAATGAACCGACACAAGACAGAGAGAACACGGGGATTAAATAGGAGACAAATCAAGACATAACAGGTGAAACTAACTAGACACTAATGACGAGACGAGGTTACAAGACAAGACAACACAAGCACATGGCCCTGACAATAGGCCATGCGCTTGTACACAAAACATGAGTCTGTCATGGTCCTGCCTAAAGACTAAGAAAATACACAGACAAGGCGGCAGAACCATGACAATAGGTCAAATATTGCATGCTTTCCTAGTTATGTTTGTCACAACAAGCTACCAATTACCATTGAATTAGTCTAGTGAAATATTGGCACTAGATGCAGGTGTTTTTGCAGAGACTGAGACGGGACACAGAAGATGAACTGACCACAAACTTTAATGATGTTAGGTCATTAATAGGAATAGGTTGAACCTGGGTTTAACTTGGTTGAACAGTTAAATTGTATGCCTTTATTGTAAGTATTATTATTATAGGTTAAAAAAGACACCAGACACACAAAAATGTCTTTGTGTCAGCAAACATTTGACGTATTATTTGATTCAATTCAATTCTCATTTTTCCAGTTGAGTTCCTGTAACAGTTGAAACCCTTGCTTATGTAATGACCCAACGACAGAATCCAACGGGTTGGCGAAGAGTGTAAGATGGTATAATGTATGAACTATGAAGGTATAATGTGTGTATAATGTGTGTATGTCTAGATAGGTGAGGAAAGAAGTCTGGGCAAGCCGATGTCTTTGAGGTCTTAAATAACGTGTCAAGCAAGGACAAGGATCTACAGCTTTTTACTTTATTAAACAAAACAAAATCAGTAATCCAGCAGGTAATAATAAATGTGACAGCTTTACATTACAGACAATAAAGTACAAAGGAAGGAATGAAACTGAGGGCTTAAATACACTCAAGATAAGGAGAACTAATCAAGACACTGTAGTGACCATAGTTTCTCGACTAGGAAACAGGAATTAAGGCGATCGTTTTTTTTTAACTGGTCAATTTTGAGATTTTGGGCTATTTGTCTTAAATAACATGTCGTCTTTCAGACTTGTGGTGAGAAAAATTCCAAAATACACATTTAGGTGTTTATTATACTACACTTTGTCTGTTTGCGTCTGTAGATTTCTCCTAAATTCAACAAAAAGTTGTCGTTCTAAATCAACATGCTGCTCTGTGATCGCGATCTGCACCCTGTCATCACACACACCGTTGGAAAGCTCTCTCTCCTTTACATTGTTGTCGGATCCAAATATCCTATAATTTCCTTTTTATCAGCAACCAATCGTGAAAGTACAGTGGGCATTTAACTCTAAAACCAAAATCTCATTGGCTGATGTCAATTTTTGACACTGTGATTGGTTCAGATGCATCACGTGACGTGCGCTGACATTTAGATGTGTGTTTTTGACTGTTTTTCTGTTGTGTGATTTGTGATTTATGTGATTTAGGTGGTTTGTATTGTTGTTGCTAATATTTTGATAAGTTATTGTGTCTGTAAATAGTTGTTTCCACAAAAAAAAAGTATGAATTTTTACTAGGGATGGCCCGATACCATTTTTTTTCAAACCGATACGAGTACGAGTATTTACATTTGTGTACTTGCCGATACCGAGTACCGATACCGATATTTCTACAGCAAAAGGAACTATAGAGCTCCGGACGTCACGTGACCTACTCTGTTTATACCGCCATATTGGCAGGCAGGAGGCGGTCCGGGACGCGAATGAATGAATGACGGCAGCATGAGTTTCAAGGCAACATAGTTCACAGCGCACTTTAATTCAAAAGACATAGACTTGTACATAACAAAACTTAATAGATTAAACACAACAGATCCCTATAATGTCCCCGGGGTGCTTTCCATGTGTATTGATAAAGGAACTGATAGCTTTCCTGACCTGCAGTATCCTGATCTACAACTTAAGTTACCTCATCAACTTTTCCTCGTATTACTCCGGAGACTCCTTAAAAGCTCTTATATTTTAGAATCAGGGATAGATAACGGTAATTCTGTGATGGGTTTAACTTAACTGTTTAATGAGTTAAATTAACGTTACGCAGCATCCATATTCCCCTTCTTGGGGCTCAAGTTATTTGTGCTGCCAAATAATAGCTTTGTAATGCATGTTTAATTTTTTATCTCATAAATTTTAGTACAACGCGTTGTTCCTTAAATAATCTCTGACTGTTTAAGTGAGCAGCAGTTACGCGCAAATCTTTATTTATTTTTTAATTTTTTTACTTGGACTTTGAACGCTCGCAGGAATTTACAAGTAGGCTATAGCGATTACTCTTGTATGCAAGGTAAAAGTCAGAGATAAATTATCAGACAATCAAGCAGGAAACGTTTTGCTGAACTTTCTGTCAGCATGAACTAATGTATGACTGAACTAATGTTTGCTCATCATATGAGACGCGCGTTTTTGACGTTATGCTTCATATGCAATGTATACAATTGAGTAGATACGAAATAATTTGCTGCAATTTCACTTTAATATAACATTTGTGGGGTGACAAATTGAGCTTCTTGCAACAGCGGCTCACTGCAACTTCTTTAATATTACCAGCGTCATAATCTGCATTTTTCTTGACCAACAGCTTCCATCATGCTTAAAGTTCAGTATCAAGATGTAAAGAAATTCTTTTTATTGCAGTGAGCCATTTCAGTCGTCTATCAGGACCCTTAGGAATACGATAAAATGATTTCCCCTTTGCTTTCATCCGCCTGTTCTGGCATCCAGGTGCACAGTAGCTGTCCACCATGCTGAAATTTGGTTTTTAATTTTAAATAGACATTAAATCATTCGACCGCTATCGATATCACTGCTACAACCGCTCTGGCGCTCTGCTGATTTGCCTGCCAAAATGGCGGAGTTTAGATTGCGTGACGTCAGCTTCCGGAGCTCTATAGGCTCCCAGAAAAGAAGACAGAAGACTATTTCAGAACACAGGTTAGAAGACTGTTTTTATTTTCTTCTCTACTTGTTTTAACAAGTCTAAAAATGAATAATAATGAGTAAAATAATAAATGTATTAGCAAACCACTGTTAATTTAACATAAAAGCAAGCAGGCTACTGTGTGCATGATCTGGCATGACTGAATGCTCGCAAAGTGCGCTCCCATAATAATCCCTATAAAGCTGACAGATCGCGATCACACATCTCTATAATTATCAATGAAGCTGACTGCACAATGAATCTTTCATAATATCCACAATTTGTTTGTTAAAATCTATAATCATAAAATTAATATAATTATAATTTGCCAGCATACAGAATTCAGCACTGAACAAAAGTCCGTTTTGAGCATTGAGGGGAGTCTATCATAAATGCTTCTGATTGGCCATTGCGTTCAAGAAATCAACACATATGTCTGTGATTGGCTACATCGCTCAAAGCTGCAGACATGTTATGAATAGAAACTCTGGCCTGTAAATCGTTTCTATTTTGTTTTAGTTGTTCTTGTTGCTTTTCTGCAACAGATGAATAAAAATCTATTTGTTTTTATAGGTTTTATTCATAGATATTTCTAGTTTGCGGGAGTCCAGCGAATCGTTTTTCTCTCCCACAACCCGCACACACAGAGTGAGTGCATTACCGCCCGCGCTCGCGCTCGGCCATCAGATCTAGTGCCGCGCCGCACTCTATTGCGTTGAGAGTGCACGTCTCTCAAGGGCCCGGCCCGGGCCGAGGATAGTGTCGGGAAGTATTGGGCTCGGGCAGAGAATCTAAGCTCTAGGTCACTTCTTCTACGCTAAGGAACCGAGAGTTGTCATCCAGGCTCTAGAGAGACGAGGAAAACAAACAAGCATGCAAATGGAAATTATCGCGGCCGGAAAAAATATCGAGCTCATTTTTTTTATCGTGCGATTAATTTATTTATTCACTATCGATTTGACTAATGATTTACAGGCCTAGCAATTCCTTCTGTTATTGTTAGTGCCCATGGATTATCTCTGGACATCTTCTCCCGCTTCTGTGAAACCTATTGGCTGGTGAGTTGCTTTAGCTTTACTAAACTGTGTGTATTCAGATGTTTAATTAGATTGCTTCCCTCCTGTCTCGACACCTTAGCTGAACATAACTTACACTCTGCTTTGCTGTTGTCATCATCCTTTATCTTGAAATGAGCCCAAACTGGCAACATTATACTCTCTTATATGCCTCAGTTCACCTCAACAAAGCACTCGCGGCGGCCAGTTTCGTTTCGCAAACTGTAGCCCACGTGGTATCGGTGCCTGGTATCGGCAATTTTTTATGAGTACGAGTATATGAGGACAGTATCGGCCCGATCCCCGATGCCAGTATCGGTATCGGGCCATCCCTAATTTTTACATTACAAATCTTTAAATGCTGTTTTCTCAAAATGAGTTTTTTGTCATTCTCCAGTACAAACATCTCAGCCTATGTAGCCCCTATGTACACCAAACTTTCCAGTTATACACTTAGCAGTATTCTGGAGATATTTTCAGAGGGATTTGTTTAAAAATCATTCCTGGCCTGGGGCCGTATTCACAAAGAATTTTATCTTACCACTAGGAGTACTCCTAAATCGCACTAAAATATTTTAGCTAGGAGTTTTCTCTTATAAGTTATTCACAACGCCTTTCAGACCTACTCTTAGTAAGGAAAAATGACAACTCCTAAACTAAGAGTGAGTCTTCGTTGCTATGTATGACGTCAATTCTCATGCACGAGCTTCCTCGCAATGATCACGGTGATTGGTTGTTAGATGACAGCGGACATCATGCTGAACATAACACAGACGCAACAAATCATGAAATTACGACATCTAAATATGTCTGTGTTCTAAACATAATAATAATAGTAATGTTATCGAAATGCATATCATGTTTTTGCAGGCCCCAGTGAAGTGTAGGCCTAATTCTAAAAAGGCAGAGAGAGAGAGAAAAAAAGTTGTGAATTAAATTAAATCAAGGTAGCCTAATACCCTAATGAAAACCGCCACTTGCCTAATAATGAAAAACGACACTTGCATTAACACTTTGCATTAATACGTTAATTGACATATTAGCCTAAATAGACTACTTAAAGCAAGGAAATGTTGCTCATATTGAGGTAATGTAATAGTTGAATGACGGTTGATTCTGAACTCGCCAAAACGGAAAAGAAAGCCCATAACGCAGGATCAGTTATGGTGTGTTCACACCGAACGCGAATAGAGCGTCAAATACGCGTCTAGTTAGACGCTTGAACATTAGCTCGAGTTCAAAATTTTCAACTTGCGCGTAGGGCTGTGTTGAAAAAATCTATTCACCAATTCTGAATCGATTTTCGTATTAATTTCTAAAGATCGATTCGTAACTCAGAGGATCGATTTAATAATAGGCCTACATTTCCCCCGTGAACTTTAACTTGCCGCGTCATTGAACAACGAACGTCAGTAACGTTAAGCAGCAAGCGGTTGCTTTGAAAACTCCAGAAACGCTTAAAGCTGCGATCTGGCACCATTTCGGGTTCAGAACAAGCAGAGAACAAAGCAATTTGCAAAGCCCAAATTGAGGTGAAGTATTGTGGAAATACTACAAACAGGGCTCAACATTAAGGCTTGTCCGGGACAAGTGGATTTTTTGTAGGACAAAGTGGAAGAGAAAATTAGTTGTCCTACTGACTGGACAAGGTAAATTTCAAACAAAATAAAATGCCATACTTCACGATATGTGCCACTCATTACGTCTATTTTACAGATTCACTTTTACCGATTTGAAACGAACACATTTTTCGCGCTGCCTGTGAATGTCCTGAATGTGACTCACAGAAAGACGCGCGCCAGTATCGTGCGCATGCACAGACCGCGCGCAGAATACAGATCTTTCGCGCTTGAACGAACAATAACACACACAATTATGCCAACATGTCGTTTGTCGAGTATCTTCATAACATACGAGCCGTCTTATGATGGACATAAAGAGTTGTGACTCATGAGAGAATGAGGCGCGGGTGAGATCTGTGTCTGTCAGAAAGCGGCTGGTCTTAAAGGGGCAGCTGCCAATAAGTACTGTCAGTAAAGTTAATCAAAAAACAAAGGGAACAGAGAATATTACTCACTGCTCTTGACTAAAGATCTTGTGTAGCTTTAATAAGGATTAGTCTATATATCATTTATAATTTTGTTTTGTTTGATCACTTTATTCAATTTCTGTATGTCCTTTTAGACAGTTAATTTGCATCTAGACAATGGCTTGGTGTTATCCAATCATTTAGTTGTTATTGCTAATTTCAGAAATATCACTAATCTGTGTGTGCATTTGCTTTAGAACCAAACAAGTTGACTCATGAAACCATTTGTTTATTATATCACAATTGCAATATTGACCTCAATGTCTATAATAATAGTATCAATATGTTGCAACTACAGTCCTGTAATTCAGGTAACAGCTGTAAAAAAAAGCTTTTTTCAAAAACACTTATCTAAATCTCGAAGATCGGATCAGATCGAATCGAATCGAATCGAATAATGATAATCGATTCAAGATCTGGAGAATCGGAATCGAATCGATTCTTGGAATTTGAATTGAAACACAGCCCTACTTGCGCGGAAGACATTCACGGCAAACGCGTCGCCCAATTTGCGTCATTCGCAACGCCCGGCGCGAATGGTGCGTCTATTCGCGTCTTTGCATTGACTTTGTATGTAATCTACTCCCGCAAATAATTAAATTTGCGTTCGGTGTAAACACACCATTACTGCTGCTGGCTCAGTTGGTGCTGAAAAAAAATGATAAATGGGAAATTCGGCACTGGGATATCAAGCAAAACACATGGGAGAGGTTCTCTTACGAGAGTATCTCTCGTACTGCGTAATATCTTACGCTATGGGGAAACACTCTTTCCTCGAGATATTGAAGCCAAAAATTACCCTTAATTTTTTTAATCATGCAAAACGCTTTTGCAGCAGCAAGCAGACAAGGGCGAAACAGCTCGCGCGCCCATTGGCTGCCTCGCTGGAAAAGCTGCAGCCTATCGAGTGAAGGCACTGCGTGACGTAATGACGAATGAAGACGCTTCGCGCTCATTTCGTCATGTCCCGCCAGTATAGGCGTGGTCTCGCCCTGTAATACCCCTCGATAGCTGTATTTCTCTGATTTTTCATTCTTCACGCGAAGCTCACGCATCGCGGGATCCAGAGTGAGAAGCTGCGCCGTTGACTTGTAGCCTTCTCAGCGGGACGTGCCATCTTCTGAAGTCGCTGGCCCAGCCGCCTTCAACTGCCGTACCTGCTGCGCTTTCCGGCGTACTATATCCTTTTACTCTGCTAAGTGTGTGTGTGTTTGCTTACGTGACGCAACACCCATTTCTACTGTTCTAAAAGAGCTGCGTCTTTTTAAAGATGCTTTCCTGTGGTTCTTGCCGAGCCCCACTCAGCGACGAGGACCGCCACGTCATCTGCGTGTCCTGCCTGGGTGAGGATCACGCGGCCACCGCGCTCGCTGACGGCGGATGCCATCATTGTAAACGCTTGCCTATGGTGACTCTGCGGACTCGCCTAGCGTCGTTCTCCGAGCCCGCATCCCAGCCCGCCGTGATGCCGCGCCGCAAGAAGCGCCGCGCCCTGCGCGCTCCCGAGCTATTTCCAGCCCGCCAAAGCTCGCCGGTTCGCGCGCCAGCTTCGTACGGCTTCGCTCGAGTCGCTCCCAGACGGACAGCGGCCGCCGTCTGCCGCCGCGTCCGCACTTGAGCTCGACAAACTTACCGGAGACGGCATTGAAACTGAGCCGATGCGTCCGCTCTCTCAAGCCGTGGATTACATCGGCCTGAATGGTGAGATACATTTGTGGCTAACGCTATCCGAGATGACGGAAGCTGAGCGCTCCGTGTTTCTCGACGTTCTCGCTCTGCTGGACGCCGCCCCCCTCAGCGCGGGCCCCGGCCGAGGATTGAGATAAAGCCCGAGGTCTCAAGGCCTTCCTAGTCTCTCTAGGAAAGCGACGGTGTTCAGTTCCCGCTGCGGCCGGATTTTCACCAAAACTTCTCGCTCGTTCAGTTCCAAGCAATGTGACTGTTCCAGTGTATTTCGCAGTGAGCAAGCTGGTTCCACAGCCCGCTTGCCTGCGCACAAAGGCCGCCGTTTCGGCTAACTAGCAGCGCCGCCAGGCCCGAGATCAAACACCGCGCTCTCGCTCTGCTGGACGCCGCCCCCCTCAGCGCGGGCCCCGGCCGAGGATTGAGGTAAAGCCCGAGGTCTCAAGGCCTTCCTAGTCTCTCTAGGAAAGTGACGGTGTTCAGATCCCGCTGCGGCCGGATTTCCACCAAACTTCTCGCTCGTTCAGTTCCATGCGTTGTGACTGTCCCAGTGTATTTCGCAGTGAAGCAGCCGGTGTCTCAGCCCGCTTGCCTGCGCACAAAAGCCGTTTCTATGGCTACCCAGATAAATCCAATAAAGAGTGCATTTTCTGGTGTTCCGGCCACGGCCGATGGTGTTACGAGTGTTGTAAGAATGCCCACGTCCCAGTGCCCATTCCCACACCCAGACACAGCCCGCCACGGTGCAGGGCTAGCACAAATAAAACCAACTCATGTTGGTTGTGCAGAAAATGTGGTGAACGCGCCCATACAATGCCCACTTACACTACACGATGCGTGTCCCTTGGTTTCTGTAAAAACGAAACTAACACACATTTAGTCGGCGCGAGCCGACAGTGTTTTCAGTGCAGTAAATGTGCCCGCTGTTCCGCATTTCCTCACTGACACGCCGAATCCCACGGGATTCACCCCCGCTCGCTTTCTATGCACAACCCGTCACAGAGAAGCTGAGCGCGGCCAGGCTGCCCGCTGTGATTAGCGCGCACCTCGCATGCTGTGAACACAGCGTTGATTCAGTCGGCGCGAGCCGAGCATTCTCCGTGCAGAAAATGTGCCCGCTGTCTCGCGCCCGCATTTCTCACAGACACTCCGAATCTCACGGGATTCACCCCCGCTCGTCTTCTCTGCACAACCCGTCACAGAGAAGCTGAGCGTGGCCAGGCTGCCGGCTGTGATCAGCGCGCGCCTTGCACGCTGTATACACAGCAGTGATTTAGTCGCGCGAGCTGACAGTATTCTCAGTGTAGAAAATGTGCCGCATTTAGTAAATGTGCCCACATTCCCTCACACGCGCCGAATCCCACAGGATTCGCCCCGCTCGCTTTCTCTGCGCGTCCCGCCATAGAGAAGCTGAGCGCGGCCAGGCTGCCCGCTGTGATCAGCGCGCCCCCCGCCTCGAACGCTGTAAACACGGTGCTGTGTTCCCAGTACACAGGGGCTCTCGAGCCGCCGTCCTGCCGCGGCCAGAGCCCAGATTTCATTCTACCCCTAGCTATTCACGCAGATGCGTGGTTAAGGCTTCCCGGGGTATCAGAATGGGTGTTGAACACTATAACGAGAGGCTGTTCGCTACAGTTCGCTCGACGCCCCCGCCGTTATACGGCGCGAGTCGAAACTACGGTGTATAGCGAAGTGTTTCATCTACTTCGAGCCGAGATAGCGAAACTACTGAGAAAAAGGGGCTATAGAACCTCTATCTCAGGGCGAAGGGGGCTTATACAGCAGATATTTTCTGGTACCGAAAAAGATGGTGGGCTCAGACCCATTCTAGATCTGCGACTGCTGAACAGAACGCTCGGGAAGCGCCAGTTCAGAATGCTTACGACCAGGAAAATCCTCGCGCAAGTGCGCCAAGGAGACTGGTTCATGTCAATAGATCTGAAAGACGCCTATTTTCAAATACAAATAGCGTCCCATCAAAGGCGATTCTTGAGATTCGCCTTCGAGGGCCAGGCATATCAATACACAGTCCTGCCGTTCGGCCTGTCCGTAGCACCCCGTACGTTCACGTAGTGCATGGACGCGGCCCTCGCCCCCCCTGAGACTTCGGGGCATGCGAGTTTTGAACTACTTGGACGATTGGCTGATTCTAGCTCGTTCACGAACGGAGCTCATAGAACACAGGGCCGCATTACTCGAGCATCTCGAGGAGCTGGGCCTTACAGTCAATTGGGCGAAAAGCTCACTGCTCCCCAGTCGGAGAATTTCCTTCTGGGAACAGTGTTGGACTCGCTATCCATGACAGCACGCCTGTCACCGGAGCGCGGATTGAATATTCAGCACGTCGCGAGATCCTTCCGCCACGGCTCTATAGTCCCGCTCAGAAGGTTTCAGAAAATGCTGGGTCTGATGGCCTCAGCAGCCTCCGTACTCCAGTTGGGCCTGCTCCGCATGCGCCCACTGCAGCTATGGCTAAAAGCACGAGTTCCCCCAGGGCGTGGACCGCGGGTCTATTTCGCCTCAGGGTCGACCTTCAGTGCGTTTCAGCTCTGAAACCGAGGAAAGTGACCGACTGGTATCAGTCAGGTGTGAGTCTGGGGATCGCCTCGGGTGTGAAGGTGGTGTCTACGGACGCCTCCACATCGGGGCGGGGAGCGCTGCTCGAGGGCAGACCACTAGCTGGCCTATGGTCAGTACGGGAGAAGCTCCTTCACATAAACTGCTTGGAATTAATGGCAGTCGGCAAAGCGCTAAGGCGCTTCTGTCCCCAGATAATAGGCCACCACGTATTGGTCCGGTCGGACAACATGTCAGTGGTGGCGTACATAAATCGCCAGGGCGGCATCGGGTCCACACGCCTTTGCAGGCTGGCGGAACCCCTCTTGGTCTGGGCCCAGCGCAACCTCCTTTCTCTGAAAGCGGCGCACGTGCCTGGGCACCTGAATACGGGTCCAGACAAGCTGTCCAGAGACAACGTCCCGACAGGAGAATGGTCGCTGCATCCGCAGACGGTCCAGCTGCTGTGGGAAACGTTTGGCAGAGCGCAGGTGGACCTGTTCGCGTTCCGCGAGAACGCTCACTGCCCAGTATTCTTCTCGAAGGGCAGGGACGCGCTGGCCCATACTTGGCCCAGCGGTCCCCTGTATGCCTTTCCCCCGGTCTCGCTCCTGCCTCAGGTGTTGGAGCGGATCAGGGAAAATGGATGCCCAGTGCTGCTTGTGGCTCCGCTCTGGACGAACCAGGCTTGGTTTCCGGTCCTGATGCGGATGACCAGCACTGCCCCGTGGCCTGTACCGTTGAGGAGAGATCTCCTCTCTCAGGCGGAGGGCTCGATTTGGCATCCTCACCCGGAACTGTGGTCCCTGCACGCATGGGTCATCAACGGGTACCCGCTAGCCTCCCAGAAGGAGTGCTAAACACGATCGCGCAGGCTAGAGCTCCGTCTACCAGACGGCTCTATGCCTCGAAATGGTCGGTGTTCTCTACTTGGTGTCGAGCCCGTGGCTTTTCACCCGTGGACTGCGGGGTTAAGGAAGTGCTTGCCTTCCTTCAGGAGCTGATGGATAAGGGAAGGACCCCATCCACGCTCAAAGTGTACCTGGCGGCCATAGCAACGTTTGCTAAACCGGTGTCTGGCCAGTCACTGGGGAAAAACGGCTTAGTCGTGCGTTTCCTACGAGGAGCTCGGAGATTAAACCCTCCCAGGCCCCCTTCAGTCCCGGCTTGGGACCTTTCCACGGTCTTGGAGGCCATGAAAGGCGCCCCGTTTGAGCCGATCCGGCTGTCGGATATGAAGCACCTGTCCCTTAAGACGGTGTTTCTATTGGCTCTCGCTTCAGTGAAGCGTGTAGGGGACTTACAGGCGCTTTCTGTAAGCGCGTCATGTCTGGAGTTTGGGCCTAACGACTCAAAGGTCGTACTCAAACCGAGGCACGGCTACGTGCCGAAATCCCTCAATACACCGTTTAGGGCCCAGGTAATTTCCCTGTCAGCCCTTCCGGTTCTCGATGAGGAGAGGGATGCGAGTCTCCTTTGCCCTGTCAGGGCGTTAAGGGCTTATGTGTCCCGCTCGGCTGGGTTCAGGCAGACCGAGCAGCTTTTCGTTTTGTTTGGCGGCCGTTCTAAGGGACTCGCCTCCTCAAAACAGAGCCTATCCAGATGGATAGTGGATGCCATAGCGCTGGCTTACACTTCCAAGGGCCTGCGGTGCCCATTGGGTGTCAAAGCGCACTCCACAAGAGGCGTGGCCTCGTCGTGGGCATGGTATAGCGGGGTCTCCCTGCAGGATATCTGTACGGCTGCGGGCTGGGCCTCGCCGTCGACATTTATCAAGTACTATAACCTGGAGGTGCCCGCCTTACAAGCTAAGCTTTTGGCGGTCTGAACTTCGGGCTTATCGGCCGCCAATGCGGCTATGTTGCCCTTACGGGTCGGTACCACTACGGGACTTTTATGAAGGAGTGATGCTTCTAGCCTCTCCTCCTCTACTCTATGTGAGTTATGGTGATTATGCACTAGATGTGCCCCGGGCTTGGCCCCGGGACTCTGGTGTTGGATCCCTGTCCGCACGGCGTTTTGTATGGGGTCCCCATAGCGTAAGATATTACGCAGTACGAGAGATACTCTCGTAAGAGAACGTACTCGGTTACTAACGTAACCTCGGTTCTCTCTAGAGAGGGAACGAGTACTGCGTATCTTGCCGTGCTTGAACTATGCTCTGGTTCGCTTCGGTGTACAAAATCAGAGAAATACAGCTATCGAGGGGTATTATAGGGCGAGACCACGCCTATACTGGCGGGACATGACGAAATGAGCGTGAAGCGTCTTCATTCGTCATTACGTCACGCAGTGCCTTCACTCGATAGGCTGCAGCTTTTCCAGCGAGGCAGCCAATGGGCGCGCGAGCTGTTTCGCCCTTGTCTGCTTGCTGCTGCAAAAGCGTTTTGCATGATTAAAAAAATTAAGGGTAATTTTTGGCTTCAATATCTCGAGGAAAGAGTGTTTCCCCATAGCGTAAGATATTACGCAGTACTCGTTCCCTCTCTAGAGAGAACCGAGGTTACGTTAGTAACCGAGTACGATTTGTTTGCAGAGCAATCCCGCTTATTGTGTCGCGGACCCCGGACGACTGCGAGAGGCGGTGGTGTGCGCTACAATCCTTTGTGAATATGGTCTTAGTGAGTTAGGAGTCCTCTCGACTTCTTTTAAGCTGTCCCAGACTTAGGTGCTACTTTTAGGGCTAAAATGCTTTGTGAATTACTCTTAGTGAAAAAAATTAGGAGTCCTAAAGTTAGGAGTGACACGCCCAGTATTTTTAGGAGTTGCTCCTAAATTCGCCAGTTAGGAGCTACTTTTAGCCTTAAAATTCTTTGTGAATACGGCCCCTGATTTATGTGACATTTTAATCCAAAAAATATGGTGAGAATTTATTTTTTAAGGCTATGGACAGTATATTTTGATTTCCTAGGTTATGAAAGCATATATCCTGAAATCCCTCTGAAATTCTTTTCTCTCATCTTGTGTGTAAACAAAATGAAAAAAAAAAAACAATTTTGCACCTGGCTTTATCATATGTTCAGATCTGTCTACCGAAAATATATGTAAAATTGTGCATATTTAAGGAGATAATGCCTAATTTGCATAATTAAACATACAAATTAAAAAAAACTTGTAATACATTTTTTATATACTTGTGTAAGTAATCAACTGAGAAAGTTTCATGGTGATATCTATATTATTTAAAAATGTTACCCTATTCACATAGTGTCTCGCCTTAAGAAAATCAGGGGCCGTATTCACAAAGAATGTTATCTTACCACTAGGAGTACTCCTAAATCGCACTAAAATATTTTAGCTAAGAGTTTTCTCTTAAAAGTTATTCACAACGCCTTTCAGACCTACTCTTAGTAAGGAAAAATGACAACTCCTAAACTAAGAGTGAGTCTTCGTTGCTATGTATGACGTCAATTCTCATGCACGAGCTTCCTCGCAATGATCACAGTGATTGGTTGTTAGATGACAGGGCGGTCATGCGGATCATAACACAGACGCAACAAATCATGGAATTACGACATCTAAATATGTAGGCCTACTGTGTCCTACACAAAACAATAATAGTAATGTCATCGAAATGCATATATTATGACATGTTTGTGCAGGCCCCAGTGAAGTGTAATTCTAAAAAGGCAGAGAGAGAGAAAAAAGTCATGAATTAAATTAAATTAAATCAAGGTAGCCTAATACCCTAATGAAAACCGGTTCTTGCCTAATAATGAAAAACGACACTTGCATTAAGATTTTGCATTAACACATTAATTGACATCCTATTAGCCTAAATAGACTACTTAAAGCAAGGAAATGTTGCTCCTATTGAAGTAATGTAATAGTTGAATGACGGTGGATTATGAACTCGCCAAAACGGAAAAGAAAGCCCATAACGCAGGATCAGTTATGGTGTGTTCACACCGCGAATAGAACGTCAAATACGCGTCTCGTTAGACGCTTGAACATTCGCTCGAGTTCCAATTTTTCAACTTGCGCGGAAGACATTCGCGGCAAACGCGTCGCCCAATTCGCGTCATTCGCAACGCCCGGCGCGAATGATGCGTCTATTCGCGTCTTTAAATTGACTTTGTATGTAATCTACTCGCGCAAATAATTAAATTCGCGTTCGGTGTGAACACACCATTACCGTTGCTGGCTCAGTTGGTGCTGAAAAAAATGATAAATGGGAAATTCGGCACTGGGATATCAAGCAAAACTAAACGTGAGAATGGGAGAAGATTTGTTTGCAGATCAATGCAGCATTCGCGCTTCTGTCACGGCCCCCGCACGACTGCGGGAGGTGGTGGTATGCGCTAAAATCCTTTGTGAATAGGTCTTAGTGAGTTAGGAGTCCTCTCGACTTCTTTTAAGCTGTCCCAGACTTAGGTGCTACTTTTAGGGCTAAAATGCTGTGAATTGTGAATTACTCTTAGTGAAAAAAATTAGGAGTCCTAAAGTTAGGAGTCACACGCCCATTATTTTTAAGAGTTGCTCTTAAATTCGCCAGTTAGGAGCTACTTTTAACCTTAAAATTCTTTGTGAATACGGCCCCAGGAACATACAAACTAAAAGTCCATGGAAATGAAACTGTAAACAAGACATCATTAAATTAAGGAAGTGGAAAACCCTAACCCACTTCAACAATCTAGCAGTATGAAAAAGGATATAGTTTACAATGAAGCATGATTTGAAATCATTACCCAGTGAGTGCCACATTAACCACTGTAGAGTCATAGTTGCTGGTGGCTTTGCAGGCAAACGCTGAGATACAGATGGAGATGATGAAATGAAGGATGGAGAACACCAGCAATATCCCATTGATCCCCAGATCATATCTCTAAAAAATATTCAACATGATCATATGAAAATTGTTTCACAAATAATATCTCATCAGTTAAATTGAGTGAATTTATACACTCACCTAAAGGATTATTAGGAACACCTGTTAAATTTCTCATTAATGCAATTATCTAATCAACCAATCACATGGCAGTTGCTTCAATGCATTTAGGGGTGTGGTCCTGGTCAAGACAATCTCCTGAACTCCAAACTGAATGTCAGAATGGGAAAGAAAGGTGATTTAAGCAATTTTGAGCGTGGCATGGTTGTTGGTGCCAGACGGGCCGGTCTGAGTATTTCAAAATCTGCTCAGTTACTGGGATTTTCACGCACAACCATTTCTAGGGTTTACAAGGAATGGTGTGAAAAGGGAAAAACATCCAGTATGCGGCAGTCCTGTGGGGGAAAATGCCTTGTTGATGCTAGAGGTCAGAGGAGAATGGGCCGACTGATTCAAGCTGATAAAAGAGCAACTTTGACTGAAATAACCACTCGTTACAACCGAGGTATGCAGCAAAGCATTTGTGAAGACACAACACGCACAACCTTGAGGCGGATGGGCTACAACAGCAGAAGACCCCACCGAGTACCACTCATCTCCACTACAAATAGGAAAAAGAGGCTACAATTTGCAAGAGCTCACCAAAATTGGACAGTTGAAGACTGGAAAAATGTTGCCTGGTCTGATGAGTCTCGATTTCTGTTGAGACATTCAGATGGTAGAGTCAGAATTTGGCGTAAACAGAATGAGAGCATGGATCCATCATGCCTTGTTACCACTGTGCAGGCTGGTGGTGGTGGTGTAATGGTGTGGGGGATGTTTTCTTGGCACACTTTAGGCCCCTTAGTGCCAATTGGGCATCGTTTAAATGCCACGGCCTACCTGAGCATTGTTTCTGACCATGTCCATCCCTTTATGGCCACCATGTACCCATCCTCTGATGGCTACTTCCAGCAGGATAATGCACCATGTCACAAAGCTCGAATCGTTTCAAATTGGTTTCTTGAACATGACAATGAGTTCACTGTACTAAAATGGCCCCCACAGTCACCAGATCTCAACCCAATAGAGCATCTTTGGGATGTGGTGGAACGGGAGCTTCGTGCCCTGGATGTGCATCCCACAAATCTCCATCAACTGCAAGATGCTATCCTATCAATATGGGCCAACATTTCTAAAGAATGCTTTCAGCACCTTTTTGAATCAATGCCACGTAGAATTAAGGCAGTTCTGAAGGCGAAAGGGGGTCAAACACTGTTCCTAATAATCCTTTAGGTGAGTGTATATATTTGATAAGATATATATTACTACATATATAACTATATATATATATATATATATATATTGTATGTATATATATTTAAATATATATATATATATATATATATATATATATGTCATGAATTTCAGGAACGAACCCAATCGCAGACAGTATGCACAAACACAGAGTTTATTGAGGTACAAAACAGAAAACAAAACCCACGAGGGGGCAAAACAAGACTAGAGGCAACGAGCAAGACTAGATAAATAAAGACTTGACATAAGACTAGACAGATAAAAAACAAACAGCTACACAAACTTACAAATTCTCTTACAAGATACAGACAAAGTACTCACAGAGAGTAACACGCAGTTTTGACAATGAACCGACACAGGACAGCAAATACAAGGGAATGATATAGGGGAACACTAATGACAAGGACAGGTGAAACTGACTAGACAATAATGACAAGACGAGGATAACAAGGGGGTGGGGTAACATAACGAGACAACACAAGCACATGGCCCAAACAATTGGCCATGCGCTTGTACACAAAACATGATTCTGTCATGATCCTGCCTCACGACCAGGGAAAAAAAATCAAGAACACTTAGGCAGAATCATGACAGAACCCCCACCTTAAGGAGCGGCTACCAGACGCTCCTCAAGGGGACATTAAACACGGGACATGACAGACTGTGACATCGACACAAACCAACAAAACATGACAAATAACAGTAACGGCAAACACGAAAAGACAACAACAGGATTAGGATGAAACATTAAAAATAACAAACAAGGTAGAGGAGGTGGAGGAAACACAAAGTCCTTAGGGGGCAGTCCAGGGTGGGGAGGTGGACTTGGGATCTTGGGTTTACGGAAAGAGGGCTTGGGACGAGGATTCCGGGCGGACTTGGGTGGGGGCACATGAGATGAAGCCAACGGAGAAACGGACTGGGGCAGGGTAGGTGACAGAACAGGACAAAAGACAGGATGAGCTGTAGACGAAGTGGTGGAAGACGACAGTGTGGCTGATCGCAGGACTGGAACAGGGTCAGCGCTCTCGGCAACAGAATCTGAACCAGCGCTCCTCACATCGGATTCGGAGGAAGAGCTCCACATATCAGCCTCGGAGATAGCGATTTCTGGAGCTGACTCGGGAGCCGCGTTGACTGGAGCTGACTCGGGAGCCGCGTTGACTGGAGCTGACTCGGGAGCCGCGTTGACTGGAGCTGACTCGGGAGCCGCGTTGACTGGAGCTGACTCGGGAGCCGCGTTGACTGGAGCTGACTCGGGAGCCGCGTTGACTGGAGCTGACTCGGGAGCCGCGTTGACTGGAGCTGACTCGGGAGCCGCGTTCCTCTTCCTCCTCTTTCTCCTTGGCCGCGGAGCAGATGTCACTGCCGGACTTGTGACCAGTTGGGAAGGCACAGCAGGATCCGAGACTGGTAGCTGAAGGACAGTCTCAGGCAGCGTTGACTCCGTTGCGGACGATTCCGAAGGAGACTCCCACGAGGTCCGTCTCCCTCGTTTCCCGCGAAGGTCTACCGGACCGGATGACGCCTCGGGAGTCGAAGAGGAGTGCGCCTGGTTCCCCAGCGTCACGACGCCCATCATGCGACCCTCCGGGATCACCGGCAGACAAGCAGAGGGTGGAGAGCCCGAGGAAGAAGCCTGCGGATCCTCACGGGAAAAATGATCCCAGAGGCGGGCATAATTCCTCAGGAGCCACTCACCCTGGGGCGGGACTGGGCAGTTGATCCGCTCTCCGTCGGTGGGCGCTGGCAACCAGCATCGCTCACGGAACTCCGACTGTTGCTTGAGCAGGGAGGACATACTGTCTGCTGGGTTCTGTTTTGGTCGGTTCATTCTGTCATGAATTTCAGGAACGAACCCAATCGCAGACAGTATGCACAAACACAGAGTTTATTGAGGTACAAAACAGAAAACAAAACCCACGAGGGGGCAAAACAAGACTAGAGGCAACGAGCAAGACTAGATAAATAAAGACTTGACATAAGACTAGACAGATAAAAAACAAACAGCTACACAAACTTACAAATTCTCTTACAAGATACAGACAAAGTACTCACAGAGAGTAACACGCAGTTTTGACAATGAACCGACACAGGACAGCAAATACAAGGGAATGATATAGGGGAACACTAATGACAAGGACAGGTGAAACTGACTAGACAATAATGACAAGACGAGGATAACAAGGGGGTGGGGTAACATAACGAGACAACACAAGCACATGGCCCAAACAATTGGCCATGCGCTTGTACACAAAACATGATTCTGTCATGATCCTGCCTCACGACCAGGGAAAAAAATCAAGAACACTTAGGCAGAATCATGACATATATATATATATATAAGAAGGCATAATATGGTTTTTGAACACTTGTAACATAGCGCACAAGTTGCATGGACTAATTTTTCATTTTTAAAACACTTGTATGATGTCATTTTGAAGCAAAACATTTCCAGTGGCTTGTCATTGTAATTGCATATGAAAAACATTGACCAGCACAATCTTTATTAGTAAAATTAATTTTCAATTAGTAAATGATGATATAATTGTAATTTTTTTTAGATGTCATCATTCAGTGTCATCATGGCATCACTCAGATAACATTAATGTAGTATTGCACACTGTACATGTAACAGGCCTACCTTAAAATATAAGCAGATGCGAGGATTACTTTCATAGAAGACTCTGCAAATTTCATCAGAAAACAATCCTATTTCCATTGACACCAGAAGAATGGTGAGTCCTGCAGTTACGACACTGATCACATTCATTATAAGAGAAGCTTTCACCTGCAGAAGAGAAGCTGACATGTGAAAGGTGAAATAGTAATGGTACACTTGTATGTCCTGAATGTCCTGAAATAACTTTTTTAATATGTAAATGGATAATGAGTCAGATGTCCATTCAACGTCTTTACAGGATGAATGTCTCAATTTTCTAAGACAGCTAAGTTTTTATAAAAAAACATAAATAAAAAACCAGAGAACGGTAGATATATAGATACACGGTAGGGTTGTGTTATTTAGTGTGTAGAGATGAAAATTAAATCACAAAGGCCTTTTACCTTTTACCCAAAGTCTTTACTTAAAGATCAGGGGCCGTATTCACAAAGAATTTTATCTTACCACTAGGAGTAGGGGAGACCGTGGGCAATTGTAACAGGGGGCGATTGTAACACACTCAATTCCTACAATCAGAAACAAGCTAGAGTGATGACACTTAATCTGTACATGCCCAGTAGGATTCTCTCTCTATCTGTGGAAAAGAAGCAAAAAAAAATTCAACTTTAGCAGAAGTTGTTAACGACAAACTGATTTTGAGGTATGAAAGTTATTTTTTGGATGTACAGTATTTTTCTTCTGCTGTCTAAAGTTTAGATGTCTGTGAATTTAAACTTATATACATTTTATCCCTGGGTTATTGATTAAAAACTAACATGAACAACCTATGCTAATACAGGTTGGGCTAGCTAGCATATAGGATTTTGTCATGGCTGCAGTATCGGGGCCAAATGTAACACTGTGTTACAATTGCCCAGAGCCACAAGGCCCATTGTAATAAGCTTGTTTGTGTGTGTTGACATACTTTTCTGGTAAAAATATTTCACTAAATTCTATTGTAAAACTTAATTTTAAAAGGGTGTATTAAAATAAATGTTTGTTCCAGTATTAACAAATCATCAATTAACATACATTTTTATATAAAATAATGTGTGTTTTATATGTGCTTGACAAAGTGTGAATATTATACTTATATGTCTGCAAAAGCAAAGTTCCTTTCATTGTCAGTTTATTTGTATAGTGGATTTAAAGTGTATTGGTTGTATAAGACCCAGCCAAACCAAAGAAAATGATTAGTTCACTTGTAAAAAGCAATTTGATGAGGTTAGAACAGAGAACTTAGCATAAGTTTTTTTCTTTACAGTAAAATATGCCTAGATTGAGGCCCAGGAAGACGGATAGGGAATAGTAACAGTATTAAATACAACAGCAGTAAAGTGATTACTTTGAGGTAGGCTTTTATTTGAGATAAAGTGGGTTAATAGGAGTTATTTCTCAGTGTTACAATTGCCCCCACACACTGTTACAATTGCCCCCTTGGCGGGGGCAATTGTAACACTCTGACTTCTTGCATTTAATTAAAGGGTACCTATCATGGCATTTAAAATGTTCCTAATATTGTTCTGGGAGTCCCCAACAACAGTTTTACATGCATGCAATGACAAAAAACACTTTTGTTGTCTTATAATATGCATTTATTTTTACCTGATTTGCTCAGCGACTCCCTAATGATTCGTTTGACGACTCATTTGTCCAAACCCCTCCTTTGCGTGACGCTAATCGGCGGTGATTGGTCAGACGACCCAGTCAGTTATTTTTCGCCTTAACCCAAAGCTTAAACATATTGATAAAGCACTGCAGTACTACAATACGCTCTATTCTTTATGACAACTCCAATAACAACGACAAACATTTTACATATTTCAAAACACACACACACACTCAGTTTGGAGACCTAAGCTGCGAGAGCGTAACTGACACACACACACACACAGCTTGGAGACCTAAGCTGCGAGAGCGCAAGTTAACTGACACACACACACACACACACACACACACACACACACACACACACACATTGAGCATGCTACAAAACCCATTAAAAGCAACAATTATTAACAGTACTTACAGGTTGTGATTCGGAGGATGAAGCCGATCCAAATAAACTTGGTACTAAACGTTCCTTCAGTATCAGCCGACTCGCGAATCCACACTTGAAAGCATTTATGTTTGGAATCGTCATTAAAATAACGCGAACACAGCTCAGGGTGGCTATACCTGTGTGGTATAGTTGTAAATATAAACTCTAGCCAGATTCTTCACATGCTCGTCCCTGGGCAGTGAAAAAAAAGTTCGCTTTTGATTCGCACTTCAGAACAGAGTCTCGTCGACATGTTGTTTTCACTGGTGTCTGGTGCGCGCAATGAGTGGGCGTGTCTTATTCAAATAATTTGTACAAGTGACGTACGAAAGTTAGAGAAAATGCATCGTTCGTCTATCGATTCATATCAGCGACTCAGAGTCGACTCTTACTTTTGAGAGACAATAACTTTGTATACGATGAACTTTCATATTTAAAACTTTGCAGGATGTTTTTGTTCACTTAGATCTATGTTACACACTACATGAAAGGTAATTTTCAAAATTCCATGATAGGTACCCTTTAAATATTTTAGTCTTGTTCTTATAAGTGAAAATATATAAATTGTATTATTAAAGGAGCTGTATGTAAGAAATGTATTTCAATTAATCATAAATTTGACCTGATATGTCACTAGACATTAAGAAATCATGTTCATTTCAAATACTTATTTCACTGACAACAGTAGTCCGGCCAGGATATTGTCATTTAAAAAGTGAAGTTGCAGCCCTCAACTGATGTTGATGTTGTCATGTTGTGTTTTGGTCTGAGCTCCACCCTTCACCGATCTACCAATCACGGAGTCAGTAGTGTTGCGGCATTCGGGTTGCCAGCTCTGCTCTAGTTACCACAGCTGCAGCTAATAACGTGTTGGAATCGGATCCTGCAGCATATCTGGCAACCTTTAGTCAGTAATTTGATAGTGATTGCAGTACCAGTTTTGGCCACAATCTTACATACAGCTCCTTTAATTAGTGCACATATATATGTTTATTGTATCAAAAGATGACTAGTCTATCTCAAGTAGTTTGTGAGTTATTAAGGAAAATGTAAAATATGTTACAATTGCCCCCGGTCTCCCCTACTCCTAAATCGCACTAAAATATTTTAGCTAGGAGTTTTCTCTTAAAAGTTATTCACAACACCTTTCAGACCTACTCTTAGTAAGGAAAAATGACAACTCCTAAACTAAGAGTGAGTCTTCGTTGCTATGGATGACGTCAATTCTCATGCACGAGCTTCCTCACAATGATCACGGTGATTGGTTGTTAGATGACAGCCATCATGCGGAACATAACACAACAAATCATGGAATTACGACATCTAAATATGTCTGTGTCCTACACAAAATAATAATAGTAATGTCATCGAAATGCATATCATGTTTTTGCAGGCCCAGTGAAGTGTAGGGGAGACCAGGGACAGTTGTAACAGGGGACGGTTGTAACACCTTGAAATCCTCCAATCAGAAATGACACTCACTGTGCTTATGCTCAGTTAGTTTCCCTCCATTTTTGCCAAAAAGGGAGCCACATTAGAAACTTCCTGACAGAGTTATCAACAAAAGGTTGTTTTTGATGTAAAAAAATTACTTTTCTTTCTGATGTATTTTTTTTGGATGCTGTTATAAGATAAAATGTTTATGAATTCAAACAAGTATTATTAGAATCACTGTTTTGTAAGCTAAAAATAGAAATGGCTAACAAGTGTCAAACTAGCAGTCAAGCTAGCTCACATGAGATGAAACCATGGTTGGTGATACTGGGACGGTTGTAACGCCCCGTTTCAAGTTTCATTTATATTTTAAAAACGAATTAAGCTATAAAATTTAATGTGCAAATTAAAAGTAAAATATGCACTGTGCATTGCAAATTAAATGTAAAATGTCATCAAATCACATTTTAAGGTAATTATCTTTTTTTATATAAAAATAGTCAGTGGAAACGTGATTGCTTACAGCATGCCAAATATAAGAACGAGGAAGACAGACAGGGGAGTTTCCTATGCTGGAAAGGGTAATCATTAGGCTACTTAGAAATATGAAATGAATAGTCACAATAACATCCCACTGCGCATTTGATGTCAATTTAACATAAATATGACATCAAACATTGGTCAAAATGACGTTACGAAATAGGTCAAAAATTAAAGTCATATTGACGTCAAAGTGTCAATGTCAATTTGATGTCAAGATTTTGACCTCTGCAGATATCATTTTGATGTTATTTTGATGTCATGCTTTGTTGGCATTTGATGTCAATTCTACATCTATTTGACGTCAGGATGTCATGATGTTGATGTCATTCTAATGCTATTTTGATATCATTCAATATCAAGCTTCGATATCAATTCAACATAAATGTGACATCAAACATTGACTGTTTTTCAAACAGTGTCTGAAGCAGTGTTAAAGTTAATGAGATAATTAAGTGATTAATTGAGTGATGATTGGTCATTATTGATGAACACCTGATGTTAACAAGCAGAATCACTGAAGGAGAAAATCACAATTTTAAGTCACCATTTTGGTGATCAATGTTTGCTTAAGTTGGGCTCTTGACCCTAATGTTTTTAACTTTAGATTTTGTTTGGCTGCTGAAACTGAGTTGTGAACAGGCAGATAAACAAAGAGTAAAGGTGATCTGATGGTGTTGGTTATGTTTTGACATAATCATCAGAGGTCAAAATCTTGACATCAAATTGACGACACTTTGACGTTAATATGACTTTCATTTTTGACCTATTTCGTGAAGTTATTTTGACATCAATGTTTGATGTCATATTGATGTTAAATTGACGTCAAGGCGCCTTCTGGGATGACGGATAAATAATATTGTCCATTTTGTGTAGGTAATGTGATTAATTCATTATGTAGCCTATATTTTAGACATGTTACAACCGTCCCTGTACACTAGGATGGTTGTAACAGTGGAGAGACTGTATTAAAATTAATTTTGGAACCTGTACATATTTCATAAAACCACTTAAATACATTGTTTCAGCAGTTGACCGATTGAAGTTTATAATATAACAAATTGGTAATTCCAGTATAAATGGTTTTTGATGTATTGCTAAAAATTGCCAAAAGTGTTACAACTGTCCCTGGTCTCCCCTAATTCTAAAAAGGCAGAGAGAGAGAGAAAAAAAGTCGTGAATTAAATTAAATCAAGGGAGCCTAATACCCTAATGAAAACCGCCACTTGCCTAATAATGAAAAACGACACTTGCATTTACACTTTGCATTAACATTAATTGACATCCTATTAGCCTAAATAGACTACTTAAAGCAAGGAAATGTTGCTCCTATTGAGGTAAAGTAATAGTTGAATGACGGTGGATTCTGAACTCGCCAAAACGGAAAAGAAAGCCCATAACGCAGGATCAGTTATGTTGTGTTCACACCGAACGCGAATAGAGCGTCAAATAGGCTACGCGTCTAGTTAGACGCTTGAACATTCGCTCGAGTTCAAATTTTTCAACTTGCGCGGAAGACATTCGCGGCAAACGCGTCTGATGCATCTATTCTCGTCTTTGCATTGTCTTTGTATGTAATCTACTCGCGCAAATAATTAAATTCGCGTTCGGTGTGAACACACCATTACTGCTGCTGGCTCAGTTGGTGCTGAAAAAAAATATGATAAATGGGAAATTCGGCACTGGGATATCAAGCAAAACACATGGGAGAGGATTTGTTTGCAGATCAATGCAGCATTCGCGCTTGTGTCGCGGACCCCGGACGACTGCGAGAGGCGGTGGTGTGCGCTACAATCCTTTGTAAATATGGTCTTAGTGAGTTAGGAGTCCTCTCGACTTCTTTTAAGCTGTCCCAGACTTAGGTGCTACTTTTAGGCCTAAAATGCTTTGTGAATTACTCTTGGTGAAAACAATTAGAGTTCTAAAGTTAGGAGTGACACGCCCAGTATTTTTAGTAGTTGCTCCTAAATTCGCCAGTTAGAAGCTACTTTTAGCCTTAAAATTCTTTGTGAATACGGCCCCAGATGACTAAAAGCACTTTGTGCTCACACAGCAATTACTCATGAATGTGAATAATAGCATATGTATACAGTAGAAACAATGTGAAAATAGTTATCAGCAACAGATTCAGCACAGTATAGTGCATGTACATACCACACAGAGATGAAATTTATTCTGCGCAGCCACAGACAGAGATCCAGCACTGATGTACTGAGAGACAAACAGGACATTTCAGTTCATTCTGGAAATTAAAATCAGAGGAAATAAAGCAAAACCTTTGGTAACGCTTTATATTACAGCCTGGAAAATACTGTGTAATTAAGAGGAATTTACAGTGTAACAGTCACATTCACCTCCTTCATCTGTGTCTTCACTACACTTCCCAGCATTCCCGGTCATCATCACCTGCACCTGCACCTCATCATGATCACCGTCACCTGTGTCCCATCACCAGCATGGACTATAAAACACTCACTCTCCCTGCAGTCACTGTCTGATCTCGTCATTCCATGACTCACAGACTCACCTTCTACCTACCTGCTACCTACCTGTTCCATATCCTTCTGGATCCGTCGAAACCTCAGAGTGACTGCACACCTTCTACCTGCAAGAAAGAAAGGGACATTACTCATTCAGCAAAGCTTGTTACATGTTTCCATATCATCTAATTCATACCTGTTATCTCCGGCTGTGATTCCATCCTGCAATAAACTTTATATTATATTAACTTACCATCTCGTCTGTACCTTCTGTGAGCCTGACAGAAGATCAGACCACCCTAAAATGGACGATAGGGTTAGTTTTGTCGTCCTGGCTGAGGAGAGCCAAAATCTCCCACCTTTTGCCTGTGGACGTTCGTTCGAGGGAACCCGTCTGGCCATATTTCGTGGGACCCGTGGAGGCCGCAGTAGAGGCAGTGGTCGTGAGGAGTCTCGACACCATTCTCCACTCTGGCCCTTCTTTGATCCTGGGTTGGTGAGGTCCCGCCATGCCGTGCCTGCATGCCTCTCCAGGAACTCCGTGTTCCATACTTCACCCAAGATGGCCGAGCCCTTTGACGACCTACTTGAGCTTCTTCCCCCAGAGCCTTCACCGCTGGTCCCGTCCAGCCCAGTCAAGCCTTCACCACTGGTCCCGTCCAGCCCAGTCAAGCCTTCACCGCTGGTCCCGTCCAGCCCAGTCAAGCCTTCACCGCTGGTCCCGTCCAGCCCACTCAAGGCTTCGCCGCTGGTCCCGTCCAGCCCAGTCAAGCCTTCGCTGCTGGTCCCGTCCAGCCCAGGTGAGCCCGTTGACCCAGCGCCAGAGCCAGAGCCCGTTGACCCAGCGCCAGAGCCAGAGCCCGTTGACCCAGCGCCAGAGCCAGAGCCCGTTGACCCAGCGCCAGAGCCAGAGCCCGTTGACCCAGCGCCAGAGCCAGAGCCCGTTGACCCAGCGCCAGAGCCAGAGCCCGTTGACCCAGCGCCAGAGCCAGAGCCCGTTGACCCAGCGCCAGAGCGCCCGTTGACCCAGGCCAGAGCCCGTTGACCCAGCGCCAGAGCCAGAGCCCGTTGACCCAGCGCCAGAGCCAGAGCCCGTTGACCCAGCGCCAGAGCCAGAGCCCGTTGACCCAGCGCCAGAACCCGTTGACCCAGACCCAGAGCCTGTTGACCCAGAACCCGTTGACCCAGCGCCCGTTGATGTCAAGTCAGTTCCCGATCATGAGCCTGTCCTCCCCAAGAAAATTTTGGGGGGGCGCCATACGCCTTCGCCGTGGCCGGCCAAAGATCCACGGAGGCCCGAAAAGATAACACCGCCATGGCCACCTGAAGGGTCTGCACCGCCATGGCCACCTGAAGGGTCTGCACCGCCATGGCCACCTGAAGGGTCTTCACCACCACGCCCACGTTCTGCTCCGCCCTGGCCACGCCCTCATCCTGCTCCGCCCTGGCCACGCCCTCATCCTGCTCCGCCTGGACCATCCTGGAGTCCGTCCAGTTGCACCTGGTCCACCTTCCCGTCACGGACTCCAGGATGCCCACCCCCCCTCCCGTGTTCTGCCTTGTACGGCGCGGGTCGCGCCTAGCGGGAGGGGGGAGTTATGTCACATTCACCTCCTTCATCTGTGTCTTCACTACACTTCCCAGCATTCCCGGTCATCATCACCTGCACCTGCACCTCATCATGATCACCGTCACCTGTGTCCCATCACCAGCATGGACTATAAAACACTCACTCTCCCTGCAGTCACTGTCTGATCTCGTCATTCCATGACTCACAGACTCACCTTCTACCCACCTGCTACCTACCTGTTCCATATCCTTCTGGATCCGTCGAAACCTCAGAGTGACTGCACACCTTCTACCTGCAAGAAAGAAAGGGACATTACTCATTCAGCTAAGCTTGTTACATGTTTCCATATCATCTAATTCATACCTGTTATCTCCGGCTGTGATTCCATCCTGCAATAAACTTTATATTATATTAACTTACCATCTCGTCTGTACCTTCTGTGAGCCTGACAGTAACTTTCTGTAATTATAGTATACCTATAAAGTACTTTCATGTAAGTATGGAACAATATTTTAAGTTTGGGGAATAAAGGGGTAACAACCAGGAGAATTAAAAAATCATTTATGCTGTAAGTATTGTAGAACTAAGGGGTACTTATTCTACTATTATGATATAACAATCTTACATTTGGGAGCAATTTAGCTCACTGCATACCTTTTTGTAATAAATACATACTGTTTAGCCTTTTTAAAAATGACAGGGTACATATGCATTTATAAAAAAAAAATATTTATTTTTTTTGGATAGCAAAATTGCAGATGTTTAAGTTTGGGCTAACATGTTTCAAGGCAAGAAAAGCTGGACTATTTTTTTTAAATACTGGGAAATATATCTTGTTTGATGTGGTTACAGGGTAAGTGCTTGTATAAAATAAATAAAATTTTCTGAGTCCGTGATATAAGATTGTTTTTATGCATTTTATTGTACTTACCCTGTAACTATGAAACAAGAGGGTAACAAGCACCACTTAAATTTACAGCCCGCAATGTCATACTTACCCTGTAACTACATGGAACAAGGGGGTAACAATCACCACTACATGAAACAAACAAAGTATCTTCCCCAATTTTTAAGCAAGGGTTGCAATAGTTTTCATTTTCAGTGTATTTTTGTTAAAAAGATTACTTTATAAATGCATAGATATGTACCTTGTAATTTTTTAAAAGGCTTTACAGTATGTACTGGTTCACCATTATTTTAAAAAGGTATGCAGTGTATGTTCTCGCTAAATTGCTCCGAAATGTAAAATTGTTATATCATAATAGTAGAATAAGTACCCCTTAGTTCTATAATACTTACAGTATAAATATTTTTTTTTAATTCTCCTGGTTGTTACCCCTTTATTCCCCAAACTTAAAATATTGTTCCCTTATACTATATAATATTGTAAGTACGTTATAGGTACACTATAAATACCAAAGGTTACACTGTAAAATCGCTTTAATTACGCAGTACTTTCCAGGCTGTAATCTAAAGCGTTGCCAAACCTTTAAATGAAACTTACAATGAAAGATCCCCAGTAAGTTATTCCACTAAAGACAGAAAGAGCTGGGTAGTGGATGTTGGTGGTGCGCACAATACCAAATAAGAAAACCATCACTCCAGTCATTATCTGGACAGTCTAGAGAGGGCAGATATGGGTCAAGTGGTTATATGTTTGCAAGATGACATATCCTTCATGTTTTGGCGCACACACACATAAATAAAAGAAAAAAGAAAAACACACACCACACACACACACACACACACACACACACACACACACACACACACACACACACACACACACACACACACACACACACACACACACACACTAAGCTATATTAATGTTTTATGCATTGCAGTCTAAAGGCCATCAGACAAACACACATCTATTAATTGAGGACATATGGCAACAGCTTTTTATTCTTTGTTCATTTTATCACAGAAGGAAATGAGATACTAAAAATATTCACAAAATCATACATAATTTAAATTCATTATTAAATGCATTACCCCCAGTGCCTTTGGTTGTGCTTTGAAAAACTCAGTGAGAGCCGTATTGTGATGTGCTCCTCTGTTCTCCGGTCCATCATCACAAACCTGTGGATTTATTTGGATGACAACTGTTGCTTTGTCCGTCGAGATGATCTTGCTGGTTTCCATTCTAGGCAAAGTTTTCACTTGTAATTCAGCATTCAAATCCTGCAGTTCACTAGCCTGGGAAAACCCAGACAACTTCCGGCAAATTTAGATTTGCTCTGAAAGTTAGTCTGGCAAAGAGCTCATTGAAGCCCATTTCCAATCCGTCGAAATCGCGGCACCAATCAGAAACGTTGGGGCGGCTTTACACGATGACGACAGCGCAGCGACGGTGAAGCAGATTTTGTACATTACAAAGATGGATGCCGCTGTGGAACTAGGGGTGTGACGGTTATAGTTGAACACCGTCATTAGAACTCTATAACCACCAAAACCGTGTTATTAAAATATTTTTTCACAAACATTTATCATAGAGAATGTTTAAATACTAATATCAGCTTACGAGGGAAACGGAGGCGGAGTTAGTGGTGCTTCTGCTCCTGCTGGAGATGATTCGGGACAGCGCGCGCTGACACAGAGTAAAGCCTTGTTTATGGTTTATACTCGACGCGTCCGCACGAGCGCGAAGGTGCGCTGGGCAAGAATGACGCGTTCGGTGCGCAACACCCCATTTCGCTTGCCTGTGTGCACGGGTTTTTTGTAAGAGCGCGCGCGGCGCAGCATCCGAGGATGAACGACTTCAAGCCGAATCTGCCCGAGCCGTAGGCTACGTCTCTCACCGCACCGACGCAGTTTGCGCGTCTAAATTGCAAAGTTCATTAGGTTTTGTTTATTGTGTGTGATTTATTTAATGGAAAGCACATTCACTTCCAGTTGTCTTCCTGTTAATTTTAAATAAACGTAGAGCAAGTATAGCTAATCAGTGTCTGCTCGTTTATTCAAACTAAGTTGTTCTATAACAGACAAACGTCGCTCTGCATACGTCATCTCCTTTGTCGCTCTGATTGGTTTTAGGTCTATCCAATTGCGCCCAGGGGCATTTGAGCGACGTCCGCTGGTGACGCCCCTTTGGAAATGATTTGTCTATGAAGCTTTGCCAGACCTTAACTCAGTTACTACTGAGAATGCTCTGGTTTTAACCAGGCTAGCAGTTCACAACTCACTTCTTTCTGCTTTTCATGTACAGTACAGTATTTATTTTTGGTTACACTTTATATATAGTCTGCTTTAGGAACTCAACTAACCATAAGTAACTTTGCAACTACATGTCAACTAACTCTCATTCGAGTATTAGTAGATTGTAGTAGACAGTTTGTAGACTGTTAGAATAAAGCCCTATTCGGACGGGACTAGTGTAAAATGTATAGGTGCGGTAAAGTGATTATCACCAGAGCGTCTCAGTGATTATACTCCCGTCTGATTGTGCATCTCAGTAATCATTAAAGGACGATGTTGTAATGTCCGGAAAAATGACCTCAGGTAATACTAATCCCATGCGAATAGAAATATGTACGTAAATATTCAGGCATTTTGCGTTCAAAAGTATTCTTCCGCGTTTTTACAAGTATGCAAGAGGCACTTGAGAAAGCATTTGTAGCAATAGTTGCGTTCTAGACGGGGGAACAAATCTGTGGCAAAACTCAAGTGTTTTACACACACCATACAGATCACAAAGAAGGTCGAACGCACTTTTTAGAGGCACAAAACTTCTTTTAGCTTTAGGTAAGTGCCTATTACCAACACAATCAACCAGAATTTAATTCATAAATGTTTGTCCGGACCTAACTGTTTATATAATAATACACACATGCCGACAGGAGGGTGACGGTGGTGTGTAAGTCGAGTTACTCCTCACACTTCTGCTGGTTTTACTGAGATTTCTTATCCTGTGCGATCTGGCCATTAATATGTGGTATGTGGTAAAATTACATTACTCCATCTAACCTTGAAAAACGAATCCGAATAGGGTTGACACTTAGTTGCTTATAATCAGTAGAATATATGTTGGAGGACGATCACAATAAAGAGTCTGACAGTCTACTAGTACTCTGAGCGTCGGTTGACATGTAGTTGCAAAGTTAGTTGTAGTTTGTAGAATCTCTAAAGCGGACCATCAAAAATAAAGTGCTACCTTATACTTATCGCATTCGCTGATGCCCTTGTCCAGAGCGACAAAATGATATTATATAACAAGAAAATTACATTAGCTTACATTGTAATACAAAAGTGACAGTAAAAATGGCTTATATAGGCTCTAATATATAGGCTACTCATTTCATAATCATTTGATTTTCTGAGATAAACAGTTAAGATAAATGTAGTTTTAATAAGACAGCCTTTGGACTTTCTTCTCTCTTCTGAAAAATCAGATGATAAAATTTACATTGGTTGCAAACATATTTGCATGGTTGTATTTTCGGAAGCCGAAACAAATCCCAAAACTTTTAAATGAAATTTTATTAGCCAAAGTATGTTAATAAATGAGCAACAATTAAAACAATCATGGAGTGAACAATCACAAAAGTAAATAGATAGATAGTTTAAATTATGTATAAAAGTGTGTAAATAATTATAGGCATTTTAATGTAAAAAAAAAAACAAACAAAAAACCTTTAAACATGTTCATTGATGCTTGAAATATTTTACCTGAAATGAAATGAGTTGTTGATGTGGATGTCTGCTGGCTCGTATGGCGTATCTTAGTGTGTGTGAACAGCGAGGAACCGCTGAGGAGGAGCTTGAGCATATGAACTGGCTTTACTTTATTATGTTGATGCCTTGTTGAACAGGAGAAGTGAGGAGATGTGAAGAAGGAGGGATGCTGACAAACTGTCCATGAACAGAGGTAAGTCTGCTGTATCTATACCTCTTATCTCGTTCATTGAGTTGATTAACGGAACGTGATCTTCCTGAACTTTGATAATAAAACATCATTAGAAGGACCAGCAGACGTGTCTGTGTTCGAAACAAACACACACACAGACTTGTTGTTGTATCATTATGTAGATTTTCCATAGATAATGGTTTTTGTACTGTATGAACCGCATATCTCATACCCTACCCATAAACTAACCCACTCATAGAAAACATTCTGCATTTTTTATATACAAACTTAATGCCCCAGTTTCAGACCAATGAGGTGCTAGGCTTTTTCCTTTACATTCTGCTACATTCATCATCTTGGTCATGGTCATGGCTGCCTAAACCATTCTCTTTGTTTTAGTGGAGCATTTCTCAGTAGATGCAGGTGTTTTTGCAGGAACTGAAACTGGATGCATAAATCAGTTAACCTCAAACATTTCCCTAGGCTGGGACAGCTTGTTGTTCATTGAACCGAAACCTTTCATTTTTAGTTCAAAGCAAAGTAAAAAGAAAGAAAGTGCAAGTCTGTTACATCAAGTAAACTTTAATTTCTCAAATTACCTGTACATAAATTAGTATGCTGGTATCCCTGACAAAGAACAGAACTGAACTCTGTCTGTGTGTGTGTGTGTGTGTGTGTGTGTGTGTGTGTGTGTGTGTGTGTGTGTGTGTGTGTGTGTGTGTGTGTGTGTGTGGTGTGTGTGTGTGTGTGTGTGTGAGTTGGTTTATGTGATTTAGGAGGACACAAATTTGTATAATGACATGTGTATTACACTGGTATTACAACTTATGGGTGGTTTATGAGGACATTTCAAAGTCCTCATAAATCAAATGGCTTAAAAACATAAAAAACAATGTTTTTACAATGAAACATGCTGATTTTTGTAAATTCGTTATTTCAGCGGCGGCTCCTGCAAAATCTCTCTTGGGGGCAAATGTTTAGATGATTGATAAGGATAAGGTCCACCCATGCAATGGATAAATGAACAGCTTAAGCATGTAAAGGCAACTTCACTACTTTAAGATTGTGTCGCAGACCTGACAAAATAAACATGCAGCCAATAACCCGTTCAAAACCGGGATATTAGCAATAACCCGGTCGCGCACGGCCATGTAAACACCGGCAAAAACCCGGATATGCTCATATCCCCGATTTTAAAAACCCGATTATACCTGGGGTACCCCTTTTCTAACCCGAATTTTTGGTCATGTAAACGCGTATCGGGATATCCCCATAGTGATTTGTGTTCTGCGCATGTTCTATTCGCAAGGAATCTTGGTCTTTTGTGTAGAGAAACTTCTCGGCGCATACAAAAACCTGCGTGCAGTATACCGGAAGTAAAGATGGCGAGACGCAGCACAGCAAACTTCTGGAGCGAGGTCAGTAACGTTACCAGCATCAAAGCGCAAACAAAGGCGATCGCTATCTGCCCCGAACTATTCATTATCCGCCCCGAACTATTCATTATCCGCCCCGAACTATTCATTATCCGTGTGCTGCTGTTGTTGTTGTCTTTGGATACAGGAAGAAGAATCAGAAAGGTTGTCCGTACGTCCAGATGCTAACCGCGCGTCGCCGTTTACATCGGGATATTGCAATTCCATGTATACAGGAGAAACTCTCTCTGCTCACGCATGTAAACGGGTTATTCCTAATGTTTCAGAAACCCAAATAGTGACCTTAACCCGACCATAACCCGAAAATTGGCTGCATGTAAACGTAGTCAATGTATCAGGCAGAATCCATATTTTATATCCCCCTATTTTTTCAAAAATTATTGCTATTGGTCACCCTTTACATCTGTCAATGTGTTTTACAAATATTTTACCAATGGAAAGCATTAAAAGAGCTTGGAAATTATTTGGGGGAAAAAAACAGGTTTTCTTTCGTTTCCTGAAAAGTAACAGTTTTGGACATACAAGGCTTCCGTCCGACAGCGCTGATGTGTGTGTGTGTGTGTGTGTGTGTGTGTGTGTGTGTGTGTGTGTGTGTGTGTATTACGTTAATTTACATGTTACCAAAATTCAAGCTCAAATGGAGTTTGACAAGGGCTTTTGACCAGTAAATGTATTTTCAATCCACTCAGATGGATTTTTATTAAAGATTCCACTAGGTGGCTGGCGACAAATAATATTATTGACTGAATCGTTGACATGTAGGATAAAGATTGTGTTGGTGTTCGAATGGAAAGTACAATGTACAAAGTACAATGCTAGGAGTAAAAAAGACTGCTACCATCCTTTCCTAAACTGATTGTAAAAACAAAGTGAGATTTTCCAACACTCGAGTATTAAAATGTTCAGCAATAAATACCTCTTTAGACAGCCTCTGCCTGTCTTCTTCTCCCAAGGCCCTCCTAGATCTTGTTGTATCTGTTGCTACTTGCTCCTGGTCAATGTATGCTGATTACTACGATGGCCGGGCTGAATGGTATTTATTTTAATGACACGATAAATGACTGCGTTATTCTCAAGGTCGGACATCCGGGACTTTTACTCCCATAATGCACTGCGCGCGCATAGCAACAGCGAAGGGTAAAACAAACAAGCGCCCGCCATTAAGCAACACCAAAGCGGAAGATAAAAGCGTCGAGAATCATGCCTAAAAACTGCTGTGTTGTTAGTTGCACAAACCCCCACTGCGAGCTACTCAGTAGGAAAATTAAGATGTTGTCACTTTGCTCCTCAAAACAGGAAATAAGAACAACAACCCCGCACACCCAGATTACACTCCGTCCATTTTCCCGCAAGCAGTGCTGAAGGAATCGACTAAGAGGACCAAGCTTGATTGCTTCAACAGAGCACAGAAAAGAAAAGGTAAGTTCGCTACCCAGTTCCGGAGCTTTTTTTGGTTTAAGCCTCCTTGCACAGTAACATTACCCTATATCAAACATCAAAAAAGAAAAACATCAAACTGGAGTGTGACGCAAAAGATTAACATGTATCTAACGTTAGTTTGCACCTAGCTCAATGACCAAAACATGATCTGAATTTTAATTTAAAGTACCTGCGGGTGCTGAGCTGTTAAAAAATTAAAGCATTCCATATTGCAGTGAGGTCGTGTACAACAATTGCTACTAGCACCTTGTGTTGTCCCCCATATCAAATACATGTTGATTTCTAATGACAAATTTGAAAAACTAGTACTTGGGAGGTTAACTGCTACAAAAATGGTAATCCATGTCAAAATACAGATCTTGGAGGTACAAATTGAAACTATAAGGCTTGAAAATACATTAAATGTTTCTGAAAAGAACAGAATATTTTGCTGACAAATGTTTTCCTTGCAAACAAAATTAACTCTATATGAAAAATACAGTCATTGCATCTACAAAGTAACTAGTTATACAGATTTTTGTACATCTGCATAACTAGTTTTGTACAACTTTTGTACAATGCATTTTACCTCTAAATTCCTGGTAAAATATTATTTATTGTACCCAACTAGTCGCTGCTTCCTAGTCATAGTCGACTATTATGACTAGTCGTCTCAATCCTACTCAATACTTAATATGAGGCCACAATAAATTGTTTAGTGCCATAACATTTCTGTGATCATTTGCAAAATATCCCAGTGTCTGTAAAGATGCTAAAGGATGGCGGTATGGAGGTGTAACTTATGCAATTTTTATTATTAACATTTTCTAGTATGTATATTTGTTGTATGTTAACTGTATACTGACGGCAGCATGGGTGATGGCCCAACACAAATTTCCCTCCGTGGGACAATAAAGTTTTTACTTACTTACTTACTTACTTACTTACTTATATATACATTTATTTATTTATTTCAGCACCATCCACTACATCATCGCGAAAGGAAAGGAAAGTGAAAAAGCAACTGGAATTTGAGGAGGAGACCAGCGTCCCAGAAGAGTTGCAACAATACCCTGCATGGAAATACAAGACCTGCAGCAGACAGAATTAGGCAATGACAAAATTAGCGATGATTCGGTCTCCACCGTCACGCCACCCGCCATTACACCACAGGTGTGTACACTACCTGAAACATCAGGACTTGCCACCCCTTTGATTCCTGGGGAAAGGGAAATGTTGTATAGAGAAATGGACAGTCTTCGGAGAGAAAGAGATGAGGCCATAGCAAAAGCAGAGCTGGCAGAGAAAAAACTGAAAGGCTGCACTTTATCAGCTGCTGCAGTTGAGGGAAACAAGGAAAAGTGCAAAATGATGACTGGCATCAGTTGGACAGTTTTTGAGAAATTATACCAGTTTCTTTCAACATGCCTGCCTGTGAAGTCAAAAAACAAGGCAAGTATGCTCTTCCTGACTCTCGTCCAACTGCGCCACAATTTGAGTTTTGACTTACTGGCTTCTATTAGAGGCATTTCCAAAAGCACGGCTGTTGACTTGTTTTGGAAATGGACACAAACATAACGTTTCTTATCAGATGGCAGTATCGAGAAATTATATTCCGGACAATCCCACCAGTTTTCAAATCAAAATTTCCACGCAATTTCCAGTTGATTGACTGTTTCGAAATTTTTATAGATGCCCCAAAAAATCTTAAGGCAAGAGCACAGTCCTGGAGCAACTACAAAAAGCATTGTACAATTAACAATTGGGGGGGGGGGGGGGGGGGGGTGTCAGATGTCCAAATTGTTCGCCAATCTGGATTTATAAGCCGCACATATCACTTGCCTGGTGACCAGATATTGGCGGACCGTGGGTTTACATTGCACGAGGACTTTGCAGCTGAGTGTGGGGCTGTACTGTTGACACCTGCCTTCACCAAAGGGGAAAAGCAGTTATCTGCAGAGGAGGTTGAAACGTCCCGAAAGATTTCCTCGGTTCGCATTCATATAGAATGTGTCATAGGGCTACTGAAAAATAGGTACACCATTTTAAAGGGACCTCTCCCCATCTCGATGATACAAAGCCTTGCCAATGAAGCTGTGGAATCACCATTGCCCTCTATAGATAAGATGGTGAAAGTGTGTGGTGCACTCATAAATCTCGGTGAGAGTGTGGTGTACAAGGAGACACAAGAGTGAGAGGGAAGTGAGGAGGGAGGGAGGTGTGGAGGGTAAGGGTGAGGTGTCATTGATTTCCATAGTATATATTTTTTTCCTACTATGGAAGTCAATGAGACCAGAAACTGTCTGGTTACTGACATTGTTCTAAATATCTTCCTTTCTGTTCAGCAGAAAAGAGGAGTATCCCTTTAATAACAGATTAGTATCAGACTAATGTAAACTGAACAATCTGTCCCATTTGTACTGCTCTATTTGCACTATGTAGTATGTAGTTTATTATTTATCATTAGCAAAGTTTATGTTTCATGTTGCAAGTACACCGAAGAAAATTCCTAATCTGTGAAACCTTTCATTGAAAATGGCAATAAAATCTATTCCGATTCTGATATTGCGTCATTTTACTTTTAAATTAGAGTCAACTGGAAGAGCCTTTGGTTTTCCTGCATGTTTTGCAATACCAGTGCTTAGATCGAGGAACACGTTTTAGGCTGAGACATTGAATGTGGAACCACTCATCACATCGATCACATGCAACCATATCACCAGAGTTGTCTGTGATGAATGGCAGATGCAATATACTGGAGCCTGGTTGATAGCATGCAATGGAGACCTAACAGGTGAGGTCTGATGTGATGTCACACTGGTGTTGTTAGATCCATTTGGTGCAACATTTTCCCTGTAGAGTTCAAGCTCTTGTTTTCTCGATAGGATTTCAGGAAGAATGACACATCGCCAGAAAGTGGACAACTTGTCTATCATTTCTGTGATGAAGTTGTCATCTCGAAGTATGCAGATAGCAACACAGTCTACAGTTGTCCACAACAGCAAGTCAGCATAAGTTGTGTTGCAAACAAACATTTGCATTTGGACCTGTGTGAAGTACTGGTGGTCCTTCTTAATGTTCATTTCCGGGTCAAGACAAAAGTGATGATCTTGTACTGCTTCAACAATGGGACTGCCCTTCTGCTTATAAGGGCATTTTATCTCCATTACCCCTTGTCCACAACACTTGCAGTCAACAATGCCATCTGGTGAGGCAGCAAGATATGTTAATGTCCTTGAAATACGAAGACCAGACTTTTTGGTGGTGCACAACACGTGTTGTTTTGACACTTTCATGTTGCTGCACGTACCCTCAGTCATTGCCTCTTTGTACAGGCGGAATGCCACATCCTCATGTCGTCTTCCCCATATGACTGCTGGTGCATTGATAGGGGTCAACTGGGGTTTACAAATTTTTGAGACTGGTGATGTTGGCTTATCTCTGGCTTTCATTGCCAAATGAGCTGTTGAGGCTGTTATGCGACCAGCACGTTGCTCATGCCCGACTAAAGAAGATGACTGAGCATGAATTGCCTCTACCACATAGTCATGTTGTTCTGGTGATATTTTTGGCAATGTCCAAGTTTTACAAAGGTCCTTTAGGTCACTATAGTTCGGAATGAAGAGTCCTTAAACTGTTTGGTAAATGAACACTGGCAGTTATGTCTCTACTATCCACAACTTGACAATAATCTGTGTATGTTGAAATGGCCAGCAACTGGTCATCGTCATCTGCCAGAGTCTGCACAAACAGGGCTCTGTGCCTTTCTGTTGAACATGTAATGTTATTCACCTTCTTCCTCCAAGCTTTTTTGGACTTTGTCCTTCGCTTCCTGCTTGTAAAACTTTATCTTGGAAACAGGAGCTGCCTCTAGCTTCTTAACAAAGCACTGATTCCATTGACAAGGTTCGTCTGTGCATGCTGAACTGGTGTATCCCATACGTACAGCTGCCTCGATCTTAAACAGAACTGCTGCAACATGAGAGCAGGTCTCCCCCAAGCCTGCCACGCAGTCACAATGAGCAGCAACAACATGTGCGTCAACTGTGACAGCAATCCAAGGGGTGGTTGTTTTCCGTGACGCGCCATGAAGGCTTCACGTCAGCCTTGAACACAATGTTGGAACCTACTTTCTGGTGATACACAGTCTGTACCCATCCAGACATGACAAATTTGTAGGCTTCAAGGGATCTATAATTGTCCATGGCGGCAGAACTAAATACACCTGAAACAAAATAAGTTTTTTTTTCATTGAGGTCTTTCTATACATGGACATTTCACATCTAGGAGAGTGACAATAGACCAGAGCAAAAACACTGACAAATTGCAAGTAAATGATACAAATGCTTTCATGTCAATCTTCACGCCTTTTATTATTTCACAACTTATACAATGTCTAAGAAACAATTTCTCATTACAAATGTTAAAGTCTAGCTGTTCCCTTAGAGCTATATTCCACACGAACAACAGCTGTTAAAGCAACACAGTTGAGCACTCTTAGTTTGGCATCACAAATAGCCTGCACGTTAATACTGTGGTAGCCTTTCCTGTTAACAAACAATGGCTCATGAGTTGAAGGTGCTTGAATCCTAATGTGTGTTCCATCAATGGCTCCAACTACATTTGGAAATCCTGCAATGTTGAAAAAATCTGCCTTCACCTTGTTCAAGGTAGAGACGTCAGTCGGATAAAGTGGAAGTCTTCCTGACAGCGCACAGGCAACCCGATGAATAATTCTTGATGCTGTAGACTTGTGTACCCCAATTAAATCTGCAGCTGTGTTTATGAAACATCCTGTGGCAAAGAAGCGTAGAGCTAGACATACTTGTAGCAGTGGAGGGATGCTAACATTTCTTGAAGTTTCAGGCCTCAAATGCTCCTCCAAGTCAATTGCTAGTTCTTGTATTGCATGTCTAGGAAACCTTAGCTTCTCCAGCAGTTCCTTTTCAGAAAGGACTTCTAATGGGTTTGAACGGTCTTTGAAAACTCTTTCTCTTCTTATTGCCCTTTCATAAAAGCAAATATTAAAATGTGCCATACCGCAAGACAAAGTCATGCCACTTTTGTGAATCTAGAGCACTTGACAGTTTATTCGTTTCCATGGCAACATAGATTGTAAAGGAAAGTTAGCCAAGGGGGAACCAGTCTTACTTTTTTGTCTTAAATTAGACCAGTCTAAAATGTTATGCAACTGACTTAAAAAGTAAATACCAGTCTTAAAGAAAAAAATTAGACGACTAACTTGCAAGACTAGTCTTAAATAGATTTATGCAACCGGCCACTGTATTCATATAGCTGCTAGCGCCTTTCACAGACATGTAACGTTAGCTAGTCACAAAGCGCTTTACATGAGTGTTTTATTACATTCACTTCTCACCATCGACATACATTCGCATACACAGATATCATTCATCATTAATACAAAGTAGTCCGTTAGTATCCATAACTGACATAATCCACAGCAAAACTTCTGTGAATAGATACCTTTCTGATTTGCCTCGGGCTTTGCCTTCGGTTTGTATTTCAGCTTGTTGCTATGGAGGTCACATGATTTGTGACGTAACGCCGACCAAGAGAATGACTGCGTTCGCCATGGCGTTGTTCAAGTTCAACTGGCCTCAACTTGCGAGTCGCGAGATGTCCCAGCCCAACAGTCTCTCTCGCTCTCGTTCTTTTTTATTTTTTTTATTTTTTTTTATCACATTTGATAAAGATATTATAGTAGTGTTTCTTTTTGTCTTGTTATTCAAATTCAAAATTGTTTTCAAATATTATTTGTCACTTAATCTTAAAGATTTTTAATAGTGTATGTTTGTTCCCACCAATCGCTGCACAAGTTAAGGATACGTATGCTGACGTAAGCACGTTAGTGCGAGCCCTCCTGGAACCCATAGAGAATGCATTGCAGTGCCTGCAGTTAGAAAAAAAAACATCTTTGAATGTAAGTCTATGGGAACGGGAACACTCTGGGTGATTCTCAGCCATAGTGAAATCGCCCAAAAAGAGGCGGTACTTGACGCTGATTGGAGGCACAGAGGACTATATCCAGAGGCACAGTGACTGCTAGCGTAACCTATTTTTTTACAGTCTATGAGCGTAACTCTGTGGTTGCAGACTGATCTCATGAAATAGCGTATGTATAACACGCCAATTCGTGTTTCCATTTTTGGCGTGCTATCAACACGCATAATCGCTTTTCAGCGTGTTTATGAATGCCATTGACTTAACGTTACATTACTGTATATATAAATATATGACCTACCCCAACCCCGTCCCTAAACCTACTCGTCACTGGGGTTAATAGCATTAATAAGTGTTCCCCTACCATCCTAGGAAAAAAAAATATCGCTCGCCAGATGTAGATCTAGGTTTTTCTTCGTTTCGCTCGGACATTTAACGGCGTGTACATACACGCGGAATCAGTCGGACATTTAACGGCGTAGATATACACGCATACACGCGGATAGCTCAAAATGCGTATAGATAACACGCCACTTGACTTGAAAGTGGCGTGTATGTTTACGCAAAAGTCATGATGTCATGTTGGTGGTTGAATGAGATTGTGAATGAGATTGAAAAGTCCCTTTCACACTTTGGTGGTGAAGAAACCGCCCCTGAGTTATTTTCTTTGTAGCATAAATAACCTGCGTGAAGTTGGCCCCCCACCCAACGCAAAACGTCGTCAGACTATGCTCAATCGTTTGTGCTCCGTTTGTGCTGGTTTGTGCTGTAAAAAGTTTCGTTTGTGCTGTTTCTGTTTTTTAGATATTAAAAGAATATTTTTAGGTCATTCTGAGGTCACTCAGCCCCCCCCACAATGCTCCAAATTAACCCAAAATAGTCTCGTTCGTTTGTGCTTCGTTTGTGCTGGTTTGTGCCGGTACAATTTTCGTTTGTGCTGCGTTGGGTTTTAAAATATCGGAAATTGAATTATAGACGATGACGTCACCAGCCCCCCCACATGCTCCAAATTCACCCAAAATAGACGCAATCGTTTGTGCTCCGTTTGTGCTGGTTTGTGCTGTAAAAAGTTTCGTTTGAGCTGCTTTGGTTTTTTAGATATTAAAATAATATTAGGTGGTCATTCTGAGGTCACTCAGCCCCCCACATGCTCCAAATTCACCCAAAATAGTCTCGTTCGTTTGTGCTTCGTTTGTGCTGGTTTGTGCCGGTAAAACTTTCGTTTGTGCTGTGTCGGGTTTTAAAATATTAGACATTCAATTATTGTTGATGACGTCACCAGCCCCCCCACATGCTCCAAATTCACCAAAAATAGTCTCGTTCGTTTGTGCTTCGTTTGTGCTGGTTTGTGCCGGAAAAAATTTCGTTTGTGCTGCTTCGGTTTTTTAGATATTAAAATAACATTAGGTGGTCATTCTGAGGTCACTCAGCCCCCCACATGCTCCAAATTCACCCAAAATAGTCTCGTTCGTTTGTGCTTCCTTTGTGCCGGGTTTTAAAATATCAGACACTGAATGAAAGAGAATTATAAACGGTGACTTCACCAGCCCCCTACCTGCTCCAAATTTACCCCAAACAGGCTCAATTTCTTTTTTCTTTTCTTTTTTTCTTTTTTACAGTAGGCTAACTACAGTTGAAGTAACCGGCAAACCAAATATTTACTGAACTGTTATCTATGTGCGGTTTCAACTTTTAACGGACACTGCGGATCACAGGATGTGCAGGGAATGTAACACAAACTCCAAGGTAGGCTAATTGTTTTTACTTACTGTATATTGTTTTGTTAATAACCATAATATGAACATTGTCATAAATACACGCACCACAATCTGTTTGCAGTGTTTATACGCGTGTCAGAAGTCATGATCCTTCAGGGCTGAGTTTCCCGATAACGTTGTCTCTTAGCGCGCTACGAAGACTCTTAAGGTATAACTTAACTGAAGGTATACCATTTCTAGGCGTGTTCCCCGAACTATACCTTAGAAAGCTGCTTAAGGTATACCTTCTTACGTGCGACGTTACCGGGTGCTGTCCGTGGCGATGGTGCTGAATCTGCTGATATCGATGACTCGAGAATCAATTATTCTCTCGTGCAGGGGCTGTTTATGTGAGAAAGCGCTGTTCTTTATAAAATAAGCACTTCAAAAATAGTTGAAATTTCATTTACTAGGACTCATGGGATATTATATAAAATAATCCGAACTATAACAGCCTATAATAGTCTTGCCTACATATTTGAATATTGTATCATATATTGCTGCCATAATAATTTAATTTTTTTTATGTGCTTTCTTCTCTTTCCCATTTTTGTTCGCTGAGGTGAGCTGCGATGAAATATTGTTCTTGTAAATACTTTCAAGCATTTCAGTAATAAAAGTGTACGTCACGCTACGGTGCTCGGCAGTGATCAAAAAAGATTTAAACAGTGAATTTTGAATCTCTTCTTGTAAACTCAGAGATGTGTATTCAGACGGCAATTAAATTACCACACGACCTGTTTGTCAAAAATCAGTAGGTACTAATTTGGACAGAGATTTTTACGCGGGTTGGGTGAGAAAAAACACTGATATTATGGATTCGGATGGCACTAAAATATCCGACTTACCCCTGTAAATGTTTAAAATACCGTAAGAGCCCATGATAAACAATATTTGCGTCCGAATAGGACTTAACTGACAGTAGCCTATGCTTTCACTGGCCTTTAAAAGCGCTCTTTAATTAAAATAAATGTATAAAAATTGTATTATATAGCCTAGGCCTATAATAATATAATTAAAATTCTAACAACAATCAGTGTAATGACAATTTTATTCTTTGCATTAAAACACTTGAATTAGCCTAATTGAACACTGTCTGTGTGTATTAAAACTTCAGAATTTTAATATCGACCTTTAACAGTGATAAGGTAAAGCTAAGAGTGGTCCAGACCAACCTTCCGAAAGTATGACTTACAGAAGGTATACTTAACTAAGAGCTTTTCTGGAAACACGTATTAACGATAAGGTACAGCATAAGGTGTAACTTAAGAACGACGTAGCGTTAAGAAGGTTTCGGGAAACTCAGCCCTGATAATTATCAATGCTGAAAACAGTTGTGCTGCTTAATATTGTTATTTTTATTCTTTTGTTTTGGTTAAGTAGCCTACAGTGTATATATATATATATATATATATAAACGCGTATAAACACTGTGTATATACGCGTATAAACACTGCAAACAGATTGTGGTGCGTGTATTTATGACAATGTTCATATTATGTTATTAACAAAACAATATACAGTAAAAACACTTACCTTGGAGTTTGTGTTACATTCCACACATCCTGTGATCCGCAGTGTCCGTTAAAAGTTGAAACCGCACATATAACAGTTCAGTAAATATTTGGTTTGCCGTTTCGGTCTTACCTTGTTACTTCAACTGTAGTTAGCCTACTGTAAGAAATTGAGCCTGTTTGGGGTAAATTTGGAGCAGGTAGGGGGCTGTGAAGTCACCGTTTATAATTCTCTTTCATTCAGTGTCTGATATTTTAAAACCCGACGCAGCAGAAACGAAAATGTTACTGGCACAAACGAAGCACAAACGAACGAGACTATTTTGAGTGAATTTGGAGCATGTGGGGGGCTGAGTGACCTCAGAATGACCACCTAATATTATTTTAATATCTAAAAAACCGAAGCAGCACAAACGAAAATGTTACCAGCACAAACCAGCACAAACGGAGCACAAAAGAACGAGACTATTTTTGGTGAATTTGGAGCATGTGGGGGGGCTGGTGACGTCATCAACAATAATTGAATGTCTAATATTTTAAAACCCGACACAGCACAAACGAAAGTTTTACCGGCACAAACCAGCACAAACGAAGCACAAATGAGAGAGACTATTTTGGGTGAATTTGGAGCATGTGGGGGGCTGAGTGACCTCAGAATGACCACCTAATATTATTTTAATATCTAAAAAACCAAAGCAGCTCAAACGAAACTTTTTACAGCACAAACCAGCACAAATGGAGCACAAACGAACGAGACTATTTTGAGTAAATTTGGAGCATGTGGGGGGGCTGGTGACGTCATCGTCTATAATTCGATTTCTGATATTTTAAAACCCAACGCAGCACAAATGAAAATTTTACCAGCACAAACCAGCACAAACGAAGCAAAAAACGAACGAGACTATTTTGGGTGAATTTGGAGCATGTGGGGGGCTGACTGACCTCAGAATGACCACCTAATATTATTTTAATATCTAAAAAACTGAAGCAGCTCAAACGAAACTTTTTACAGCACAAACCAGCACAAACGATTGCGTCTATTTTGGGTGAATTTGGAGCATGTGGGGGGGCTGGTGACGTCATCGTCTATAATTCAATTTCCGATATTTTAAAACCCAACGCAGCACAAACGAAAATTGTACCGGCACAAACCAGCACAAACGAAGCACAAATGAACGAGACTATTTTGGGTTAATTTGGAGCATGTGGGGGGGGGCTGAGTGACCTCAGAATGACCTAAAAATATTCTTTTAATATCTAAAAAACAGAAACAGCACAAACGAAACTTTTTACAGCACAAACGGAGCACAAACGATTGAGCATAGTTTGACGACGTTTTGCGTTGGGTGGGGGGCCAACTTCACGCAGGTGCATAAATACATTTCAACATTTAACTAGAATAAACTTCCTTTGGTAACACTTTAGAACAGGTGTGCCCAACCCTGCTCCTGGCGATCGACTGTCCTGCGCAGTTCATCTCCAACCCTAATCAAACACACCTGAAGGTCTTCAATTAAGGTCTTAACAACCATTTAAGGTCTTCAGGATTACTTGAAAATTAAAGGCAGGTGCGTTTGATCAGGGTTAGAGATAAACTGTGCAGGACAGTCGATCGCCAGGAGCAGGGTTGGGCACACCTGCTTTAGAATAATGGTCCGCCGTTAACAAGTAGCTCTGCAGGAAGTAATAGACTGTAATACTACTTTAAAGGGCACCTATTATGGCATTTAAAATGTTCCTAATAATGTTCTGGGAGTCCCCAACAACAGTTTTACATGCATACAATGACAAAAGACACTTTTGTTGTCTTATAATATGCTTTATTTTTACCTGATTTGCACACCGACTTCCAAATGATTCGTTCAACGACTAATTTTACCAAAACCCTCCTTTGTGTGACGCTAATCGGCCAGATGACCCAGTTTGTTAGCCCAACGCATAAACGTATTGATAAAGCACTGCAGTACTACAAGGTATTGCTCTATTCTTTATGACAACTCCAATAACAGCGACAAACATTTCACATATTTAAAAAAAAATTCACATATTTAAAACACACACACACACACACACACACACACACACACACACACACACACACACACACACACACACACACACACACACACACACACACACACACAACACACACACACACACAGGAAGCTGATCCATATACACTGGGTACTGAGCCCTCCTTCAGGAACAACCGGCTCACGAATTCACATTTGAATTCATTTATGTTTCTGAATGATTCGTCATTAAAATGATGAGAACACAACACACGGTTAGGGCTATACTGTTGAGGTATCGTTGCAAATATGAACTCTAACCACTGATTTGAACAAGTATTTGAATGTGTTCTAGACTTCAAGTTTACACTTCCGTCTGCGCGCGCAGTAACTGGGCACGGACAATATGCTAATGTTTCGTATCTACGTCACTACGAAACAGCTAATGACTCGTTTCAAAAACAATTCATTTCATAGACTCAGAGTCGACTCTCACTTTTGAAAGACAATAACTTTATATACGGTGCACTTTCAGATATAAATCTTTGCAGGATGTTTTCATTCCCTTAGAGCTATATTCCACACTACATGAACAGTCATTTTCAAAAATCCATGATAGGGGCTCTTTAACACCGAACAAGATTAACTAAGCAGTAATAGCAAATTTAGTACAAAGGTAGTTCCTTATAAGGTATTTGATTATTACTCAAAAAAATATATCCTCATTGAGAACTACTTGTGAACTATGACCAATTAATAAAGATTATACCATGGTCTGGGTGAATACTCGATTCTGATTGGCTGCAGGGTGTCCGTTAAAAAGTGATAGAGGACACCTAGTAAAGTAGCTCTGGTGAAACTGTTTACCATTCAAAATTAATAAATAAATGCGCTGCCTACAACAGCTGTGAGTAACCATAGCAACAGGCAGTCAGTATCCGTTAACAATTTGCTCTATCAAAACAAACATAACTAACGTTACATAATCTATGTAATCTAACTAACTAAACATAATCTAACTAACGTTAGATATTACATAGCCTACTAATACAACAATGAGCGATTTCGTTATTTCATCTTCAGTCTCTCATGGACTGACGGAGCCCAGTAAGCCCGCAGACTGCTCTCGCATCGATGGCCTGTCACCGACGGCTCTCCAGTCCAGCATCGGAGAGTCGACCTACAGCAGCGCTTCGGAGGCTGTGGTTATGTCACGGGGGTGGTTGGAAAAGGAGAGCGAGGACCCAAGTGCGGAGAATGATGTTTTAAAGGGTACCTATTATGGCATTTAAAATGTTCCTAATATTGTTCTGGGAGTCCCCAACAACAGTTTTACAAGCATGCAATGACAAAAAACACTTTTGTTGTCTTATAATATGCATTTATTTTTACCTGATTTGCTCACCGACTCCCATATGAATCGTTTAGCGAGTCATTTTTCCAAACCCCGCCTTTGCGTGACGCTAATCTGTGGTGATATGTTAGACACCCAGCCGACGGGGTGTCATTGGTTGTTGCGCTAGATCTTACCCAGATACAACAGTGCTATTTTCTGATTGGCTAACAACACCAGACGAACAACACCAGAGGAGACCAGGGTTGCCAGGTCTGCACAACAAAACCAGCCCAATTGCTCATCAAACTAACCCAATCAGGGGCAAAAATTTACAAATAGCGTTCCCGGGTGTTTCCTCAATAACAATCATGTTCCAGTGGATAAAACAATCGCGTCAACCAGCGTGCACTACACAAACAACCCGCGGAAACAGTGCAGGCATACAGACCTGGCAACACTGGAGGAGACGCGCTTGAATCCTGCCGGTTCCACAGTGAGTGAGTTTTGGGCACTGCGGCATATTAAATATATTACAAATAGTTTTTCAGCGTGAGAAATACAATGTGTGGCCGGAGAGCGTGACAAAAGACCGAAATGAGTGACTGTCACGCTCAATGCGTGATGCGTGACACTCGAGAGCCCTGTGACAACTCCATTAACAACGACAAACACTTCACATATTTCAATACAATTGACATTGAAGACCTAAGTTAGCTGCTAGAAGCTGCGCTGTGCCTGTGCGTACACAACACACACAATAATTATAGAACATGATACAAACATAAAAGCCACAGCCTACTTACAGATTGTGATTCGGAGAAGGAAGCTGATCCAAATAAACTCGGTACTGAACCTCCCTCCTTCAGTATCAGCCGGCTCGCAAATTCATACTTTATAGCATTTAGGTTTGTGAAGCAATCATCTTCAAAATGACGCGAACACAGAACAAGTTCGGGCTATAATACTTCTGTGGTATAGTTATGAACTGTAGCCACTGTCTTCAAATGCTCCTCACTGGGCAGATGAAATAAGTTTGCTTTTGCGTCGCACTTCAAAACACAGCAGCGTCTCGTCGACATGATGTTTTCCCTGGTGTCTCCTAATGCAATGAGTGGGCGTATCTTATTCAAATAACTTGGACAAGTGACGTACGAAAGTGCATCGTTCGTCTATCGATTCATATCAACGACTCAGAGTCGACTCTTACTTTTGAGAGATAATAACTTTGTATACGGTGAACTTTCATATTTAAAACTTTGCAGGATGTTTTCGTTCACTTAGATCTATGTTACACACTACATGAAAGGTAATTTTCAAAATTCCATGATAGGTACCCTTTAATGAAAAGTAAAACATAAATCCAAAATATAACAAACACAAAGCAGGTAACAGAATAGACCAGGAATCAGAACGCAAGTGAACATAATGTAACGAACAAGCACAGGACTACAGCCACAAGGAGACTAAATAGGGGAACAAACAAAGGAGGGTAACGAGCAGGACAAATGAATCAATAATCAACATAACGAGATGGGAGGGGCTAGACAATAGACAGAGCACATGGAAAGGAAACACATGACAAGCCATGTGCTCACAACAAACAAGACTAACACCACAACATGACAACCCGGGAATGTCACAGCTCTGTCATTAAACTAAGAAATGACCAGACTGAAGCGACAGAGCTGTGACATTACCCCCTCCTAAAGGGACGTCACCTGGCGTCCCCAATGACAGACATAATCACGACACAAGAACAAAACGAACTCTACCCAAACAAAACAGACCGAAAAACAAACCAAGAAGGGGGAAAAAGGAAAATCAAAATAAATACAAAATTGAAAGTCCATAGAGTCCCAAGCAGCGACCAGGGAGGGACGGGAGGGTTGAGCCAGGGATCATCAGCCTTGCCAGTACTCCTGACTAAGGTCCAGGCTGGTGCAGGCAGCGCAGATGGCCCGGGCGGATCAGGCAGTGCAGGTAACCAGAATGGATCAGGCAGTGCAGGCGGCCAGGGTGGAGCAGGCAGTGCAGGCGGCCAGGGTGGAGCAGGCAGTGCAGGCGGCCAGGGTGGAGCAGGCGGCCCTGGCGGAGCAGGACATGGACGTGACCAGGGCGGAGCGGGACGTGGGCGTAGCCAGTGCGGTGAAGACCCCTCGAGTGGCCAAGGCGGTGAAGACCCCTCGAGTGGCCAGGGCAGTGAAGACCCCTCGAGTGGCCAGGGCGGTGAAGACCCCTCGGGGGGCCAGGGCGGTGACCTATAGCCCCCCCACAACCATATCTTGGGGAGAGGGACAGGTTCAGGGACAGGCTCTGGCTGGGCAGACAGGATGTGGACAATCTCTGGCACAGCGTGGCTGGAGTGGACAATTTCTAGCACGGCGTGGCTGACGTGAAACGCCGGCTTGACGTGGCTGACGTGAAACGCCGGCTTGACGTGGCTGACACAAACAGTCTCTGGCTTGACAGACGTAAGGAGTCTGGGCAGCGCTGGCAGGGCAAAAAGTCTGGGTGGCGCCAGCAGGGCGAGACGCTTGGGTGGCGCTGACAGGGCAAAACGTCTGGGTGGCGCCAGCAGGGCGAGACGCTTGGGTGGCCCCAGCAGGGCGAGACGTTTGGGTGGCGCCAGCAGGGCGAGAAGCTTGGGTGGCGCCGGCAGGGCAAGACGTCTGGGTGGCGCCAGCAGGGCGAGACGCTTGGGTGGCGCCGGCAGGGTAAGGCACTTGGATGGCGCCGGGAGAGCAAGGCATTTGGGTGACTCGGTCGCAGTTCTCACTGGATGCTTCGAGGTCCCGGCTGAAGGCTTCGGAACAACCTCCGGATCTCGTGGTTGACTGGAAGCATTCTTCCTTCTCCGCTTACGTGAGCGAACAGTCTTTATAGGCTCCTCGGCCACCAATGGTGGCGCTGCAGGGTTAGGGAACCGCTCTGGGACAACCAGATCTGAGACCACTGAAGTCGCCTCCTTAGGGACCCCTGGACTTGGGACCCCCGAAGTCAGGTCCCCCTGAACAACCAGGCTTGAGACCACCGAGCTTGAGACCACAGAGCTTGGGACCACCGAACTTGAGACCGCCGAAGTCGCATCCTTCGGGACCCCCGGACTTGGGACCACCTAACTTGGGACCGCTGAAGTCGCTTCCTTCAGGACCCCCGGATTTGGGACCACCGAACTTGGGACCACCAAAGTCGCTTCCTTCAGGACCCCCGGACTTGGGACCACCGAACTTGGGATTGCCGAAATCGCTTCCTTCAGCACCCCCGGACTTGGGACCACCGAATTTGGGAACGCCGAAGTCGTTTCCTTCAGGACCCCTGGACTTGGGACCACCGACGCCCAATCCACCTGGACTACCGGGCTTGAGACCACCGACGCCGGATCCTCCTGGACCACCGGGCTTGAGACTACCGAAGTCAGATCCCCTCGGCCCACCAAGGATGGACCCTCCCAGGCCACTGAATCAGGAGGATCTTCATGACGTTCAAGGAGTATTGTAAATTCCTCAAACGTCAAACTCTGCAAACCTCTCATGATACCAAAAGGTATGGGGTCATCAAGTGCATAATTAAATAGATCCTTCAGAGCCCCTTCACTAAGCTTCAGTCCCACTGCCACTGCAGAGAATTTCCGGGCAAAGTCCCTCACCTTAGTCCCCTGTTGCCGAAGAGAGGACAATTCCCTGAATTTCATAATCCGTTCGTATTGCGGACATGATGAAGGAAAGACTGGTGGTTCTTTTGAATTCCTCCTCCGCTGAGTCCTCATGATGGCTTGTTCGTTCTGTCACGGGGTGGTTGGAAAAGGAGAGCGAGGACCCAAGTGCGGAGAATGATGTTTTAATGAAAAGTAAAACATAAATCCAAAATATAACAAACACAAAGCAGGTAACAGAATAGAGCAGGAATCAGAACGCAAGTGAACATAATGTAACGAACAAGCACAGGACTACAGCCACAAGGAGACTAAATAGGGGAACAAACAAAGGAGGGTAACGAGCAGGACAAATTAATCAATAATCAACATAACGAGATGGGAGGGGCTAGACAATAGACAGAGCACATGGCAAGGAAACACATGACAAGCCATGTGTTCACAACAAACAAGACTAACACCACAACATGACAACCCGGGAATGTCACAGCTCTGTCATTAAACTAAGAAATGACCAGACTGAAGCGACAGAGCTGTGACAGGTTAGTGTAGACTAGTGTAACACAGAGTGTTTTATGTGTAATAAAAAATAAATATGCCTACCTTTGTGTTTCATGAAAAATAAATGCATTTTTTGAACCTGAAGGGTTCAAGCTGAGCGGACTATAAATATCTCAAGTGGCTAAATAAATCGTCAGGCAAGTTATTATTTGAAAAACTAAATTTAGCTTAATTAAAATATAAACTAATTTTTTAAAAATGTTTTATTTGGCAAGTGACCATGGTATAAGCGGGTTAAAGGGATAGTTCACTTTGAAATTAATTTTTGATATGTTTTAGCTTACCTCCAGTGCATCCAAGATGTAGGTGTCTTTGTTTCCACAGTATCTTCAATTTTGATAATTTTAGGTAAAACCATTGTTGTCTGTCAGTCATACAATGGAGGTGAAGGGGAACCACCTCAAAGAGCATTAAAAATTAAACATTATTTAATGAATCGTAAATGTAAGTACACATTGATGCCCTAAGACACGAAACGAGGGGTTTTTGTGAGAAAACGAACAGTATTTATATCTTTTTTACCTTGTGTAAGCATATCCACGTCCAACTGATCTGAGAGCAGGGCGCTTCGGTCTGCGCATGCGTACAGAATTCTCATTAGTTTTTTAAGAAAACACTCATTTTACCTGCTCAAAAACAGCTCTGTGTTCAGCACTCCGTTTAAGTGCATATGCCTTTAAATGATAATGAGCTTCGCTGACTCCGCCCCTCTGTTCTGTGGGCGCTGTAACACAACGCACGTGGAGTGTTAACTTGACAACATTTGAGGGTTTATTATGGCAGCGGGATTCTCTCTGAGGACACTTCTGTGCAACCGTATCAGTTTGAACCGGAGTCGGACCCGAAACAAGATGACGGCCCCGAAGAAGTTCGACAATTAAGGCTCGAACAGGACGTTTCTGAATGGTTGGTTAACAATGTCACTTTGATCTATTTTTGTATGTACTGGCAGGGTAACGTTAGAGTTGTGAGATACAAACGCTATGTGTTTAACGTTACTAATGTAAGTTATAGGTTAGTTCGTTGACAGATTTATGTTGAAAAACTTTTTTTTTTTGTTGTTGTAAATGTAGGCTTGTCAGTGATGCGTGACGTTATCTCAGTGTTAGGTACAACTATCGTGACTGAAACTGACGTGAGGTCATGTCAGTAAGGATTCTAGCAGTAGTTGAAGGATACCTAAGAATTTGCTGTATGTTTATGTTTAGTGCAGTACGAAAATATTTTATGTTTTAAGAAAACTTTTAAGTACATCTATAGTTTTGTAACTGCATTGATATTCCTGTTAATATTCCTGTTACGTTAACTGTAACTGCGTAACTTACACAGTTTTTAATAACACAACACCTCTAACGCGTTTTTCATTATAAACGTGGGATTATGCATTGTATTGAGAACGTCGTAACGTTACATACAGTAGAACACATGCCGTAATACACCCTTAGTCTAAACATTAACTGCGGTCAAGTGGGCCGCGCGTTGAAAATACACGGTCAAGCCAGCCGCACATTTTTTTTAGTATGCGCGTCTAATCCTGCACTTACGGTACGGGTGCTGAAAGAGGTCAATCTTGCTTTTTAGACACTATTTTCGGCTATTTTCCATCTTATTAGGACACAAATTAGATTATTTTTTAGTAATTTTAATGTTTGTAAACTAAATGATTAACATAATTATCAATATTTATTCATGTTCAATTCGTTTTAAATATCATACACCTAAAATGTTTACATTTTATTTTTAATTTGAATGTTATAATTATTGACTATTACTTAATATATTATAATATATTATTATATTTATAAAATATAAACTATACCATATCATATAGTCATTTATATAATTAATAAATGTTTTAATATAAAAAGTTTTAATATATTTGTATAATTGCTAATTGAAATGTAATTAATAATGTAATATATACATTATATTTTCAGTTTTATTGTTAGTTTTAATGTATGAATACAACATAAAGTATACATTTTATTATTAAATATCTTGTTATAATGTTTATTTATTTTATAATTTGAATGTTATATATGTAATATTATCATTATTTATTATAAAAATAATAAATATATAATGCTAATTAAATGTAAAATTGAATGTTTAATTTCATACATTATTTTACATTTGATATTGTGATTTTAATGTTTAATTATTATTCAATATATTACTATATATATTTAATAAGTATAAAGAAATACAAAATAAAGTGCTTACATTAAACAATTCTTTTCAACATATAAAAGTGTTTATTTTATTATATTTATTACATTTTCCATGTATGTAAATGACAAATTATGATCAACAGGCTTTTGGAGGCTTAATCTAGCTCCAATATCATTGAATTACATATATGAACATATAAAAACCTATCTATGAATATTTTCCTTTATACCTGTATTAATAATACAAATGATATTTAAAACAAAAGCAAACTCAGCACACACAAAATATTTATGAACTTAATGTTATTGAAACCATAAGTGTTCCTCCATAGTTTGCTCATTACTTTCATATGGATTCCTGTTCAGAGTGACCCTGGCTATTACTTTAAATTATTTTAAGTCATTTTACTGTATAGTTTTGGAGAAAAGTAAAAGGCAAACTCACCCCAAAACACCAAAGTACTTTATATCACTTACATATTCCCATTTTCAAACACTCATAAAAAGTGTTCCTCCATAGGTTTGCTCATTTCTCAGTTGATTACAGTTAAGGTGACCCTGACTATTACTGTAATTATTTTCAAGTAATTTTACTGTATATTTTGGAGAAAAGTAAAGGCAAACTCACCCCAATCATCAAAGTGCATTCTAGCACTTAACACCATGTTCCGTTTTCAAACACTCATAAAAAGTGTTCCTCCATAGGTTTGCTCATTTACTCATTTGATTACTGTTCAGAGTGACTCTGACTATTACTGTAATTATTTTCAAGTCATTTTACTGTATAGTTTTGGAGAAAAGTAAAAGCAAACTCACCCCAATCATCAAAGTGCTTTATATCACTTACACCATGTTCAATTTTCAAACTCTCATAAAAAGTGTTCCTCCATAGGTTTGCTCATTCTCTCATTAGATTACAGGTTAAGGTGACCCTGAATATTACTGTTATTATTTTCAAGTAATTTTACTGTATAGTTTTGGAGAAAAGTAAAAGCAAACTCAGCCCAATCATCAAAGTGCATTCTAGCACTTACACCATGTCCCATTTTCAAACACTCATAAAAAGTGTTCCTCCATAGGTTTGCTCATTTACTCGTTTGATTACTGTTCAGAGTGACTCTGACTATTACTGTAATTATTTTCAAGTCATTTTACTGTATAGTTTTGGAGAAAAGTAAAAGCAAACTCAGCCCAATCATCAAAGTGCATTCTAGCACTTACACCATGTCCCATTTTCAAACACTCATAAAAAGTGTTCCTCCAAAGGTTTGCTCATATTTTCATTTGATTCCTATTCAGACTGACCTTGGCTATAATTGTAATTATTTTCAAGTCATTTTACTGTATAATTTTGGAGAAAAGTAAAAGCAAACTCACCCAAACATCAAAGTGCTTTATAGCACTTACACCAAGTTCCGTTTTCAAACACTCATAAAAAGTGTTCCTCTATAGGTTTGCTCATTTACTGATTTGATTACTGTTCAGAGTGACTCTGACTATTACTGTAATTATTGTCAAGTCATTTTACTGTATAGTTTTGGAGAAAAGTAAAAGCAAACTCACCCAAACATCAAAGTGCTTTATAGCACTTACACCATGTCCCATTTTCAAACACTCATAAAAAGTGTTCCTCCATAGGTTTGCTCATTCCTCATTTGATTACAAGTTAAGGTGACCCTGAATATCACTATAATTATTTTCAAGTAATTTTACTGAATAGTTTTGGAGAAAAGTAAAGGCAAACTCACTCCAATCATCAAAGTGCATTCTAGCAATTAACACCATGTTCCATTTTCAAACACTCATAAAAGGTGTTCCTCCATAGGTTTGCTCATTTTCTCATTTGATTACTGTTCAGAGTGACCCTGACTATTACTGTAGTTATTTTCAAGTCATTTTACTGTATATTTTTGGAGAAAAGTAAAAGCAAACTCACCCCAAACATCAAAGTGCTTTCTATTACTTTCACCATGTCCCATTTTCAAACACTCATAAAAAGTGTTCCTCCATAGGTTTGCTCATTCTCTCATTTGATTACAGGTGAAGGTGACCCTGCCTATTACTGTAATTATTTTCAAGTCATTTTACTGTATAGTTTTGGAGAAAAGTAAAAGCAAACTCACCCCAAACATCAAAGTGCTTTCTATTACTTTCACCATGTCCCATTTTCAAACACTCATAAAAAGTGTTCCTCCATAGGTTTGCTCATTCTCTCATTTGATTACAGGTGAAGGTGACCCTGCCTATTACTGTAATTATTTTCAAGTCATTTTACTGTATAGTTTTGGAGAAAAGTAAAAGCAAACTCACCCCAAACATCAAAGTGCTTTCTATTACTTTCACCATGTCCCATTTTCAAACACTCATAAAAAGTGTTCCTCCATAGGTTTGCTCATTCTCTCATTTGATTACAGGTGAAGGTGACCCTGCCTATTACTGTAATCATTTTCAAGTCATTTTACTGTATAGTTTTGGAGAAAAGTAAAAGCAAACTCACCCCAAACATCAAAGTGCTTTCTATTACTTTCACCATGTCCCATTTTCAAACACTCATAAAAAGTGTTCCTCCATAGGTTTGCTCATTTTCTCATTTGATTACTGTTCAGGGTGACCCTGACTATTACTGTAATTAGTTTCAAGTCATTTTACTGTATAGTTTTGGAGAAAAGTAAAAGCAAACTCACCCCAATCATCAAAGTGCATTCTAGCACTTAAACCATGTTCCATTTTCAAACACTCATAAAAAGTGTTCCTCCATAGGTTTGCTTATTCTCTCATTTGATTACAGGTGAAGGTGACCCTGCCTATTACTGTAATTATTTTCAAGTCATTTTACTGTATAGTTTTGGAGAAAAGTAAAAGCAAACTCACCCCAAACATCAAAGTGCTTTCTATTACTTTCACCATGTCCCATTTTTCTCATTTCTCATTTATTATTATTATCCCAGGTGGGAAACTTGATTTGCAGTCAGGACACAAGATAAAAAACATACATACAGGGATCAGAATAGCAACACACATACACAAAAGATACCTGCCAAAAAATAACATAAAATGTACCAGTACATACAGTAAAAAAAAATATCTCTAAATATGAGGTTACCTGAAATTATTTAGCAGGGTTATTGCACAGGGAACAAATGAGTATTTGCTCCTATTGCACTTGAATCGTGGAACTCTAAATCTGCGACCTGAGGGAAGAATTTCAAACATAGAATGTAGAGGATGGGTTTTGGCATCTAATATAGACCTGGACTTACGTAGAACATGCTGTTCAAAGATAGCAGTCAGGGGAGTCTGTGCGATCCCTATAACCTTACCAGCCACCTTCACAATGTTGTTTAGGTGATTTTTGTCTCTAATGTTCAGGTTTCCATACCATGCAATCATAGAAAAAGTAAAAAACAGATTCAATAAAAGACTTGTAAAACAAACACATCATTGTCTTGTCAACATTAAAAACATTTAACTTCCTGAGAAAATACAGACGTTGCTGACCCTTCTTACAAATTGCATCAGAATTAGCATCAAATTTTAAGTCACTATCAATTATTGTTCCTAGATATTTATACTGTTCTACCAATTCAATACCGGTTCCTTTAATGAAGGTCTGATTTTCAAACACTCATAAAAAGTGTTCCTCCATAGGTTTGCTCATTCTCTCATTTGATTACTGTTCAGAGTGACCCTGACTATTACTGTAATTATTTTCAAGTCATTTTACTGTATAGTTTTGGAGAAAAGTAAAGGCAAACTCACCCCAATCATCAAAGTGCTTTATATCTCTTACATCATGTCCCATTTTCAAACACTCATAAAAAGTGTTCCCTTTCGAATGGTCACTTCGTATTGCGTAGCTATACGCAATGGGAAAACTCCTTTTCCTCGATTTACTGAACCTCTATGTAAAACGCATTTGCAGCTGCACAGCTAGCACATTGTGCGTCTCGCTCGCTCATAGGCTGTGCTGCAGCAACTGCACATCCAATGGCACGGGCGCCTCTGACGTGCGACCAATGAGATCACTCTACGTCAGAGTCCGTCATAGGGGTGAGGACTAGCCTAAATAAGCCCCTGAATTCGCCATTATAGCAGGTTTATACGACTGAAGCGACAAATATCCAGTTAAAACAGTGCGGCCAGCTACGCAATACTTCGTTCCCTAACTCAGGGAACTGAGGTTACGTGAGTAACCAAGTAGTTCCCTTTCGAACGGTCACTTCGTATTGCGTAGCTATACGCAGTGGGAACGCTATGTAAAACGCCGCCCTGAGTAACTGGTAGCCACTGCAACTCAGGACCCCTGAGCATACAGAACAAGCCATAAACCACGTAATAAGTATATACCAGACCAGACTCCCGTCTGGGTCATAGAATATGATAACACCACCAGCCTAAGCGGGTTTATAATGTGAAAAAATAACCGGCAAAAAAGCGTTTTTTTTTATATATATATGTGAATGTGGTTGTGCACAGTAACAATTAATGATAAGACCGGACTCTGTCAGGCCCTAATCATATCGAAAGCACCCTCGCCTGCAGGGAAGGTACTTCCATATTCTAGAATTTCATAAATGTGGACGGCGAGGCCCAGCCGGCCGCATCACAAATGTCTTGAATGGGAAAGCCAGATGACCACGCCCACGACGAGGCCATGCCTCTGGTCGAATGAGAAACAGATTGCAATGGGTGTTGTCTTTCGAGGCGAACAGGTCGATTTCAGCCTAGTAATCCCATGCGGAGCACTGGTGATGCTGCTGCCATGAGACCCAGTAGTTTTTAAAATTTCTTCAGAGGCGCGCGCTCTCGCTCTCTGAACGAGGATGCCAGCGCTCGCACTGAGAGTGCACGCTCTGGTGTGAGCCGCGCTCTCATTGACACCGAGTCTAAAACTATGCCCAGAAAGATCACACTCTGGCAGGGGATAGTTTGCTCTTTGAAACATTGATCGTGAGAACCAGGCATTTTAAATGGCCGAGAATTAGATCTCTGTGAGCTATTAGTTCGCCTCTCGACTGCGCTAGCACCAGCCAGTCCTCGAGGTAATTCAGCACACGCACTCCTCTCTGTCTCAGAGGAGAGAGTGCTGCATCCACACACTTCGTGAATGTGCGGGGTCCCAAAGACAGACCGAACGGTAGAACTGTGTACTAAGCCTGTCCCTTGAAGGCTAATCTCAAGAATGGCCTGTGACGAGGGTTTATTTGAATGTGAAAGTAAGGCAAGGCAAGGCAAGGCAAGGCAAGGCAAGTTTATTTATATAGCACATTTCATACACAATGGTAATTCAAAGTGCTTTACATAGGAGAAAATAAAATAATCAAAACAAATAAGAATAATTAAAACAGTTTAGAATAAAAAATAAAATAAAGTACAGTAAAAACAGTCGGACGAACATTGGTACAGTGCTCATTCAGTAAATGCACAGCTAAACAGATGTGTTTTGAGTCTGGATTTGAATGTGACTACTGTAGGAGCACATCTGATCTCTTCTGGAAGCTGGTTCCAGCTGTGGCTGGCATAGTAGCTAAAAGAAGACTCTGTGCTGTGATGCAATCGGAAACCAGATTGAAAATTGTCAAAGTAACCATTCAAACTTAAGAATTTGTTCAGCTGATTGAAGACAACTTTTTCAATGATCTTGCCTATGAAAGGAAGATTTGAGATCGGTCTATAATTGCTTAATATGGTCTTATCTAGATTGCTCTTTTTCAGGAGGGGCTTGACAACTGCAGTTTTCAGGGAGTTTGGAAAACTCCCAGAGAGAAGTGAGGCATTTACCACTTCTAGGAGATCTGCTTCTAAACAGTTTGACACACTTTTGAAAAAAGATGTGGGAAGTGTGTCAAGGGCGCAGGTTGATGTTTTAAGGTGCTGTACGGTTTCTTCCAAAATTTTGCCATCAATTTCTTTGAAAACAGACATAGTAACTACTTTCTCAGGTAGTGGTCTGATCTGTTTGACCCCAGCGCAACTTAAGGATGAGCTGATCACCTTTCTGATATTATTGATTTTTTCAGAGAAGAAAGAAGCAAACTCACTGCACTTGAAGTCTGAGAGCATTTCACTGGGAATCTCACTTAACATAGGGGGACCTGAAACCCTTATAATGTGATTTGTGCATACTTTTGAGTGTTTGACTGACTGTACAGGCATTTGCGTGTGGGGAAGTCAGTGTTACAACAGGGGAGGGGCCACCTATTTGTGGAGGACTGTGAACCCGTGTGTTGTGCTTGTGAAACATGCTCTTTTTGTGCTTTATTTGGGTCGCCGTGAAAACGGCGTTTGTTTGTAAAGACGTGCTTACTGTTGCGGGCCTGCTTACAGAAATAAAATCCCCATCCGCCTGAACTGAACAGGGGGTTGTGGGAAGTCTCATGGGCTTTTCCGAGGGTGGTCCGGCCGGCGCGGGACACTCACCCTCTCTCTTCGCGCCGCGTGCTAGGATGACTTCGGCGGTGCCGCGTCGGTCACGATGCTGGGCCGCGGGCCTTGGTGCCGGGGCATCGGGAAGCGCTTCGCAGCTCTTGACTGGCACTGGGCATCAGCCGCAGGGCAGGGCTGTGTTCGGGCAAAGATGAGCGGCTACGGCCTCTTCTAAATGCGACAATGCCTCATAGCCCTTCTCCATCGTGCCATCCACAGAGGAGAGAGTCGCGGAAACTTCTTCCTCGGCTGAAGAAGGGCCGAGGGAGGAGGCGCGGGTCAAGCGGCGTCTTCTTCCCTGGCGAGAGCTAGCTGAGTCCGCAGAGAGGAGATGGACATGCTCTCACAGGCCGCACATCCGCCGGAGGAGAAGGCCTCTCCGCGTGGTCAAGTCCCAGGCATGAAATGCATCGCACGTGGTGATCGGCCTTGTGCAGCTTGCGTGCGCACGTAGCGCAGTTCGAAACACGAGGCATTTGAAACAACGCCTCGCGTGTAGCAATAGAAAAGATATCGCCGGATAGCCACAGGTGAGACGGCGTCAGGAGACAAACGGCTGAAGAAGACGTAATCTGCTGAATAATGCTCGCTCAGGCTGAAGGGCTTGTTCGACGGCGAAGGCTCAAACAGACAGAGACGTATAGTTTGTCGCTGAAGGAGTAAAAATCTGCTATAATGGCGAATTCAAGGGCTTATATAGGCTAGGCCTCGCCCCTATGACGGGCTCTGACATAGAGTGATCTCATTGGTCGCACGTCAGAGGCACCCGCGCCATTGGATGTGCAGTTGCTGCAGCACAGCCTAGGAGTGAGCGAGACGCTCAATGTGCTAGCTGTGCAGCTGCAAATGCGTTTTACATAGAGGTTCAGTAAATCGAGGAAAAGGAGTTTTCCCACTTCGTATAGCTACGCAATACGAAGTGACCGTTCGAAAGGGAACACTTTTTATGAGTGTTTGAAAATGGGACATGGTGTAAGTGATAGAAAGCATTTTGATGATTGGGGTGAGTTTGCCTTTACTTTTCTCCCAAACTATACAGTAAAATGACTTGAAAATAATAAAGTTAATAGCCAGGGTCACCCTGAACATGAATCCATTGAAAAAATGAGCAAACCTACGGAGGAACACTTTTTATGAGTGTTTGAAAATGGGACATGGTGTAAGTAATAGAAAGCATTTTGATGTTGGGGTGAGTTTGCCTTTACTTGTCTCCAAATCTATACAGTAAAATGACTTGAAAATAATTACAATTATAGCCAAGGTCAGTCTGAACATGAATCCATTGAAAAAATGAGCAAACCTATGGAGGAACACTTTTTATGAGTGTTTGAAAATGGGACATTGTGTAAGTGATAGAAAGCAATTTGATGATTGGGGTGAGTTTGCCTTTACTTTTCTCCCAAACTATACAGTAAAATGACTTGAAAATAATAAAGTTAATAGCCAGGGTCACCCTGAACAGGAATCTAATGAACAAATGAGCAAACCTATGGAGGAACACTTTTTATGAGTGTTTGAAAATGGGACATGGTGAAAGTAATAGAAAGCACTTTGATGATTGGGGTGAGTTTGCCTGTACTTTTCTCCACAACTATACAGTAAAATGACTTGAACATAATTACAATAATAGGCAGGGTCACCCTGAACATGAATCCATTGACAAAATGAGCAAACCTATGGAGGAACACTTTTTATGAGTGTTTGAAAATGGGACATTGTGTAAGTGATAGAAAGCACTTTGATTATTGGGGTGAGTTTGCTTTTACTTTTCTCCAAAACTATACAGTAAAATGACTTGAACATAATTACAGTAATAGGCAGGGTCACCCTGAACATGAATCCATTGAAAAAATGAGCAAACCTATGGAGGAACACTTTTTATGAGTGTTTGAAAATGGGACATGGTGAAAGTAATAGAAAGCACTTTGATGATTGGGGTGAGTTTGCCTTTACTTTTCTCCAAAACTATACAGTAAAATGACTTGAACATAATTACAGTAATAGGCAGGGTCACCCTGAACATGAATCCATTGAAAAAATGAGCAAACCTATGGAGGAACACTTTTTATGAGTGTTTGAAAATGGGACATTGTGTAAGTGATAGAAAGTAAGTTGGTGATTGGGGTGAGTTTGCCTTTACTTTTCTCCCAAACTATACAGTAAAATGACTTGAACATAATTACAGTAATAGGCAGGGTCACCCTGAACAGGAATCTAATGAACAAATGAGCAAACCTATGGAGGAACACTTTTTATGAGTGTTTGAAAATAGGACATGGTGTAAGTAATAGAAAGCACTTTGATGATTGGGGTGAGTTTGCCTTTACTTTTCTCCAAAACTATACAGTAAAATGACTTGAACATAATTACAGTAATAGGCAGGGTCACCCTGAACATGAATCCATTGAAAAAATGAGCAAACCTATGGAGGAACACTTTTTATGAGTGTTTGAAAAAGGGACATGGTGTAAGTCATAGAAAGCACTTTGATGATTGGGGTGAGTTTGCCTTTACCTTTCTCCAAAACTATACAGTAAAATGACTTGAACATAATTACAGTAATAGGCAGGGTCACCCTGAACATGAATCCATTGAAAAAATGAGCAAACCTATGGAGGAACACTTTTTATGAGAGTTTGAAAATGGGACATGGTGTAAGTCATAGAAAGCACTTTGATGATTGGGGTGAGTTTGCCTTTACTCTTCTCCCAAACTATACAGTAAAATGACTTGAAAATAATAAAGTTAATAGCCAGGGTCACCCTGAACAGGAATCTAATGAACAAATGAGCAAACCTATGGAGGAACACTTTTTATGAGTGTTTGAAAATGGGACATTGTGTAAGTGATAGAAAGTAATTTGGTGATTGGGGTGAGTTTGCCTTCACTTTTCTCCCAAACTATACAGTAAAATGACTTGAAAATAATAAAGTTAATAGCCAGGGTCACCCTGAACAGGAATCTAATGAACAAATGAGCAAACCTATGGAGGAACACTTTTTATGAGTGTTTGAAAATGGGACATGGTGTAAGTAATAGAAAGCACTTTGATTATTGGGGTGAGTTTGCTTTTACTTTTCTCCAAAACTATACAGTAAAATGACTTGAAAATAATTACAGTAATAGTCAGAGTCACTCTGGACATGAATCCATTGAAAAAATGAGCAAACCTATGGAGGAACACTTTTTATGAGCGTTTGAAAATGGGACATGGTGTAAGTGATAGAAAGCACTTTGATGTTTGGGGTGTTTGCTTTTACTTTTCTCCAAAACTATACAGTAAAATGACTTGAAAATAATTACAGTAATAGCCAGGGTCACCCTGAACATGAATCCGTTGAAAGAATGAGCAAACCTATGGAGGAACACTTTGTTTCAATATAACATAATTCAATATAAATAATATAACATTATATATAAATTGTATGAGTGTGAGTGTGCGTGCATGTGTTTTTTAAATATCATTTGTGTTTCATTCATCAGGTATGAATGAATATTTCATAGATAGGTTTTTATTGTTCATATATGCAATTCAATGATAATTAACAGACTAAAGCCACCCAAAGCCTGTTGTATAATATTTGTCATTTACATTAACATGAAAAATGTAAGTAAATAAATAAACATTTATACATGATGTATAATAATTAAATGTATATATATATATATATATATATTATATATATATATATATATATATATATATATATATATATATATATATATATATATATATATATATATAATATATACACACAAACATTAAAATCAACAATACAAATGTAAAATAAATGTATGATAATTAACATAAATATATCATTTCATTAACATTAATAAAAATATTAATAATTAATGTATATATATATATATAAACATTCAAATTAAAAATAAATCAATAAACATTAATACATTATAGTAATAATTAAATGTATACTTTATATATACAAACATTAAAATCAACAATAAAATGCTAAATAAATGTATAATAAATAACATTAATATTACATTTCTTTAGCATTAATACATATATTATAATAATTATAATAATAAAATAAAATAATATACACATTCACATTAAAAATAAAAATGTAAAAAAAATTAAGGATGTATGCTAATTAAAATGAATATGAACATGAATAAATTATGTAATAATTTATGTTAATTATATTTAGGCATATAAACATTAAAATAATAAAAACAATCTTATTTGTGTCCTAATAAGATGGAAAATAGCCGAAAATATAGTCTAAAAATCAAGTTTGACCTCTTTCAGCACCCGTACCGTAAGTGCAGGCTTAGACGCGCTACTAAAAAAAATGTGCGGCTGGCTTGACCGTGTATTTTCAACGTGCGGCCCACTTGACCGCAGTTAAACACTAGCCACAATCATCGTGAAGCGTGCAAGGGATTTGCAAAGATTCATATAAAGGTTAATAAATAAAACGTTACACTCACTTCTTCTGGAGGTCCAGCAGAAACACGAATAGTTGGTACCGATTCCTTTTTCAGTAGCAGCTTCTTAGCTAAACCTGATTTATATTGACCCTCGCCTCGTTTATAAAGCAGTCTGGTGAGAAATGATTTGCGCAAACATGAGCGCATTGACGTTGCTCGTCGTGAATATTTCCTTCATAAACAAAACTCAGCCACTGCGTCTTCAGCGGTTCGGATTTAGGAACATTAAAATGACTGCTGTGTTCCTTATTACAACCAAGAACAGAACACCACAATCGACGGCCGCCATTCTGCTCCAGTGTAAACAATGACGAACTATGATTGACATCTCACTCACGAGCGAGGGCGGGTCTGTGTTGAAACGCTGCTGTCAATCAACAGTCGTGGGAGGGGCGTGCGAGCTTGTGACGTCACAGGCTCGAACGGCTTGATTTGAGGCAGGGGAAAACATATAAGGAGATTAAAACAAAACCACTGGATGGATTTTTATCATTATATGATGGCTGTGTACAGACACTGCCAACACACATTTCAGTACAATCAACTTGTAAACGTGCAAGTACCATTATATGACCCCTTTAAGATTTTCCTGTGCTCGACATGAAACCAAATACAGTTCCCTTTATAACCATTGTTGGTTGTTGTTGTTTTTTCAGCAGGGATTGTAACCACAAATTATAGTTAATATTATGCAATTATTTCACAACGTTCATTATAGGCCTGATACACTCTGGCCTTGAGGACCTCAACGCTGGATACATCCTTATGAAGTGTGCGACACAAGCACATGTTCTTCTTCGGACAGTAAGAGGAGTCTATCACATTACACTAGAAACATAGGCTACATTAAACCTGCAATTAATTATTTCCCCCAGCCCAGCGTTTCACTTTGGTTTTACTTACTGTAAATGTTGTTTTAAAATGTGATATGACCTCTCTAAGTGACACGACATAAGTCGAACTGTCCGCGAACGACAGGTGTCAGTAGTGAGCAGAGAACACAACACTAACATCCATCAATGGTGACGAAGAAGACAGTGTTGACTGCCCGTGTGTGCTGTTCAACACCATGAACAATAACCGCAATGTTTACACTTTCGAGGATTATAAATGCACGCCGGACCCCGTGTTCGCGGTGGAGAGGGAGTGCCTCGAGCCCTGTCCGGCGCCGGTAGTGGTGGATAACGGCTCGTTCCAGTGCCGCGCGGACTGGGCGAGCGTGGGTCCAGCGCGGTGCGATCCGCCGCGGCTCGTGTTCAGGGCGGCAGCGGCACGCGTCAGAGGGGCCGCGCGCAGTGACGCGCACGTGGGGAACGACATCGCGAGCGTCGAGCCGCTGCGCTGGAGCCTCAAGAGCGCGTTTGACCGCGACGCGGTGGTGAACTTCGACATCCAGGAGCTCATCTTCGATTACATCTTCATGCACCTCGGCATAAACACACAGGTAATGATGTTGTGTATCGGTGGAAAAGTTATCAGTCAGTCTCTGTCCACACATTATCTGGAGAATATAGAAGCTTTTGACCAGGCAAACAATTTACTGTTTCATGACTCGCATGAATTGCGGGTACATTTCAAGTAGAGAAAGAAAACCAAAATAGGATTATTTTTTTTGTTCTGTTAAACTTTTTTTTTTTTTTTTTTTTTTTTTTTGCAGAATGCAATTTTCAATATTTGCTGATCTTAAACTTGTAAGATTTAAAATATAAATTCTGAAAATCAATGCACTAAAAGAAAAATCTGTCAACTGTTACGGACAAATTGGGTCAAATACAGTTAAGTAACACAATTTTAAAATCTCTCATCCCTAAGGTAACGTTTGTCTTTTCATAATTCAACTTTAAGCAGAAGATAGAGACTTTTTGTTTTTAAGTAGCCTAAAAATATCAACAATTTAACTGAAAAGTTGTCAAATTGTGTGCATTTTCTCTAAGCATGGCTTTAAAAATGACTTAAATCCTTTAAAGCTTCATGCAGTAAGAATACTAATTATGCTAATACGATTCTGGTCAATTTGTTAACAATAAAACACACATGATGATAATTTTAAGTAAAACCTTACACAAACAGAGTTGACATTGATCATAACAGAGTTTATATTAATAACAGAGTTGACCACCCATATTTAAAAGATTAAAAGCAACATTTTCTGCCAGTGTAATATGGTCCACTGAGTCGAGTTGCAGTGAGAACAGTGCAGATTTATTCTAATAAATGTGAACAAAATAAACAAACTTGACACATACATGACACTCCCCAACTGCAGTCCCAGTTCTCGCAGGATTGGTTGCAGTCTTCCCCTCCTGTCCTGCTGGCGATGATAAATTTGGTGCATTTGGACTAGCCTCGAGTATAGCTGGTGCTGCAGGCAGTAATGATAACAGTGTAGTGGCAACGATATTGGTCTGTGCATTCATTCTTGTCAAAGTTACCCGCTTAATTGACAACACGCTGACATCAGACGTACGTCTGTATACTAACCAATCAATGTCAAGATGCAGCCCACATACATGATGACGACAGGACGGGTGAACTTTTGAGGTGTGCAAACGCCCTTAACCTCCACCCGCTCCTTCTGGTGCACCTTTCCCGTGGCTCGCTTTAAAGAAGCTCCATGTGCCTTTCTTGAAACCCTTGTTGAACAACTCTGTGCTAAACATATAGAAGTTTCCATTCTGACGCTATCGGCACGGTCCATTGCTAAAAAAATGAACTAAACTTAGGGTAAATGTACCTATTAATTAAAGCGTGCACTACTATGAAAATCACAGAGCTTCAGTGTGACATCAATTAGAAAAAGTATAATTTAACAGATATTGTAAATAATATTTGTTCATACTAAAATATGTATAAATGTAACACATGACCTAGATTATTTATTTAGCAAAATATTGTCCTTTAAATTTCACGTAATATTTATTTATTAAAAATTGTTGCTGCTCCAATTAAGCTCAGTGTGCTGCTCCCTTTAAGCTCATCCACATTGAACGTCTATGTAAATACCTCATAAACTTACAACCATCAGTTAATATTTAAAGTCTCTTTAAGTTAATCTTTATAAGATAATTAATAACTTTTTCACAGCCTTGAGATGACAAAATCTAGACGGAACTATAGTTTTTTCTGAACTACCGACTTCAGAGCTCTCTTACACGAACACACGGGAGCGTTTGAAAGCAGGCGTCTCTCAGCGGATCAGTGGATATATTAGGGATCCTCTGATAGACACCTGCTTTTAAACACTGTTAAGAAAAGTGCTCGGTGAAGACATGTTTTTGAAGCATTGATCATTCTAGCCAATCACAGACATATATTGAGCGTGTGAACGCATTGACCAATCAGAGGTATTTAAAAGAGTAGTTCACTTTAAAATGAAAATTACCCCATGATTTACTCTCCCTCAAGCCATAGGTGTATATGACTTTCTTCTTTCAGACGAATACATTCGGAGTTATATCAATAAACACCCTGACACTTCCGAGTTTTATAATGGCAGTGAATTGAAACCATCAGTTTGAAGCTCAAAAAAGTGCATCTATCCATCATAATAATGCATCTATCATGATAAAACTGCATCTATCCATCATAAAAGTTCATCCATCCATCATAAAAGTGCATCTATCCATCATAAAAGTGCATCTATCCATCATAAAAGTGCATCTATCCATCATAAAAGTGCATCTATCCATCATATAAGTGCATCTGTCCATCATAAAAGTGCATCTATCCATCATAAAAGTGCATCTATCCATCATATAAGTGCATCTGTCCATCATAAAAGTGCATCTATCCATCATAAAAGTGCATCTGTCCATCATAAAAGTGCATCTGTTCATCATAAAAGAGCGTCTGTCCATCATAAAAGTGCATCTATCCATCATAAAAGTGCATCTATCCATCATAAAAGTTCATCCATCCATCCATCATAAAAGTGCATCTATCCATCATAAAAGTGCATCTATCCATCATAAAAGTGCATCTATCCATCATAAAAGTTCATCCATCCATCCATCCATCATAAAAGTGCATCTATCCATCATAAAAGTGCATCTATCCATCATAAAAGTGCATCTATCCATCATAAAAGTGCATCTGTCCATCATAAATGTGCATCTATCCATCATAAAAGTGCATCCATCCATCATAAAAGTGCATCTATCCATCATAAAAGTGCATCTATCCATCATAAAAGTGCATCTATCCATCATAAAAGTGCATCTATCCATCATAAAAGTGCATCTATCATCATAAAAGTGCATCTATCCATCATAAAAGTGCATCTATCCATCATAAAAGTGCATCTGTCCATCATAAAAGTTCATCCGTCCATCATAAAAGTGCATCTGTCCATCATAAAAGTTAATCCATCCATCATAAAAGTGCATCTATCCATCATAAAAGTGCATCTATCCATCATAAAAGTGCATCTATCCATCATAAAAGTGCATCTATCCATCATAAAAGTGCAGCTATCCATCATAAAAGTGCATCTATCCATCATAAAAGTGCATCTGTCCATCATAAAAGTGCAGCTATCCATCATAAAAGTGCATCTGTCCATCATAAAAGTGCATCTGTCCATCATAAAAGTGCATCTATCCATCATAAAAGTGCAGCTATCCATCATAAAAGTGCATCTGTCCATCATAAAAGTGCATCTATCCATCATAAAAGTGCATCTATCCATCATAAAAGTGCAGCTATCCATCATAAAAGTGCATCTGTCCATCATAAAAGTGCATCTGTCCATCATAAAAGTGCAGCTATCCATCATAAAAGTGCATCTGTCCATCATAAAAGTGCATCTATCCATCATAAAAGTGCATCTATCCATCATAAAAGCGCAGCTGTCCATCATAAAAGTGCATCTATCCATCATAAAAGCGCATCTGTCCATCATAAAAGTGCATCTGTCCATCATAAAAGTGCATCTGTCCATCATTAAAGTGCATCTGTCCATCATAAAAGTGCATCTGTCCATCATAAAAGTGCATCTGTCCATCATAAAAGTGCATCTATCCATCATAAAAGTGCATCTGTCCATCATAAAAGTGCTCCACACTGCTCCGGGGGGGTTAATAAAGGCCTTCTTAAGCAAAGCCATTAGGGATGGGACGGTATGAAAATTTCATATCACGATTATAGTGACCAAAGTTATCACGATTATCACGATTATCAATATTATCACGGTTTTGTTAAAATGAGATGGAAATGTTCAAAAAGAACTGATGCTCACATTGAAAACATTTCAACAGGTTTAATATTTGAAAATCAACAAACAAAAAATACAATTAGCAGCTATGCACTTTAAGCATAAACATTATATTAGCATTTAACATGGAGCCCTGAGAGTGAGAGGTATAAGTTTCCCTAGTGCAGGTTTTAATGAACAGTACCTTAAGGCGAGACACTACAGGTGAATAGGGTATTTTTTTTAAATAATAGATATTATCATGAAACTTTCTCAGTTGATTACTTATGCAAGTATATTAAAAAAATGTATTACAAGTTTTTGAAATTTGTATGTTTAATTATGCAAATTAGGCATTATCTCGTTAAATATGCACAATTTTGCATATATTTTCGGTAGATAGATCTGACCATATGATAAAGCCAGGTGCAAAATTATTTTTTCATTTTGTTCACACACAAGATGAAAAAAGAATTTCAGAGGGATTTCAGGATATATGCTTTCATTACCTAGGAAATCAAAATATACTGTCCATAGCCTTAAAAAATCAATTCTCGCCATATTTTTTTTATTAAAAAGTCACATAAATCAGGCCAGAAATGATTTATAAACAAATCCCTCTGAAAATATCTTCAGAATACTGCTAAGTGTATAACTGGAAAGTTTGGTGTACATAGGTGCTACACAGGCTGAGAAGTTTCTACTGGAGAATGACAAAATACTCATTTTGAGAAAACAGCATTTAAAGATTTGTAATGTAAAAATTAATACTTTTTTTAGTGGAAACAACTATTTACAGACACAATATCTTATCAAATCATCAGCACCAACAATACAAACCAACTTAATCACATTACAACTTATAACACAGCATTTATGGCCTTCAAATGAACAGAAAAAGAGTCAAAAACACACATCTAAATGTCAGAGCGCGTCACGTGATGCATCTGAACCAATCACGTTGTCAGAAATTGACACCAGCCAATGAGATTTCGGTTTTAGAGTTAAATGCCCATTTTACTTTCACGATTGGTTGCTGATAAAAAGGAAATGACCATATTTGGATCCGACAGCGTTGAACAGGAGAAAGAGAGCTTTCCAACGGTGTGTGTGATGACAGGGTGCAGATAGCGATCGCAGAGCAGCATGTTGATATATAACGACAACTTTTTGTTGAATTTAGGAGAAATCTACAGACGCAAATGGACAAAGTGTAGTAAAATAAACACCTAAATGTGTATTTTGGAATTTTTTTCACCTCAAGTCTGAAAGAAGACATGTTATTGAAGACAAATAGCCCAAAATCTCAAAATTGACCAGTGAAAAAAAAACCGATGTTTTTGCCTGCCGTGTCTCGCCTTAAATAAGAACATCAAATGCACACATAAAAACAACACAAGTAAAGCAATGTGCATGTAATAGGGCTGGGTAAAAATATCGATTCATCAATGCATTGCAATTATTTGTTTCTCAATTCAATATCGATTCATCAAATCCTATGAATCGATTCAGCCCACCGGCCAGTGGCGGCGCTGTAGGCAACACTCTAGTGAGAGCGTTCAGCGTTGTATAAGACGCTGTTTTTATCATAGAGAATGTTTAAATACCGTAGACATCATGATGTCTATGTTAAATACTAATATCAGCTTACGAGGGAAACGGAGGCGGAGTTAGTGGTGCTTCGGAGGCTGCTACAGCTGGAGATGATTCGGGGGAGAGGTCTGTGCCCCTTTACCGACCAGAGCGCGCGCTGACACGGAGTACAGCCTTGTTCATACTAGACGCGTCCTTTTCTTTTACTGTCTATAATCCGCACGAGCGCGAAGGTGCGCGCGGCAAAAATAACGTTTATTCAAACTAAGTTGCCCTATATAACAGACGACCGTCGCAACGTTCAAAAACCTGCATGTGCACTAGTTTGATAACAAATGCTTCAGAGTTAACGTTATATATTGTACTAAAATGTTATGAGTTATATAACGGACATGTCTGTAATGTATCCTAGGCACAGTAAATAAGCCAAAGGTTCTCTGATCAGCTGTTCAGTGTTATTTATTGTGTTGACAAAATAGCACTTTGTAATGTTATAATATCTATGATTGCACTTTGTCTTATGAATATGCACATTTTGTGCTTCTGTTTACATTTCTTTTATAACTTGAATGTATAGGAAGAAATATACGTTCTACTACTTACAGTTACATGCACTTTAGAGGTGTTAATAAAGCACCTGTTTGTTACAGTTGTGGTTTGTATTCAACATGTACAATATTGTACAGTTTGTTCTACTAAATAAATTATGACAGGAAACATGCTTGTGTTAATTTGTTCTTAAACATTGGTAATACTGCACACATTATTTAAAAATATACCCATGTACTTAATTACTTGTGTATTTACTTATTATTGAATCGATATCGAAGCTAATAAATCAATATCGAATCGAATCGAAATCGAATCGAATCGAAGCCTCAAGAATCGAAATCGAATCGAATTGTGAAATTCCTAACAATACCCAGCCCTATGTAATAACAATACAACCATATGTAAACAAATCAAACGAACAGCAATGATTGATTGTATGTCTGTTCTCTTCTTCTAAAGAAAAAAGTGCAGCTGACCTAGCATCCTGTATCATATATGCATCTTAGTTCACAAAAGAGATTGAAATGCAAAAATGTCAGCATGTTTACTTTGTCTGGTTTAAGTAGTGCTCTTTGAGGAGAGACAATATGCCCACTGGCACTGAACACTCTCTGATGGCACGCTGGTTGCTCTGGGCTGGCAACCCTGGCAAGGTGAGGCAGCTCTGATGCATGGCCCTTCCACCACACAAGTGGATCCTCTTCTGCTGGAATTGGGGGCAGAGACAGGTAGACTTTGATTTCTTGTTTCACACTGTCTTCTAGAGTGGTTGGAATCTGACCCTCTTCACCTCTTTGCTGCCTTGTTGCTGAAGAAATCTTTCTCAGCAACCCGGCAAGGCCTTTCCCGTCCGATGCTGCTGGTGGAGTGCTGGTAGAGATGCTGCTGGTGGAGTGCTGGTAGAGATGCTGCTGGTAGAGATGCTGCTGGTAGAGATGCTGCTGGTAGAGATGCTGCTGGTGGAGGTGCTGGTAGAGATGCTGCTGGTGGAGGTGCTGGTAGAGATGCTGCTGGTAGAGATGCTGCTGGTAGAGATGCTGCTGGTAGAGATGCTGCTGGTAGAGATGCTGCTGGTGGAGGTGCTGGTAGAGATGCTGCTGGTGGAGGTGCTGGTAGAGATGCTGCTGGTGGAGGTGCTGGTAGAGATGCTGCTGGTAGAGATGCTGCTGGTGGAGGTGCTGGTAGAGATGCTGCTGGTAGAGATGCTGCTGCTGGTGGAGTGCTGGTAGAGATGCTGCTGCTGGTGGAGTGCTGGTAGAGATGCTGCTGCTGGTGGAGGTGCTGCTGCTGGTGGAGGTGCTATGTGGTTCTTCCCTGACTTGTGCAGCCAGCTTCACAGCTTCCTGGACACAGTCAGTTTCAATTTTTGAAGCCTCAGACTCATCTAAAGAGCTCCGTTTGAAGCGGGGGTCAATGAAACAAGCCATGTTCATGACTCTCTTTGTCTTCTCTGGGTATCTATTTTTGAGGTCTTCTCTCATTAACTTTTTCATCTCCTTGGTCAGGGATGTATCTGTGTCCTTTTCCACTAGAGCATCAGAATTCTTGTGGTCCAGGACAGGCTTGATCGCAGAGAGTGTTACTCGTGTTTCTGAGGCAAGTGCATCTGTTAATTTGCTCAGAGGTTCGAGGAGCTGGCACAGTTGCTCCATGACAGCTATGTCAGTATCCTTGGGATGCCATGTTCCTCTTTCTCCAGCCAGTGTTGCACAGACTGGTTGCTGTTGACTAAGGAACCGCTCAACCATCTTGTGTGTAGATCCCCATCGAGTCACCACATCATGAATTAGAGCCTTCTGTGGCATGTTGAGGGCAGCTTGTTTTTCCCTCAGCTCTCGCCTTCTCTTCCAGCTTTGTGAGAAGCCCTGGACCAGATGACGGCAGGCCTTGACTGCTGTTTCCACTCTCTGTATTTTCAAAGCCTTTGAGATGGCCAGGTTCAAATTATGGCCAAAGCACCCAAGCCACACCTCTGAAAACTCTTCAAAAGCCTTTTATCATGTTTGTTGCGTTGTCTGTGGTTATGCAGACCAGGTCTTTTTTGTTGATCCCCCATTCTTCCAGCATGTTATCAAAAAACTCGCTGATGTTTTGAGCTGAGTGATCTTCTGGGAAGAGCTGAGTTTCGAGGCAGTTTGATTCCAGTTGCCAGTCTGGGGTGAGGTAATGGATAGTGACGCTTATGTAGGGTTGACCAACACCGCTTTCACTAGTCCAGAGGTCAGTAGTTGCAGCAAACCATGTTCCTTGAGCTAATTTTTTTAAAACGGCAGCTTTGACCTGGTTGTACAGATTTGGTATTTCAGTTTTGGAAAAATATTTTCGTGATGGCACTTTATAGTGTGTTTACTGTCCTCACTATGTGTCCTGATACATAGCTATTCAGCAAGCTTAACACTCCTCCACAAAGTACCCAAGACAGAGTTAACTTGTAGTGTATTTAATGGAAGCGGTGTAAAACTGCAAAAAACAACAATAGACATACATTAACTTACAAGACACTTCAATGAGCATAAACATCTTCTAAAACATACATTTTCAAATATAGATGGTGTAACATACATACTAGCATAGACAACATTCCAATAGTCCAATTTGTACACACATCTAACATCTTCAAATACAACACCACAATATATGACAAACACCAAAGAACCTTCATAACAATGATTTTAGAAAACACTTACAGACAATGCCTTTTCAAGAGTGAAGTGTGAATGGAGATGGAAATCATCTGTGTGCTCTCTCAAATGCCTGACAACAAAATGGCTGAACAGCACATGCTCTACTTAAATAGTGTGACATTACCTCTAGGGGGCGCTAAATTGCGAACTGCACCAGAGAACAACACACTCCCCACCTGGCATCTTTAAGATGTCAAACCCTACAAGCAAATAAACCTTTAGTGTCCATTCTATAGAACTAACCACAGAGTCCGTTACTGTCCTTACTCAAGAGAATAATGATTTCAGAGATTGGTCGCAAAAACAGCTTAGAGACACCTTCTCTGACAATTTTCACTTCGACCTTCCTTACTTTCCCGTCATCACTTGGAAAAGTTTTAGTGATTAAGCCAATAGGCCAGTCGTGTCTTTTGGCTTGAACATCCCTTAGCAAGACCATATCTCCTTCTTGCACATCCGTTTTCTCATCTGTCCACTTTTGTCTTTTCTGTAGACCACAGATATATTCGCTTCTCCACCTTTTCCAGAATCCGTTAGCCAGATGCTGGACTTGTCTCCACTGCCGTTTATAGAGATTACTATCATCAAACTGCCCTGGAGGTACAGAATGTGCTCCAATCTTTTGCGTAAGGAGCATAGCAGGAGTAAGAATAAGAGGTTGTTCTGGATCGGAAGACACAGAAGTTAATGGTCTTGAGTTTACTATGGCAGTAACTTCGGCCATAAAAGTTGTTAAAACTTCATGTGTAAGTTTGGCAGATCCGAGTTTGAGAAGCATGGCATCAAGAATTCGACGAGACACTCCAATCATTCTCTCCCAACTACCTCCCATGTGTGAGGAATGTGGCGGATTGAACAACCAAGTACAACCTTGCTCTGAGAGGTAGCTTTCTACAGGTTCGTTGGCATGCGTAGAACCAACCTGCAGTTCTTTGCTGGCCCCTATGAAGTTTGTCCCACAATCAGACCTCAGTTGTTTCACAGGTCCTCTGATTGCAAAGAATCGTCTAAGGGCATTGATGAAACTAGATGCGTCAAGTGATTCAATGATTTCAATGTGAATAGCTCGTGTACTCATACACGTGAAGATGACTGCCCAACGCTTACTATTACTTTGTCCTCCACGTGTTCTTCTTGCAGTGACAGACCATGGACCGAACACATCTAGACCTACAAAGGTGAATGGAGGATCGGTGCTCAAGCGATCAACTGGTAGGTCTGCCATTCTCTGCTCTTCAGACCTTCCCCGTAACTTACGACATGTTACACAGCTGTGTATTAGACTGCTGATACGTCTCTTGCCGGCGACAATCCAGAATCCAGCTGCCCTAACAGCTCCTTCAGTGAAATGGCGGCCTTGGTGGCAAACTCTTTCGTGGTAGTGTCTAATGAGCAGAGAAGTAACATGGTGTCTACCTGGAATTATAATTGGATGAGCCTCATTTGATGGCAATTGTGCTTTCGACAATCTTCCTCCAACTCGAAGTATACCTTGAGCATCAAGAAACAGACAAAGTTTGACAAGGGGACTTCGTTTCTTAATAGGTTTTCCCTGTTTGATGCTCTGCATTTCCTCTGAATAGGTCTCAATTTGAACAGCAAGAATGATTTTAGTCTTTGCCTCATCCAATTGGACTGCACTCAAAGGTTTCTTACAGATATGCCAGCCATGGCAGGAATCCTGTTTGCCTTCTTTTAAGAAGGAATGAGCTATATGTGAGAGTCGTGCTACAGCTCTAGAAGCTGACGTCCAGCTTGAAAACCTTTCAAAACGTGCACTTCCAAGACATGGAGAAAGGTTTGTTATACAAGTCGTTACCTCAGGTCGCAATTCTGCATCAGATTCAGGATGGATGAGTTCAAAGGCCTCCACAACTGGTGGGCAGGTTTGGGTATACGACAGGAATTTTGGACCAGTAAGCCATGCAGAGACAGTAAGCTGGTTTGCTGAAACGACTCTTGTCCCACAGTCAGCTGGGTTAAGATCAGTTTGAACATAGAACCACTGATGTTTCTGAGTTGAACGTCTAATTCGTTGCACTCGGTTATTAACATACACAAAGAAGCGTTTTGATTCATTGAATATATAACCAAGAACCACCTTGCTGTCGGTGTAGAATTTCATGTTCTTCAGTTCCAGGTCCAACTCTTCAGTGATCACTTCTGCTATTTCTACTGCGAGAACAGCAGCGCATAGTTCAAGCCTGGGAATGGTTAGGTCAGGTTTTGGCGCCAGTTTTGTTTTACCAAAGATGAACCCAACCTCAGTCTGTCCATGAGCATCTGTAACCTTTACGTAGCCAACAGCAGCAATGGCTTTAGTTGATGCATCACAAAATATACAAACTTCTTTTTCCTGAGCTTGTGAATAAGGAATTGATGTGTATATTCTTGGGATCTTCACCTCTTTCAGATGTTGTAGAGAAGTACACCATTTCCGCCATTCCTCGAATTTGTGATCGGGAAGGGGTGCATCCCAATCACAGTTGTCACTGGTCAGATCTCTTAGAATTTTTCGACCTTGAACACTCACAGGAGCAGCAAACCCAAGCGGGTCGAACAGGCTATTTATAGTAGATAACACACCACGTCGAGTATATGGCTTTTCAACATCAACCACTTGGAATGTGAGTGTATCTGCAACAAGGTCCCATTTTAGGCCTAGGCTTCTTTGCACAGCGTAAAGTTCTTGGCCAACATCAAGGTCCTGTAAGCCCTTGGCAAGATCAGCAGCAGGGAAGGCTTTCATAACCTCTAGTTTGTTGGATGCAATTTTATGCAACTTAAGATTGGATTGGGCCAACATCTCTTGAGCTGCTTTCAGCACACTGACAGCTTCCTCTACTATGGGGAATGATTTGAGGCCATCGTCTACATAAAAGTGTCGTTCTACAAATTTTCTCACTTCTGTTCCAAACTCTCTTTCCCCCTCCATAGCTGTCCTTTTCAGACCATAAATGGCCACAGCAGGTGATGGGCAGTTACCAAACACATGAACTCTCATGCGATACTCCCTGATCTCACCATCAAGTTGGTGGTTATGGAACCACAAGAAACGGAGGTAGTCGCGATGATCCTCTTTCACAAGGAAACTATGAAACATCTGCTTAATGTCTGTCATCACCGCAACTGGCTCAGTTCTGAAGCGCATGAGTACTCCAAGCAAGCTATTATTAAGGTCTGGACCTCGAAGGAGAACATCATTCAACGACACACCATTGAACCGTGCACTTGAATCGAACACAATTCTAATTTGTCCAGGTTTTTGAGGGTGGTAGATTCCAAAGCTTGGTAAGTACCAACATTCCTTATCTCGGTCTATGGGAGGCGCTACTTCAGCATGATTGTTTTCAAAAATCTTTTCCATGAACTCTATAAAATGATCCTTCATCTCGGTGTTCTTTTTCAGAGTGCGACTGAGTGACAGGAGTCGATTCAAAGCATGCGGTCTGTTGTTGGGTAAGCGTTGTCTTGGTGTACGAAATGGCAGAGGAGCTACCCAACTGTTTGCACCCTCTTTACAGAATTCCTGATTCATGATCTCTAAAAAAAGTTCATCCTCAAATGAAGCAGCAAGCTTATAGTCATTGTCCGTCTGGCTGAAAATCAATTTGCCCACATCGGTGCGTGTTGATCTGACAGGAGACTTGTTTTGTTCACCTGACAACCGTACTTTCATGTAGATACTGTTCTCACATGGTGTCAGGTAACTGGGACGTCCGTTCCAGAGGAGGTTAGTTTTATAGGAACAAACAGTGGGCCTATGAACACCATTGAGACAGACATTACCAATTATAACCCATCCTAAGTCCAAACGTTGAGCAAAGGGTTCATTGGGACGACCATTGCACTGACCTCGTACCTTATGTACACGAATGATATCTCTGCCAAGCAACAAGAGAATCTCGGCTTCATGGTCAAGAGGCGAAATCTTGTCAGCTACAGCTTTAAGATGGGTATGACTACGTGCAGCTTCTGGAGTTGGGATTTCATCCCTATTGTTAGGAATTAAGTCACATTCGGTGAGAGTTGGTAGTGATAAGCAAACTTCTCCATCTGCCGACTCCACAATGAAACCACTTGCTCTCCTCCCTGCAGCATCTGCTGTTCCAGAGCACGTCTTGAGTGTATATGGACACGCAGCACCTTGGATTTTAAAAACATCAAAGAAAGCTGATCTAGCCAGCGACACGTTACTCTGGTCATCCAATAGCACATACATTCTTACTTTCTTTTCGGGATGACCCTTTGGATAGACATAGGGCTGTAGCTATCGATTCTTTTTGTAATCGATTAATCTAGCACTTAATCGATCGATTAATCGAGTAATCGGATAATTTTTTTTGTTTTTTTTTAAACAACCAAAACAAATAATGCATAACGAAAATAATGTAGCTGTAAAATGATCAAGCATTTGGCTTTTATTTCTCCAAAAAAAAACTGGTATTTATTCCAACTCCAACATTAGGCTCCAAAACTAAGCCTATTTATTGCAATTTTTACCCATTTAGTATAAGTGCCAACAATGTTCTATGCTCAATTACTTTGGTAGCCGATTAAAATGTCTCCACCCCAAAAGTACGAGTTGATTTGGAGAAGCAGGCTGGGGAATTTCATTTTTTGTTGTTGTCTGTAACTATTTGGAAGACGTCACGTGACATACAAAAAAGGTCTCGCAAAGACTGCAATACAATATTTGTTCCTCCATCATGTCGCGGTGTATACAGTGAATGCATGCTGAAATTATTGTTGCGTGGCTACATAGAAGTTTAAGCATATGTGATGCATTGCCGCAATTGATCTGACTGGCGCGTCAGAGAGACGAGGGTGCATGCGTGTGTGTGTGTGTGTGTGTGTGAGCGTGAAGGGGTTTACACATTTATTTACGCGAGTAGGTTACATACAAAGTCAATGCAAAGACGCGAATAGACGCATCATTCGCGCCGGGCGTCACGCGAACGTCTTCCGCGCACGGTGAACATTTTTAACTCGAGCGAATGTTTAAGCGTCTAACTAGACGCTATAGACGCGTATTTGACGCTCTACTCGCGTTCGGTTTGAACACATCAAGTTACCTTGTTTCAGCGACGTTTGGTGAGAGCATCAGGTGGATGTTTTCGGTTCAGATGCTGATTCATTGCAGTCCTACTGTTGTGGTAAGCCAGTTCTACTTTGCAGTAGACACATTGCACCTTGTTCTCTTCCTTTTTAAGTATGTAATGATCCCAAACTTTAGACATTCTCTGCCGTTTATGGACATCTTTACTCTCCGCCATCGCGCCAAATAAATTCAAAATGTATCACGCGCTATAGATCCGCGTATAGTGCGCGTCATAGGAATTTAACGAGGCTTCGAGGAAGAGTTTTTGCCTCGAGGAATTTTTGTGATCGAGTAACTCGAGTAACTCGAGGAATCGTTTCAGCCCTAGATAGACATTTACTAGGCAAATTTTAGAGCAAGATTTACCATTGAGTCCTCCTCCACACACTTCAGTACACATGGAGGTAGTCGCAGCTGATGCACTTTTTCTTTGCTCCCCACCATGCTCATCCACTGGTGAAGAAGAATCTGCCATAATCCAAGGTGCTGGTCCTGCATGAAGAGCAGAGATGTGCCGATCACTATTGCATTCCTCGCAATGCACTACAGCTCTGCAATCCTTTGCTTGATGCGCTGTTGAGGAACAACACCTGAAGCATATAAAATGCTGTGACAGAAAGTTTTTTCGTTCTACTAGGGTTTTATTTCTAAAAGCTCTACACTTTTTTAGAGAATGAGGTCTTCTGTGAAGAGGGCATTGTTTGTCTGGATCCTCATTTAGGTGCTCTGAAGAGAGTTTTCCAGAATTTTCTACCTCTGTCCTGTTCACCGAGAAGGAGACTTTTGGTTTCCATGCTTTGGTTGGATGTTGCTTCTCAACTCTGAAAGGGACTGTGCTGGGAGTGTAGAGGAAAAAACTGGGATCGTTCCGCATCTCTGCCTGTTGAGACACAAAGTCGACAAAAAGCGAAAAAGGAGGATATGGAACACAATGCTCTCTTTTGTAGTGAGACCCCTTACTCATCCACTGTTCTTGAACGCTGTGAGGTAATTTCTCTAAAATTGGGTTTATCCCTCTCGCTGTGTCAAGGAAGTTGAGCCCTGGGAGATAACCTTCTTTCTTTGCTGCTAATATTTCAAGAAGTAAGTCACTGAGCTCTTGCAGTTTCTTGTGGTCTTTTATTGAAAGTTTAGGGAAATCGTGAAGTCTGGAGAACAAGAAAGCTTCGATAGCTTCAGGAGAACCATAACTTCTGTCAAGCCTCTGCCAGACCATATCCAGGCCCGCAGCTGGATTATTAACATACACAGCTCGGATACGTTTGACATGCTGTAGTGACTCCCCACCAATCCACTTGATTATGAGATCTAACTCTTCACTAGGTTTGAGATTCAACCCCTCTACTGCATTTTTGAAGCTGGATTTCCATGACAGATAACTGGCAGGATGATCATCAAATACTTTAAGCCCTGTAGTAATAAGATCTCTTCGCGTTAAATAAGCAGCCAGTTCCAAAACATCTGTAGGATAAACTTTTGCTGTGACTGGAGGCTGACTGACAAAGTCTGCATGGTGCTGTGAGTACTGGTTGGGGCTATGCACACCTGCAGGTTGAGGATGACTCTCATCTACAGAAGAAGAGAAGTGATTTCTGACATATTCTCCTGTACGTTCGATGGACTGGTGGATTGATGAAGCATGACCTTCTCCCTTTTCAGATTCACTCTTTTCTGATTTAACAAATGCCTCAAACACCTCAGCTTCTGCTGAGGCAGCCTCAGCCTCACACTCTTCCTTTAGAGCATTTAACGTAGCTTCAATGCGTGCTTTCTCAACTTGCATCTCGATCTCTCGTTTTGCGAAGGCCGCTCTTTTACGTGCTCCTTCTGCTTTAGCACGAGCTTGTGCAGCTGCTATGCTGCTTGTAGACTTGCTTGATCTTCGTGAAGAGGATGACGAAGATGATGCAGCACATTCTGACCTAACCTCTAGGCCTTCTAGATCGACACTTATGGAATTGGTATCCGACATTTTTGTTGAGGGAAGACGATGTATCTTCAATTCACATTGAATCCCGAAGTATGGTGTCTTTTTACTTTACTGTCCTCACTATGTGTCCTGATACATAGCTATTCAGCAAGCTTAACACTCCTCCACAAAGTACCCAAGACAGAGTTAACTTGAAGTGTATTTAATGGAAGCGGTGTAAAACTGCAAAAAACAACAATAGACATACATTAACTTACAAGACACTTCAATGAGCATAAACATCTTCTAAAACATACATTTTCAAATATAGATGGTGTAACATACATACTAGCATAGACAACATTCCAATAGTCCAATTTGTACACACATCTAACATCTTCAAATACAACACCACAATATATGACAAACACCAAAGAACCTTCATAACAATGATTTTAGAAAACACTTACAGACAATGCCTTTTCAAGAGTGAAGTGTGAATGGAGATGGAAATCATCTGTGTGCTCTCTCAAATGCCTGACAACAAAATGGCTGAACAGCACATGCTCTACTTAAATAGTGTGACATTACCTCTAGGGGGCGCTAAATTGCGAACTGCACCAGAGAACAACACAGTGTGGTACAGCAACTTTCATCAGCTTCAGAAAACCAGGCCTCTCCACAATTTGAAATGGCATCATGTCCTTTGCAATGAAATATGAAATAGCTGTAGTGAGGTCTCGTGCATTTTTTGATGTGGGTGCATATGCAGTCTGCCTTTTAAATGCTTGTTCAAGTGTCTGTGTCACAGCTGTAGATGAGGAGGAAGTCGAGGGACCAGAAGCATCACTGGGTTTGCCTGACACACGCCCACTCTGTAAACAAAGGAAAAACAAATGTATTATTATCATTAATAATGATAATAATATTCACTCAATTATGAATGTGTGTATGACTGAATATTATAATTATTAATATTAATAAATAATAAATCACTTTCTCTCTCTTTCTCTCACACACACACACACACACGCACACCAGAGTATGTGAGCGGAGTGGAGTGGGAGCGGAGCGAGGAGTGGAGTGGTTTGATTTTGAATGGAGCGCGAAGCGGATTTTTTAAAAGTCGGAGCGTTGTGGTTTTCACTCGCTCCGAGACCGCTCCACTACCGCTCCATCACGAGTACAATTCATGCCAACGGCTCATTATAGAACTGCATTTTTAGTAAGGATTCACACGTTAAAAAACATTACTCTAGCATGATACAGATGGATCACTCAAATCAGAAAAAAATGTGAAGGTTATGATGACGCCGATGGAGTGGCTGCGGGAGGTTATAGTTCTCACTGAATATGACCGGGCAACACTCATGAAAGTGCGTATCTATAGCATTTATTGTGTCATTTATACACCAAAAAAATGTTTTTGCGTGCAAATGAAATGCCCTAACCCCCTGGTTATTATGATTAGGTGTGTGAAGTCCGTGCACGCCATAAAGTGCGTATCATATATGCACGCGAAAACTGCTTATCTATATGCAAGCAAAAACAAGTTTTTGGCGTAGGCTATAAATGGTACGAGAAATAAAATGTGTGCTAGATACGCACTTTCATGAGATTGAGCTGGATCGGTTGAAGCACATTTTAAACAGGTAACACTTATTCACACACGCAATCGCTTTCTCATGATTGCGTCTCAATGCATTGCATTCAAACAAATGTAATTTTACAGTGCTGTCGGTTTGATTTCGAACGAGCAGAAATCTGTAAGAAATGTAGTGACCCGTAGATAAAATAACTGATGAAAACGTTATTTTCTTCTTTCCAAACAAAATATGCTCTGCAAAAAGCAGCAATGATATTTAACTTATAATGCTGATAATGTAAGCATATCATGTCATAGGAAAAGTTTGCACAATAGGCTAAACCACATTGAATCTCCTAATGATGTTTTAAAAAAATAGATATTTAATATGCCTGTATATTATAATGAGGAGAAATGTTGTGAGATTTCAAAGCATACTTAAATACTTTATTATTCGCAATGTCCTCGGGGAACGAAGACGGAGCGGTGTTTCTGATCAGTGAGCGAGGAGTGGAGCGGGGAGCGGTAAATCGTGAACCCGGAGCGGAGCTGGAGCGGAGTGACTATTAAATGCTTGGAGCGCGGAGGGAACATTGTTGCCGCTCCACTCCGCTCACATACTCTGACGCACACGCGCACACGCACACGCACACGCACACACGCACACACACACACACACACACTTTAAATTAACAAAATATGTTGGTTGGGTCAGGGTGACTAAACTACTGGAATACTTATAATGACTGTTGTCAATAGCAATGCATTATAACACAGCGCACATCCATGTATCTGATCACCGCGGACGCGATCTCTGGTTTAAATGTGTATGTCTTGCGTCTCAGTTTTGATTGTATTGAAAATTAAATCAGAGTAATTTAGTGTAATATTGTTGCAGTGATCACATTTTCTTGACGATTGTTTTGGACACTGTAAGTGTAATTTGTACAATGGATTTATAAACCGTTAAGATTTAAAAACATTAAGTTAATCACAATTCAATATTTCATGTCCCTGAAATTATTTCTGTGGTAAAAATAAAACTGTGTAATAAGTTTACTGTGAATGAATACAATACATTATCCCTTAAATGTCACTCTTAATAGTTTGAATAGTTCGTCTTGGCTCAAATCCACTTGCTGTAAAACTTTTCTCTTCACGGAAGCTTTGCAATAATTACAAGTGAGATAATTAAATAATTCATCTCCAATCAATATTTTTTGTCTAATTATTTGCCCAAGTTAGTTGTGGTATTAAGGTAAAAGTTAACTTACCTTGCATTCGCTATATAACAGTGGGTGGTTGTCACGTAGATGGCTGAGCAGATTGGACGTGTTTCCCCCTTTTGCGGCGACTTTCCTCTTGCAAGATTTGCAGACCGGGTGCCCATGCTTGATTAAATTAGCCTCGGGACTCTTGTAATAGCCAAAATACCACCATACCTCAGATTTTGTCCTCTTGGATGGCTGAAAAATCTCCCGTGCGCTGTCACTGCCTTCCGCCATGTCTTCTCGTGCAAAAAAATGACGCCTGCGCGCGCCTGCGTCAGACTGATTCTGGCTGGACAGGATTTACCGCGAGTTTTCAAAATCACGATAATCGAACACGGTTTTTATGATAATTAAATTTTAAACGATAATACTAACCGCCAGGACATTTTATCGTGGTTTATCGTGAAACCGGTAATCGTCCCATCCCTAAAAGCCATGAGTTTGTGTAAGAAAAATATGCATATTTCAAACTTTATGAAGTAAAGTAACTAGCTTACGGATTCAACTTAAATCTAAAGTGCAACTTATGCGAGTATTGTGATGCACTGCTGATATTTACGCTACGCCATGACACACTTCGCTACTTCTGACATCACCAGTTGCGTAAGTTGCGCTTTAGACGCAAGTGGAGTACCAGATCTGATCTTTCAGAATCTTTGCTTGATTTTAGAGTTCTTTTTTTTTTTTTTGTGATTGACTGTACCATCAAATACATTTTTTTTCAATTATTCTTTAAAAATGTTGTTTAAAATAAACACACATGTTTAATAAAACATGTTGTGAGCTTAATGGCAACAGGGGTGTGCTTAAAGGGTACAAAACGTACCCATTAAGCACAGCCAGACTTTTTATATTTAATGATGTACATCTTAATTGAAATAATTTTGTCATTTAAAATAAAATTACCCTAAGGCCTCATTATGCTTCTGCGTCAACTCCACGGCGTAGCTACGGCGTCACTCCTACGGCGTCGTGGCCGTTTTATGGTTCTGCGTCAGGTTGCGTTGCATCGCGGTGCATCTGACCAATCACAGCCCTTGCGGTCTGCGTCGCCTCGACGCGTAGTTACAATTTTTTGGAGGTGCATGTCGAGCTACGGCGTAGGGGTCTGAGAGGGGTTCGCGGCGACACAGAGGGGTCACAGTCTGTGGGGGTACGCCGTAGATTCGACGCAGAAGCATAAAACAGGCTTTACTGATGGATGGTGGGTTTTCACATGATCAAACTCAGGGGACAAGTGTGTCCATATAGTGATGGACTGTTCTGTTTTGATGCTGAGATTGTAGTAAAGCACCAATGTTTGTCCACTCCCCCCACATTAAAGGTTCAATATGTAGGATTTTCCCCCACATGGGGTCGCTAACCTCTTACAATAACAAAGGTGTATATTGATGATGTATATTCCGCATTAAGCGTTATTATGGATCTTGTCGTCAAGCTGATGGATCTTTTATGGATGAGTGAATACACTGATGTTTTTAACATGACTGTGGTGAAGCAGGAGCGATTGCTAGACGTACACCAGCGCCACACGCAACGCCAGTCCCGCGGATATAAAGGAATAAGGACATTTCATTCTACCCAACTACACACAAGTGCTGAATTAATACTCACACAGGTCAGTTTATTAGAGGAATGAAGCTTGAGGTAACGCAGCGCTGTTTCACTCGCTCTAACAGTTACACTATCACACTAAACGCCATTTGAGTGAGTTGAATGTTGTTAGTTGGGTTGTTTGTTGGCTGTATGAGAAGCTAGATCAACATTAGAATAACATACAGATCATATTCTAACATTTCATCATGTTGAACTAAATAACATTGATTAGTTGTATGTACATTTGCTCTCCTGTCTAATAAAGTACATGCAACACTCGCGTCTCTGTCGAGTGGAAGTTAGTTGCGGACGTGGAGCTCTTGCATCTCGAAACATGTTGATCTTCGTTTTAGTCTCTTTTTGTCTCAAAGTCTGCTTGTCATGTCCATAATGTTTGAACAAAACAACAACAGCGTGAGCGTCCTGCTAGCATAACCGGCATAACCCAGTTGTCAACGTTTGTCACCATGGTTACTATCATCAGTGCGAGCGGAAACAATGGTGGAAACCGAGGGTAATGCGGATATGACATCATTGACTGGCGACTCCTCACCGCTGCTCACACGCCCCGTTTCCTTGGTTAAAATCGCAATTTTCTCACGATTTACAAATAGTTGGAAACATTTGTGATATTGTAAGTAATCAACTAAACAAAATATATAACATTGGCCTAGTGGTTTTTGGATATTTTACTGCAAAAATCCTACATATTGTACCTTTAAGGATTCCTGTATGCAGAGTTTGTATATCGAAATATCGCAAATGTATATATCGTGCTATGCATATCGCAACAGCTTGCAATAACTGGGGTGATGAACAAAAGACAAAAGAAAATCACTCACTGCTCTTGGTTGAATAACCTTTGTAGCTTTAATAAGAATCATTATTTAATTCATACAGCAAAAACTAAGCAGTGTTTTATTTTTACGTTTGATTATTCACGTTCTGTTGTTAAATAAACCTAATGTAGGCACAGTAAAACACGGCTGTTCACTTTCAGAAGATGTAGGGATGTTTTCTTGCCAAAAAAGAATGTGAAACATGTATGTAGGTTTTATAATTTTAAATATATTTTAAAGATAATTTAAGTTTATTTTACACACTTCAAGCATTATCGTGTATCGCATATCGAAATCTCATTATTTAATGAGTTATCGGATACCGCATTTTTCCTCAATATGGCTGAGTCCTTCCACCTTCTCTGTGTGCTCAGGGTCACGTGGATCACCCGATGGTGGTGACGGAGCCGGCCTGTAACCCGCTGCACTGCAGACAGATGATGTCGGAGCTGCTGTTCGAGGGCTACGGCGTGCCGCGGGTGGCGTACGGCGTGGACAGTCTCTTCAGCTTCTACTGTAACAGTGATGCAGCAGATCTGCCCTCCACAGGCCTGGTGGTGTCCTCAGGGCATCACTGCTCTCACGTGCTGCCCGTCATCAACGGCAGGTACCGCAGCACACACCGTCTCTCACGAGGACGCTTGTTTCTTTTCATAAGAAACAGTCTCGGCTTTCAAACAGTCTCTTGTTTTTTCGAAATGCAAATAATAAATCTTATTTTGGCGCTGTATAATGCGGCGTGAAGGATCCTCAGTTCAAGTGGCGTGTGAAACGATCATCTTTACGACTAGTTATAGCATGAAAAAAACATTGGAAAGCACTTGAAAGAAATAGTACAGTTTACTGAAATGTCTCGTGTAACATTTGTTTGTATGCAGTTGCAATGTTTTGAGTGTTATTATATCTAAGTTAGTAGCACTTCAATTTAATAGTTTGTCATTTTTAGGGATGCACCGATATGAAAACGTTGGCGGATACCGATAATTTTTTTGTGTTTGAAAGCTGTTAACCGATATATGGCTGATAAATCTAAGTGCAAATTTATGTACGTTTTGAAAGGCTGATTATAAAAACAAGTCTCGTCCTCTCGATTATTGTTCACATTATGATTTGATATAGCCAATATGACAGATTTTGCACTGCACATTTAACTGGAATCACTTAAAAATGGAAAATACAATCTAATCAAAAGCATCATGTTGAACAGTGCGTATCTGAAGCGTCTCAGCTGAAGGACATAATCCATTATTTAGCACTTAAATGTATAATTTGGGCTCATAAAAATCGAATATTCGTTTATTTAAATGTTTAATGGAGCATTTCACCCCTGGGAACCTTGATCTTCATTGAAAGTGGGTCATATATGTATTCGAAATCTGTCAAAATTTTCAAATTTGCTGCCTTTTTGACCGAGTTATGACAGAAAGTAACTTTATAGCGCATTAGTTTGGTAAACCACATTTCCCACAATGCAACGCGTTTGAACAGCTCCAGAAGCCACTCCCACTAATCCAGAACGCGGCATTACTGCACAAACAGTTCACTGTTGACGTTACGTTTTAAACAGGAATCATAACGTGACAATGCTTTAAGATATTGATTATATTTGACAAGATTAATCATATATACATGTAAAAGACTTACTTTACAGTCAGGCGTCCATTTCTCCCTGCTGGCTTCGGCTGTCGTTTCCGGTTAATTTTCGGGATGCTGAAATATAGCTATATCTAGGACGCCTCTGTCCATATGCGGTGCGAAACTCGGATGGTTCACAACACAACACTCCATGTCCGTGTCTGCCTCAGACAGACTCTAGCTCGGTGTCCATAGGCGCACAGTTTTACAGCACGAGCACCACCAATTCGCTACAGCGTGAGCAAGCCCGGGATTCTCGTCTGCGCCGGGCTGCTCTCCTGCGGCGGCCGCAGCCGACGCCGCCGCCGACGCCTCTTGTTCCTCCATCAGCCTCAGCTGCTCTTCGCTATATTGTGGCTCGTATAAATAGCCACGAACATCAGTTTCGAGCAAAAGATTTTCAAAATCCTCGTCTTCCATATCGTGTGTCATAAATTCAGCCATTATGGTAAATCTAACTCATTGAGCGCTTGTTAGCTTAGCTTGCTGTCTTCCAAGCAAGATGGCGGATTAATAGTTTAGTTTCTTCAGGTTTAGTCCCACCCACTGATCTGTAATAGGCCGGTGGGGTGAGTGGGTCCCACGCCCTTGAATAATAATAAGCTAAAGGCTGTAGTTTTCTTAATATGCAATGAAATTTATCTTCCGTCCTATCGTGACGCAAAATGACGATATTTACGTCACGATAGGACGGAAGTAAAACACTTAAATCCTTTTTTCTCCCATCTCAGAAAAAAACAAGCAAAATTCCACCATCATTATAATATATGACTGGGTTTCTAACAATACAAACCTTAATGCAAATGGGTGAAGTGACCCTTTAATGAGAGACGTTATTTTTTTAAGTTTAATGTTTTTTTTTAGTTTTTTTTTTTACGATGTCTGAACAAGCTTATGTAGGGCCCTATAAAATCCGTTTTATTTTTTCCCAAATTCCGTTTTATTTTTTCCCAAATTCCGCTTTTTTCCGTTTTAATTTTTGCAAATTCCGTTTTTTTCCGTTTTAATTTTTGGGAATTCAGTTTTTTTTACCCTTTACTGTTATTTTAGTTGTAAAAAGAGTGTGCTTTTAATGTTAATGATTAAAATGTACACAAATAAAATAGGCATTTACTCTTAAAATGACAAATACTTGCATGATGCAACATAACACTGTAGGCCTACTCTACGAACTTCAAGTAACAACAAAATATCGTTATGAGCTTTAAACTGTCCTGTAAAATAAATTATATTAGTTTATACAAGTTAAAATAAAAGTCACACTCTAGCTGTGTCCCAATGTGCACACTATCCATCCTAAATAGTATGTGACATTAGTAATTTTCAATACTATTTAGGGCATAGTATGCACATTGGGACGGTGTCCGTGAGCGCACTCGACAGTGCGCGAGAGAGAGACAGAAGCTGCGTCCCAATGTGCATACTATGCCCGAAATAGTATTGAAAATTACTAATGTCACATACTATTTAGGATGGATAGTGTGCACATTGGGACGCAGCTTCGTTCTCTCTCGCGCGCTCTCTCTCGGACACACTCGGTTCTCTCTCTCGCGCTCTCGACTCGGACACACACACTCGGTCCGGCACCTCATAAGCCCCTTTCACACAGAGATTCCGGAAAATACACGGATAATGTGACCCGGCATTTGTCCCGGGATTGTTTGATTTCGGTTCATTCACACTGCCAGTGATTTGCCGGGATCTGTGAGTGCGTTCACACACAACCCGTTAATGTCCCGGAAAGCCGCGTGACGTGATGAGACGTGTGAAGTACGCGTCGAAAACATGTGCACGCGCGCACCTTTCCACAGAGCTGGCGAACGATCGCAGCTTCAGCGCGGATAGTGAGGAGCTCCTGTCTCTGCTTCGTTCCAGTTTGCAGACATTTTTTCGTTCTTTCTTTGTTGATGACGAACACAAACTTTCTTCTAAGAGCAACAGAGTCGCGCGATGGCACATGCGTCATCACTATGACACACCCCTTACGGCATTGGATCTGGCTTTTGTTCACACACCGCGCGTTCCGGGTCTGAACACGGCAATGTTACTAGGTCCCCAACCCGGGATCGATCCCGGCATCAATCCCGGGTCGTGTTTGCGTTCACACAGAAGGCACTTTGGCAATTTGCCGGCAATTTGCCGGGTTCAAAGTGCTGTGTGAAAGGGGCTATAGACAGACAAGCACGGAGGGGATTTTGTGTGCGTGCATGTGCGAGTTTCTTAACTTTTTCGCTGACGAAAGCAGAGCCGTGGAGCCGCTTCGCCATGCTTTCAGTGGAAATGCGGCTATTGTTTTGATGCCGTCATGAGCTGAAATGACGGTTGCGTCGCCCAGATTTGCTTCCCCGTCTGCATTTTCCCCAGACATACGTTCTTCTCCCACACAAAAACCGAATTTTATTCCAAATATGTAAAATTCCGCGTTAACACTAGATTCCGCATTAATTGGCCAATTCCGCGATTCCGTCCGCGATTCCGTGATTGCGGAAATTATAGGGCCCTACTTATGGTTAGGCATTATAACAAGCTTACGATATATCTTTAGGTTTTCTTTTAGTTGAAAACATTAAACAATATGTGTAGGCCTAAACAAATAAATATAAAGAACTAAAGTATTTAAGCTTAAGCAGCGCGAACGGAAAAAAAAACGCTAATAAAGCATATTACGCCAGTTAATCGTACAGAACATGCATGCACTTGAGTCAGCAAATGGTTATCATGTTTATATTGTTTCACAGTCATGTTAAGAAAAACATACAACAACAATATTCTACAAAAACAACACCAACAGTAATATCCACATGCTGGAGTGAGAGAACGCGCTGCGCTGACAGATGTTGCAGAGACACAGATAACTGTGTGCTAAGTGAAGTGTGTGTGTGTGTGTTGAATCGCAGGCTGGACTCGGTGAACTGCAAGCGTGTGAATCTGGGTGGAGGTCAGGCCGCCTCGTATCTCCAGAGACTCCTGCAGCTGAAATACCCTGCGAACCAGCCCTCGCTCACACTGAGCCGCATGGAGGAGCTCCTGCACAGACACAGCTACATCGCCCCGGACTACCAGCAGGGTGAGCACACACACACACACACACACACACACACACACACACACACACACACACACACACACACACACACTGAGCCGCATGGAGGAGCTCCTGCACACACACAGCTACATCGCCCCGGACTACCAGCAGGGTGAGCACACACACACACACACACACACACACACACACACACACACACACACACACTGAGCCGCATGGAGGAGCTCCTGCACACACACAGCTACATCCCCCGGACTACCAGCAGGGTGAGCTCACACACACACACACACACACGTTACTGCACACCGCTACATCGCCCCGGACTACCAGCAGGGTGAGCACACACACACACACACACACACTGAGCCGCATGGAGGAGCTCCTGCACACACACAGCTACATCCCCCGGACTACCAGTAGGGTGAGCTCACACACACACACACACACACACACACACACACGTTACTGCACAGCTACATTGCCCCGGACTACCAGCAGGGTGAGCTCACACACACACACACACACACACACACACACGTTACTGCACAGCTACATCGCCCCGGACTACCAGCAGGGTGAGCACACACACACACACACACACACACACACACACACACACACACACTGAGCCGCATGGAGGAGCTCCTGCACACACACAGCTACATCGCCCCGGACTACCAGCAGGGTGAGCACACACACACACACACACACACACACACACACACACACACACACACACACACTGAGCCGCATGGAGGAGCTCCTGCACACACACAGCTACATCCCCCGGACTACCAGTAGGGTGAGCTCACACACACACACACACACACACACACACACACACACACGTTACTGCACAGCTACATTGCCCCGGACTACCAGCAGGGTGAGCTCACACACACACACACACGTTACTGCACAGCTACATCGCCCCGGACTACCAGCAGGGTGAGCACACACACACACACACACACACACACACACACACACACTGAGCCGCATGGAGGAGCTCCTGCACACACACAGCTACATCGCCCCGGACTACCAGCAGGGTGAGCACACACACACACACACACACACACACACACACACACACACACACACACACTGAGCCGCATGGAGGAGCTCCTGCACACACACAGCTACATCCCCCGGACTACCAGCAGGGTGAGCTCACACACACACACACACACACGTTACTGCACACCGCTACATCGCCCCGGACTACCAGCAGGGTGAGCACACACACACACACACACACACGTTACTGCACACCGCTACATCGCCCCGGACTACCAGCAGGGTGAGCTCACATGTATTACAGAACAAAACCGAGGCACAGCTCAATCATTTTGACGTTCATTAGAAGAGAATGTTTTCAACAGTTTGTGGGTTGTATTGCTTTAATAGGAATCAGTGTGTTTAATCGAGATCACAATCTTTTAATCTTTTTGGACGAATAACCGTGCAGCTCTATTTTGCTGAATCACTATTTTGGGCTTGAGTCAACCTCGAGTGTGTCTGAACTGCATTAATGCTTCCATAAACTGTGTGGCAGAGCTGGATAACTGGCGCAGTCCTGTGTTTTACGAGCGGGAGGTCCACCGCGTGCAGCTGCCGTTTACAGGGAGAGCAGCGGGTGTGTGTGTGAGCGCGGAGGAGAGGAACGAGAGGAAAGCTCAACAGCTCCGCAGACTGCAGGAGATCAACAGCCGTCGCAGAGAAGAGAAGCTGCAGGAGGACCAGAGGCGGCTGGAGACACTGCTGTCGGTGCAGGTACACGCACCACACGCACGCACACACACACACACACACACACACACACACACAACACACACACACACACACACACACACACTGACTGTGCTGTGCCGCAGGAGCTGCTGGATGACGGGTCACTGGAGCTGTTTCACACACACACACACACACAAACACACACACACACACACACACACACACACACACACACACACACACACACACTGACTCTGCTGTGCCGCGCCGCTGGAGCTGCTGGAGGACGGGTCACTGGAGCTGTTTCACACACACACATACACACACACACACACACACACACACACACACACACACACACTGACTCTGCTGTGCCGCGCCGCTGGAGCTGCTGGAGGACGGGTCACTGGAGCTGTTTCACACACACACATACACACATACATACACACACACACACACACACACACACACACACACTGACTCTGCTGTGCCGCAGGAGCTGCTGGAGGACGGGTCACTGGAGCTGTTACACACACACACACACACACACACACACACACACACACACACTGACTGTGCTGTGCCGCAGGAGCTGCTGGAGGACGGGTCACTGGAGCTGTTACACACACACACACACACACACACACACACACACACACACACTGACTGTGCTGTGCCGCAGGAGCTGCTGGAGGACGGGTCACTGGAGCTGTTTCACAGGAGTCTGGTGGAGCTGAACATGGACTCGGCCGAGGAGCTCCAGTCGTACATCCAGAAGCTCAGCGTGAGTGTGGAGCAGCAGCGGCTCCTGAAGCCCGAGGTGTGTTCATCACGAGGAGGAATATACTCAACACTTTATTATTACATAGATCACTCAAACTCCTAATAATTGCTTATTAATAGTTAGGAAGGTAGTTGTTACGTTTATATTTTGGGTAGAATTAAATTATAATTCCGGTATTTAGCACTTTGAGTCTATTTTCTAGTCTGTTTTGGATGAACTAGAGTGGTGGACACAGAAATGTTGACGATGGGTCCGAGCGAAAAGACTACAACCAAATGTAAACACACCCTTTTCCGTTTCCGGTAGCGCAGTAATATCAACCAGCACTGAGGCTCCAACAGACATCAATGGAATTTTAAAAAATGGCAAATAAAACACGACAGAAACTGTATTTCGCTACGCTACTTGTTTTTAATCAACGAACACCACTAACCACTCGGTGAGTGTCACAGTTTTGAAAACGAACGTTGGGTTGTTTTAAGCACATGTTTGTGCATGCCCATAGACAGCCACTCTGAAGCGCTCAGAGGCGATTCTAAAAGAGTCAAAAAGTCGAGACAGGACCCATCGTCAACATTTCTGTGTCCACCACTCTAGTTCATCCAAAACACACTAGAAAACAGACCAATCAACCAATGGTGCGACCACCGAAACCGAAAATTCTTGGGACAGCAGCATGTCCAAATTTTAATCTTAACCGTTCTATTTCATCAGAAACGATCTTGAAACAGGGCTTTAAATGTAAAATACCGAACTTACCCTTTAAGACATTCACATTGAAGGTTTATATATTTAGTGCATAGAAACTTTATTTCCTGTGTTCTTATTCTCAACATTTGCTGCAAACGTTTGCATTCTGCCAATGTGGCATTAGTTTTATCAGCACAAAATTAAAGGCAGTATTGGACGTACTGTCATGATGTATAAATGCTGTATTTTTATTTTTAAATGATATGTAATAAGTATACATTTCTTATTGCTTTCTTTTTTGACTTTGCTGTGACCGTAACTTTTGGAATCATTTATAAAAGCGTTTCATGCAGCGTTTAAAGCGGTCGTGACACGAGGAATCAATATATCGCATCAAAACTAGTGTTTCTGGCAGAATCAAAAATGATTTTTTGAGCAAACAAAATGCAACATACAAAAGCATCAAATAAAATGTGCAAGGAATTAAAAAGGCATGCCATGACCCCTTTGAAAGCTGACCTGGTGTTCTGTGCTTGAGCAGTTGTTGGGTCAGACGGCAGAGGTGGAGCCGCCCACAGATGAAGGGAACGAGATAGAGACGGACTTAAACGAGGAGAACGAGGAGCCCTGCCGAACTACCAGTGCAAACCAGGTAATCCAATGAATGTCTTTAACACTTTATATGACAGTGTCCTTATTACATACGTTGCATGTGCTTACCATAGTAATAACAGTGAATGATGCATAATTACATGCAACTAACCCTCAACCAAACCCTAACCCTATTTTAAGTTCACGTAGTTGCTTACAGTTTTTTACAGTCGCTAGGACACATTTCTCAATACTTGGGTCACTTTTCTTCACTCTTCACACAGTGAGCACAACAGAAGTATATGTGGATAAACTGAGGATCATTTATCAGTGCTTCGGCACAAAATGCATCAATGACTACATCTTTCAGATTACAGTAATTCTTTTCTCACTTCAACACAACAACCGCCAGATCTCTGTGTATTACAGGCAGAGCTGCACATGCTTACACACGGTTATCAACACTGGTAAACTTAAGTTCAAAACAATAACATAATACAAAACTGAATATGACAGCAATTTGCCACATTTCTACAGTATTGTAAAAAATATATTTCGAATCTAAAAATGAAATGCTATAAAAACAATTGGAGCAACCACAGCTGATTCCTATTGTATCTGTATCGGTGGATGGTGTGTTTATAAATTATTATCTTTTGGAATTACTCGATGCAGATGCTTCAATATATTTTATGTTTTTTTTTTTTTGCCCAATGTCTGAAAGTAGAGAGGTGTTCTTGTTTTACTGAAGAACACATTGTGTAATGCTCCTGTTGTTAGTGTTTTTTAGGTCATTGTTTTGTGGGTGATAAAGTGTGTTTGTGTCTGTCAGCCTTTGCTAGTGTGATGAAGAATGTGTTGATTTGAGACATGATGAAGTGATTTGGTCGTTTTAGTGCATTTTGAATGTGAAATGAACTGCTGTGCCGAGCTGAAAGCTGGTTTGGAGAACTGTGTGAAGAGTTTTGAAAAAGTGACTTAAGTATTGAAAAATGGGTCCTAGCGACTGTAAAAAAACTCTAATATTACTCGGAACTTAAATATAAAATTCACTTTTACAATGACACCTTAAAATAAAGTGTAACCGACATCTTTTACAGTCTACTGTTACTACTGGTCACCGTGATTTTGCCAAGACATGTTCCTGGATCAACGTATTTTGTTGATCCTGGATCAACATTCCTGTCCCAAAATGTAGTCCTTACCCAATCCCTACCTCTAAACCTAACCCTACCCATAACTTTTCTCTAAAATCAGAGGGTAATGATAGGTGAATAACACTGATGTTTAAGTACTTCACCCTGGTTCTAAGCCTAAACTTGACATAAACTGTAAACTTTTCCCTCAAATCTGATTGGTTGATTGGAAAGTTGTTCCAGGATCAACAACGATGTTGATCCTGGATCATGTGGTACTTGGCGAAATCACGTTCACCTGTTGGGTCTCATGAGCACAGCAAGACATGTTCACTGCGCTTGTGTTCTTGTGTCCTCTGGTCTTGATTTTACTCTCTATGTTGTCTGGAAGCCGATGTTCAACATGGCGGAGTATCATCAGCTGTTTGTGGGCACGGAGCGGCTGCGCGTGCCGGAGATCCTGTTCCAGCCGTCGCTGATTGGAGAGGAGCAGATGGGCCTGACGGAGACGCTGCAGTTCGTCCTGGAGCAGTGAGTCATCACATAAACAGCTTCTACTTACTGTATTAATAACAGTAAATTATACATATTTCAGGGTTCCCATAGGTCCTTGAAATCCTTAAAAGTTTGTGAATCTGAAAAAAAAAAAAAATCAAGGCCCTGGGAAGTTTTTGAAAATAAACACGCATAGATACAAGTCCTTGTATTGAAAGTGCTTGAATTTATTTTGAGCAAGACGTTTTCTGGAATAAATTCCATATTATTCGCTCCGCTCCGCTAATGTGTTATTTCACCAACACTTCGTGGCCTATGCACACTAGCTTGCTTGATTTACGCTAGTTACGTGCATTTATGCATTGCGTTAAAGGTACAATATGCAGGATTTTTGCAGTAAAATATCCAAAAACCACTAGGCCAATCTTATATATTTTGTTTAGTTGATTACTTACAATATCCCAAATGTTTCCAACTATTTGTAAATCGTGATAAAAATGTGATTTTAACCAAGGAAACGGGGCGTGAGCAGCGGTGAGGAGTCGCCAGTCAATGGCGTCATATCTGCGTTACTTCCGGTTTCCACCAAGTTTGACCTCGTACTGCAATAGTAACTATGCCGACAGACGTCCACAACTGGGTTACGCCTAGCAGGACGCTCACGCTGTTGTTGTTTTGTTCAAACATTATGGACATGGCAAGCAGACTTTGAGACAAAAAGAGACTAAAACGAAGATCAACATGTTTCGAGATGCGAGAGCTCCACGTCCGCGACTAACTTCCACTCGACAGAGAAGCGAGTGTTGCATGTACTTTATTAGACAGGAGAGCAAATGTTCATAAAACTAATCAATGTTATTTAGTTCAACATGATGAAATGTTAGAATATGATCTGTATGTTATTCTAATGTTGATCTAGCTTACTTAGTCTCATACAGCCAACAAACAACCCAACTAACAACACTCAAATGCGTTTAGTGTGATAGTGTAACTGTTAGAGCGAGTGAAACAGCGCTGCGTTACCTCAAGTTTAACTCCTCTAATAAACTGATCTGTGTGAGTATTAATTCAGCACTTGCGTGTAGTTCGGTAGAATGAAATGTCCTTATTCCTTTATATCCGCGGGACTGGCGTTGCGTGTGGCGCTGGTGTACGTCTAGCAATCGCTCCTGCTTCACCACAGTCATGTTAAAAAACATCAGTGTATTCACTCATCCATAAAAGATCCATCAGCTTGACGACAAGATCCATAATTCAGCTTAATGCGGAATAAACGTCATAAATATACGCCTTTGTTATTGTAAGAGGTTAGTGACCCCTGGTGGTGAAAAATCCTGCATATTGTACCTTTAAGTGTTTCATGCGTGAGGTACTTTGTGTTGTACGTTGCCATGACGTTCAAGCACACGAAACTACTACGATGGTATCTCAACGTGTGTTGTTTAACACAGCAGTCCTTGGGTATTGGACCTGGAAAGTCCTTGAATTTGAACTTAACCAAAGTATGGGAACCCTGGGGCAGATAATTGTGCCTCAGCAAAACTGATTAAAACATGATCCATTATTCACACGCTATATGCACTCGTCAGGATTAAGGCCTCGATATACTTCAAGTGAAATTGAAGAATGTGACATAATTTCAAACAAAATCTGGCCAAAAATGCTTGTTTGGAGTTTGTTTCTGGAAAAGTTGGCTCCGGCTGGGAAACTCCTTCGAACTATTGGTCTGTGGTGATGATGTAATCGGCTCTGTGGCTCCGCCCTCTTCATCTTCTCCGGTTCGTTTATTCTGGTTAGTCCGGCGAGGTCAGACGCGAGTGAAAACATGAACACACTAACATTTCCACATCACTGTGGTCAGATGCTTTCTGAACGGCTGTTTTCTCACCGCTCTTATTTTTGTTGAGGGTTTTTTAAAATTGAGAGGATAGTGTGCAGCACATTTACAGTGGTGTGAAAAAGTGTTTGCCCCCTTCCTCATTTCCTGTTCCTTTGCATGTTTGTCACACTTAAGTGTTTCGGAACATCAAACCAATTTAAACAATAGTCAAGGACAACACAAGTAAACACAAAATGCAATTTGTAAATGAAGGTGTTTATTATTAAAGGTGAAAAAAAAACCAAACCATCTTGGCCCTGTGTGAAAAAGTGATTGCCCCCCTTGTTAAAACATACTATAACTGTGGTTGTCCACACCTGAGTTCAATTTCTCTAGCCACACCCAGGCCTGATTATTGCCACACCTGTTCACAATCAAGGCATCACCTAAATAGGAGCTGCTTGACACAGTAAGGTCCACCAGAAGATCCTTAAAAGCTACACATCATGCCGAGACCCAAAGAAATTCAGGAACAATTGAGAAAGTAAGTAATTGAGATCTATCAGTCTGGAAAGGGTTATAAAGCCATTTCCAAAGCTTTGGGAATCCAGCGAACCACAGTGAGAGCCATTATCCACAAATGGCGAAGACATGGAACAGTGGTGAACCTTCCCAGGAGTGGCCGGCCGCCCAAAATTACCCCAAGAGCGCAGCGACGACTCATCCAAGAAGTCACAAAAGACCCCACAACAACGTCCAAAGAACTGCAGGCCTCACTTGCCTCAGTTAAGGTCAGCGTTCATGCCTCCACCACCAGGAAAAGACTGGGCAAAAATGGCTGAAGGAGAATGTCCGACCATCTGTTCGTGTACTCAAGCTGAAACGAACTTGGGTTCTGCAGCAGGACAATGATCCTAAACACACCAGCAAGTCCACCACCGAATGGCTGAAGAAAAACAAAATGAAGACTTTGGAGTGGCCTAGCCAAAGTCCTGACCTGAATCCTATTGAGATGATGTGGTATGACCTTAAAAAGGCCGTTCATGCTCGAAAACCCTCTAATGTAACTGAATTAGGACAATTCAGCAAAGATGAGTGGGCCAAAATTCCTCCAGGACGCTGTAAAAGCCTCATTGCACGTTATCGCAAACGCTTGTTTGCAGTTGTTGCTGCTAAGGGTGGCCCAACCAGTTATTAGGTTTAGGGGGCAATCACTTTTTCACACAGGGCCATGATGGTTTGGATTTTTTTTTCACCTTTAATAATAAACACCTTCATTTACAAATTGCATTTTGTGTTTACTTGTGTTGTCCTTGACTATTGTTTAAATTGGTTTGATGTTCCGAAACACTTAAGTGTGACAAACATGCAAAGGAACAGGAAATGAGGAAGGGGGCAAACACTTTTTCACACCACTGTACATATTCATGAATATGAATAATAAATCTTGGTTGTGAATGTGTATTTAATTACACATTGTCATTAACAGTTGTTCAATAAATAATGCAAGTCTCTCGAACCTCAATATATCACTGTAAAGGTTGCCAGTTCGGTTTAACCCTCAGAGACCTAAGGGTATTTTTACAATAAATTTTCCGTCTGGTGTTATTAACTAAAAAAGCTTGTAAAACATCAACCCTTTTGTGCACAGACAATTGACACACCTCTTTTTTTTCAGGACAAATTGAACTTTCAGCATATTTGTGTTACATTGATGTCACCTGAATGTAAAATAAGTTATGGGACCATAAAGACAAATGAAAAAATTAATCGGAAATTGAATCACTCAAATATTTATTGAAATCACACACAAATAAATAAAAGCTAAGCAAATTTCCTCTGGAAAACAGTTTGTTCATGTCTTTGGAGTCCTGGAGCACAGGAATAAACATTATAACTTGTACAGAACCAAAACTATTTACATTTTTCCAAAATAAGTCCAGGCGTTTTCATGAAATTCACTGGTGCCAAGCCTCAAAACAGTTCCTAGTATCAGCAATCACAAAGAGGGCCACATCACAGGCTTTGCATTTCTATTTTATTTATTATTTTATTTATTATATTCTTTTTATACTACATTTATACTACTATAATACTTTTTACAGTAAATAAATAAATGGCACTTCAGCTGGGTCTGTCCTGGTAATCTAGTTCCACATCTGTCAAAAAGCTCTGTTCTCCTGAAAATCTATCATCCTTCATGGCAAAAAAGGCCAGCGCTGATATAAATCAATGTCTCTGTGATTCTCTGTGAAACCTGCGTCTCCGTGCGTATCTCTCTCTCTCCCTCCCTCCCTTGGAGAGAGCGCATTGCGCAATGACCCAGTGACGCACCCAATGTTTACGACGGATCAGCCTGTAATTGGTCAAAAACCATCACGTGATATCCACAATGGCAGCTTGCATCGAGCTAGCGGCAAATATGACGGAATATTTATAGATTATGGACTTCAAGTGTATCAAAGTTGGATATAAACGTTTGGATTTATTGCTGAAAAACTCCGAAAGGATGCACAAGTTCCAGGCTGGATAGAAAACCTTCTGTAAAGGCTAGAAAGACACCAAAGACACCCCCGTGATGGCTAGCTCGTTAGCTTCCTGCTGGAAAAAACGGTAAGAAAATCGATACATCTGTCATTTAGTAATATCAAAATTTCTCGGAGGTGATTTGTGGCGTCGTCGACGATGCCGTCGGGCTCAGAGGGTTAAACCGGACATAACTGAAACATTTAAAGTTCAGTGATGTCATTAGTTGTGAGCTCTGTAATTCAAGTTCATTGTTGTTTGGGGAATCATTAAAAAGGTGTGTGTGTGTGTGTGTGGTGTGTGTGTGTGTGTGTGTGTGTGTGTGTGTGTGTGTGTGTGTGTGTGTGTGTGTGTGTGTGTGTGTGTGTGTGTGTGTGTGTGTGTGTGTGTGTACTAGGTACCCTCCGGAACAGCAGGAGGCGCTGGTGAAGAATGTGTTTCTGACTGGAGGAAACCTGCAGTATCCTGGACTGAAAGAAAGAGTGCAACGAGACCTGCTCGCCATCAGACCCTTCCAGTCACACTTTAAGGTCTAAACATCAGTCTCAACTGCTTGAATCATTCAAAATGTGACCAAAAACAAGTGTATAACGTAACACAGGGTCATGGTAAATTGAGGTAAATGAAGTCATTATGGAATATTCTTTTGCACATTAAGGCCCTTTCCCAAGTCGGATATTTTGGGACATGGTTTATCATGAAGAAAGATTGAATAGAAACAGTGGATGCAGATTCACATATTGGAGCATTTGATGGAACTAATGCACTGGAAATGGCTTAGAAGACTAAAAATCACTGTCAGTAGTGAAGATATGTTCATGAACCCTTTAAACTACAGACACGTGTGTCGTGGCTGTGTGGAAAATCACTCTGGAAGTCTTGGGTTTTGATGCCACAGAATAGACTTTGTTATCAGAGATATAAAGCAGATATGCAGAGCAACTATAGAGTCTGACTTTGCATCTGCTTATACACATATGATCTACTTAAAGGCCTGGTCAATACATACAATGGATATATTATTATTGATTATACCTGATTAATTTATATTCTGATTAATAAAAATGTTCCACATCTGTGATTAGCGAGTTGCTGCATAAACATACAAATTATTAACATTTTGTAATAAATGTGAAAGTTTATTTGCAGTCTGCATTACATTGTGCCTGTGGTTTACATCCAGGATGTCACTCTCCACTCATATCCTCATATAGATGGTGTCATTTACCACATCCATCAAAAGCGGGCCATCGGCTGTGGTTTTTCTTTTTTGCACTGCGTTTGGTGTGAAAGAACCTTTATTCACAATTCTTAAAGCTGTCCATTAACCAGCCTTGAGGAAGTTCCATTAAATGTGTTTTTTTTTCCAAAAGTTCCATAAATACTTTCGGTGTGACCAATGTAAAAGCATCTGGCACACTTTCCCCCAAAATTACCACTTTAATTGTTTAATAATTAATAGCTAACAAAAAAGTCACATGAGTTTTATACATTGGAATTTGATAAACTTTGGGATATTTACATCATTAACTTGTATGTATTTGTCTGGCAGGTGTCTCTGGCGAGTCGGCCGGCTCTGGACGCTTGGTTCGGGGCTCGTGATTGGGCGCTCAGGAACCCTGCTGAAGATCAGGGCTGGATCAGCCGGCAGGATTATGAGGAGAACGGAGGGGAATATCTGAGAGAACACTGTGCTTCAAACACCTTCATACCCATGAAACTCAATAAACCCACATCAGCCGCCAAACACACACTCATGGGAAAACTGGCGACGGACACAAGCCTTCCGGACACCATCAGCAATGACAACGACAATGACATCTCCCTGTCTTAGTGACACGTGGAGTTCTGGACAACATTTTACACATCAGTTTGAAGTCTGTTTGTACAGTTGAGATGTATATTTGACTAAATAATATTAGTGACCAAATTTGTACAAATGAAAGCCTTGTTCTCACTGTATGAGTTCGGCTGTCTGAGAGATATGTTGAGAATGCTAAAAGATTCCTCTGATTCCAGAACATAATCTGTAGTCTTTGATCATGTAGTTTGAGATGTTCACCGACTGCAGATTTAAAAGTGCAAAGCGTGGTATGGCGGAATAAGTCCCGCTTTCTAAATAAAAGACCCAGTTGTCCATTGGTAAATCTCTGGTTGCCATAGAAACATGACACGCTTGAGACTACACATGAGCGTTAGCTGGAGCAACCTGAAATATGAGCTTTTTAACGTAAAGAAAAGAAGATTTACGCAACTTTGAGTTGTTAGTTGCAATTTTCTGTGGGGTCCAGTCAGGTCTGTGTGTGCTTGCCAGGTTCTGGTCTAGCTGTCAAATAATAGATGGGTCCAGGTCATTTTCGTGTAGCACATTTATGGGTCTCTTTGGGTTCAAGTACACATTTTTGGAGCCGTGAATACCTCTAATTGAGACACTCAAGCAAGGTATACCCAGGCCAAATCTGACGTCAAACACAGCGGATAACGACGCACACTCTGACGTCGCAAGGGAAAAACCCCGGTTTCACTCTCTACACGACAACACTGTAACCGGCGTTTCTGAAAATCAGTGACCTGATACTGCGTTTTCGTGTGAACAAATGGCCGAACCGCGTAAAAAATCACGTTATAAAAATACCTGTGTCCGTGTGGACAGGGCGTCAGTCTAGTTCTGTAGGCTACACAATCATGGGGAAGATTGCTGACTTGACAGCTGTCCAAAAGACGACCATTGACATCTTGCACAAGGAGGGCAAAACACAAAAGGTCATTGCTAAAGATGCTGGCTGTTCACAGAGCTCTGTGTCCAAGCACATTAATTGAGAGGCGAAGGGAAGGAAAAGATGTGGTAGAAAAAAAAGTGTACAAACAATAGGGATAACCGCACCCTGGAGAGGATTGTGAAACAAAAATTCCTTGTGTCAAGCCACTTTTGAACAAAAAACAGCGTCAGAAGCGTCTCGCCTGGGCTAAAGACAAAAAGGACTGGACTGCTGCTGAGTGGTCCAAAGTTATGTTCTCTGATGAAAGTAAATGTTGCATTTCCTTTGGAAATCAAGGTCCCAGAGTCTGGAGGAAGAGAGGAGAAGCACAGAATCCACGTCGCTGGAAGTCCAGTGTAAAGTTTCCACAGTCAGTGATGGTTTGGGGTGCCATGTCATCTGCTGGTGTCGGTCCACTGTTTTCTGAGGTCCAAGGTCAACGCAGCCGTCTACCAGGAAGTTTTAGAGCACTTCCTGCTGCTGACCAACTTTATGGAGATGCAGATTTCATTTTCCAACAGGACTTGGCACCTGCACACAGTGCCAAAGCTACCAGTACCAGGTTTAAGGACCATGGTATCCCTGTTCTTAATTGGCCAGCAAACTCGCCTGGCCTAAACCCTATAGAAAATCTATGAGGTATTGTGAAGAGGAAGATGCGATAACAATGCAGAAGAGCTGAAGGCCACTATCAGAGCAACCTGGGCTCTCATAACACCTGAGCAGTGCCACAGACTGATCGACTCCATGCCACGCCGCATTGCTGCAGTAATTCAGGCAAAAGGAGCGGCAACTAAGTATTGAGTGCTGTACATGCTCATACTTTTCATGTTCATACTTTCCAGTTGGCCAACATTTCTAAAAATCTTTTTTTTGTATTGGTCTTAAGTAATATTCTAATTTTTGGAGATACTGAATTTGGGATTTTCATTAGTTGTCAGTTTTTTAATCCTCACAATTAAATTAAACAAACATTTGAAATATATCAGGCTGTGTGTAATGAATGAATATAATATCCAAGTTTCACTTTTTGAATGGAATTTCTGAAATAAATCAACTTTTTGATGATATTCTAATTATATGACCAGCACCTGTATATCTTATCAGAATGTGTAGGCGGCCACCAGAGGGAGCCAAATCACTACCGACTGCAGAGCCGTAATTCACAAAGGGGAAACCCGATACTAAGATTAGTATAAAACCAGTGCTGGATTTTATTCAGCTTCTCATTACCCTGGTTCCAACACCTGTAGTGGAGGTGTAAGAGGGAAGAGGAGAGATGTTACTTCTCATCAGCATTCAGGTCTTTACCAAAGCGCTTTTTATTAATCACTTCCCTGAGAACCTGCCACTTCTTCTTTGCCTCTCACCTCCTCTGCGCTCTTCTCCTAGAGGGAGGATAATCCATGGTTATCAAGAACATTCCAGGTCCAACACGATTTTCTATCTCAAGAGTCCACAACATGCACTCAGTTTTTGAACTTTATTTACAAACAACAGAGAAGGTTATCCTGGATATGACCAATCTGGAGGGAATCTGGAAGATTGCTACTTTAAGCAGGAGTGTACAGATCAAAGGAAGAGGCAACTGACGGTTTATGGAGTCCAGAATGTGGAAGGCCAATATTTCTCTCCTCAATGTCTCTGGAAAGATTACACAATTTCTCTGGTCATTCGCTTTGATGACAGACCCAGTTGATGTGAGAGGGACAAATAAGCGGCAATCAGAGATGTGTGGAATAAATGAGTAGAAATTCTCATCTTTGTAATCCTGAACCACACCTTACAGTGGATGAACGCCTCGTACCATTCAGAGGACGCTGTCCTTTTCGTCAGTATATTCCAAAAAAGCTAGCCAAATATGGCATCAAAGTATGGGCAGCCTGTGATGCCAAATCCAGCTATGCCTGGAAAATGCAGATTTACACAAGCAAGCTATCAGGTGGAGCACCTGAGAGAAAGCGGGGGGTTGGTTCTCTAAATGAGACACACTTTTAGACATACACTCGCTAACTTCCCTAAGCACTTCCCCTCGTGGGAATCCCCACCGCCAATAAGAAAATATTTTCATGATATGTTCAACTGATGTTATCACAACTTTTTTTTCTTTTTTCAAATCAAATTAGATTATTAATGTTGTTCGATAACATACTGTTTTTAGTTTCTGTTGATTAAATGAATCTCCATTGTATTAACTCAATTTTAAGGCAACGAGGTAACTTAATTGTTTAAGTTAAACCAACAATATAATGATTACAGCAAATTCCAAGTGATCAAGGGCTTAGGACGTTACATTTAACCAATAAAGCTAAGTGGTTTCTTAAGTTTGATAATTAATCTGCTATGTCATGTTTATGACAGGTTGTGTTGTCTTAGTAATGTCAAGTTGTCACAAAGACATCTCAAACAATGTCATATTTGCATTAAAAATGTCATAATTGAGCGAACTACACTTAATGACAGTTGTCATAAACGTGCATAAAACCTCCTTCATATTTATGACATGTGTCATGTCAGTCTTATGCACACCCCTTCAAGTAAAGTGTTACCGGTACTTCTTAATTATTCTTCTTGCATCTTAATTAGTAGATAATTAGTTCTTTAGGAGGTATGGCATTTATAAAAGGAGCCTAGAACTGGACTGAACGCTAAAGGAGCTGGACTGTGACCATTCAACCTCTCACTGTGGTACTGAAATGCTCAGATAAATACCACGCACCAAAGAAAAGAATCAGCTAAATCAAATCTCACTTATCAATGTCAGAACACATCCCATGAACAGTGAATACAATTACAAATGTCCATACACTGCTATAGAAGTCGCTATGAAAACGGAAGGATCAGTAAACGACGTCTATTTAAGTGCTCAGTTCATCCAGTGAGCAATCGTTAAACGCAAAGAATGCATCCAGTCAACAAAATATATATAACATTGTTCTAGTGGTTTTTGTATATTTTAATCCAAAAATCTTACATATAGTGCCTTTAAACCCAGTTCTCAGCACTTTGTCACTGCATGTCGCCAGTGCCTGGTGTTTAGGTCCTAAGTAACATTTATGATTAACATTCACGGATGTCATTCTCTTTTGGTGACATGAAATATGTTTTCCTTTTTTACATTTTAAATTTACATTTTGGAGGGAAAATGTTATATGAAAGGAATCAGTGGATACATGTATAATATATTAAAGAAAACAATCACTGAGTATTTCCCTGATTGACAGTAGCTATCATGTCAAACTGAAACTCACAATAAAGAATATTATTAAAGGGATAGTTCACTTTGAAATAAATTTTTGATATGTTTTAGCTTACCTCCAGTGCATCCAAGATGTAGGTGTCTTTGTTTCCACAGTATCTTCAATTTTGATAATTTTAGGTAAAACCGTTGTTGTCTGTCAGTCATACAATGGAGGTGAAGGGGAACCACCTCAAAGAGCATTAAAAATTAAACATTATTTAATGAATCGTAAATGTAAGTACACATTGATGCCATAAGACACGAAACGAGGGGTTTTTGTGAGAAAACGAACAGTATTTATATCTTTTTTACCTCGTGTAAGCATATCCACGTCCAACTGATCTGAGAGCAGGGCGCTTCGGTCTGCGCATGCGTACGGCGTTCGCCCCGGAAGGGCTCCCTCGCGCGTGTTTACGTCAAGAGAACGTCTATATGTTGGTATATAGAAATCGTCTTCCATTGCGATCCTGTATATCTAAATATGTTTAGATCTTCACAGTGTAAGGTAAAACTTCTGAAATCTCTGCGTAAACAATGAGTGACGTAAACACGCGCGAGCGAGCCCTTCCGGGGCATTCCGGCGAACGCCGTACGCATGCGCAGACCGAAGCGCCCTGCTCTCAGATCAGTTGGACGTGGATATGCTTACACGAGGTAAAAAAGATATAAATACTGTTCGTTTTCTCACAAAAACCCCTCGTTTCGTGTCTTAGGGCATCAATGTGTACTTACATTTACGATTCATTAAATAATGTTTAATTTTTAATGCTCTTTGAGGTGGTTCCCCTTCACCTCCATTGTATGACTGACAGACAACAACGGTTTTACCTAAAATTATCAAAATTGAAGATACTGTGGAAACAAAGACACCTACATCTTGGATGCACTGGAGGTAAGCTAAAACATATCAAAAAATAATTTCAAAGTGAACTATCCCTTTAAATGTCATTTCAGATCAACTTACCATCTCTGAGACCCTTCTCTGACAGAAGAGCTTTTAATGCAGGATAATCTGCATGTGTGTATGTTAATATCATCAGGAAATAAATGACCAGCTGCATCCTTACACTCCTGCTGTGTACGACAAAATATAGTACATGTGTTTAACCTGTTTGTGTTTTTACTTTTCACTGCAATTAAATAAAAAAAATCACATTTGGTACATCAATGTATTATTGCAATTACTGAATGTCCATTTTGCTTGAATTTTAGTGTTAATTCACACACACACACACACACACAGTTTTTATGTATTTATTTTATTTTTGTTGTGTTCAACCTTCTCTGCATCCAAACAATTAAGGCAGTTCTGAAGGCGGAAGGGGGTCAAACAGTATACCAGCGCCACACGCTACGCGAGTCCCGCGGATATAAAAGAATATGGACATTTCATTCTACCCAACTACACGCAAGTGCTGAATTAATACTCACACAGGTCAGTTTATTAGAGGAATGAAGCTTGAGGAAACGCAGCGCTGTTTCACTCGCTCTAACAGTTACACTATCACACTAAACGCATTTGAGTGAGTTGAATGTTGTTAGTTGGGTTGTTTGTTGGATGTATGAGACTAAGTAAGCTAGATCAACATTAGAATAACATACAGATCATATTCTAACATTTCATCATGTTGAACTAAATAACATTGATTAGTTTTATGTACATTTGCTCCCCTGTCTAATAAAGTACATGAACACTCGCGCCTCTGTCGAGTGGAAGTTAGTCGCGGACGTGGAGCTCTCGCATCTCGAAACATGTTGATCTTCGCTTTAGTCTCTTTCTGTCTCAAAGTCTGCTTGCCATGTCCATAATGTTTGAACAAAACAACAACAGCGTGAGCGTCATGCTAGCATAACCCAGTCCCTGCTGAAACCAGTTTCCCACTGTTTAGTTTTTGTTTTGAATTGAATTCATAAGTTACCAGTCTGAATTGGATGTGGTGTGCCATAATGTTGACTACTATATGTATATAATATGTATATACCAGTATGTTGACTGATGGGATATACAGAGCTTTTTTAAATGTATTTCTGGGGCGTTGCTGGATTATTGCTTAAACCGCCTATTGGATGGTCCAGCACTGTTTATGAGTTACTCAGATGTGCCGGCATTATATCTTAAATGTCTGTTTCTAGTTACCACATTTCTCTAATATCCAGTTTGCCATCTCTTCTCATGATGCTATTTCAAAGCAAACACACACTGAGTTAAACCATAATAATGGTGTCAATGACAAAAAAGTTAAACATCTGAAAATTCATTACATGATAAATAACTGAAAGTGAAATAAATGCAAATTTGCATGAATAAAAAAGGCAGAGGGTAAAATAGTTACAGACTAACATTGTTTGTCAAACCAGACTGATCTCATGAAATAGCGTATGTATAACACGCCAATTCGTATTTCCATTTCTGGCATGCTATCAACACGCATAATCGCTTTTCAGCGTGTTTATGAATGCCATTGACTTAAAGTCGGCATGAAACGGAAGTTGAGATTGTCATTTTTTCCTTGCTGTGACGTATATTCGAGTGAAACGGCTTCTGAAATTTGAAAAAATGTAGGGCGGGGCTTGATTCCGTCCTTCGGGAATTGATTGGATCGTTGGAGGACACTGACACTGACAGGTTCTCTGAGAGGCTGTGCTCCGATAGCCGCACCCTCATCGGCTCTGGCCGCACCCTTTCGCCATTGCACGTGACCGGAAGAAAAGAGAGGTCGTTTCGAGGGGGAGGGAAGGGTAATGTATTTGATTAAAGATTATAAGGGTACATGAATTTTAAAAAAATAATGAAGTGCACAGATAAATCATTTATAATAAACACTACAATATTACATATAAAAAGAAGATTTGTCAAATTTGATTTCATGCCGACTTTAACGTTACATTACTGTATATATAAATATATGACCTACCCCAACCCCGTCCCTAAACCTACCCATCACTGGGGTTAATACCATTTATGAGTCTTCCCCTACCATCCTAGGACAAAAAATATCACTCGCCCGATGTAGATCTAGGTTTTTCTTCGTTTCGCTCGGACATTTAAAGTAACACCAGGTAAAATTTAACTTTTGCTCTCGGGGTCCCCCCTACAGTTGGGAAACAGTATTGTCCTCTACTTACTGTCGTAAACCGTCATGAATGTAGCACATGCATTTGTTGACAACCATGATAGCCATGAACACTGTAGGAGGAGGTCACATGCAGCTGTTCTGCTTGTGTCGCGTGTGAAATGTCTTCATCCCAGGTACAGTGGCATATATTTCAGCATGTCATATGAATATAATTTCATGGGTTTTATTTATTTTTTTCTAACGACAAATGATAGCGATGCTTACGTTTATAAGCCAGCGTCATTATAGTAGCCTAGTCTAGCCTATTGGTTACTGTTTTACTGAATCTATACTTCAATGCAATGTTTGAGTGGTAGATAATAACCATATATCGTCAATATTATAATATCAAGCTATATTATTATATCAATAATGCGTGCGCGTGCGTATTAATGTGTAGGCTACTCTAGCACACACACGCAAGGTCTCTCGCGCTCTCCTTCTCTCTGTCGTGCGCGCGTGTAATTAATGCGTACTCTAGCACACACACGCAAGGTCTCTCGCTCTCTCTCTCCCTCTCTGTCCTGCGCGTATTCAATTTAATAAGTCGGGACACTAAAATTAGAATTGAAATACGGGACTGTCCCGGGAAAAACGGGACGTCTGGTCAGGTCACCCTAGCTAGTATGCAAGCAATATACTTACTAGTACAAAAGCATGACAGTCCGCATCGGTCGGGCACCCCTCCTCCTCCTTCAGCTCACGCCAGCGAGAAAACGCTGGCCCAATTTTGATCCTTGTTCTGCCTTTAACGCGATCACTTTCTCTTTTGCTTTGCTCCGATAAAACCTTTGCTTTCTTGTTTTTCTGTGCTGCTTCGGCCATGACTATAACATTTGGCCTTTCGATTTTAAGGAAGTTGGGGTGGTGGTGGAAGTGACGTATATGCCGTAAAGCAGTCAAATTTTGTAGTTCTCTTTGTTCGCCGGTTACTACCCGAAACCCGAAGTTTTAAAGTACGATTAAAAACGCTACAGACCCCGCCAGGCTATGGCAGACGTGTCATTCAACCTATTGTAAGTCGATGTACCATCACAAGAGACATGGAAATATATTATGAAGATGGAAAAGTTACCCGGTGCTGCTTTAACGGCGTGTACATACACGCGGAATCAGTCGGACATTTAACGGCGTAGACATACACGCATACACGCGGATAGCTCAAAATGCGTATAGATAACACGCCACTTGACTTGAAAGTGGCGTGTATGTTTACGCAAAAGTCATGATGTCATGTTGGTCAAAGGATACAAGTCATAACATGCTTTATAATGAGGAAAGAAACTCAAACACTGTCAACATGACAAAATCTCAGAGTAAAAACATGCAGTTAATCTACAGTTAGATCTGGTTTGAAACTAGATTCAGGCTGGCCGAGCGTATCATGGCTTGTAGACCAAAAATAACTTCATGTTAAAATCAGCCATAAAAAGGAAATTGTTAAAATCGGCCATAAAACGGTATTTTACATAGTTTCTTTGACAAATGAGTAGCTTGCCTTGTATTAAAATAACCAGAGTAGCCGAGCCTTTAGCCATTTCAAGAAGCAGCTAAAGATGCATCTTTTTTGGCAACAGACTGGTTTATTCTTTCTATTTATTTTTGTATTTAAAAAATCAATAACTTTGTTACTTGTACTGTGCTGGACAAAATGTGATTTGTCACAGTATTTTTATTGCTTTAATTTGTTTTTTTTTTTATTGTACTTTGGATAAAAGCTTCTGCTAAATAATTAAATGTAAATGTATATAAAACAACACAAGCATACAAACACTGGCAATCTGTCTGTGAAACACTCCTCACGGAAAACAAACTTCTATTGTGATTTTGTTCCTCATATTTTTGTCTGGTTGACTGAAAATCAAAAATGTTTTTGGCTTCAATAAAGAAAAATCGTTCCTTTCCAGATAAACATCTGATAGAGATTTTTTCACTAGAGTTCAACTTTTTGACAGTTACTCTGATTTTCTAATGTTTGTATTTCCTTGATTTCCATGTGTTTCATTTCCTTGATTCAATAATGTAGCAGAACTGAATATCATTCTGACATTGAACCAAGTATTATGCTGCTATTCATAAAAAGTTAAAAAAACAACTGGCCGGTAACAATGTTTTTTTAGTTGACCAAAGCCGAAATTATTGAGACTTGGCAAATGTTCATTTTGAGCTTTTTTTTGCTAGTATCACATGATTGGTTTTATTAAGGTTGTATTGCATTATAAACCAGAAACAACATGTTAAAAATGTGGGTAATTTTTACTATTCTTTTTCTGGTTTTATGAATGCTGAAATTACTAAATAAATGTTAACAGCATGATAGCATAATGCTGTGCATTTCTTGTCTGTCCCCATCTTATCCTACTTATAGCAATGACAGAAATAAGTTATTGATATGCTTATTCTGTGATCTTTGTACTTGTAGATATTGCACAGTATGCAATAGTAAAAACATATGTAGTATTTATTTTCACTTTTCAAATATTTTCTTAATTTTTATTTAAAATAAATTTACAAGCATTAACATTTCGGTTGGTCGCATCAAAAGCTAACGCCACCCATCTTACTCTCCACAACACTGATCCTGTTATCAAATGGCTTTCTTTTGTAAATAGACTCTTCAAAATAGTAATTGTAATTAGAAAATAAACCATTATACCTTTTATCCCAAGCTTATTAAACTCATAAAATAATATTAAAATGATTGTATCAAATATATATATATATATATATATATATATATATATATATATATATATATATATATATATATATATATATATATATATATATATATATATATATATATATATATATATATATATAATATATATACCAAAAATAACCAAATACATTGTTAAAGTATTTTTTTTGCTTGCACATTAAAAGTGGTACTTGAGGCCCACATTTAGTGAAACCATAAACACGTTTGTAATATTTAGTCTGCAAAACGGCAAGCACATTATCTACTTTACACTCAAATTGCAATTGTATAATAGACTGTTTGCAAATGGAGTGCTGCAAAGGTCTGTTTTAGGCCATTTGCTGTTTTTTAATATGCATGCATGCAAATTTCCACTTGATAATATTATTAGAAAACATGGAATTAGTTTCCATTGTTATGCTAATGATACTATGCTAGATTTCATCTAGATCAGAGACAATTTCTAAATTATCCAAGTTGACGGTTTTAATGATAAAGTAATTTTCTGCTATTAAATGCAGATAAGACTTATTACTTATTGGACCAAAACCTGAATACAGAAGCTCTTCATCCTCTACAGTTAAAGGCCTGGGTGTTACATTAGACAGCAACTTTTCTTTTGATAATATTTCAGCCTTCTTCCACCTCAGAAACATCGCTAAACTCTGGAATATGCTATCTGTTTCTGATGTAGAAAAGTAAGTTCCTGCTTTCATGACCTCTAGACTAGATTACTGTAATGTATTACTAACTGGCTGTCCTTCATCCTCAATTAACAAGATACAATTAGTCCAAAATGTAGTTGCTAGTGTTGTGGCAAAACTTCTGTCAAACATCATCACTGCGTAAGAGACACTCAGAGTCAAATTAATAAAAAGAGAAATATTTTATTCTTGCAAGAAGGCCCAGTCGCCATCACAGCCGTTACATTCTGTGAAGTGAGTGGCGCGCACCAGGAAGACATGAGACAACTTTTATACTCTTTTCAAGGTTCCTTCTCACTCGCTGTACTTTTCCCCCACTCAGATAAGGTCCCACTGCTGTTCAGTTTTTACTTAAGGACACAAACTGGTACTGGAATAAACTAGCCAAATCTGACCATTCCTAAGGTCAAGATGTCCTGTCCCATATATTCGTGAAACGTCACGCACAAGCACGTACACACATATACTTTTACACATTGCATAGGTTCTCTCTCTCATGATATCTGTTAGGAATAAATGACTATTAAAATTTCTACAACAATTCCCCACTTTTTATCATTCAAATTACCCATAATCGCAATAATAAACAAAAAGACAAATTTTAAGTCATATCATCACACTACTCTTCATCTCTGTTTTCACATAACTGATCACTCTTCTTAAACATTTGTGAAAATAACATTTTGAAAAGAAACCTAAATATACTTAAATAAATATACTAAATATACTAAATAAACTTGCTGTTATTAACCTGTCTCCCTGTGAACACTATTAGGCAATCAGAATGGCTCTGGTGACTCTTGAACGTGCCTTTCCTAAGCTCCAGAAAGCAGCTGAGTTCTGTTAAAGGAAACTGATTGTGTGATGGGAGAGAGAGGTCACCAGTTTGTAAGCGGTCACCAGTGGGTATGTGGCTACCCAAGGACGGGATGATTCTCCTGGCCAGGGGACTAACGCAGGGGCCTAACGCAGGGGGTCACGAACATTGGGCCACCTCCAGAAGGAGGTGTTATATGTGAGAAAGCTAGTGAGAGTTGAGCACTGACTACTGGAGGCCACTGGGGTCAGCAGAGCATTGAGAGGTGAGATGCGCTGAGGAGTTACGGCATGTCTGACCCAAGAGAATGTGAGCTCCTCCATACCACTCACCAGAAGAAACCGCATTAATGGTTGTGACAAGTATCTGCAATTATGCAGGGGACAACACCCTGAAGAGAAAATTATAGATAAAGAGCTAAGGGGGAGGGGCTTTCGATAGCTACCTGAAACATGACGGGTTTGCCATTATTTGTTGTGGAGACAGGAACAAAACTTTTTATGTATTGGCTGCCTCATGGGCAAGAATAAGAAAATTTATAGAAGTGTTGATTTTGAACTAATATGTTTTAACTCCTGGAGGTCGTTTGACATGGTGGGTGGCTAAAGATGAAGACAGTTTTTGATTTGAGAAAAGTCTGGATAACAACATTAAATGGTAAAAGGATAGTGATTAATTTAATGTAATTATTATTTGTTAATAAGAGAGAGAGACTGTTTGAGTGGAGGAAGGGATGGCACTGTGTCTGTCTTTCTGTTGTCGGCCTGCTAGAGCAAGCTTAAGCAAAATAATGATAAGGAAAATTAAACAAAGCAACCCAGCTGACTTGTCTAAAAAATCTAATGAAAAATGAACAGAAATGCTTTGGAACTGGTTAAGAGACCATGTAAAATTAGGTAAAAGCACAGAAAATGTGAAGTTTAAAATCTTACTTAAAATTTAAATCTTTTTAGCAATAATATAGCAAATGAGAATGAGTAAGTGTTTTGATGGTGAACAGCACTTTAGGTCTTGTATGTATTAGTTTAGGGTACTAATATTCCGCCTGAAGAGGGAGTATATTGTTTCATCATTACAGATGGGTTGAGGCAAATGACAAATTTTAAAGAAGGCGATAATTGTGAGTGGATTTGATGAAAAGATGATACAGAACATAGGACGAGCTTTAAATTGATTGGTCATCAAGCTCTGTCTGGTATTAATTACTTTTGTCTTTTGTGATGTTGATTTGAATTACGTTCTGGATCAGTTTAAGTATTTGTGTAAATTGGAATTGTGGAGTTGTAGATCACCATCTGGCATGGCCTGAGATAAATGAAAATGTTTTAGATTTGATGGCAACAACAAAGTGACATATTGGCTAAGTCAAACATGAAATTTGGAAGAGAGCCCCTAAAAATGTATGATTATTGTGGGCAGAAGGATGAGAATGTTATTTGACTGACAAGTGACCAAGTCTGTACAGCACGACCTGACTTGATAGAAACAATTGATGACTTTGAAAATGTTTGTAGATGACTGAATTAAGAGACCAAACAACAGGCCTGAAAAGCAGGATACGCTGTGAGGCTCAGGGCCTTTGGCCCTTCAAATACTTCGTTGAGCAGATGAGATTGTGGCTTTAAGTGAAGAATGTAATATTTTTGTTTCAGAGGCAGATAAAGATGTCTGGAGGAAATTTGTCTGAAGGACAACGTTTGGGTTAGTGTTGATGCAAACTTTATCAAAACACTATGGTAAATGTTATGTTAAATTGATGCTCGAGTTGTGTCGTTCATCAAGAGGGAGATGGTATAACAATTGCCAAATATGGTTTATTTAAGGGACAATATATGTTGGAAGGACACTGGGTTTAATTGGGTAAACGGCCGTCCGAAACAAAATTTTCTGTCTGTAAATGTATTTGCAGGACTGTTTCAACAGGAAACGCCAGGGCAGATGTGGCAGCGAAGGTCACGGCAGAACAGTAGACAAAATAAACTACGTGTAGTTTTACTATCTGAAAATAACCTCGACATTTTGTTTTCTTTACAGAGAATGGAGCAGAGCATAACTTAAAATTTTCCTTTCACAGAATGTCAGGATTGGATTGCAGCAAACATAACTGATTCTGTTCCAAAATGTATAAATATTGTGTTGTTGACATGAGCAAAGTGGGTTGAATGTTAATATAATAGTTGAATGAGTTTCAGGTTGTTGAAGTGGCCAGATGTTGAGAATAAATTTGGAACTAATAATGTATATAATCAGTAAACAAATGGTGAAAATTCCACAGGTCACACCAGAAGGACGAGCGGCTAGACAAGCGGTCACTAACAAAATACTTAAGGTCTCCATTCACAGGTGACAGCAGTTAGGAAATGGTCCACTCCACAAACAAGGTTGCAAGGATGGAGATTGCAACACCACCGTCCAAACATCTCACCTTAAACAACGCCAACAAGATTGATTGGTCACTGATTAATTAGAAAGTATTTTAGGAAAATGAATGGATTGTTTGATTAATCTCTGGAGGTTGGGGTTTCGGTGGTAGAATTGTCTATATTGTGTGTTTCCAGCTCAGTACAGAGACTGGTCAGAGCAGGGATGTTTGTTAAATTGATAAAAAATACAGTAGTGGGAGCTACAGTGAAATGAATTAATTGTTGGGGTATGTTTTCTTTTTCTTTTTCTTCCTATGAATGTTTTTGATATGAACAAGGGTTAAAAGCTTTTGCTTATCCGCTATGAGATGAGGTACAAGGAGAGGGTTTGAAATGAGATGAGGGACTTTATTCTACTTTTATTCATTCGTATTTTGATGACCTTGTTGAAATAGCCAGTGTGAATTGATGGTTTTGTTTTATTTTTCTATCTGTACACTATTTCTTGTTTAACTGAGGTGACTGAGGGTTCGATCAAGGTCGAGAGTGCAATAGCAGTGTCTATTCATTCAGCCCGGCTTTAGTTGAATTCTTTACTTGCTTGCTAATATTTAAGGGCCTATCCTTACAAAAAACAGCCTAAGCTTTTTCTTTTCAAATGTTATTTTCACAAATGTTTAAGAAGAGTGATCAGTTATGTGAAAACTAGAGATGAAGAGTAGTGTGATGATATGACTTAAAATTTGTCTTTTTGTTTATTATTGTGATTATGGGTAATCTGAATGATAATTAGTGGGAAATTGTTGTAGAAATTTTAATAGTCATTTATTCCTAATCTATTCAATGTGTAAAAGTATATGTGTGTACGTGCTTGTGCGTGACATTTCAGGAATATATGGGACAGGACGTCTTGACCTTAGGAATGGTCAGATTTGGCTAGTTTATTCCAGTAGAAACTGAACAGCAGTGGGGACCTTATCTGATTGGGGGAAAAGTACAGCGGGTGAGAAGGAACCTTGAAAAGAGTATAAAAGCTGTCTCATGTCTTCCTGGTGCGTGCCACTCACTTCACAGAATGTAACGGCTGTGATGGTGACTGGGCCTTCTTGCAAGAATAAATATTTCTCTTTTTATTAATTTGACTCTGAGTGTCTCTTACGCAGTGATGATGTTTAACAGAAGTTTTTGCCACAACACTTGTTACATATGTTACATGTACTTACCATAGTAATAACATAAATTATGCATAATTACATGCAACTAACCCTAAACCAAATCCTAACCCTTCCCTAACTCTATAGTAAGTACATGTAGTTGCTTAATATTGCTCAGTACTTAGATATATAATTACACTGTAACAATGACACCTTAAACGGAAGTGTAACTGAATATTTTACTGACAAGTCAGTCATGTTCCTCAGAAATGTACAGAAACGGACAGGTGTGTTTTAGGGGGAGTAGCTCAGACCCGTTTGTGATATATAAGTAAGAGCCCGGTGAAGGCTCTTTAAATATCTGTTCTGTTATCTTCAGTCAAACAGTTAAGGTAAGTTAAGTTTTTTGAGGATTTTCTTTTATTAACTGGTTTCATGCTGATATCACTGATGTATGATGTTGAGTCTTTGTAATATAATTATGTTTAGTGCATTTGCTGTGGTTTTGTGGGTGTAAGGAGAGGTTGGGCATTTTTATGTTTTATAATGTAGGTTTTGTAAGGTTATTTTGTTGTAATATTCTGCATAAGTGTTTCTAGGACCCCCTTGAAAATGAGATGTATCCTTTCAAAATATTCAAATTCAAACAACCATTTAACATTTAGTCTTTTCCTACGTTGAAATATAAGAAAAGAATAAGAAGTAGCTATATGTATAAAAAGGAAATGTTGCCATTGCTTTAATACTATTGAGGTGTTTGTAACATTAGAATTAAAAAAATATGTTGTTTTATTTCATAACAAAGACATTTGTGAGCCAATAAATAAATGTAGTACTAATTTAGTACTAAAAATGCAAATGTAGAAGAAATAGTATGCATGTCAGACTTTTAAAATGAAATGATAACAACAGAACTTATCTAATTCACTTATAATATAATTCGATTTTATATTTTTTTTGACTCACCCAACCAGGAATTGAACCTACTTCTTCAGTGCCAAAAATAACATTCAGAAGAAAACAAAATGGCAAATGGAAAGCAAATAACAAAGCTCAACGTCTCCACCTCTAAGGACGAAGAAGAAATACTCTCAGCTCAAGGTTATCAGCTCATCAATGTTAACCTCAATGAAGGTACTTGTGGAAACCAGGTCTTTCTTTGGTACAAGACAGAGTCTGGCAACAAACCTGTGACCAGGATCCAGTTTTCATTCTTCAACAACATGAAATCTGGTCTGGCCGATGCTGGGTTTGAGCTGGTCAACAAAGATCTGAATGCAGGGGTTAGTGGAGATCACATCTTTCTGTGGTACTTCTGCGGCAGCACTGAATATGACAATCCTATTGTGAACCTCACGGTATCCAAAGATGCCGGAGAAGAACCGGCTCTTCTGAAAGATGGCTGGGAGAGACTGGGCTGTGATCTGAACCGCAATGCAGGAGGAAACTTCATCTATCTGTGGGTCAAGAGAGAGAAGCCTAGCTACATCTGTGAGATCACAGCATCTGTTGACTTCACTTCTGACAAGCACCTGTTTGAACTGGGCTACACTCGTGTGGATGAAGACACCAATCGCGGTGCTGGAGGAAACTACGTCTTCCTCTGGTATCGGCGCACAACCGATAAGACCAAAGCTCTCACTGCTCTTGACGTATCCACCTCCCGTCAGGAGGAAGCAAAGCTTCAGGCTAAAGGTTTTAAAAAGGTTAGTGTTAATCTCAATAAAGGAACCAGTGGAAATGATGTGTTCGCATGGCACATAAAAGAAGGATATGAATCGCAGATCCAAGCCATGGTTCTGCTGATCAACTCTAAGGCCTGGGCTGAGTATCAGAAAGCTGGCATCAACTTTGTCGACAAAAATCTGAACGATGGCAACAAGGGCTGGATGATGTACATAGCCTACAAGTAAAAACACAGAATCATGTTGCCATCACAGGATCTTTTTCAGTTATCCAACTGGTAGCACGATATATAGCAACTATAAGCACAATCGTTTCTAATGTATGGCTTTAATGTCAATCTTTAAGGCCTATTGTGGCCTTGGCTGTTGTAATTCACTCAACCACACACGTTTTAGTTGGCCTTTGTGTTTTTGTTTTAATGCATTATGAAATAAAGTCAACTTTATCCACAACGAATGCTTTGGTGAATGTTAATGTTTTCTGATTTCTTAGGCTTCACTTTTGACTATATGTGTAAGACTGCCCTTGTGTAATTTCCTTTTGTTATGTCCACATCATAGACACAACCTAGACAAAACAAGAATATAATATAAAGAAAATAATACATTTATCAATACGTTATAATTGTCACGATGCGCTCCCCGACGCCTCCTCCTGCCCATACAAGATCACTCTCTCCTGAGTTCTAGGACTTCAATTCCCATCACTCCCTTCAGTAATCATCCCCTTCCTTCCCTGTCTCATCTCCATCATCTCAGCCACCTGTTCCCACTCAGCTCCCCTTTATCTGGACCTCGCTCCCCTTTGTTCTCTGTGAGGTCTTTTTACTGCCACGGCGTGCAACTCTGAACTATATTCTACATTCCTACGTATTCCTGGTTCCTTGATTCTAGCCTGTGTCCCATTACTCTGCACGTTTGCCGCCTGCCCACGACCCTTGCCTGGTAACCACTCTGAGTTTGGACTGACCCTGTATATATTCACCCTGTGCTTCCTCTGTTTTCTGCCTGTTTGTGTTCATCATTAAAGTTATTGCACATGGATCCGAGCGCCTCTGACTCTTCATCACAGAAGACCTCACCAACACAGGATCCAGCAACCTTGCATCGTCTAGCCTCAGAAGTCACCAATCAAGCTTCCGTACTGGTCGTTCATCAACAGCAGTTGGAGAAATTAACTTCACTTACCGAAGAATGGTGAGATCCATGCGGTCCCTCAGGGCGCAAACTGCCGACGCTGCTCAAACCACTGCACCTCCAGTTCAACCATCGTCCAGTGTGAGTAATGTTTCAACATCCAATAATCCTCGTTTATCATTACCCGACAAATACGACGGCTCGTCAGCAACGTGCAAGGGTTTTCTTCTGCAAAGTACTCTGTATATTAACCAGCAATCCCACCTCTTTTCAAACGACGACAGCCGGGTCTCTTTCATCTGCTCGCTGCTGACAGGAAAGGCACTGGAGTGGGCGACAGGGCTCTGGGCAGGTGGTCAGCTTACGTTCCCCTCCTATAATGACTTTCTCGCCCAATTCAGAGAGGTTTTCGAGGATCCAGCCGGCGGAAAAGAACCGGGCGAGCTGCTACTGTCTCTTCATCAAGGAGGATCTTCCGCGGCGGATTACACCCTCACCTTCCGCACACTCGCTGCACAGACAGGCTGGGGGGAGGATCCTCTGAAGCTGCTTTAACGCAAGGGCCTGAATTCCGATTTGCAAGGAGAACTGGCTTGTCGGGATGAGAATAAAACTCTCAGCCAGCTGATGAATCTAACCATTCGCCTTGATAATCTGATCCGAGCACGGCGCACCCCGCTCAAACACCGGCTTAACACGCGCTTCACCACTGAGGAGCTGTGAACGAAGAATGCGCAACAACCTCTGTCTTTACTGCGCCCGTTCTGGTCACGTGAGGTCGACATGTCCTGTAAGACCCACCTCGAGAGATTCTGCTGCGGTGAGTTCCTGTGTTCGTTCTCTCAATTCTCTTACTTTAGAGGTATTTTTCTGCACTGATGAGGGAATTGTTAATGTAAATGCATTGATTGATTCGGGGGCCACAGGGAATTTTATTGACCTTGCTTTTGCTAAAACTCATAATTTCTCTCTCAAACCATGTGAACACCGGGTGTCAGTGGCAGCATTAGACGGACGACCCCTGGGATCAGGCAAGATACAGTACATCACTCAGCAGTTAACCCTTAATTTTGGCACTCAGCACTCAGAGACTATCCAACTTTTCACCATAAGTTCACTGCTGCATCCTGTGATTCTCGGTTTCCCCTGGCTGGAGAAGCACAACCCCTACATTTCGTGGTCCGAGAGGAAGGTAATTCAGTGGTCATCTCTCTGTTTAACAAACTGTCAACCTGCTGTTCTAGGTCCTGAAACTGTTTCCAACCGCTCTGAAAATCCTGACCTGTTGGGGGTTCCCACGGAATACCATGATCTTGCTCTGGCCTTTAGTGAGGGAGAGGCCTCTCAACTTCCCCCACATCGACCTTGGGATTGTGCCATTGAGCTTCTTCCTGGAGCTAACCCGCCCCGTGGGAGAGTCTATCCATTGTCCCAACCTGAGACCGACACGATGAAGTCTTACATCGAAGAACAACTCGCTAAGGGCTTCATCACTCCCTCCACTTCTCCTGCCTCAGCTGGGTTCTTCTTTGTCAAAAAGAAGGATGGAGGTCTCCGTCCTTGTATTGACTATCGCAGTCTCAACGAGATCACTGTCAAGTACCGCTATCCTCTGCCACTGGTCCCCGCTGCACTGGAGATGCTCCGCACCGCCAAGTTCTTTACCAAACTGGACCTGCGGAACGCCTACAACCTGGTTCGCATTCGAGAGGGTGACGAGTGGAAGACGGCTTTCTCTACGACCACCGGGCACTACGAATACCGGGTTATGCCGTTCGGGCTTTCTAACAGTCCTTCGGTCTTTCAGGCCTTCGTAAATGAGATCTTCCGTGACATGCTGAACCAGAGAGTCATTGTCTACATCGACGACATCCTCATTTACTCTGATACCCTCGAAGCACACGTCCGGGATGTGCGAGCCGTACTTCATCGCCTCATCGACAACCAGCTGTATGCCAAGGTCCAGAAGTGTGAGTTCCACCAGACCCGAATTGCATTCCTGGGGTATGTCATCAGTGCTGAGGGAGTCATCATGGACGACAGTAAGGTCCGAGCAGTAGTCAATTGGCCTCGCCCCACCACCGTGAAGGAATTGCAGCGTTTCCTGGGCTTTGCCAATTTCTACCGTAGATTTATTCGCAATTTCAGCACAACGGCGGCACCTCTCACATCCCTCCTTCGGGGGGGGGCAACATTTGAAGTGGTCTCCAGAATGCGCTTCCGCGTTCAAACGGCTCAAGGAGAAATTCACTACGGCTCCCATCCTTCATCATCCGGACCCCGAGCGTGAGTTCATCGTGGAGGTGGATGCTTCGAATTCAGGAATCGGCGCCATTCTGTCCCAGCGACACGGTAGTCCTGCAAAGATGTTTCCATGTGCCTTCCACTCTCGTAAGCTCACTCCAGCTGAACGCAACTACGATGTGGGTGACAGGGAGCTTCTGGCCATGAAGGCTGCCTTCGAGGAATGGAAACATTGGCTGGAGGGTGCTCGTCTGCCTTTTACTGTCCTTACCGATCATCGCAACCTTGAGTACATCAGGTCAGCAAAACGTCTGAATGCCCGACAGGCCAGGTGGTTGCTCTACTTCTCGAGGTTCCACTTTAAGATCACGTATCGCCCAGGTTCCAAGAACGGCAAAGCCGACGCCCTGTCTCGCCAGTTTGACGGTAAATCCGATCATCCCAAACCCAAGTACATTTTGCCATCTACCCTCATTTTAGCCCCTGTTCAGTGGGACATCATGACTGAGATATCTGCCGCACAAGGGGATCATCCGACCCCTCCGGAATGCCCTCCTGACCGAGTCTTCGTACCACAGAATCTCCGCACTCGTGTTCTTCAGTGGGTACATTGCACTCCCAGCGCTGGTCACCCCGGGATTACGGCCACACTTTTGCTAGTCACTAATCGTTTCTGGTGGTCCACTCTTCACACAGACGTAGTCAAATTCATTCGTCAGTGTCCTACATGCAATATCTCAAAGGCCTCCCACTTAAAGCCGGCCGGACTTCTTCAGCCACTTCCCGTTCCTCAACGGCCATGGTCCCATATTGCAGTGGATTTCGTCACTGATCTGCCTTCCTCTCAGGGTTTTACTACTATTCTCTCAGTGGTTGACCGATTCTCCAAGGCATGCAGGTTCGTTCCCCTGGCTGGTCTACCCACAGCACTCCAAACCGCTGAAGCTCTTCTTCACCATGTCTTCCGTTTGTATGGATTGCCTGAGGATATCATTTCAGATAGAGGATCCCAGTTCACCTCACGGGTATGGAAAGCTCTCTGCAGTCAAATGAACATTAATGTTAGTCTCACTTCTGGTTACCACCCGCAGGCCAACGGACAGGTGGAGAGGCTTAACCAGGACCTCATCCGCTTCCTCCGAACTTACTGCCACCAAAATCAACAAGACTGGAGTCGTTTCCTTGTGTGGGCAGAATACGCCCAGAATTCTCTCCGCAAGCCGTCGACAGGTCTCACGCCCTTCCAGTGTGTGCTCGGGTTCCAACCTCCGTTGTTTCCCTGGTCGGGTGAACCCACGGATCTCCCTGCGGTGGACACATGGTTGCAGAGGAGTGAGGAGACCTGGAACACCGCCCACGTCCATCTCCAGCGTACTGTACGTCAGTTCAGGCAGCAGGCTGACCGACGCAGAAGAGGCGGCCCCATCTTCAGACCGGGCCAATGGGCATGGTTGTCCACTCGTGATCTCCGTCTCCGACTCCCTTGCAAGAAGTTGTCTCCACGTTTCATTGGTCCCTTCCAGATTTTGAGACAGATCACCCCTGTCTCCTACAGGTTAGCACTTCCATCCACTTACCGCATCTCACCCACCTTTCATGTCTCTCTCCTCAGACCGGCTGCTGCACCCAGGAGAGAGGAGGACCGGGAGGAGGTCGTGGCGAGGAATGCTCCCCCCATCGACATCGGAGGCGAGGAGGTTTACCGTGTGCGAGAGATCCTGGACTCTAGGCGCCGTGGAGGGGTTCTTCAGTACCTGTACCTAATTGACTGGGAGGGGTGCGGTCCGGAGGAACGCTCCTGGGAAAGGTCCCAAAACATCCTTGACCCAGCTCTTCTCACCACCTACCACCAGAATCACCCTGATCGTCCTGCTCCCAGACCCCGTGGAAGACCCCGTCGCCGTCCAGGTCCTCGCTTCGGGAGCCGCTCGCAGGGGGGGGGGGCTCTGTCACGATGCGCTCCCCGACGCCTCCTCCTGCCCACACAAGATCACTCTCTCCTGAGTTCTAGGACTTCAATTCCCATCACTCCCTTCAGTAATCATCCCCTTCCTTCCCTGTCTCATCTCCATCATCTCAGCCACCTGTTCCCACTCAGCTCCCCTTTATCTTGTGGTAACTTTCAACACTCACAGTGTTCTGCTGACCCCGACAGTGAAATCCATGAAACAGCTGTTTACCGTCTTCCAGAATGACTTTGCTCAAACTCAGCTGGTAACAGCTCTGATGACAAACCTGCTAAAGGGGGGTGAACTCCTCCATCGACAGCCTCGCCATGGGTAGAATCCCACCGCACCTGATACCCTTAGGCCTCATGCAAACCGTGCTGGCGTCCGCCATCACCACGCCAACTGACTCTTTAAAAATACACCTTGCCTACTCTCATGGGTAGTGCCATCCCACTCGGCATCACCACAAGCAGAGAAAATGGGACGTTCCCCTGAACTTACCCATCATAGTCAAGCCGAATCCACCGGCTCAAGAACATTGTCCATGTCAGATTTTGAAAGGCAGCACTCACATCAAGATCCGCATGCCGTACGTGATTGCCTTGCATGACAGCGACACCAAGCTGTCCCCAGCTCCGAATCCACACATGTGCACATTGACCAAAAAGACATTTACTATCCCTGCCCTAACAAATCTTTCCTCAGAGACAACCCTGACGGAACCTGCGGGCTGCAGATCAGTGGCACAAGCTGCCCTGCTAAAGCCAAGCCTCGCACTCAAGTCACCGAGACCCAAGCAGAGATTGTAAGTGATCTGTCACCTTGCTCAGCCAGAGCAGCGCATCCAAGTACCAAAAGGCCCCATCCTTCTTCAAGAACCACACTCTCACCCTAACTCCAGAAAGGGAATTGTGGTTTGCAAAAGGAGATCCCAGCTAATTGACATTACATCTATCAACTACACCCTGACACTCGACAGTCATCCTGCACAGGAGGCTCAACGAGATGCGAACATCTACAGCCAAGCCCACGGGACCCTCAGGAAGAGGGTACCACGCTGGAGGCTGCGTCGAACTTTATCAAGCTGAGCCCTCAGCCTCAGCCTAACAGCACCTCCTACCCAATCATCATGATTCACCTGCCATCCGCCAATGGTGATGATTTGTCGTCATATGATGTCCAACACACGGGGACATCATCCGACGAAAAGGGGGATATATGTAGAGTATGTGGATGAATCATATTCTGGATAACTAAAATCCTAAGAGCCTTCAAAGGCCGGGAAGCTTCCACCAGCGTCCTCCCCCCAGGACTCAAAATTAACACACACACACACACAGACATTCCACCAAGCACATCCCCCAGGAATGTGCGACAGGAAGTGAATGCTACAGAGAAAAGAAACTTCTCTTTTTAAAAGACATTTTAAACAGAAATATTCAATGTGTTTTATGTGTTTGTTTGTTCATGTTACATTGAAATAACTGAGTTTACCATTATGTATTTTTTTTTTTTCATGTAACTGCGTATTCCCTTGATTCCTGGAGAAGGAAAAATGAAACCTTTTTAACTCTAATATATATATGTATATATATATATATATATATATCCTATGCATAACTTTGTGATACATGTTCATCTCATGGACACGCACACACATACACAAACCTCTAACGTCATCATATAAGGACTTTATTGAGATATATTTTGATATGCTTATATGTGTGTCTGTTACCCAGATTCCCTGGTTATCTGCGACCGTACTGTAGTCCTAAAATAACTACAAATGCTTGGAAAGTATGCCTTTTTATGTATAACTTTACAGTATTATCCAACTTATGTTGTTCTTCATATCTTTAGAATCCTCTTGATCTGACCAAACCATATCTGTATGTGTACAAACCATAGGATGTGTGTTACGATGTTTTATCATCTCTGGAGTAAAATTGAACGCATTTTACGTCACCGTCATAAAACATGCAAAGTCGATCTGACAAGACAAAGAGAAATCTTCCGCGGAACTTTCCTCCCAGCTGATTGGCGCAGTCTTCCAAAAGAAGGCGTGAACCGAAATGTTTTTAAAGAGGCGCGGAGCTCCTCCTCTTTTCTTCCTGATCCTAGTCATCATCATGTAACGTCTCGCCTCCGGCGAGCTCATCGCCGTTCTTTTATTTTGTTTCTAGTTTAGTTTGTGTTTTAAGTCTTAAGATAAGTCCCCGGGTTTAATTCCGATCGACGAGTGAAAAGAACCCCGCGTGACATACCTCTTCAGCAAATCCAACTACAAGGGAAACTGCAACAAACTCTCTCTCTCTGAAGAAGAAGCACGCGCACGTAACCACGTGACGCGTCGTACTGAGAGATGCCCACGCTCTTGCTTCGCCGTCGTTACTGCTGCATCATGTAACCCGATCCCGTGGGCTCCTTCGGAGACCCGATCCGATCTTTATATCTTTCCTTTGTAAGGCAAAGTTTTGTTTTCCATAGTCGAATCTGTTTACTTCCACGGAGTGAAACAAACGTAGCCGAGCTACTTTCATTGGTAATGCTACTCAAAGACTTTAAACCCCCGCGCAACACGAGCGCCCAGAAACAACACGTGACGCTTACACACACAAAGAACTCCGCTCACGCACGCGGCCGGGACAGGCCTTCAGGAATGCGACAACACAGCGAGACCCATAACTTGTGCAAGTATCTCTTTATAACGCTTCTAAGGAGCATTAAGATGATGTTTCGTGTTGTAATCAGAAAGGTGAATGTCTTAGGAGAAAGTATGCCAATGTTCTCTCTCTCTCACTCTCCCTCTCCCTCTCTCTCTCTCTCTTACTCGCTATCGCGTGTAAGTTATCCATTGCCCAAACTTTACGCATTTCTCATTCATTGATGTCATATTATGTTTCGTTCGTGTTAATGTTTGTAAATACATGTATTCCTGTAAAGTAGTAAATATATCTAAGTAGACATGCCTTTATTAAATCATTATATTCACTTGACTGATGGACTTCCTCTTTGCTCAATTTCGAGGCTCTTAAGTGCCAAAGATCTTGCTACGAACTTTATAACTTAAAGATAGCTTTACATATTTGCTTATAGGGCAGAAAACCCAATTCTTCTGGCCAGAGAATTGCGTTTCCTGCAATCCTATAAAGTAAGATGATATTGGGGAAAACCCCCCAATATTCTTCTGACAATTGAGCTAAAGTAATTTTGCCTGATTTGTAAAACGTGATCTGTGTAATTGACTGCAATCAACTTGTTAAAATGAAAGGATTGCAGGTATACATCCAGGTAAAATGACATTCTCCTTTAGAGGGAGATTTATTAACATGTAAGACTGATCTAATCCAAACATGTATGAATAATTATTAATTACCAATTATTAATTATGATATGCAAATTCCCCATGGATTAGACCCGCCTAAAGTCTTTACAGTTTGGTGGAGAATGCGGGCACACTTTAAACTTGTTTTTGAGCAAAAGAGATCAGTTCAATCTTGTCTATATTGTGATTTAATAGTGTACGTGCACCTCGGTTGAGCGAACGCACTGCGAACTCACCGTGACTGATTAAAGGCAAAAAGCCATTTCAGTCCAGCGAAACTAAGAAGTAAACTGCAGTTTTCATAGTTTCACAGTATTAATTTGTCCTATAAAAGACGAAGAAACCTCTTTTGAACGACGACATTTTTAATATTAAACTCCCCTGTCCGAACGATGTTCTTCTGTCAGGGTGAAGACAAGATTTAGTGAAACGATGCTCTTTCACTATTCTTAAAAAGGCCTTATATTAAATCGTTAGATTAACGGTAAACTCCTGGTTAAAAATTGACGTAGCTACTCAATTGTAAAACCTAAAGCATATCTAATCATAAGTGCTATTTGATAATATGTTATGGGAGTCGAAAAAACAGACGAATAATTCCTGTTATTTATGCGCAGCGCAGAAGCCCTGCCAGACGTGTTTGTTAGAATATAGCACAGAAAAATCCAAAACCTTAAAACATTTTAATCAGTAAATGCTATTTGATAAATGTTATTTGGATTCGAATGACAGACGTATAATTCCTGTTATCTATATTAATGTGGGGAAGCGAAGAAATCCTTCCGTGCACACGTGTCGAAAAAGGAAAAACCCGCCGAGGTTTGAAATTTATAAGCGAACACGTATGAATCATAGTGCTAATTATTTGTGGGTAGCGAAAAACAGATGCCTAATTCCTGTGAACCCTATGTGTGTGTGTAGAAAAAAAATCTTGCCACGCTGTTTAGTGAAATATAGCACCAAAACCTCCGAAACATTTTAATCATTAAATGCTATTTGATAAATGTATTTGGATCCAACCGACAGACGTATAATTCCTGTTTTCTCCTACATAGCGCAGGAAAAAATTCTGCAAGTCGTGTTTGTTAAAACATAGCATCAAAAAAATCCGCTGAGATTTAGTTTTGATAAGTGTGATCGCTACAGAAAGCAAAGCGTCTGCACGCTCAAATTTGAATCACACATGGAAGCAGGCCGGTTTTTATTCCGCTGACAAACACTAGAGGGCAACCCTAGGCCTAAGTGCTTGACAGTTTCTCGAATACGCACCGCCCCCCGACTTCATCCTGCATGAGCGAAATGTCGCCATCGTGTGGACACTAGTAACAAGGTCATCCTTTCCTAAACATTTTCCCTCATAACAATTTCAGATTTTTCCAGTGAATTCCTGAAATTGTGTCAATGCATGTGCAAGTTCCAGTGTTACTAACATGATTTGTCACTCCTGACTGTGTACACTTATTTTGAATTTAGTTCAAACCACATTTGAATTTAAAAAAAAAAAAATTCAAAAGTAAGTATTAACAGTCCCTGATGACCACTTAGTAATGCGGCCCCCTTGTGGCCCTCCCCTGCTAAGTCAGCTCATCTTTTATTTCTACTCTCCCTGCTTTGAAGTGGCGTTCTCTCAGTTGATTTTCTGTTGGATATTATCCTCATCATACATAATGCCAACCTTAAATTTCCTACACTTATTCAAATTTGATTTGAAACAAACAAATTTCAAGATTAACGTGAATTAAGTCTCCTTCCCTGTGGGGAAGAGTTTTATGGCTTTATGTCTATATTTCCGGTCTCAAATTATTTTTAATAATTTTGATTTGATATGTTATGACAACAATTCTAGAAGTTACTTAACATCTATGCATACGCTCGATTTGAAGTGTATGTAACCCAGTTTGCATGCAATTCAAATCAAGTTCTTGGTCAGCCAGGTTGACCACTAGGAGGAAGTGACCCAAATCCCTTTGTGGCCCAAACGCGCCACTACTGCCTGTCTTCTCCCGGGGTCCATCCTACTTTATTACTTTTAATTATTAATTTTTATTAATAGTAAAAGTAATAATAGTAAAAGGAATTTAATAAAAAAAAATTTTTTTTTTTTAGGAATTTTTTTTTTTTGGGTTAAGTTATTTTGATAATTAACATCATTTTCATAATTTCCTTTTTACCATTATTTAGGAAAACCTTTGCTTCTATTTTCTACATACATAATTACTCAATTCAGTTTAAACAAGAAAGCTTTCATTCACTGTTAAGCTTCACACTGTTCTGTATTTACATGTAGAAACCACTAAAGAGCTGCGGTGATTTGACAGTCATCCCTGCTTGGAGTCCAGCACGCTGGTTCATCTGACCTGCGTCACCAGCACTGACTGAGCGCGAGTCTCGGACTTTCCTGTATCTCTCCGTTAGTGCGGCCCGCAACACGACATCACCAATTTGGCACTGCCGGTTGTGATTCAAAGTCAGGTTGCGTGAGAGGGAGCACATCGGTACAGATACACGAAAGGCCCGGGACACTGCTGTCAAGCGTTTGGGGACGACAGAAAGACCAACCACGATGCTGACTCCAACCCACATGACCTCATTCCACCCCAGGCAAACTAAACAAAGGTATTAAACCCATCCACTTAATATTTGCTACAGAATCTAGAGATTCCCCCGGTTATTGAAGTGTTTGGCTCCCTCCTCCTCTCCGAGCCACAAACCGCAGGCTTAGGCCTCCTCTTCCCCTGTAACACTTCCTGTGTACTCTTAACGCCATTTCATTACAGACCTTCCCATCTTGGATGGTTGCATGTTACTTCAAACTCTGCTATCTTGCCACTGCTCTTTTCTGTCGTGCTCTGTTCTTTTCAGTTCACCTAGAAGACAGAACCTATCTGAGACAACAAGGAACGCTGAATAATAATTAGACAACAAGCCGCTAGCATCAACAGGTGACCCCTAAGCTATCGCCCTGTTAAAATTTCATTCAGGCCCATGATGACCTAACCAAATTGTCCCACAGAATGATTTAACTGTCTGCATCAGTTAACCACAATTTGCATACGCGGCATAGCCCGTATTATAGCTCGTTAAACGTAGAACAACTTGCTTGGTCTCTCTGTGTGTGTTGTGTTCCTCTCGCCCACAGTCGAAACCAGTATGTTCCGGTCCTACAGTCCCACAACCGCTGGGACAACCTGGACACATGGCTGAGGTTCATGACACCTCCATTCCTGCCCAAGGTCGCCAGTGACTCAGAGCTCTAAAGCCAAGAGCGACGTGGACAAGCTGATGGCGCACAAACCAAGCCAAAGCTCCCACGACAAAGACCGGCCAGACACGTCCAAAACCTCACTTGCCAGCTCATCGCACCAGCACGTCTCCCGCATAGCCCTGGAGCACGAAGTTGCAACGCTAAGGATGCAAGCCAAGGACGACAACGACCCCGAGCTACAGAAGGAAGTGGAAAGACTTCAAACTGCCCTGTCCGATCTTCATCGGCACACAGACCGAAGAGACCAGTCAGAGAAAAGAACCAGAGAGGAACCCAACGAGAAACTCCGACAAAAGTGAAGCCCCTTTGCAAAGAGCAGAGGCCGAACTTAAAGAGACTCGAAAGCCACGGCCTGAAAAAGAAAAACTCGCAAGAGGCCCGTGCTACCAGCCACAAGCTCGTTCAGCAGAGACTGAACTCAAAGAAAGAGACACTAAAGCCAAGGCCTTTGAAACCACTTACACACGGGCCGAGCTGAAATCCATGAACTTACTCAACAGAGACACGATCTCAAAGCCGAACTTGACATTTTTCCACAGAGTTGAAACACTCTTATAGACTACCAGCCGCTGCGGCAGGCCTTCATTAAAGAATTCTCTGATCCAGAATCCGAAAAGACTTTGAAAAACCCCACGATCTACTGTCTCTGAACACTACTCAGAGATGCCTCCAGAGGGCGCCCCATAACACCATAGCCCTGTCCACAGAGAGTCGAGTCCGTTCCAGGCCACTGGTAAGCCCAAGTCTGAGCACGCATCAGACAAACACAGTGCCGCCACGTCTGAGAAAGCCGAGACCCTGAAATCGCTGAAAAGCTTCTTCACAAAAGACTTTCCAAAAATTCAAGAGGTACGAGCTTTACATCCTATACCTGAGCGTAAGACCTACAGGCACACAGAACACTGCTCGTCAGCCACAGACACAGAGCAAACTGTCACATCACAAAGTGACAGCAGCACACAGCCACCACAGCTGACAGCTGCACAGCCTGAGTGAGACCTCACAGTTTCCCACAGCTGGGACCGAAACCCCAAAAGAACTGATCAAAAGGGGGTGGGCCCGGAAACTCTACCTACCCATCACTCTAGACAATGAGGTGAGCCTTGAAACACGGGAAAGTCACCGGCTCAGACCTCACTTTAATGTCAGCTCAACTCTTTGAAAGACTCAGTGCTATAGCTAAGAGCGAAGATCGAACTCTTATACCCCACATGTGTGAGCTGAACGTGCAGTCGTTCAACCAGAACGTACAACCGGCTAGAACAGAGAGCTCCCATTTACCTGACAATTGGTCCTTTTGAGGCCTACCCACCCAGGGTACATCTCACAAATGAGCACGCACCCCTTTCTGATTGGCAAAGACCTGCTAGAACGCTCTAAGCTTCATTAGACTTCAAACACCTGACCGTCTGGGCCCTCCAGTCACACTGGTCACCAGAGCCAGACTCCAAGGTCAGAGTTCCCAAGAACTCCAGCAGCCATCTAGGGGTACACAGCCTCAGCACCAAGTCAAAGTTCCAGTTCGCTACCCTGCACCTTCCAGCTCGCCAAAGACCACGCAATGCCCACTCAACGATGCGTGACCTAATGCAGAAGGCCTCTAACACAGAAGGCCTCCTCAGAAAGAATTCCTAAAACCCCACTGACTTTGAACTGCAAAACCAGAAGACACTGCACGAACACAGTGCAAGACTCTGCTAAAAGGGTCCCTGATCAGCATAGAACATAGAACTTTTAAAAGTAGATGAAAATGTCTGCTCAAAGAGTTGCAAGACTCTGCATTCGTAAAATGAGAATTTTACTGACTTAAAGAAAATCTTGAACGGACGTGTAAGCCTCACCTGCCAACAGACTATGCACGACTCTTTCGAACCAAGCATTTGCAACATGCTGGTTGAAATGACACTGCTAAACATTAGTTTCTATGACAATGAAGGGTTACAGGAAACGCTAGCTCCAAATAGGGCATACGTCACTGCGACGTCAGAGTTGAGTGAAACCACCTGAGCTTTAAACTACAGTTAACCTATGGGCGTGCATTTAATCGTTACGATCCAACTAAAACACAATGTGCAGCACGCATTTTTGATCGCTGGCTTGTCTAAATGCAGATAAACGATTGCTGAAATTGACATCTCTACTTTAAGTAAAATAGCCTTAGATTTCCAACTAAAATTAGCATGTTAAGCAGTAAAGCGTAAGTCTGTTTGATGAAGAAACCTCATCTCAGCAGCCTGTACACTGTACCGATGTTTATTCTGCTTTGCTTAAAAGAAATCCAAATTGCAGTATGACTAAACCTGTGTCTTAACAAAGAAAGCTCAGGACAAAGTTATATCTAGGTAGACCTGGGCGACGCTCCCCTTTCTACAAATGTAAAGGCCTTACAAATTATTGTTTGATTGATGTAATTCACCTAAACTTTAGCTGCATCTGCAAACCGAGAGCTACCTAGTGATCAAAACTGCTGTAATCGCTGAAAAGTCAGCAGTAGTGCACAAGAGGGACGTAACTATATATGCTTAGACGAGCTTTGACTCCCAGCAAATCTATTTCCTTACTCTGTAAACAAATAGAATAAGTTGCTTAAAATAAAGAGAAGAGTTCCATGAGTAAAATTAGCTAATGCCAAAACACATCTGCATTTTACTTCATGTAACACCGAGTCCTAGAAAGACTTAAAATAAAGTTGCACCCCGGTTAACCCGTTTAAACATGCATAATTCATGTAAAATGTACAGACAGCCTTTAGGGACTGTTTGAATTGTCTGACATGCTCTAGTTTCCATGACAACGACTTGTCACAGGAAGTGCTAACTTGTGATGTCACCTTGTAAACAAACCAGCCTAGGTGGCTACGCTAACCTAGCATCCTTCCAGCTCACGCTAAGCTAAACTAACATAGCATCCAGCTAGCTTACGCTACACTAAGCTAACCTAGCATCCTTCCAGCTCACGCTAAGCTAAACTAACATGGCATCCAGCTAGCTTACGCTACGCTAAGCTAACCTAGCATCCTTCCAGCTTACGCTACGCTAACCTAACCTAACATCCATCCAGCTTAGGCTAAGCTAAATAATAACTTCTACAATTAGCAGTTAGCATAATTTACTTGAACCCTTAATCACCGCTTGTGTTTACACAGTGCACAGTATTCTAAAATACTTTCCTTAACACCAGTTAGGGTTCCTAATTATTCACATTCCGTGTTTGCAATTCTTCTTAGCTAAAGTTCACCTTTACTAGTTGAGGCATAGCCCTTGCTAACCGTCGAAGGCTAACTTTGAAGATACCCTGTTAATTAAACTTAAGTTAACTACATGTAAACTGTGTAGCTAGAGAAGAATTCATATAGCAATAGCCATCTTCATCGGCAGGTGACTAATCCTTTGATGGGACACACACGATGTGGCCTCGAACACGCAACCGTTGTAACCCACTATGAAGTGTTGGCCCAGGCAAATCAAAAGTTTAGTCACTAATGCCACTGATTATTCTCGCCTTCAGATCATTCCCGTTGTTTTGATCACTTTGTTTCTTTTTGCTTTTAATTTTCATTTTTGTTTTCTTTTGGCTCTTCTTTAATTTTTTTTCCCCATTTTATTTTATTTGACCTTGATATTAATAGCACTCAGCTATTCCCCCTACTTTTCGGTCATCTCTATGATTTAAAATTTATTTTATTCTTTGACCTGGATATTAATAGCACTCAGCTATCCCCTTTACTTTTCGGTCATCTATATGATTTAAAATTTATTTTATTTCCTCCCTTGTTCAAATGTGGTTCCATTTTCCATAGGGCCCAGAAAGGAAACAGAGACACCTTTATTTGTGATTTTGTTTTATTTTCAACAAGTGTACTCATTTTTGTGACCCTGCAACACAAGTAACTTCAACAATTTACTAGGGCACAACTATAGTCCAGAGGATTGATAATAAGCATAATTTGAATAGGAAAGCTGTCCTTTTTCCCCATCATTCACTTCGTCAAGCCGTAGTGAACCACTAGTTAAGTCCAGAGAAATAATTTAGTCATAAGAACCATCTTAAGGCATTTATTTCATCTCGGCTATGCCCTTTCCATGGAATAATCTCGGAACCACACCTCTTAGCCTCCTAACATCCACAGCTAAGATAAGATACAAGACACACTTCACTAGCTAGCTACATGTGAAACACCTAGCTTTAAGCTACATACCTAGCGAACCAGTTAAACCATGGTTCTGAACTTTTAGGGTCATGCATTAGGCTCTCACTACAAGTATGACAACATGTCACAGAGCCCCTGCTTCACCTGACCTTAACCTTCCAGCTTACCAAAGACTATCACAAAACTATGGACACTATGAGAAACCACCTCTCATACCCCTCCAACCACCCACGAAAGTCGTGTGCACCCACCGACAACCGGTGCCCCACACAACCTACGTCAACAAGCACATGCTGCGTGCACTGGACAACATTCAGCGTTCTGCACCTGATGCCATCACCGCGCCACAGCTTGTTCTGCCACAGTGCAAAAGGGGGGTAATGCCACAATGTATGCCCTATGCCCATGACGCACCATGTGCTGCAACCCGCAGCACCAGAGACACTTGCAAGACACCGAAGCAAGTGGCATACTGGCGCCCTCAAAGCGAAAAGACTGTCCTAGCCAACCAAGGACGATGTTCGCTGAAATTTTTCCTCCCTTTCTCTCTCCTCTCTCCCTTTCACTTTTACCAGGATGCTGCTGTGCCTCCAGCCAACCAGAGGACAGCCGCAATCGGACATCTCACCAGGTCCGGCACCAAGCATCGTCCTAAGGGAACAACCAGGACTCCCTTTTCTGCCGGACCCGCACTCAGGTCTGTGCCACCTGATCCTCGCAACGCCTACAGAACGCACTACCCCGGCGTAACGACACAATACAGCTGGGTAGGTGCCACCGGACAGAGGAGGCCCTCACGCACACTGAGGCCGATGTCGAACACATGCTCGACCAACTTGAGAAAATGACTGTCACGCTAGCGGAGCCAGGTGGCCACAACCGCCGCCGCACTGCCGTCAGAACTCTGTTTAACACTTGTATGTCCGGCATGAATGCAGTAAACCTCGCCAACGTCGGACGGCATGCAGCCAAAATTCAGACTGAGATTCCACAGAGAACAGAGCCACTCACAACAGAGTGCATCCCTGCAGCCCATCGACAAGACAATAGGGAACTGTGGTAACTTTCAACACTCACAGTGTTCTGCTGACCCCGACAGTGAAATCCATGAAACAGCTGTTTACCGTCTTCCAGAATGACTTTGCTCAAACTCAGCTGGTAACAGCTCTGATGACAAACCTGCTAAAGGGGGGTGAACTCCTCCATCGACAGCCTCGCCATGGGTAGAATCCCACCGCACCTGATACCCTTAGGCCTCATGCAAACCGTGCTGGCGTCCGCCATCACCACGCCAACTGACTCTTTAAAAATACACCTTGCCTACTCTCATGGGTAGTGCCATCCCACTCGGCATCACCACAAGCAGAGAAAATGGGACGTTCCCCTGAACTTACCCATCATAGTCAAGCCGAATCCACCGGCTCAAGAACATTGTCCATGTCAGATTTTGAAAGGCAGCACTCACATCAAGATCCGCATGCCGTACGTGATTGCCTTGCATGACAGCGACACCAAGCTGTCCCCAGCTCCGAATCCACACATGTGCACATTGACCAAAAAGACATTTACTATCCCTGCCCTAACAAATCTTTCCTCAGAGACAACCCTGACGGAACCTGCGGGCTGCAGATCAGTGGCACAAGCTGCCCTGCTAAAGCCAAGCCTCGCACTCAAGTCACCGAGACCCAAGCAGAGATTGTAAGTGATCTGTCACCTTGCTCAGCCAGAGCAGCGCATCCAAGTACCAAAAGGCCCCATCCTTCTTCAAGAACCACACTCTCACCCTAACTCCAGAAAGGGAATTGTGGTTTGCAAAAGGAGATCCCAGCTAATTGACATTACATCTATCAACTACACCCTGACACTCGACAGTCATCCTGCACAGGAGGCTCAACGAGATGCGAACATCTACAGCCAAGCCCACGGGACCCTCAGGAAGAGGGTACCACGCTGGAGGCTGCGTCGAACTTTATCAAGCTGAGCCCTCAGCCTCAGCCTAACAGCACCTCCTACCCAATCATCATGATTCACCTGCCATCCGCCAATGGTGATGATTTGTCGTCATATGATGTCCAACACACGGGGACATCATCCGACGAAAAGGGGGATATATGTAGAGTATGTGGATGAATCATATTCTGGATAACTAAAATCCTAAGAGCCTTCAAAGGCCGGGAAGCTTCCACCAGCGTCCTCCCCCCAGGACTCAAAATTAACACACACACACACACAGACATTCCACCAAGCACATCCCCCAGGAATGTGCGACAGGAAGTGAATGCTACAGAGAAAAGAAACTTCTCTTTTTAAAAGACATTTTAAACAGAAATATTCAATGTGTTTTATGTGTTTGTTTGTTCATGTTACATTGAAATAACTGAGTTTACCATTATGTATTTTTTTTTTTTCATGTAACTGCGTATTCCCTTGATTCCTGGAGAAGGAAAAATGAAACCTTTTTAACTCTAATATATATATGTATATATATATATATATATATATATCCTATGCATAACTTTGTGATACATGTTCATCTCATGGACACGCACACACATACACAAACCTCTAACGTCATCATATAAGGACTTTATTGAGATATATTTTGATATGCTTATATGTGTGTCTGTTACCCAGATTCCCTGGTTATCTGCGACCGTACTGTAGTCCTAAAATAACTACAAATGCTTGGAAAGTATGCCTTTTTATGTATAACTTTACAGTATTATCCAACTTATGTTGTTCTTCATATCTTTAGAATCCTCTTGATCTGACCAAACCATATCTGTATGTGTACAAACCATAGGATGTGTGTTACGATGTTTTATCATCTCTGGAGTAAAATTGAACGCATTTTACGTCACCGTCATAAAACATGCAAAGTCGATCTGACAAGACAAAGAGAAATCTTCCGCGGGAACTTTCCTCCCAGCTGATTGGCGCAGTCTTCCAAAAGAAGGCGTGAACCGAAATGTTTTTAAAGAGGCGCGGAGCTCCTCCTCTTTTCTTCCTGATCCTAGTCATCATCATGTAACGTCTCGCCTCCGGCGAGCTCATCGCCGTTCTTTTATTTTGTTTCTAGTTTAGTTTGTGTTTTAAGTCTTAAGATAAGTCCCCGGGTTTAATTCCGATCGACGAGTGAAAAGAACCCCGCGTGACATACCTCTTCAGCAAATCCAACTACAAGGGAAACTGCAACAAACTCTCTCTCTCTGAAGAAGAAGCACGCGCACGTAACCACGTGACGCGTCGTACTGAGAGATGCCCACGCTCTTGCTTCGCCGTCGTTACTGCTGCATCATGTAACCCGATCCCGTGGGCTCCTTCGGAGACCCGATCCGATCTTTATATCTTTCCTTTGTAAGGCAAAGTTTTGTTTTCCATAGTCGAATCTGTTTACTTCCACGGAGTGAAACAAACGTAGCCGAGCTACTTTCATTGGTAATGCTACTCAAAGACTTTAAACCCCCCGCGCAACACGAGCGCCCAGAAACAACACGTGACGCTTACACACACAAAGAACTCCGCTCACGCACGCGGCCGGGACAGGCCTTCAGGAATGCGACAACACAGCGAGACCCATAACTTGTGCAAGTATCTCTTTATAACGCTTCTAAGGAGCATTAAGATGATGTTTCGTGTTGTAATCAGAAAGGTGAATGTCTTAGGAGAAAGTATGCCAATGTTCTCTCTCTCTCACTCTCCCTCTCCCTCTCTCTCTCTCTCTTACTCGCTATCGCGTGTAAGTTATCCATTGCCCAAACTTTACGCATTTCTCATTCATTGATGTCATATTATGTTTCGTTCGTGTTAATGTTTGTAAATACATGTATTCCTGTAAAGTAGTAAATATATCTAAGTAGACATGCCTTTATTAAATCATTATATTCACTTGACTGATGGACTTCCTCTTTGCTCAATTTCGAGGCTCTTAAGTGCCAAAGATCTTGCTACGAACTTTATAACTTAAAGATAGCTTTACATATTTGCTTATAGGGCAGAAAACCCAATTCTTCTGGCCAGAGAATTGCGTTTCCTGCAATCCTATAAAGTAAGATGATATTGGGGAAAACCCCCCAATATTCTTCTGACAATTGAGCTAAAGTAATTTTGCCTGATTTGTAAAACGTGATCTGTGTAATTGACTGCAATCAACTTGTTAAAATGAAAGGATTGCAGGTATACATCCAGGTAAAATGACATTCTCCTTTAGAGGGAGATTTATTAACATGTAAGACTGATCTAATCCAAACATGTATGAATAATTATTAATTACCAATTATTAATTATGATATGCAAATTCCCCATGGATTAGACCCGCCTAAAGTCTTTACAATCTGGACCTCGCTCCCCTTTGTTCTCTGTGAGGTCTTGTTACTGCCACGGCGTGCAACTCTGAACTATATTCTACATTCCTACGTATTCCTGGTTCCTTGATTCTAGCCTGTGTCCCATTACTCTGCACGTTTGCCGCCTGCCCACGACCCTTGCCTGGTAACCACTCTGAGTTTGGACTGACCCTGTATATATTCACCCTGTGCTTCCTCTGTTTTCTGCCTGTTTGTGTTCATCATTAAAGTTATTGCACATGGATCCGAGCGCCTCTGACTCTTCATCACAATAATGCATGCACTGTCCCCTCATTACATATTCATATTTCAGGGTCAAAATATCCCAACACTACAAAAGAAATTCAGTTGTGTGTGGTTTTTTTATACAAATTAATTCAAAGTTTTATAGTGTTGTTTGATGTGCATTCCAAAAAGGTTTTGTATGAAAGTATCACCAGGAAAGCTGTTCTGAAAAAAAGAAAGAAAATCAAATAGTGTTTTTTTTTATTGTTATGTACTTGATATTAGTATATTAGGTGTTTCTTTATCCATTTTTGTTGCTTTATTCACACACTTTAGAACAAATCAATACTTGAAATGAATCCAAAAATTAAATGTAAAAGGCAAAAAGGGAAGAAAAACAAACAAACAAACAAAATCCTCAAAATACACAAATACAAAGCATTAAAAAGGGGTAATCTATAAGCTATTCATACATTATTACAGCTTAGCCCACTGAGCACTTGACCCCAGCTCTCTCAGTTATCGTCTTTCATGAAAACGGTTCTCCATAGTCACACAGAGCATCTCAGGGGTTTTAGCTTTATCAATCTGCTGTTTCTGGGAGGGTATGCCTGAGACCTGTCGTGCTGTGGTCAGCTGCCTTTCTCTCACTTTCATACTCCTTGGATGTGTGAATGTCGAAGTCCCACCCAGCAGAAACAGATAAGGTACAACGGTATGCTTTAACAATGTTGTAGGCATAGTAGTTAGTTCAGGGAAATGATTCTGATAATCAGTTGCTTCAGTGATTCACACAATTCTATTATCAATCATTACAAGAGCTACATGGAGGTGCCCAGTGTCCAGCGTTATGAATTTTTATTCACTCATTGAACTCACACACACATTGACCATTATTTTTGTTAGATCTTTACACAGGCATACTGCAGACAAGTGTTCGTTACAGTTGAGTTTTACCGTTTTTGAATCCATTCAGCCGATTTTCTGATATTTAGAAGAATATCAGTAAGCAGACAGTTTCTGGTCTCATTGACTCCCATAGTATATATTTTTTTTCCTACTATGGAAGTCAATGAGACCAGAAACTGTCTGGTTACTGATATTCTTCTAAATATCAGAAAATCGGCTGAATGGATTCAAAAACGGTAAAACTCAACTGTTTAACTCTGGGGGAGTTGTAAAATGAGCCTATTTCCAAAAAAGTGGAGTATCCCTTTAAGCATAAATAGTGTTAAGGAAGCTTGATCTATTCATTTATACACACATTCCGAAAGTGTAGTCTCCAAGCTTTCCAACGATGTGTAACACATGGAAATCTGATAATATTTGGAGAAGTTGTTTCCATTTGAAGGTAGCCACTCAAAATAACTAAAAGTTAAGATAACAGCCTCTAAAGATCAGGGGCCGTATTCACAAAGAATTTTAAGGCTAAAAGTAGCTCCTAACTGGCGAATTTAGGAGCAACTCCTAAAAATAATGGGCGTGTCACTCCTAACTTTAGGACTCCTAATTTTTTTCACTAAGAGTAATTCACGAAGCATTTTAGGCCTAAAAGTAGCACCTAAGTCTGGGACAGCTTAAAAGAAGTCGAGAGGACTCCTAACTCACTAAGACCTATTCACAAAGGATTGTAGCGCACACCACCGCCTCTTACAGTCGTCCGGGGTCCACGACACAAGCGGGAATGCTGCATTGATCTGCAAACAAATCCTCTCCCATTCTCACGCTTAGTTTTGCTTGATGATATCCCTGTGCCGAATTTCCCTTTTATTATGTTTTTTTTTTCAGCACCAACTGAGCCAGCAGCAGTAATGGTGTGTTCACACCGAACTCGAATTTAATTATTTGCGCGAGTAGATTTCATACAAAGTCAATGCAAAGACGTGAATAGACGCATCATTCGCGGCGGGCGTTGCGAATGACGCGAATTGGGCAACGCGTTTGCCGCGAATGTCTTCCGCGCAAGTTGAAAAATTTGAACTCGAGCGAATGTTCAAGCGTCTAACTAGACGCGTAGCCTATTTGACGCTCTATTCACGTTCGTTGTGAACACACCATAACTGATCTTGCGTTATGGGCTTACTTTTCAGTTTTGGCGAGTTCATAATCCACCGTCATTCAACTTTTACATTACTTCAATAGGACCAACATATCCTTGCTGTAAGTAGCTTAGTCTATTTAGGCTAATAGGATGTCAATTAATGTGTCAATGCAAAGTGTTAATGCAAGTGTCGTTTTTCATTATTAGGCAAGTGGCGGTTTTCATTAGGGTATTAGGCTACTTTGATTTAATTTAATTTAATTCACGACTTTTTTTCTCTCTCTCTGCCTTTTTAGAATTACACTTCACTGGGGCCTGCAAAAACATGATATGCATTTCGATGACATTACTATTATTATTTTGTGTAGGACACAGACATATTTAGATGTCGTAATTCCATGATGTGTTGCGTGTTATGTTCCGGTTATGTTCCGCATGATGGCCCTGTCATCTAACAACCAATCACCGTGATCATTGCGAGGAAGCTTGTGCATGAGAATTGACGTCATCCATAGCAACGAAGACTCACTCTTAGTTTAGGAGTTGTCATTTTTCCTTACTAAGAGTAGGTCTGAAAGGCGTTGTGAATAACTTTTAAGAGAAAACTCCTAGCTAAAATATTTTAGTGCGATTTAGGAGTACTCCTAGTGGTAAGATAAAATTCTTTGTGAATACGGCCCCAGGGCCCTAAAGAATCTTAATGCAAAAAGTAGCTCCTAGTGACACAATTCTAAGAAAATTCTTAGAAATGTGGGCGTTTACTCTTAAAATTAAAGAAAAAATCCTAGTAAAGAAAAAAGTAATTCAGAAAGCATCTTAACCCTTAAAAGAGGTCTTAAGGTCAAAATTGTTAGGAGCACGGACGAGGACTTTTAAGAGGCTTAAGAGTTTCTTTAGCAGAGGAGAAAATGGCAGAAAGAAAAAGAGGGAGAAGAAATGTGTTGCAGACAATAGATGACAATGAGTTTGGTACATTAAAACCAACATTTAAACCACCACTTAAATAGACACGCCAGCAATCAGTGCAATTGGAAAGAGTGGAACAATTTTTATCATTATAAGCCAAACAAATACCTTATAGGAAATAAACAGCATTGTAAATAAAAAAAAAGATTTATATACACATATATATACTATGTGTGTGTGTGAAAACGGTCAAATAGGAAAAATTATGCATGTAATTTCAAAGTGAAGGCTTAAAATAGACCCTAGGTGTAGGGTACGATATTCTATTTTTTCCAGTTTCACCTGAATACTTAAAGGATAATTCCGGTATTTAACACATTGAGTCTATTTTCTAGTTTGTTTTGGATGAACTAGAGTGGTGGACTTAGAAATTTTGACAATGGGTCCTGTCTCGACTTTTTGACTATTTTAGGTTTGCCTCGGAACGCTTCAGAGTGGTTGTCTACAGGCATACTCAAACATGTCCTTAAAACAACCCTTAACATTAGTTCTCAAAACTGTGACACTCACCGAGTGATTCGTGGTGTTCGTTGATGATTAAAACAAATATATCGGCGCAATGTATGCTTTCAATCCGTGTTATTTACTATAGTGGAACTATATTTTCAGATACCTCACAACCGCATATAAACTTCCGCTCAATATTTGAGTCTGAAGCGTTAGCACACTCCCGACCACTTGATGGCGACAACCACTTTGCCACAGTTGCTCTGCTCACGCTAGCCTTCTGAGAGACGGAGAACCAGCGAAAAGACTACAACCAAATGTAAACAGACCCCTTTCGGTATCCGGGAGCGCAGTAATATCAACGAGCACTGAGGCTCCAACAGACATCAATGCGATTTTACAAAATGGCAAATAAAACACGACAGAAACTGTATTTCGCTACGCTACTTGTTTTGGATCATCAACGAACACCACTAACCACTCGGTGAGTGTCACAGTTTTGAGAGCTAATGTTAAGTGTTGTTTTAAGGACATGTTTCAGTATGCCTGTAGACAGCCACTCTGAAGCACTCCGAGGCAAACCTAAAATAGTCAAAAACTCGAGACAGGACCCATTGTCAAAATTTCTAAGTCCACCACTCTAGTTCATCCAAAACAAACTAGAATATAGACTCAATGTGTTAAATACCGGATTTATCCTTTAAATCACTATTTTTTTCCTTCTTGGACAACCAACCAATCACAGTCTTCAAAAGATTGTGTCATACATAGCAACGGGGTCAACCCCACCTCCTCACTAAGATAAAAGTTTTTGTCTTTTCCTTACTCAGAGTTGCTCTCAGATCGATCCCGAATCGCTAAGTTAAATTAAGAGTTTTCTAAAAGGATTCTTAGATTCTTTAGGAATACGGGCCCTGCAGTTCTTACCTCTCTCTGCTGCTGGGAGTGACAATAGGGCTCATTTACATCTCATTTAGATAAGCCATACCCTCTGTAAAGCTCCCCCCCTGTGCTTTACAGCTTTTTTTTCTTTCCTGCTAGCTAATAACAATAGTAGGTATGGGAAGGACTAAACAGACTAAACATGAGATTAAGTGTACGTGTTCTTAGAATGAACACAAAACGACAAACTTTAAATGTTTATGGAAACTCACCCCCAGGACCGGCAAATGCACTTCTGCCGCTCTAGGTGAAAAACAATTGTGCTGCCCCTCTATTTGCAACGAATACCAGCAACAACACACAAAGACCAATCGTCGTCGGCAGCCGTCCGTCTCGGGAGACGATGGTGTAGCTCGGTGCGTCTATCTGCACCGCCGGGAATGGCTGTGCAGACCAATTCTAGAGTGGCAGTCCTTGCCGCACTGGGCGCAGGAGAAGGGGGATGGCTGGTCAGGCTGCTGTTGCCACTGCTTCCGCCTAGCTCTCTTTGCCACGGCAGTGTCGTTTCGTGCCGCTTCTGCTTTGATTGTTACCTGCCGGACTGCTTGTCGCCAGGCGAAGCGATCATCAGCCAGTCTCTCCCATGCGCTGGGGGCAATGCCGCATTGCTTCAAGTCCTTTTTGCAGACGTCTTTGAAGCGCAATTTGGGGCGCCCTGTGGTTCTGGTGCCTTCAGCCAGCTCGCCATAGAGGAGGTCTTTGGGGATGCGGCCTGCGTCCATCCTCCTGACATGCCCAAGCCACCGCAGCCGTCTTTCGCTGAGCGTTGCATACAAACTGCTCATGTTGGCTCGTTCCAGCACCTCGGTGTTGGGGATCTTGTCCTGCCACTTGATATGCAGTATGCGACGCAGGCACCGCATGTGGAAGCTGTTGAGTTTCTTCTCGTGCCTTGCGTAAGTGGTCCATGACTCGCTGCCATAAAGGAGCGTACTGAGCACGCAGGCTTGGTACACGCGCAGTCTGGTCGTCTCAGTGAGGCTGGAGTTGTTCCACACTCGCTGATTTAACTTGGCCATGACTGCGGCTGCCTTGGCGATTCTGCTGTTGATCTCAAAGTCGATGGATAGCGAGCTTGAGATCGTGGACCCAAGGTACGTGAAGTTCTCAACGACGTCCAGGCTGTACCCGTCGATGGCGGTGTTTGGAGGGGTCTCTGCTCCCTGCATCATGACGTTGGTCTTCTTCAGGCTGATGGTCAATCCAAACTCCTTGCAGGCGTGTGAGAGGCGGTTGTCACGCTGCTGGAGTCCGTCTACCGTGTGTGAAGTCAAGGCTGCGTCATCAGCGAAGAGCATCTCACGAATGAGTACCTCTGTGACTTTGGTCTTGGCACGGAGACGGGCTATGTTGTAGAGCTTGCCGTCCGACCTGGTGCGGATGTAGACACCCTCGCTGCAGTCTTTGAAGGCGTATTGGAGGAGCATGGAGAAGAAGATACCAAAGAGTGTGGGTGCAAGGACGCAGCCTTGTTTCACTCCGCTGCTGACTGGGAAGGCTTCGGATGTTGCACCGTTGTAGCATACTGTGCTGTGCATATTCTCGTGGAAGGACGTGACCACTGCAAGCAGGTGCGGGGGGCAACCAATCTTCTGCAGCAACCTGAAGAGTCCGCTTCTGCTGACCAGATCGAACGCCTTTGTGAGGTCGATGAAGGCGATGTAGAGTGGCATGTGCTGCTCCTGACACTTCTCCTGCAGCTGGCGTAGTGAGAAGATCATGTCTACTGTTGATCGGCCATCCCTGAAGCCGCACTGGGACTCGGGGTAGACGCGGGAGGCGAGGGTCTGCAGGCGGGCCAGAACGACGCGGGCGAACACTTTGCCTACAATGCTGAGGAGGGAGATGCCCCGGTAGTTGTTGCAGTCACTACTGTCTCCCTTGTTCTTGTACAAGGTGACAATGTTAGCGTCTCGCATGTCCTGGGGGATGTAGCCCTGTTCCCAGCAGAGACAGAGGAGGTCGTGGAGTGGTTGTAGCAGGGCTGGTTTCCCGCTCTTTAAAACCTCGGGAGGGATTCCATCGCTCCCTGGCGCCTTCCTGCAGGCAAGGCAGTCGATGGCTTTGCTGAGCTCGTCCATGGTTGGTGGGGTATCTAGCTCCTCCATGACTGGTAGGTCTGGGATGGCGTTGAGAGCCGTGTCAGTCACCACGTTCAGCATCGCGTATAGCTCAAGGTAGTGCTCCGTCCATCGCTTCATCTGCTTTTCCTGGTCGGTGATAACCTCGCCCGTCTTGGACTTGAGGGGGGTGGTCTTGGAGGGGGTTGGGCCTGTTGCCTTCTTGATGCCCTCGTACATCCCTCTTGCGTTTCCTGTCTCGGCAGCTCTCTGTATGCTGCTGCAGAGGTTTAGCCAGTAGGTGTTGGCGCAGTGGCGGGCGGTCTGCTGGGCTTTGTTCCTGGCAGTCCGGAGGGATTGTAAGGTACTAGGGCTTGGATTGGCCTTGTAGGCCAGAAGGGCTTTCCTCTTTGCCTCAGTCACAGGCTCCATTTCTTCCCAGTGGGCCTCGTACCAGTCAGCATTTTTCCGCTCCTTCTTCCCGTAGGCGGTGATGGCGGCGTTGTATACCGCGTCGCGGAGGCGGGGCCACTTGGAGTCGATGGTTTCATCTGCTGACACTCCCTCGCTGAGGGCGTGTTCCAGCCTGCTGATGAACTGCTGGGTTTTCTCAGGATTGCTGGCGCAGCAGGCATTTATGCGTGGGCGACCCTTCTTCTTGGAGTGGTGCAACCTTTTGGGTGTAGTGCGCACCTTGCTTGCTACAAGGGCGTGGTCCGTATCGCAGTCGGCACTGTGGTAACTGCGGGTGAGGAGGACGCAACCAATGTCCGCTCTTCTGGTGATGACTAGGTCAAGCTGGTGCCAGTGGCGGGATCGGGGGTGCCTCCATGACACCTGGTGGATCTCTTTACACATGAAGAAGGTGTTGGTCCACACACAGGCCGTGTGGCAAAAAGAGAATACCAGCAACAACACACAAAGACCAATATGCCATACATATAACGCAAAACCAGCAACAACACACAAAGACCAATATGCCATACATATAACGCAAAACCAGCAACAACACACAAAGACCAATATGCCATACATATAACGCAAAACCAGCAACAACACACAAATACCAATATGCCATACATATAACGCAAAACCAGCAACAACACACAAAGACCAATATCGTTATGCCATATATATAACACAAAACCAGCAACAACACACAAAGACCAATATGCCATGATATAATGCAAAACCAGCAACAACACACAAAGACCAATTTGCCAAAGGCCTACATATAATAGCCTCGTGAGACCATCCTGATCTCGCGAGCTTTCAAGGTTTCACTCGCAGATCAGTCTGGATACTTTCCGTTAAAGAAAATTTGGGAGCAGTTCACCAAACGAACGTCCAATCAGCATTGGCTTTGAGGCGGGTTGAGGTGTGACGCAACGAGAAGCGCGACAGTTCAGTCTTAAGAACATGGCGGCTTCAGCGGATGAAACTAGCATCAGTGTGGCTATCGAGCAAGTTTTATCGGAATTACAGAGTTATTACGGAAATACAGAGCTAACGAGCCTTTATCTGCAGCAGCAAGAGTAGCCTGGCTTGTGGTTGTGTTTTCGTCGTCGCTCTCATATGCTTCGTTGATCTGATTGGTTGATTTGGCCCGTCTATCACCAACATAGGCCAATCAGCTAACCAGTATTTTCGCCCCTTACCAAAACTACTTCGACGGAAGGTTTCCAGATGGATATGCGGAGCAAATCCATCTGGCGGAGTCAGGTTATACATATAATGCAAATAGTGCGCAACGCGCGTGTGCCCAAAATGTCAACAATATTAAAGTTTATGCAGGAGGCAAATGCCTGCTGGCATTTTTCTTTAAGCAGTCATGACAGGGATTTTCCATATAATCACATTTCACCTCCTCAAACTACTGTTGCAAATCTCTTTACATCACTTATGTGCGTATACACACACAAATGAAATGTCCGCAAGCACATTATATCATCAGCAGGTTCAGCATCTTAAATAACGACTAAAGAACAAATGAAGCTTAACTTACGTTTCAGAAACACGCACGACAGGCCTTCGTCGCAGCAAAGGTCTTAACTGCATCCTCTATTTCGTTTCTCTGTGCCAGTTCATGTTCTATGGAGATGGTTTCCAGTCCATAAAGTCTCCATTAAGTCTGTTCCCTGTTCACAAAACGTTCCCCATTCAAAGCAATCGGGATGTTTCCTGAGCCCACAAAGTGCGGCGAAAACATTTTCAGTGTACCGGTAACTGCCACGGTTCAGCTCGTCTGCGACAATCTTTGCGGCGTCCATCTTCATTGAATTGAATTGAGCCGACCAGAGCACAGCATAATAAGTAGCCATGCGGTTCACTTGGAGGGCGGGGACAAAAGCGCCATATTCATTATGGAAATACACACAGACAATAACACACCACGCCCCTACTGCGTGCTAGAATCTACGAAAACAAGCCGATTTCAACCTCAAAATGTAAGCTTTTAAATATACCAATAGTGCTATCTCAAACATGGAGAGGCTTCTTCGTGACTTCAACTAACAGATTCTGCAAAAAAGCGGAAATCACAAATTTTGGAAAAAAACGCTTGTTTCTCATTTTTCTCGCAAGTTGTGCTGCCGACTTGTGTCCCTGGTTTCTGGTCACATATGTAGTAGGCTAACATCACATGAACTGACAAATGAAGTGCCTTGTCATAAATGAGATCAGGTGAAAAATACAAACGGTTTTAGCACATAGGTGTGACAGCTTTTCTTCAAGTAGAAACAGAGTATGTTTATAAGTAAAGCAGTCTTAGCAGAGGATGGTTTCTATCCATCGACCTCTGGGTTATGGGCCCAGCACGCTTCCGCTGCGCCACTCTGCTACCTATGATAACCTTGCCATACCCACACCTTTTCAAAAGTGCTTGCGTTTAGGCACACTTGAAGTGCTCCTCTGTCATAAATAAGATCAGATGAAAAATTCAGAGGGTTTAGCATAGAGCTGAGGCAACTTTTCTTCAAGTAGGAACAGAGCATGTATTTAAGTAAAAGAGGTTTAACAGAGGATGGTTTTGATCCATCAACCTCTGGGTTATGGGTCCAGCACACTTCCGCTGCACCACTCTGCTGTAAACCACCCCAGATGGGACTCGAACCCACAATCCCTGGCTTAGGAGGCCAGTGCCTTATCCATTAGGCCACTGGGGCTGTGAAAAACTTGTGCTCATGTGCCCCCATAACTTTGGCTTTAGTGACCACCACAGAATTGGTATGTGGCTAGGGGCGTCAAGTACAGTAAGAAGCACCAATAATTATACATTAATTAATTAATTCATTAATTCATTAATTATACAACAATTATACAGGTTCATTAGCAATCTATGGGTGAGCAGAGAGATATAGACCAGGGAGTACCAAAGATGAGGTTGCTTTATTCAGATACAAAAGTTTAAAACCATCAATACATTAATATCTCGAGGGCGCAATATTCACATGTCAGAAAGAAACAAAAACAAGAGAAACACTAGAAAACTTCAATATACATAAATAAATACAGAAAAGCAACCAAATACAAAAGAAAGCTTAAGGGAGGGAGATAGCCTGCTGTGACTAAATTTACACACCACACTTAATACCCACACACACACATACTCTGGTGAGGTCAATTCAAAGGAGCATGGCACTCAAGGTGAACACTGTTAAACAGCAGCTAAACCCCTCCTCTCTACACTTCCCCCACCACTCCAATTGTATTGGAGAAAAAGGACAAACACTAAACACTGATTAGCTGGTACTAACCAGCCCCAAATAAAAAGAAAAAAAAGTCAAGTTCACAAACATGGGAGAAAAATACACAAAGACAATATTCAAATCAAGCTCACATTGTAACTCAAAATAAGTTTAAACCTACAAAAATAAATTACATACAAACAAAAATTAGCACAAAACAAACAGGGGAATTATCAATTACATTTCACAGCAAAACAAGAAACGAAAATAAAATGAAACAAATTAAACAAAATAAGGCCACGATCGCCCACACACTCGATGGGCAAGCCAGACAGAGAATAGCCACGACTGCTTTTGTTCTCACTCTGCGGCGAGCAATCGTCTGGGCCAGCTGTTACAAAAACACACAAAGTTCACTCCACAAACAACAATGACCGGAATAAGCCCAGGCAAGGCAACAGTGGGTTACATCAAAAGACGCGCATCTCGTCCCGCAATAGAGATGAAACCCTTGATCGTGTCACTCAACCTGTCAAACATAAAACAGAAGAATTACTAATAAAACAAAAGAGACCAACCACGCGAATGGCTCTCATACATACCTGGAGATGTTAACAACGCGGTACTATGCACGGTCGCTGACCATAAAATGCAGTTGTCTGTTCGTTGACGAGCTACACAAAGACTCAAGATCGTAAACAAACGTTCCATTGACAGAAAAACATCTTCAAAGCAACCGTACCAACCTTAAAGCAAGGGCAGCCTATGCACAGCAGCACAACGCAGAAACGGCACTCCAGATACTATCCCATTCAAGAAAATGGCAACTTCCGTAAAGGGGCGGTATGGGTGACAACGCATCCCAAGTGACAAAAACCTCCCCATTTTATACCATACCACCAGACTGCTGATAGGTTCAATGTTTTTACATGACACTGGCCAATGACCAAGAGGGGTACACTTCACCCTGCTACATTCATTTAAACAAGGCCAGCACACAAAGTCATCAGGATGAACGACTACTTCGACAGGCCACTGGGACATGATTCAGATGCCCTACTAATTGTCCATCTCATTCAGGTGGCTTAGTCAATGAGGTGTTTGAACAAGGCATACACACAAATTTTCTGAACGAACAAGCATGATGTGGAAGTTGCTCTCTATTTGGAATAAAATATGTACAAGGGTGAAATGAAGCGCCTCTGTCAATGAGATCAGGTGAAAACGTCTCGGTTACATATGTAACCCTCGTTCCCTGAGTACAGGGAACGGAGACGTGTCGTCGGGGGAGTTCCCTGACGAATCGGGATCACGCTAGGGAGACCAATCGACTTCGAGTGAACTAAAACGAGCCAATAAATATTGGCATGCAAGATTTGCATTCCGCGACCCGCCTGCCAGTGCGGGTATAAAGGGCGGAAGCAAACGCATACACAATGCTTTTTCGCTGAGGAGCCGAACAGTGTCCAGCCCTCCGCGAAGGTACAGCAACATGGCGAAGGGACGACACGTCTCCGTTCCCTGTACTCAGGGAACGAGGGTTACATATGTAACCGAGACGTTCCCTTTCGTCCTGGGAACTCCGACGTGTCGTCGGGGGAGTTCCCTGACGAATTGGGATCCCTACAAACACGCCATGGTGCTGACCCCTTCCAGCGCCCAGCTAAGCTACCCTGCAGCAGTTTATTGAACAAGATGCGGGAGCTAGCTAGGGAAAATCACACTGCTGTTCCGCAAGACCCACTCAGTGGATTTGGATAACACTGGGAAAGCGTGCCCAACCCGTAGGAGGGAACGCTACGGAGCCCCTGCCCGCCCGAAGGGAGGCACTGGAATACACGTATGTACTAACCCGTGGGTTACTCAGCAAGGACGACAGAGGGATCTGTCGAGAGGAAGACACGGAGCTAACCCGGAGGGTAGCTGGAACGTGGAAAAAATGGGTCGCCGAAGGGACCACTGTCAAGGCCACCCAGTCTAATAGCAACTCCTACGAGAGGTAATAGACCTGGCACCGGCGATCCGCCTCGCCTGATGCCGAAGGGGTGATGGAGGAACTCACGAGGTTAGCCGTATGTTGGGGAACCAACGGAGTAAAAGACGCACGTATCCGGCCCACGGGGCGGGAATGGCGTAGCAAGCCGACATAACCTAATTCCTCGCGCTACCGGCCGTAGCGAGTACACGGGAGGAAGCAGGTTCAACACGAAGGCTATAAAACCTAGCGAACGTGTTAGGTGTCGCCCAGCCCGCAGCTCTACAGATGTCTGTCAGCGAGGCGCCTTGCGCCAAAGCCCAGGAGGAGGCAACACTCCTAGTAGAGTGTGCCGTCAACCTAGGTGGGCAAGGCACGCCCTGGGACTCATAAGCCCGGGCGATAGCATCCACTAGCCAGTGGGACAACCTCTGCTTGGAGACAGCCTTCCCCTTCTGCTGGCCTCCGTAACAAACAAAGAGCTGATCTGAGGTCCTGAAGCTTTGCGTTCTGTCCACGTAACAGCGCAGGGCGCGGACGGGACAGAGAAAAGCTAGGGCTGGGTCTGCCTCCTCCAGGGGCAGCGCTTGCAGGTTCACTACCTGATCCACAAACGGGGTGGTAGGAACCTTGGGCACGTATCCGAGCCGGGGTCTCAACACAGGGTGAGAAAGGCCCGGTCCGAACTCTAGGCACGATTCGTCGACCGAAAATGCCTGCAGATCCCCTACCCTCTTAAAAGAAGCCAAAGCCAACAGGAGAGCTGTCTTCATAGACAGGATATTTAACTCGACTGAAGGCAAGGGCTCGAACGGGGGCCTCTGGAGTGCACTAAGCACTAGAGTCAAGTCCCAAGAGGGTAAGTGGTGCAGAGTATGAGGCGGATTCAGCCTCCTGGCACCCTTAAGGAATCTGATGATCAGGTCGTGCTTTCCCAACGACTTACCTTCTACTGCATCGTGATGAGCGGCTATTGCGGCAACATACACTTTGAGGGTGGAGGGAGACAGCCTTCGCTCCAACCCATCTTGCAGGAAGGAAAGCACGACTCTGATCGGGCAAGTTCGGGGGTCTTCCCGGTGGGAAGAACACCACTCGACGAACAGGTTCCACTTCAACGCATAGAGGCGCCTCGTAGAGGGGGCTCTGGCGGAAGTGATGGTGTCTACCACACCCTGCGGTAGGCCACCTAGAACCCCCGCGTCCCGTCCAGGGACCACACATGGAGTCTCCAGAGGTCTGGACGCGGGTGCCACAAGGTGCCCCGTCTCTGGGAAAGGAGGTCCTTCCTCAGAGGAATCGGCCAAGGAGGGGCTGTCGCGAGGAGCATGAGTTCCGCGAACCAAGTCCGGTTGGGCCAATACGGCGCAACGAGCAGGACCTGCTCCTCGTCCTCCCTGACTTTGCACAAAATCTGTGCAAGAAGGCTCACTGGGGGAAACGCATATTTGCGAAGACCCAGGGGCCAGCTGTGCGCCAGTGCATCCGTGCCGAGAGAACCCTCGGTCAGGGAGTAAAACAACCGGCAATGAGTCGTGTCCGGAGAGGCAAACAGGTCTACCTGAGCAGCTCCGAAGACTTCCCATATCAGCTGAACCGTCTGGGGGTGGAGTCGCCATTCTCCCGGAAGAGGTGGCTGCCGTGAAAGCTCGTCGGCTGTACGGTTGAGCACACCAGGGATGTGAATGGCTCGAAGCGACCTCAGATGCTTCTGACTCCACAGGAGGAGATGGCGGGCGAGTCGCGACATACGACGGGAGCGTAGACCACCCTGACGGTTGATGTACGCAACGGTCGCAGTGCTGTCCGTACGGACCAGTACGTGCTTGTGCAAAAGCAGCCCCTTGAGGCGAGACAAGGCTAAGCGTACTGCTTGCAACTCTAGGCAGTTGATGTGCCAATGCAGTTGAGGCCCCGTCCACAGACCTGAAACTGCATGCCCGTTGTACGTGGCCCCCCATCCGTTGGCAGAGGCATCTGTGAAAACCACAGCATGCCTGGAGACCTGGACTATTCAATTCAATTCAAGTTTATTTGTATAGCGCTTTTCACAATACACATTGTCTCAAAGCAGCTTTACAGAAAGTGCATTTCAGAAATGTACAAAGAAAAATACAGTTAGTTAATCATGTATAAATTTAGGCATAACATATCGCCGGTGTTTAGTCGTCTCTTCACAGGCGTCGAGTCGTCTCTCCACAGGCGTTTAGTCGTCTCTCCACCGGCGTTTAGTCGTCTCATCACAGGTGTTGGGGCATCTGAAGTCTTCGTGAGAGGCTGGATACAAACTGGAGCTGACGAACGCTATTTACCTCGGGACTAGCGTCCCGAGATAACAGCAGAAAGACAGATGGGAAATAATTAGCATAGCTGATGTTCATAATATTAATGCATTCGAACTGATTCAGAAGTAGTATAAAAGGTAAGCATTAAGTGAATGCTTGGTTAAAGAGATGCGTCTTTAATCTAGTTTTAAACTGGGACAGCGAGTCTGAGTCTCGAACAATATCAGGAAGGCTATTCCAGAGTTTAGGAGATAAATGTGAGAACGCCCTCCCTCCTTTAGTAGACTTAGATATCCTAGGAACGACCAGAAGCCTCGAATTTTGTGATCTTAAAGAGCGCGATGGATTGTAGGGCGATAGAAGGTCTGTTAAATACACAGGAGCTAAACCATTTAGAGCTTTATAAGTCAATAGTAATACTTTGTAATTGATACGGAACTTAATAGGTAACCAGTGTAGAGATGATAAAATTGGTGTTATATGATCATATTTTCTTGATCTAGTAAGAACTCTAGCGGCTGCATTTTGCACTAACTGTAGCTTGTTTATTGAGGATGCAGGACAACCAGCTAATAAAGCATTACAGTAATCTAGTCTCGAGGTCATGAATGCATGAACTAACTTTTCTGCATCTGAAACAGATAGCATGTTACGTAGCTTAGCAATGTTTCTAAGGTGGAAAAAGGCTGTTCTTGTAACATATGAAATATGATTTTCGAAAGTCAAGTTGCGGTCTAGCATAACACCCAGGTCCTTTACTGTAGTGGATAAAGTAACAGGACATCCTTCTAAATTAAAGTTGTATTGTAAGGGATTTTGTGGGTAGTTTTTTGGACCAATAAGTAATACCTCCGTTTTATCTGAATTTAATAGCAGGAAATTACACGTCATCCAGCATTTTATATCTTTTAGACACTCTGTCAAGTTAGATAAGTTAGTGTTTTCATCTGGTCGTGATGAGATATATAATTGAGTGTCATCAGCATAACAGTGAAAATTAATTCCATGTTTTCTTATAATATTACCAAGTGGCAGCATATATATTGAGAATAGCAGAGGGCCTAGGACAGATCCTTGCGGCACTCCATAGTCTACTGATGTTATCTTTGATTTTTCCCCATTTAAACAGACGAAATGGTAACGGTCTGATAAGTACGATCTAAACCAGCTTAATGCCTGTCCCTGAACACCAGTGTAGTTTTGTAGTCGATCTAAGAGTATTTTATGATCTATAGTGTCGAACGCAGCACTAAGATCAAGTAGAACTAGTATTGAGATACAGCCTTGGTCAGAGGCTAAGAGTAAATCATTTGTAATTTTAACTAGCGCAGTTTCTGTGCTATGATGCGGTCTAAATCCCGACTGAAATTTTTCGTAGATATCATTTTCTTGCAAGAAAGAGTATAATTGAGCGGACACAATTTTTTCTAGTATTTTAGACATAAATGGAAGATTTGAGATGGGTCTGTAATTTGCTAGGTTATTTGGATCTAATTGCGGTTTCTTAATGAGAGGTTTTATTACTGCCAGCTTGAATATTTTTGGAACGTGACCTAAAAATAGAGACGAGTTAATAATATTGAGAAGAGGCTCTTCCACTACAGGTAACACTTCTTTAAGTAGTTTAGTGGGTATTGGATCTAATAAACATGTTGTTGGTTTAGATGCAATGATAAGTTTATTTAGCTCTTCCTGTCCTATAGTTGTAAAGCGGTTTAGTTGTTCTAGAGGGGCCATAATTGAGGCTGAGTCATAAGACACCATAGAGGATTGTACATTTACAATTGTGTTTCGGATGCTTTCTATTTTCTCATTGAAGTAATTCATAAAATCATTACTACTATATTGTAACGGAATATTTTGCTCTGGAGATGTCTGATTATTTGTTAGTCTAGCCACGGTGTTAAATAAAAACCTTGGATTATTTTGGTTATTTTCAATTAGTTTGCGGATATGCTCAGCCCTGGCTGATTTTAGAGCCCTTTTATAACGTGACATACTGTCTTTCCACGCGATTCTGAAGACCTCTAAATTAGTTCGTTTCCATTTACGCTCTAAGTTACGAGTTTCTCTCTTGATAGCATGCGTAGCACTGTTGTACCATGGTGTTTTAGTTTTCTCTCTAACCTTTTTTAATCTAATTGGTGCAACAATATCTAGTGTACTAGAGAAAATGTTGCTCATACTGCTAGTCATTTCCTCTAGTTCATCTGTTTGTTTGGGTTCACTGAGCAGCTGAGATAGATCAGGTAAGCTATTTGAGAATCTATCTATAGTGGTTGGAAGGATTGTTCTGCCTGGTCTATAACGTGGTGCAACATGACAAATTTCAGCAGTGCGTATTATGCAAGTTACCATGTAATGATCAGTGAGATCGTCACTTTGCGGTATAATATCTATATCGGTTGGATCGGTTCCATATGAAATAATTAAATCTAGTGTATGATTTAGACGATGAGTGGGACCACTGACGTTTTGCTTCACCCCAAAAGAGTTTAATAGATCTGTAAACGCAGCCCCTAACGCATCATTTGTATTATCTACGTGTATGTTAAAGTCGCCAACAATTATTGCTTTATCGACATTGACCAATAGGTCTGAGAGAAAGTCTGCAAAATCTTTTAGGAAATCAGCATATGGCCCTGGAGGTCTATATACGGTAGCCATGGCTAGAGATAATAAGGATTTCTTTCTTACATCTAAGAGCGTAACATTTAGCACAAGTACTTCAAACGAATTAAACCTATGACAAGTTTTCTGAGTAACATTAAGAATATCTCTATAGATTGTTGCAACACCGCCGCCACGACCGATCAGACGGGGCTCATGCTTATAACAGTATCCTGGTGGAGTAGACTCATTTAGACCGAAATAATCATTTGGTTTAAGCCAGGTTTCAGTAAGGCACAGAACATCGAAATTATTATCTGTGACCATTTCATTTACAACAACCGCCTTAGGTGTGAGCGATCTAATGTTTAGAAGACCTAGCTTTAGAAATTGTTTTTGTTCACTGATATTAAGATTTTCTGGTTTAATTACAATAATATTCTTGCTAGATCTTACAGTAGATTTGTTGTTTGGCTTCACTAAGCGAGGAATAGACACAGTTTCTATATAATGTTCTACATTGGTACTTATATCAATTAAGTTGGGACAGCAAAGACTATGATTTGGACTTTGACTTACTAGTCAGATGGTGTGTAGCGTCTTGGAGATGTTGTCCGACAGAACAGCCGCTCCGACTCTGCTGGGGTGCAGACCATCAGGACGGAAGAGCCTAGGTCGCTCCCAAAACAGATTCCAATTATTTACAAAGAGCAGTTTCTGTTCATTACACCATGACATTAACCATTCATTTAAAGCAAATAATCTACTAAACCTTTCTTGTCCAAGTCGGTACGTGGGAAGCGGTCCAGACACGACGATCGTTGCTCTAGGCGATGTGCTGCGTACCGTCTCGATCAGGCTCCTGTAGTCCTTCTTCAGAACCTCCGTCTGCCGCAGCCTGATGTCATTCGTCCCCGCGTGCAGCACGACAGCTCCGACGCGCTCGTCACCGTTCAGGATCTCGGGAACCTGCGCAGCGACATCAAGAACACGAGCACCAGGAAAGCAGTGAGTGCGCACCTTACCTTTACCCGAGGTAGCACGGACATGGCGGACCATGGAAGTGCCGATGATCACGGCGTCGTTGCGTTCCGACTCGCGAAGAGGGGAGAAGCGGTTCCGGGTGGAGATCTCGAAGACCGGGAGGGGGGGAGAGGTTCTTGCTCTGGTCCTGGCTCGTGTCGTGACCCAGGGTGCAGGAGTGATTGAAGGCAGAGATGATCGCGTCCTCCTGGGCAGAGAAACGCACGGAGTAGACGAAGTCGGAGTCAAAGTCACAAAGTTACTAACCACTGACTTGTGAGCATCGTTTCAAGCGCTGATCGCTGATCTCGCAGCTCGGCTTGCTTCTCCAGCAGAACACGAATCTGCTTCTCCACCGACTCCAGCTCCAATCGTACCGAAATCAGCTCGAATGTGTCCTCACCTGCACTCAGAGGTAACGTTAGACACACATCCGATATGTTCGCCATTATAACAGATGAACAGTAAATTAGTAGTAATAGTAATAAGTAAAGCAATCCGATTGTTTTTTGTTTTTTTTTTATAAGGAATAGTATCGAGGATAAGTTCACATGATATAAAAATAGAAAGTGCCTGTTTACAATTGAGTGGTAAAGAAGAAAATCAAGGATTAATGAATCAATTCGATGGAGCTCCAAACACAAACACAGACCGCACGCGCATGTGCTTATGCCCCGTTGATGCAGGCTCTAAGCACAATCAACGTGTGTCTGTACTTTCAGAGAAGCTTTCAGAGAAACGGGTCTAAAGTGAGACGCTCGAGGCCACGCGTGAAATGCTAGCGGGCTAAAGGCTAGTAGCCGGGATTCGGAAAGTTGGATCTAAGTAGCGATATCAAAGCAATCCGATTGTTTTTTATAAGGAATAGTATCGAGGATAAGTTCACATGATATAAAAATAGAAAGTGCCTGTTTATAATTGAGTGGTAAAGAAGAAAATCAAGGATTAATGAATCAAATCGACGGAGCTCCAAACACAAAAACCTAAGGTTTTTGGACTAAGGACTAAGGGCACTCCGGCCCGAAGAAACGCAGGGTCTGACCAAGGACTGAAGGTTTGGCGACAGTGCGGGGTAATGTTGACCCGGAACGTGTCGCTCTGCCACGCCCATCTCGGGACTCGATCGTGAAGCCAGCGCTGAAGCGGTATCATATGAAGCAGGCCGAGCGGCGTTACTGCGGCTGCCATATGCCCCAGGAGCCTCTGAAACTGTTTCAGTGGGACCGCTAATCTGCCTTGAAAGGACTTGAGGCAGTTGAGCACTGACTGGACTTGAGCGACCGAATCCATCCATACCGAGATAAGAGATCCTCTGCACTGGGCAGAGTTTGCTCTTGTCCCAGTTGACCTGAAGACCCAAGCGGCTGAGGTGCTGGAGCACCAGGTCCCTGTGTTCGCACAACAGATCTCGCGAGTGAGCTATTATGAGCCAGTCGTCGAGATAGTTGAGAATGCGAACGCCATGTTCTCTCATGGGAACAATGGCCGCCTCTGTGACTTTCGTGAAGACACGGGGCGAGAGGGCCAGGCCGAAGGGTAAGACCTTGTACTGGTATGCTCGACCTTCGAACGCGAACCGAAGAAAAGGTCGGTGTCGAAGGAGAATCGAGACATGAAAGTACGCGTCCTTCAGGTCGATCGCTGCAAACCAATCCTGGGGACGGATGCACTCGAAGATGCGTATCTGCGTGAGCATTTTGAACGGGAGCTTGTGCAGGGCCCGATTCAAAACTCGCAGGTCCAGGATTGGCCATAACCCCCCACCCTTCTTGGGTACAATGAAGTAAGGGCTGTAAAACCCAGACCTCATCTCGGCTGGAGGAACCGGCTCGACCGCGTCCTTCGCCAGCAGGACGTCGATCTCCTTCCTCAGGACAGGGGCACTGTACCTGGGAGGCCGGCGGGCAAACTGAATTGCATAGCCGAGCCGGATAGAACGGGTGAGCCAGCGGGACGGCCTCAGAAGCGCTAGCCAGGCTTTGAGAATCGTACCAACGAACCCACCCGGACCACCGGCGTACCAGCGAGGGGCAGCGAGGTGGAAGGCAGGGACCAGACTCCGGAGGCATTACTGCGGCCGAGAGAGAGGTCTGGGTGTGCGGGGCAACACCTACCTGCTTCCACAGAGGAACAGACGGCAGGGAAGGCTCGGAGGCGTTCGGCTGCGGGCTGTCCCGTGGCGAAGAAAGGAGGGGAAACGAGGAGCGAGGCCCGAGGGCGTCGAGTCCAGGTTTTCGCACCACCTTGCCCAGCGGGAGATGAGAGTGACGAGGCCGTGGCGGCGTCACTGACATCTAAGAAATGGAAGAGGGGGAAAGGAGTGGCAAGGCATGGGAGCGTTGCTCACTGCAGTCCGCACCCTCGTGACCCAGAGATGGAAGAAACTGCTCTAGAAATGTTTAGGGTACCACTGGACTCCGGGGAGCCAGCGGCGGAACAGAATGAAAGATACTCCACCCCGTCCTCCTCCGGGGGGAGGGAGAGGTGCGTGCACCGTCTCCGAGAGAGCAATTCCCTACAACGCTGGGTCACCTGTCTCAGGGCTGCCGAGACAGGTGGCGCCGTCTTCCTGCGAAGCTAGACGTCACAGTAGAGCTAGCTGTGACAGCTTCCACAGGGGACTGACACCCTTGGCGACAAACAGACTGAGGAGGAGCATGAGGGACTCGGAAGCACATCAAGTCAAGCTCGTAGTTTCCTCAGCCTGCTTCTGAACTGTGGAGAGCCGCTGGGCACAGTCTCCAACAGTGTCACCGAAACAGGGCAAACCTTGAGAAATAGGAGCATCGAGAAAGAAACTTTGGCGATGTCTCGTACGTCTACAAGGTTAGCCCTGGGAAACTTCTGGACCACAGTGTGAACATCGTCTGACCGAGGGCCAGTGCTGTGACTAAAATCACGGTAGTCACTAAGCACAGCTCAACCCCGACTCAGAACTACCCTTGTGCACTGCGTGTTTTTTGGTCTACACTGACCATCACATGCAGGGAAGAGGTGGTCTGCTATTAGCAAAACCACCATCAAGGGTAGTGAGAGAGGAAAATTTTTCACAGATTTTGGCACCAATATGCCTCCATACTGCAAAAAGTTTTTCACACACATCCAGGCAAGCACGGGGGCGGGGCAAGGCGACACGCGTTGCACTGCGCCCCCAGAGTAGCCCGGGAAGTGTGGCTGTTAAGTCTGGACCTGATTTAGCATGAGTGCACACACCATTACAGTGGGACTCAGTATCACCATATCCAGAGTGTAACAGCCCTCTCTCCGATGCAGCGATCGACATCTGATCCTCCCCTGGAGCCCCGAATGAAACACTTGGTTCCTCATGAGAACCACCAGTAATTCCACCCGTAAGCTGCCAGGCATGCACAAAACAGTGAACGTGGCCATCAAGCTTGATGACACACGGCACGTTGAAAGCTCTTTCAAGACAAACAACGCGCCGACGTGGTCATGCTCTCATAAGAGAGCATAAACCACCCACGAACACAGTTTCAGCATGTTTGCGATGCGCTAGAGGAGTGAGGGGTACCCCTACTGTAATCCTCAGATCACCAATGCTATTAGCCAAAGTAGCCCTCTTCTGGTGCAGAAGAGGAACTAGATCGGGGAATATGCAAAGGGACTCCACCTCGTTTGAGGCACTTGAGTCTTGACCGCGCATCTAGAGCGGCGAATGACGCGCGCTGGGTTGCCGTGACAACCGCGCTGTCAGCCGGCGGCTCGACGGCACACGGCACGCTGAACGGCTCAAGCCTTTACGAGAAAGGGGAGACGAACAACGCGCCGACGTGGTCATGTTCTCATGAGAGAACACGAACCACCCACGAACGCAGTCTCAACACGCTTAAGCCCAGGCATGTGAAACAGTGATCGTGGCCGTCAATGAGGACAGGAAACGACCGCATCCAGAAACACACAGGTGAAACGTCATCCTGAAAAGGACGCGATCTTCACCAGTGTTGCTCTTTCAGAGAAAAATACTCTCTAGTTGTGCTGAAGCACACAGGGATCAACGCGGCAACACAGCGGGGAAACTGCAAGCCCGCTGCGTGCACTCAACCGTATACCAGCTGTTAAAACAGCTCTTTGTAAACACAGCGCGTGTAGTAACAGACAGACAGCAGACGGGAGATCGCGAAGACCGCTGAAGCGCCGTCACACCAGCACAGAGAGACTCTCAGGAAACAGCAGACTCACAGTCTACAAGCTCATTCCACTCAGAGGACACAACTGGTCGGCTCCGAAGCAAAAAGCATTGTGTATGCGTTTGCTTCCGCCCTTTATACCCGCACTGGCAGGCGGGTCGCGGAATGCAAATCTTGCATGCCAATATTTATTGGCTCGTTTTAGTTCACTCGAAGTCGATTGGTCTCCCTAGCGTGATCCCGATTCGTCAGGGAACTCCCCCGACGACACGTCGGAGTTCCCAGGACGAAAGGGAACAACAAAAGGTTTTAGCACATAGATGTGACAGCTTTTCTTTTCTGGGCCCAGCACGCTTCCGCTGTTTTATGAATGTTAGGGATATTGTGAGGTAATCTTTCCTATGTCAAAAGCTAGCCAAAACTAGGCAACATATAGTCTGTAAATTCATTTGAGCTCTATGATCAGAAAAGAATTATATAACACTAAACAACTTACTTTGAACTTCTATCCTCGGCGGGGTCAATTCGTTCTTCAAAATGCAGCCGTTCGTTGTCCGAGTTTCAAATTCCTCTGAGGAAAAGATGAATTCTTCCTCGCTGTCCAGAATCATCTGAAGGTGTAGCATGCTGCCATCCTCAAAACGTGATGAACTATCAGTGAATCTGATGAAGAAACTTAGTGTGTTGTTTCTTCAAGAAGAGAAGAGAATTTCATCTTGATAAAGAGAAATCTCTCGTATCTCTGTGACAAGTATTGACTGAGTTACAGTTCATTTTTCGGACGCGTTTCAGAATGGACTTCACTGACAGAGAGAAGGCAAAACGCGCATCATGTTTATTTTTTTTATTTGACAAAAAGCACAACACTTTGTTGTTGTTGTGTGTACCCACAAAAAAAATAGACACTTAACAGGATCCAATGATGTACAACACTTATATGTAAGATCGAAATCAACAGAGTAATTTGATTCTCTTTTGCACTGATAAGGAAAAAATCGAGCTCGTCGCGCCGGCGCGATGGCCAACCCCAGAGGGTTAAAGACTGTGGAAATATAGGGATGAACTAAAAAAAATTGTAAATGACTTGCTGACATGCACGAAACCAGCCATGTAGCCTGTTTCTTGGTTGACCATCATGTGGTCCCATGCCATCTTTGTCCTTCTCCTCCTCCAGCACCTCTTCATCTTCCTCCCTGTTAAGTAAGGACACTCTCATATGTCCTGACAACAACAACAAACATTCTCAAACTGCTGAGATGTTGTGGCTGCAGTCTGGACAACTGAAGATGGAGGCTGAGGCCTGGGAGGGTTGTTTGGAGGACTAGGAGATGGTAGATGCTGGGAGATGGCAGATGAAACTGAATGTTCCTCTGAGGATGAAGGACCTGACTCAGGCTCAGGTTGAGTTATCCCTACTCCTCCATTGATTTCAATACCACTAAAAAATGCCATTTGAAGCACTTGTGCCAAGTATTGACAAGGACTTTTCTTCTTCTGCTGATGTGAGAAGGGGGACTCATTGGTCCCACCACCTGTTTTATGAAATGTTGTCCTCTGCAGTGCCCTTTTCCTTTTAGCCAGGCTGGCAAAGTGCTGCCACAGTTTTGTAGCAATATCCTCCCAGATTTATGTTTTTGTTTGATTTGTATGACTGCCCTTAAACCTGCAGAATAAAATGTGTTTGTATAGCTCCACCTCCTCTAAAATGACATTAATCTCCTCTTTTTGAAAAATATATTTTCTTTGTTTTTTGGTTCAGCCATTTTGCTGGTTTCTCCACCCGTAGATTTGTGCTTTTATAGATTATTGGCCTCGTAGAAAATGCACATCAGATGAAAACAATTAGGCTAAACATTTCAAAATACAAGCGTGTGCTACAATTACCAGCCATTCTACAAGGTGACATTTCAGCACTTGACAAATGGACAGCGCCTCTTAAGTAGCACTTAAAGCACAGCTGCGCACGATAGTGCTAAGTGCATTTTTTTAAACGCACGTGAAAAGAACCCGAACATTCGTAAAGTCGCTCGTAGAAAACCCTCGTAAGTGCAAAGATCCATCGTTATCTGCAAACGCAGCCCAGGACAGTTGTGTTTAACTACTAAAGAACATCAGCAGAAGCAAATATTATTTTATATGATGATATGATTTATATGATTAGTTATATGATTAGTTATAAGATCATATTTTCTTGATCTGGTAAGAACTCTAGCAACTACATTTTGGACTAATTATATCTTGTTTATTGAGGATGAAGGACAACCAGCTAGTAATGTTTTACAGTAATCTAGTCTAGAGGTCATGAATGCAGGAACTAACTTTTCTGCATCAGAAACGGATAGCATATTTCAGAGCTCAGTGATGTTTCTGAGGTGGAAGAAGGCTGTTTTTGTCACATGAAATATGATTATCAAAAGAAAAGTTGCTGTCTAATATAACACCCAGGCCTTTAACTGTAAAGGATGAAGAGCTTCTGTATTCAGGTTTTTGGTCCAATAAGTAATATCCCAGTCTTATCTGAATTTAATAGCAGAAAATTTATTTATCTTTAACACACTGTCAACTTGGATAATTAAAAATTGTATCTGATCTAGATGAAATCTAGCATAGTATCATCAGCATACCAATGGAAACTAATTCCATGTTTTCTAATAATATTATCAAGTGGAAGTATGCATGCATGAATATTAAAAATAGTAAATGGCCTAAACTGCAGACCAGTTTGTAGCACTCCATACGTTACTGGTGTTAAATATGTCACGATCAATAGTGTTGAATACAGAACTCAAATCAAGTCAAACTACTAGTGAGATACAGCTTTGGTCCAATGCTAGAAGTCATTTGTAATTTTAAGCTTAGCTTTTAATGCGACCAAAGTTCACATCGGCATTTTTCCAAACTCTTCTCGTTTTTCTTTGATGTGACATGTATATATATTTGCTCGATAACAAGAACTGATAATAATGTAAATGTGAACTTTGAAATGCAATGTATGTCGCTTTGGATAAAAGCATCTGCCAAATGCATTAATGTAAATGCTTGAAGAGGCATTTATTTGAAATAAAAATAAAGACAATATTCGAAAAGTGGAAATAAATACTAAATATGTTGTTATTATTGCATACGGTGCAATATCTACAAGTACAAGTACATGGATCACAGAATAAACATCTATAACTTATTTCTGCCATTGCTATAAGTAGGATAAGATGGTAACTGACAAGAAATGCACAGTTTTATGCTATCATGCTGTTAACATTTATTTAATAATTTCAGCATTCATAAAACCAGAAAAAGAATAGTAAAAATTACCCACAATTTTAACATGTTTTTGGTTAATACAATACATTAAACCTTAATAAAACCAATCATTGTCACGGGGTGGTTGTGGAAAGGAGAGCGAGGACTCAAATGCAGAGAATGAATGTTTAATGAAAAGTAGAAAATAAATCCAGAATATAACAAAACAAACCAGGTAACAGAACAGGTCAAGAATCAGAACACGAGTAGACATCATATGTAATGAACAAGCACAGGACTACAACCACAAGGAGACTAAATAGGGGAACAAACAAAGGAGGGTAACGAGCAGGACAGGTGGGACAAATTAACCAATAATCAGATAACAAGATGGGAGGGGCTAGACTATAGACAGGAGAGCACACGGCACAAGGAAACACATGACAAGCCATGTGCTCAGAACAGACAAGACTATAACACCAAAACATGACAAACCGGGAATGTCAGAGCTCTGTCACTAAACTAAGAAATAACCAGACTGAAGTGACAGAACCGTGACATTACCCCCCCCCCCCCCCCCTGTCACACAAGTCAGACAGAAAAACAGACCAAGAAGGGGGGAAGGGAGGGCAGTCAAAATAGATACAAAATGAAAGTCCATAGAGTCCCAAGCAGCGAGCAGGGAGGGACGGGAGGGTTGAGCCAGGGAGCATCAGGTTTGTCAGTAATCCTGATTGAGGTGCTGGATGGTGCAGGCAGCCGGGACGGGGCAGGTCCTTCGGGCGGCCATGGCGAAGACGACCAGGGTGAAGACGACCACTCGGGCGGCCACGGCGGAGACCACCCTTCGGGCGGCCACGGCGGAGACCACCCTTCGGGCGGCCACGGCACAGGAACAGAACCCGGCTCAGGAACAGCAACAGACACCGGCTCAGGAACAGCAACAGACACTGGCTAAGAAAAAGACACACACCTTAGGTCGGCGGCGGCCATCTTGTCCGGAGACACTGGCTCGGCAGACGTGAACATTCTTGGATCGGCAGACGTGATGTGAACAGTCTCTGGTTTGGCAGATGTGACGTGAACAGTCTCTGGATCGGCAGACGTGATGTGAAAAGTCTCTGGATCGGCAGACGTGACGTGAACAGTCTCTGGATCGGCAGACGTGACATGAACAGTCTCTGGATCGGCAGACGTGAGGAGCTTGGGCGGGAGGGCAAGGCGTTTGGGTGGCGCCAGCAGGGCGAGTCGTTTGGGTGGCGCCGGGAGGGCAAGGCGTTTGGGTGGCGCCAGCAGGGCGAGACGCTTGGGTGGCGCCAGGAGGGCAAGGCGTTTGGGTGGCTCGTTGCAGGCCTCACTGGATGCTTCGAGGTCTCGGCTGAAGGCTTCGGAACAACCTCCGGGCCTCGTGGTTGACCGGAAGCTCTCTTCCTCCTCCGCTTTCGTGAGCGAACAGGTTTTATAGGCTCCTCGGCCACCACTGGGGGTGCTGCAGGGATAGTGAACCGCTCTGGGACAACTGGACCTGGAACCACCGAAGTCGGATCCCTCCGGACCTCTGGACTTGGGGCCAGCGAAGTCGAGTCCCCCTGGACCACTTGCCTTGGGACAACCGACGTCGGATCCTTCTGGACCACCAGGCTTGGGACCACTGAAGTCGAGTCCTTCTGGACCCCCGGACTTGGGACAACTGACGTCGGATCCTCCTGGACCACCAGGCTTGGGACCACCGAAGTCGGGTCCTCCTGGACCACCGGACTTGGGACCAATGGACTTGGGACCACCAATGTCGGATCCTCCTGGACCACTGAAGTCGGGTCCTCCTGGACCACCGGACTTGGGACCACCGAAGTCGGATCACCTTCGACCACCAAAGATGGGTTCTCCCGGCCCACTGAATCAGGAGGATCTTCGTGACGTTCAAGGAGTCTTATAAAATTACCCAAACGTCAACCTCTGCAAACCTCTCATAATACCAAAAGGTATGGGCTCATCAAGAGCATAATTAAATAGATCCTTCAGAGCCCCCTCACTAAGCTTCAATCCCTCTGACGCTGCAGTGAATTTCTGGGCAAAGTCCCTCACCTGAGTCCCCTGTTGCCGAAGAGAGGCCAATTCCCTGAATTTCACAATCCGTTCGTATAACAGGCATGACAAAGGAAGCACCGGTGGTACATTTGAGTTCCTCCTCCACTGAGTCCTCATGATGGCTTGTTCGTTCTGTCACGGGGTGGTTGTGGAAAGGAGAGCGAGGACTCAAATGCAGAGAATGAATGTTTAATGAAAAGTAGAAAATAAATCCAGAATATAACAAAACAAAGTAGGTAACGGAACAGGGGCCTGTTTCAATAAGGAGGTTCAACCAACTCTGAGTTAAAGCTTGAACTCTGAGTTGACTTACCCTGAGATAGGAAACTCTGAGTTTTCAGTTACAGAACAGCTGAAATGAGTAAGTTCAATCAACTCTGAGTTGACTGACTCTGAGTTAAGTGCGTGCACCACAACTATAAAAAGCCATTATCAATGGAGCACAGATATCATGAGTCACTATGGCAACAGCGCCAGACAGAAAGAGGTGTTGGGTGTAATTAATTACCAAGTAATCTAAATATTGTAATTTAATTAAAGGGATTACTCTTAATTCTTCTGTAATTTAAAATAAAATATGATGCAATTACATTAAATAGGTTACTGCATATAGACCAATTCAGTATAAAACAATAGTGGATTTAACATACATTTTTAAAAGGTATATGTTTTATGTAACCTTCTCCCTCTACACACTTTGATCAATTCAAGAATAATTCATGCAATTGTATATTGTTAATTTGAAAGCATTAAAAGTGCAGTTTCTTGTCTCTCCTTGTTTTGTTCAAGTGTTTGAGGTTGATATATGATTTAGTAATTAGTAATATGTAGACCAATACTTTCTAAAGATAGTAATTATTACATTAATCTAATTACACTGTTGAAGATGTCATTTGTAGTTAATAACTCATAACTATTTTAGAGTAACTTACTGTTATAATATCAGAGGTGAAACTGGAAGAATGTTATTCAACCTAAAGTAGGCTACTATTACTTTGATAAATTTTTACTTAAGTACAAGTAAAAATACCAGTCTAAAAATCTACTCAAGTAAAAGTAAAAAGTATCTAATTTATAATGTGAGTAAAAGTTGCTGAGTTACTTGTTTAACAGGAAGGGTGTGGGTGGGGGATTCTCCATGTAGGGTTTTAATGTATTTGAGTTTCACAGTATGATAACCGTCTCAGCAAATATCACGGTTTACGGTTTTAAACAATTATTAAATATATAAACTGCATTATTAAATTACGGTTGTTATTATTATCATCAGTTAAAATGACAGTTAAATAAATTAAACATTTGTTCAATAAAACATATCTAATAGACTTATTTCAATAATTGATTATGAATTAGATTAACATCTTATTTGTTATCATTAATAACTTAATTATTTTTTAAACATAATTTAATGAGTTCTATGAAATGTTTTTTATTCCGATTTTTTTTTTTTTTTAATGATTTAATACAAATATATTATCAAAAACGGTGGTAATCAAATAAAAGTTTAGCAAACGTTTTAATCCTTTTATTTTTTGGCAAAGTGCTCAAAACAGATTTAGTCAATTAAACCATGGACAAATAATATATATTCCTTAAAGAATGTTTAAATACATTTTAGTATTATTGTTGGTGTTTAAACACCACTTCCTCTTTAAAAAAAGGGGAGGAGACCGCAAAAAACTCTGGGTTTACTGAAGAAAACCTGCTCCCGACCAGGTTAGGTTCACAGAGTAAGTTACCATGGTAACTGACTCTGAGTATAAGTTACCTCTCTTTCAGAAACGGGCTTGACTTACTCTGCTTTCTCAGGTTTGACTTACCTCCCTTTCTGAAACGGAAAACCCAGAGTTTCCCTCATTTCAGGGTTAACATACTCAGAGTTTTCACTTAACCTCCATTCTAAAACAGGCCCCAGGTCAAGAATCAGAACACGAGTAGACATCATATGTAATGAACAAGCACATGACTTCTTCTTCTGTTGTTTTATGGCGGATTGGCAAGCCAACATAAAAGGTGCATTACTGCCACCTACTGATCTGGAGTGTGGAGTGCACAAAGTTTTGGAAGAATACGCAATGAATCAATGAGGGGAAACAGCAAAATAATAATAATAATAATAATAATAAAAAAATAGATTCTACAACTAGATTCTATTCATTGTTCCTGTATCTTTTAGATATTTAAATAATATTTCATGGACTCTTGACTGTCTTGTCTCGTTTCCTAACAATACTTTTATTGAATTCCCATCAATTCCCATCCATCCCAACTCTTGTATTAGCTGCATTCTCTCCCTTACATATGCAGCACACTCAAAAATAATATGCGCCTGGTTTCTGGATCTCCGCATTTGTCACAATCTCCTGTTTCATGTTTCCCTATTTTAAAAAGACTGTAATTTAGTGTAGTGTGACCAATTCTTAACCTTGAAATAATTATATCTTTTTTCTTATTTCCATATCTTTTCCTCTCCTTTCCAATAAACTCCTGAATCTGATATAAATGTCTTCCTTTAGACTCATTGTTCCATATCGTTTGCCATTTCTTTCTAATTTCAATTGATATCAATCTCTTGATTTCCGATTTACTTAAAAATAATTTCTATTTGCTGATGATTTAATGCTTTCTTTGCCAGCTTGTCCGCTTCCTCATTTCCATCCACACCTACATGCGCTGGCACCCAGAGGAAGTATACCAATATTCCTAACTGCCTTGTTCTAAATAGACATTGTAACACTTCAAATATTAAATCTTGCCTAGTTTCAGATTTTCCACTTGTTAGGCTATTTAGAATAGCCATTTAGTCAGTACATATCACAGTATTACTGGTTGAACTTCTTCGATCCACTGTAGCGCTAACATGATAGCTAATACTTCAGTAGTAAATACTGACACATGATTAGATATTCTTTTTGCAATTTCTATTTTAAATGTGGATGTATACTGCTGCTTCTGTTCTACAACTCGGCTGACCCATCTGTAAATACCTGTAGAACTGAATAATATTCTTGACTTAAATATTGTACTATTATATCAGTTGGTGTATTTTTTTCCCCATTTATTCATTATTTTTTGTATATGTAAATCGATCAGTGGCGTAGTAAACATCCAAGGGGGAATTGCCGGTATAGGAACAGTTGGGGCTATTGCATAGTCTTTCAATCCCAAGCTGCTTGCCTCCTTCCTTACTACCATCCAAAGCTTGCTATTTCTTTGTATTCATATTCCCAACAATCTTTCAGAAGTAATCTAACTGAATTGTTTTCTACATGTCCTTTTACACTAGACCAGTACGTCATTCTCAATTGAATCCTACGTTGTTCTAGCGGCAATTCTCCCAATTCAACTAGTAGTGATACTACCGGAGTGATTATTCAACTACCTGTTTGAAATTTTGTAAGTTTTATTCTGTAACTGTAAACTATACTACCATAGTCTATGTTTGACCTAATCACTGCATAATAAATTATTTTTAGTGACTGACAGCTTGCCCCCCAATCTGCTCCTGACAAGCATCTTAACACATTTATTCCATTGTGAATTTTTCTATTAATTTCTTAATATGAACTCCAAAATGTAATTCCACTTATTCCAGTTGATGACCATACATTTTGATATTCAAAATAGGATTTTATTTTTATTTGAAAAACATATTACTTGTGTTTTTGCGACCGAAAACCTAAAGCCCCAACTATTTGCCCATTTCTGGCATTTTGTATTTTATTTTCTACAAATGAAATATTACGCCACCTTTTTCCATAAAGCTCCATCATCCGCATACAATGATCTTCCTATTCCAGTATCAATTTTATGAAAAATGTCATTAATCATTAAGTTAAAAAGAATAGAGCTGCTCACACTTTCCCGGGGAGTTCAATTCTCAATTTGTAGAATCCTAGAAAATTCTGACCCCACTCTTACTTGAATCGTTCTTCCAAACAAGAAACTCGAAATCCAGTTATACATTTTTCCCTCAATTCCCAACCTTTCTAATTTCATTAACAACCCCTCTTTCCACAACATATCATAAGTCTTTTCTACATCAAAAAAGACTCCCACCAAACTTTCTTTGTTAATATGAGCTTTTCTAATTTCAGCTTCCAAACTCAAAATTGAATCCATCGTATTTCGCCTTTTCTAAAACCACTTTGATATTCTGACATTGAATTTCTACTTTCAATCTCATAAGTCAACCTGTTCATAACCATCCGTTCCATAAGTTTACATAAATTTGATGTCAGTGCAATAGGTCTAAAATGAATTGGCTGAGAATGGTCTTTTCCTGGTTTGGCTATTGGTACTATGACCCCATGCTTCCAATCCACTGGTATATTCCCTGACCAAGCACATGACAACAACCACAAGGAGACTAAATAGGGGAACAAACAAAGGAGGGTAACGAGCAGGACAGGTGGGACAAATTAACCAATAATCAGATAACAAGATGGGAGGGGCTAGAGTCTAGACAAAAGACAGGAGAGCACAGGACACAAGGAAACACATGACAAGCCATGTGCTCACAACAAGATTATAAAAAGACTATAACACCAAAACATGACAAACCGGGAACGTCAGAGCTCTTTCACTAAACTAGAATAACCAGACTGAGTGACAGAACCGTGACAATCATCTGATACTAGGAAAAAAAAGCTCAAAATGAATTTTAGCAAGTCTCATAATTCTGGCTTTGGTCAACTAAAAAACATTGTTCAGTTGGTTTTTAACTTTTTCTGAATAGCAGCATACTTGGTTCAATGTCAGAATAATATTCAGTTCTGCTACATTATTGAATCAAGGAAATAAAACACATGGAAATCAAGGAAATACAAACTTAGAGAAACATGAGAAAATCAGTAACCTTCAAAAAGTTGAACTCTAGTGAAAAATACCCTGTCAGATGTTTATCTGGAAAGGAAAGATTTTTCTTTATTGAGCAAAACATTGAGAGTCAAGCAAACCAAAATCTGAAATTTTCTAATGATCTTTTTCGTGATAGTCAAAACACGCAAAAAAACATTATTGTATTAGTGAATTACTAATTTAAATATACGAGCTTGATAAAAAGATCATTAGAGAAATTTCAGATGGCATTTAGAGGCTTTTGCATCGAACTCTTCATTTTTGACTTTGAGTCAACAGACAAAAATATGAGGAACAAAACACAATGGAAGTGTTCAAGGATGTTTACAGACAGTGCCAGTGTTTGTATGTTTGTGTTGTTTGATACGCATTTACATTTAATCATTTAGCAGAAGATTTTATCCAAGAGACTTACAAATGAGGGAACAATAAAAGCAATCAAATTCTGTGACAAGACCCATTTTGTCCAGCAAAGTAAAGTAACAAAGTTGTTGATTTTTTTAAATACAAAAATAAATAGAAGAATAAAACAGCGTGTTTACAAAAATATGCATCTTTAGCTGTTTCTTGAACATTTGTTTGTACCAATGACCCCTTTAAGGGCAAACTAACCATCGACTAGTTTGGTCTTTTGGGTAATTTTCTATGTAAAGTTCCTCATTGTCATTATCAGTAAAGGGAAGTGTTTTTATTCTCAGAACACATGTTAGGTTATCTAGTAAGTGCAGTGAGGGAAGCAGAGCCCCAGAAGACTTGCATGTGTATTTGATCATCGGGATTAATAAAAGATCTGCTCATGAGAACAGGTGTAGTCAGACTGTTTCTGCTTTCGTTGCTGCTCTCTCTGTTTACTGGTTTTCTTTGTATTTATTCGTTAATATATTTTTGTACATCTTTTATGAATCGACATCTTAAGCAGGGCAGTGAAACATTTGCTCCCTAAAAGTACAAAAGCTCACAACACATAACCACATGTGATAGAGGTCTTTTAAAATATAAGCCATTATTTTACTATATTTCAGCATAAACATAAATCACTAGACAGGCAATGAACAAAATCTAACTAACATTTATTATTTATTTAAGTGTTGCACATATATGTGCACATATATGTTGCACATATATGTAACAAGCAAAGTATTTATCATAATGTATTTTAAAATAATCAATATTTTAGGTGACTGATCAACTACCCACATAATAGTCAAGTCAAGTATATTTATATAGCGATTTTCACAATATATATTGTATCAAAGCAGCTTCAGTATCAATCAAAATAACATAACAATGTTTGTTTCTTAGTGGAAAAAACATCCACATTAGGTAGGGCTGATCAATGGTATTAATGATTGGTTAATTCATTTGAATATCCCCAACTGAGCAAGCCAAAGGCAAGAGTGGCAAGGAACCAAAAAACTCCATCAAGTGACCTACTGGTGTCCTATAACTCCATCAAGTGACCTACTGGTGTCCTAAAACTCCATCAGGTGACCTACGGGTGTCCTAAAACTCCATCAGGTGACCTAATGGAGAAAAAAAAAAAACCTTGGGAGAACCCAGGCTCAGTCGGGGTCAGTTCTCCTCTGGCGTTTATGAATAAAGAGGCCGGATTTACAGTAACTGTAAGATAAAACATGTATATGAATGCCTGGCTGAAGAGATGCGTCTTTAGTCTAGTTTTAAACTGGGAATACGAGTCTGAGCAACAAACAATATCAGGAAGGGTATTCCAGAGCTTTGGAGCTAAATGTGAAAATGCTCTCCCTCCTTTGGTGGATCTGGATATCCTAGGTATAACCAAAAGCCTCAAATTTAGTGATCTTAAAGAGCGCGATGGATTATAGGGCGATAGAAGATCCGTTAAATAGACTGGAGCTAAACCATTTAGGGCTTTATAAATCAGTAGCAATAGCTTGTAATTAATACGGAACTTTATAGGTAACCAATGAAGTGATGATAAAATCGGTGTTATATGATCATATTTTCTTGATCTAGTAAGAACTCTAGCGGCTGCATTTTGGACTAACTGTAGCTTGTTTTATTGAAGATGCAGGACAACCAGCTAATAAAGCATTACAGTAATCTAGTTTCAAGGTCATGAATGCATGAACTAACTTTTCTGCATCAGAAACTGATAGCATATTACGTAGCTTAGCAATGTTTCTAAGGTGGAAAAAAGCTGTTTTTGTAACATATGAAATATGTTTTTCAAAAGACAGGTTACAGTCTAATGCAGTGGTCTCAAACTCGCAGGCCGCAAATTTTGTGGCCCCCTACTTGACATTAAAGTTTAATGTTAGTGCGGCCCGTCGTTGCGTGTGCCGCGTTTTAAAAAAAGTATTTTTTTTATCCCTTATGGGCTACCATAGATAGTCTCGTGACAGCCTACGGTGGGATTGTTGTCAATAGTTGTCATAGACAACCGCGAATTACAAACATACTGCGCGCGTCGCTTCAATTATGAGCGCGCTTGCCGCGCGCCTACATTTGAAGTAACGAACTTGAGCGCGCAAAATATGTGAGCGCGATATGTGAACAGGCCCCTTGGTGAGTTACCACCAATCAGGCCACGAGCTACTGGCCGCTCGCGAGCGACGTGTTGGAGAGAGACCCTGCTCTAAAACAATGTGAGAATAATCATTTTGAGCTTGTAATCGCCTATGTGTCCAACAGGTTGATAAGAAGGTTTGCTTTGATATGTGCAAAGTCAGTAATTTGAGACACTATACATGTGTAGAAAGAAATTAATAAGACGGGCAGACATGACTGCAAATATTTGTATTTCAAAAGCAATAATTGTTTTTCTAAGTATAATAAAAGGAAATGTGCCTTCCAAAAAAAAACAAAAAAAAAAACGTTCCCTCTAGAGAGGGAACGAGTACTGCGTAATATCTTACGCTATGGGGAAAACTCTTTTCCTCGAGATATTGAAGCCAAAAATTATCCTTAATTTTTAAAAATGTAAAACGCTTTGCAGCAGCAAGCAGACAAGGGCGAGACAGCTCGCGCGCCCATTGGCTGCCTTGCTGGAAAAGCTGCAGCCTATCGAGTGAGGCACTGCGTGACGTAATGACGAATGGGGGCGCTTCGCGCCCATTTCGTCATGTCCCGCCAGTAGAGGCGTGGTCTCGCCCTATAAATACCCCCTCGACAGCTGTATTTCCTCTGATTTTTCAACGCCGAAGCGAACCAGAGCGTATTCCAAGCACGGCAAGATACGCAGTACTCGTTCCCTCTCTAGAGAGAACCGAGGTTACGTTAGTAACCGAGTACGTTCTCTTACGAGAGTATCTCTCGTACTGCGTAATATCTTACGCTATGGGGAACACCATGTAACACGCCGTGCGGACAGGGATCCAACACCAGATCCAACACAATCACCACAACTCTCACAGAGTAAAGGAGGAGAGGCTAGAAGCATCACTCCTTTATAAAAAGTCCCGTAGGGGTAACAGACCCGTAGGGGTACCACACTCATGGGGCTGCCGCATCGGACTGAGCGATGCACAGGCTAACACTCCACACATAAGCCGCATGGCGGCCGATAAGCCCGAAGTTCAGACCGCCAGAAGCTTAGCTTGTAAGGCGGGCACCTCCAGGTTATAGTACTTGATAAATGTAGACGGCGAGGCCCAGCCCGCAGCCGTACAGATATCCTGCAGGGAGACCCCGCTATACCATGCCCACGACGAGGCCACGCCTCTCGTGGAGTGCGCTTTGACACCCAATGGGCACTGCAGGCCCTTGGAAGTGTAAGCCAGCGCTATGGCATCCACTATCCATCTGGATAGGCTCTGTTTTGAAGCGGCAAGTCCCTTAGAACGGCCGCCAAACAACACGAAAAGCTGCTCGGTCTGTCTGAACCCAGCCGAGCGGGACACATAAGCCCTTAACGCCCTGACAGGGCAAAGGAGACTCGCGTCCCTCTCCTCATTGAGAACCGGAAGGGCAGACAGGGAAATTACCTGGGCCCTAAACGGTGTATTGAGGGATTTCGGCACGTAGCCGTGCTTCGGTTTGAGTACGACCTTTGAGTCGTTAGGCCCAAACTCCAGACATGACGCGCTTACAGAAAGCGCCTGTAAGTCCCCTACACGCTTCACTGAAGCGAGAGCCAATAGAAACACCGTCTTAAGGGACAGGTGCTTCATGTCCGACAGCTGGATCGGCTCAAACGGGGCGCCTTTCATGGCCTCCAAGACCGTGGAAAGGTCCCAAGCCGGGACTGAAGGGGGCCTGGGAGGGTTTAACCTCCGAGCTCCTCGTAGGAAACGCACGACTAAGTCGTTTTTCCCCAGTGACTGGCCAGACACCGGTTTAGCAAACGTTGCTATGGCCGCCACATAAACTTTGAGCGTGGATGGGGTCCTACCCTTATCCATCAGCTCCTGAAGGAAGGCAAGCACTTCCGTAACCCCGCAGTCCACAGGTGAAAAGCCACGGGCTCGACACCAAGTAGAGAACACCGACCATTTCGAGGCATAGAGCCGTCTGGTAGACGGAGCTCTAGCCTGCGCGATCGTGTTTAGCACTCCTTCCGGGAGGCTAGCGGGTACCCGTTGATGGCCCATGCGTGCAGGGACCACAGATCCGGGCGAGGATGCCAAATCGAGCCCTCCGCCTGAGAGAGGAGATCTTTCCTCAATGGTACAGGCCACGGGGCAGCGCTGGCTAGCCGCATCAGGACAGGAAACCAAGCCTGGTTCGTCCAGAGCGGAGCTACAAGCAGCACTGGGCATCCAGTTTCCCTGATCCGCTCCAACACCTGAGGCAGGAGCGAGACTGGGGGAAAAGCATACAGGGGACCGCTGGGCCAAGCATGGGCCAGCGCGTCCCTGCTTTTCGAGAAGAATACTGGGCAGTGAGCGTTCTCGCGGGACGCGAACAGGTCCACCTGCGCTCTGCCAAACGTTTCCCACAGCAGCTGGACCGTCTGCGGTTGCAGCGACCATTCTCCTGTCGGGACGTTGTCTCTGGACAGCTTGTCTGGACCCGCATTCAGGTGAAAAGGCACGTGCGCCGCTTTCAAAGAAAGGAGGTTGCGCTGGGCCCAGACCAAGAGGGGTTCCGTCAGCCTGCAAAGGCTTCTGGACCCGACGCCGCCCTGGCGATTTATGTACGCCACCACTGACGTGTTGTCCGACCGGACCAAGACGTGGTGGCCTTTTATCAGGGGACGGAAGCGCCGTAGCGCTTTGTCGACTGCTATCATTTCCAAGCAGTTTATGTGAAGGAGCTTCTCCCGCTCTGACCATAGGCCAGCCAGCGGTCTGCCCTCGAGCAGCGCTCCCCACCCCGTGGTGGAGGCGTCCGTAGACACCACTTTCACCCTTGAGGCGGTCCCCAGACTCACACCAGACTGATACCAGCTGGTTACTTTCCAGGGTTCCAGAGCCGAAACGCACCATTGGTCGACCCTGAGGCGACACCGGCCCGTTGTTCAATGCCCGGGGCGGGACCCGTGCTTTCAGCCACCTCTGCAGTGGGCGCATGCGAAGCAGGCCCAGCTGGAGTACAGAGGATGCTGAGGCCATCAGGCCCAGCATTTTCTGAACCTGTCTGAGCGGGACTATAGAGCCGTGGCGGAAGGATTCCGTGACGCGCTGAATACTTAGTATGCGCTCCGGTGACAGGCGTGCCGTCATGGATAGCGAGTCTAACACTGTTCCCAGGAAAGAAATTCTCTGGCTGGGACACAGCGAGCTCTTTTCCCAGTTGACTGTCAGGCCCAGTTTCTCGAGGTGCTCGAGCAGTGTGGCCCTGTGTTCTATGAGCTCTGACCGTGATCGAGCTAGAATCAGCCAATCGTCCAAGTAGTTCATAACTCGCATGCCCTGAAGCCTCAGGGGTGCGAGAGCCGCGTCCATGCACTTCGTAAATGTACGGGGTGCCAAGGACAGGCCGAACGGCAGGACTGTGTATTGATATGCCTGGCCCTCGAACGCGAATCTCAAGAATCGCCTGTGATGGGACGCTATTTGTATTTGGAAATAGGCGTCTTTCAGATCTATTGACATAAACCAGTCCCCTTGGCGCACTTGCGCGAGGATTCTCCTGGTCGTAAGCATCCTGAACTGGCGCTTCACAAGCGCTTTGTTCAGCTGTCTCAGATCTAGAATGGGTCTGAAGCCCCCATCTTTTTTCGGTACCAGAAAATATCTGCTGTATAAGCCCCCTTCGCTCTGAGCCTGAGAAAGGGGCTCTATGGCCCCTTTGCTCAGCAGTTTCGCTATCTCGGCTCGAAGTAGATGAGACACTTCGTTTCTCACCGTAGTCTCGACGCGCGCCGTATAACGGCGGGGACGTCGTGCGAATTGTAGCGAGTAGCCTCTCTTTATAGTGGAAGGAGAAGGAGAGCTCGATTGCTTACAGAGAGGCCTTAAAAGATGCTAGAACTAATTATTTTTCAACCCTATTAGAAGAAAATAAACATAATCCTAGGTATTTATTTGAACAAGTGACTAAACTAACGAAAAAGAAAGCTTCAAGCCCAGAAGTTTCCAAGAAACACAGCAGTAATGACTTTATGAACTTCTTCACTTATAAGATTGATAATATCAGGGACAAAATTATAACTATGCAACCGTCTACTACAGTATCGCATCAGGGAGTATATTGTAGTCTCCGTGAGGAGCATTTTGATTCATTTGTTGCTATAGGAGAGGAAGAGTTTTGCAAAATTGTTAATTCATCCAAATCGACAACTTGTATGCTAGACCCTATACCGACTAAGCTACTGAAAGAGATGCTTCCAGAGGTCATAGATCCTCTTCTAGATATCATTAATTCATCTTTGTCATTAGGATACGTACCAAAAACCTTTAAGTTGGCTATGATTAAACCGCTTGTTAAAAAACCGCAACTTGATCCTACAGAATTAGTCAATTACAGGCCAATCTCGAATCTGCCTTTTCTGTCAAAGATACTAGAAAAAGCAGTATCCTCACAACTGTGTTCCTTTTTAGAAAGAAATAATATCTGCGAGGATTTTCAGTCCGGATTTAGACTGTACCATAGTACTGAGACTGCTCTCATTAAAGTCACAAATGATTTGCTCCTATCATCCGATCGTGGTTGTATCTCTCTATTAGTGTTACTTGATCTTAGTGCTGCATTTGATACTATCGACCACAACATTCTTTTAAATAGACTAGAAAACTATGTTGGCATTAGCGGAATTGCACTAGCATGTGTAAAGATTCTAGGGGATCTAATCCATGGGGAATTTGCATATCATAATTAATAATTGGTAATTAATAATTATTCATACATGTTTGGATTAGATCAGTCTTATATGTTAATAAATCTCCCTCTAAAGGAGAATGTCATTTTACCTGGATGTATACATGCAATCCTTTCATTTTAACAAGTTGATTGCAGTCAATTACACAGATCACGTCTTACAAATCAGGCAAAATTAATTTAGCTCAATTGTCAGAAGAATATTGAGGGGTTTTCCCCAATATCATCTTACTTTATAGGATTGCAGGAAACGCAATTCTCTGGCCAGAAGAATTGGGTTTTCTGCCCTATCCGCAAATATGTAAAGCTATCTTTAAGTTATAAAGTTCGTAGCAAGATCGTTGGCACTTAAGAGACTCGAAATTGAGCAAAGAGGAAGTCCATCAGTCAAGTGAATATAATGATTTAATAAAGTTATGTCTACTTATATATATTTACTACGTTACAGGAATACATGTATTTACAAACATTAACACGAACGAAACACATTAAGACATTGATGAACGAGAAATGCGTAAAGTTTGGGCAATGGATGACTTACACGCGTTAGCGAGTAAGAGAGAGAGAGAGAGGGAGAGAGAGAGTGAGAGAGAGAGAGAGAACATTGGCATACTTCCTCCTAAGACATTCACCTTTCTGATTACAACACGAAACATCATCTTAATGCTCCTTAGAAGCGTTATAAAGAGATACTTGCACAAGTTATGGGTCTCGCTGTGTTGTCGCATTCCTGAAGGCCTGTCCCGGCCGCGTGCGTGAGCGGAGTCCTTTGTGTGTGTAAGCGTCACGTGTTGTCTCTGAGCGCTCGGTTGCTCGGCGGTTTGAAGTCTTTGAGTAGCATTACCAATGAAAGTAGCTCGGCTACGTTTGTTTCACTCCGTGGAAGTAAACAGAGTCGACTATGGAAAACAAAACTTTGCCTTACAAAGGAAAGATATAAAGATCGGATCGGATCGGGTCTCCGAAGGAGACCACGGATCGGGTTACATGATGAAGCAGTAACGACGGGCGAAGCAAGAGAGTGGGCATCTCTCAGTACGACGCGTCACGTGGTTACGTGCGCGTGCTTCTTCTTCAGAGAGAGAGAGCGTTTGTCGCAGTTTCCCTTGTAGTTGGATTTGCTGAAGAGGTATGTCACGCGGGGTTCTTTTCACTCGTCGATCGGAATTAAACCCGGGGACTTATCTTAAGACTTAAAACACAAACTAAACTAGAAACAAAATAAAAGAACGGCGATGAGCTCGCCGGAGGCGCGACGTTACATGATGATGACTAGGATCAGGAAGTAAGAGAGGAGTTGGGAAGCCCTCTTTATCACCTCTGAGAAGTCCTTCCCCTTCCCGTTGTCTGAGCCAATCGGAGAATGGCTGTTGCACGCGGGAACTCGCGGTTTATTGTCCTTTGTTTGGGGAGAACGTGCCCCTCGTAGTACAGGGGCGTGTTCGATAGATGTACAGTTTAACAGTTTGAATCTTCAATGGCGGTAAAACATATTAAAAATACACTTTACTTTATATCTCTGTGCATATTCAGATAGCCCGTTCCATGAGCATTTTAGAGGTGTCAAAAACATCAAATGAAAGTCAAAGGAAAAATACAAAGGTATTTAAAATGCATAAAGAAGGTATTTCTAATGTCTATTTATGCCGCGGCCAAACAAAGATATTTCACTGTGACATGGGGAAAAACATACATTTAACAACATATATTTAATGTTTTTTTTTTTTTTCTTTAAACAACAGAAATGTCCGTCTCTTTGTTCAGAGACATCTGCAACATTCCGATGTCTCGTAACAGGCGTTTCCCTCGTGTGTGTGTGGGTGAGGGGATCGTGGTGGAATGTGTTTGTGTGTGTTAATTTTGAGTCCTGGGGGGAGGACGCTGGTTGGGAAGCCAGTTCCCGGCCTTTGAAGGCTCTTAGGATTTTAGTTATCCAGAATATATTTAATTATTCAGATTCACCCTAAATACGCTACATATTTCCCCCCTTTCGTCGGATGATGTCCCCGTGTGTTGGACATCATATGACGACAAATCATCACCATTGGCGGATGGCAGGTGAATCATGATGATTGGATAGGAGGTGCTGTTAGGCTGAGGCTGAGGGCTCAGCTTGATAAAGTTCGACGCAGCCTCCAGCGTGGTACCCTCTTCCTGAGGGTCCCGTGGGCTTGGCTGTAGATGTTCGCATCTCGTTGAGCCTCCTGTGCAGGATGACTGTTGAGTGTCAGGGTGTAGTTGATAGATGTAATGTCAATTAGCTGGGATCTCCTTTTGCAAACCACAATTCCCTTTCTGGAGTTAGGGTGAGAGTGTGGTTCTTGAAGAAGGATGGGGCCTTTTGGTACTTGGATGCGCTGCTCTGGCTGAGCAAGGTGACAGATCACTTACAATCTCTGCTTGGGTCTCGGTGACTTGAGTGCGAGGCTTGGCTTTAGCAGGGCAGCTTGTGCCACTGATCTGCAGCCCGCAGGTTCCGTCAGGGTTGTCTCTGAGGAAAGATTTGTTAGGGCAGGGATAGTAAATGTCTTTGGTCAATGTGCACATGTGTGGATTCGGAGCTGGGGACAGCTTGGTGTCGCTGTCATGCAAGGCAATCATGTACGGCATGCGGATCTTGATGTGAGTGCTGCCTCTCAAAATCTGACATGGACAATGTTCTTGAGCCGGTGGATTCGGCTTGACTATGATGGGTAAGTTCAGGGGAACGTCCCATTTTCTCTGCTTGTGGTGATGCAGAGTGGGATGGCACTACCCATGAGAGTAGGCAAGGTGTATTTTTAAAGAGTCAGTTGGCGTGGTGATGGCGGACACCAGCACGGTTTGCATGAGGCCTAAGGGTATCAGGTGCGGTGGGATTCTACCCATGGCGAGGCTGTCGATGGAGGAGTTCACCCCCCTTTAGCAGGTTTGTCATCAGGGCTGTTACCAGCTGAGTTTGAGCAAAGTCATTCTGGAAGACGGTAAACAGCCGTTTCATGGAGTTCACTGTCGGGGTCAGCAGAACGCTGTGAGTGTTGAAAGTTACCACAGTTCCCTATTGTCTTGTCGATGGGCTGCAGGGATGCACTCTGTTGTGAGTGGCTCTGTTCTCTGTGGAATCTCAGTCTGAATTTTGGCTGCATGCCGTCCGACGCTGGCGAGGTTTACTGCATTCATGCCGGACATACAAGTGTTAAACAGAGTTCTGACGGCAGTGCGGCGGCGGTTGTGGCCACCTGGCTCCGCTAGCGTGACAGTCATTTTCTCAAGTTGGTCGAGCATGTGTTCGACATCGGCCTCAGTGTGCGTGAGGGCCTCCTCTGTCCGTTGGCACCTACCCAGCTGTATTGTGTCGTTACGCCGGGGTAGTGCGTTCTGTAGGCGTTGTGAGGATCAGGTGGCACAGGCACTTTCTGAGTGCGGGTCCGGCAGAAAAGGAGTCTTGGTTGTTCCCTTAGGATGGTGCTTGGTGCCGGACCTGGTGAGATTTCCGATTGCGGCTGCCCTCTGGTTGGCTGGAAGCACAGCAGCATCCTGGTAAAAGTGACAGGGAGAGAGAAAGAGAGAAAGGGAGGAAAAATTTCAGCGAACATCGTCCTTGGTTGGCTAGGACAGTCTTTTCGCTTTGAGGGCGCCAGTATGCCACTTGCTTCGGTGTCTTGCAAGTGTCTCTGGTGCTGCGGGTTGCAGCACATGGTGCGTCATGGGCATAGGGCATACATTGTGGCATTACCCCCCTTTTGCACTGTGGCAGAACAAGCTGTGGCGCGGTGATGGCATCAGGTGCAGAACGCTGAATGTTGTCCAGTGCACGCAGCATATGCTTGTTGATGTAGGTTGTGTGGGGCACCGGTTGTCGGTGGGTGCACACGACTTTCGTGGGTGGTTGGAGGGGTATGAGAGGTGGTTTCTCATAGTGTCCATAGTTTTGTGATAGTCTTTGGTAAGCTGGAAGGTTAAGGTCAGGTGAAGCAGGGGCTCTGTGACATGTTTTCATACTTGTAGTGAGAGCCTAATGCATGACCCTAAAAGTTCAGAACCATGGTTTAATTGGTTCGCTAGGTATGTAGCTTAAAGCTAGGTGTTTCACATGTAGCTAGCTAGTGAAGTGTGTCTTGTATCTTATCTTAGCTGTGGATGTTAGGAGGCTAAGAGGTGTGGTTCCGAGATTATTCCATGGAAAGGGCATAGCCGAGATAAAATAAATGCCTTAAGATGGTTCTTATGACTAAATTATTTCTCTGGACTTAACTAGTGGTTCACTACGGCTTGACGAAGTGAATGATGGGGAAAAAGGACAGCTTTCCTATTCAAATTATGCTTATTATCAATCATCTGGACTATAGTTGTGCCCTAGTAAATTGTTGAAGTTACTTGTGTTGCAGGGTCACAAAAATGAGTACACTTGTTGAAAATAAAACAAAATCACAAATAAAGGTGTCTCTGTTTCCTTTCTGGGCCCTATGGGAAATGGAACCACATTTGAACAAGAGAGAAAATAAAATAAATTTTAAATCATATAGATGACCGAAAAGTAAAGGGAATAGCTGAGTGCTATGAATATCAAGGTCAAAGAATAAAATAAATTTTAAATCATAGAGATGACCAAAAAGTAGGGGGAATAGCTGAGTGCTATTAATATCAAGGTCAAATAAAATAAAATGGAGAAAAAAAAATTATTAAAGAAGAGCCAAAAGAAAACAAAAATTAAAATTAAAAGCAAAAGAAACAAAGTGATCAAAACAACGAGAATGATCTGAAGGCGAGAATAATCAGTGGCATTAGTGACTAAACTTTGGATTTGCCTGGGCCAACACTTCATAGTGGGTTACGACGGTTGCGTGTTCGAGGCCACATCGTGTGTGTCCCATCAAAGGATTAGTCACCTGCCGATGAAGATGGCTATTGCTATATGAATTCTTCTCTAGCTACACAGTTTACATGTAGTTAACTTAAGTTTAATTAACAGGGTATCTTCAAAGTTAGCCTTCGACGGTTAGCAAGGGCTATGCCTTAACTAGTAAAGGTGAACTTTAGCTAAGAAGAATTGCAAACACGGAACGTGAATGATTAGAAACCCTAACTGGTGTTAAGGAAAGTATTTTAGAATACTTTGCATTGTGTAAACACAAGCGGTGATTAAGGGCTTAAGTAAATTATGCTAACTGCTAATTGTAGAAGTTATTATTTAGCTTAGCCTAGGCTGGATGGATGTTAGGTTAGGTTAGCGTAGCGTAAGCTAGCTGGAGGCTAGGTTGGTTTAGCTTAGCGTAAGCTGGAAGGATGCTAGGTTAGCTTAGCGTAGCGTAAGCTAGCTAGATGCTATGTTAGTTTAGCTTAGTGTGAGCTGGAAGGATGCTAGGTTAGCGTAGCCACCTAGGCTGGTTTGTTTACAAAGTGACATCACAAGTTAGCACTTCCTGTGACAAGTCGTTGTCATGGAAACTAGAGCATGTCAGACAATTCAAACAGTCCCTAAAGGCTGTCTGTACATTTTACATGAATTATGCATGTTTAAACGGGTTAACCGGGGTGCAACTTTATTTTAAGTCTTTCTAGGACTCGGTGTTACATGAAGTAAAATGCAGATGTGTTTTGGCATTAGCTAATTTTACTCATGGAACTCTTCTCTTTATTTTAAGCAACTTATTCTATTTGTTTACAGAGTAAGGAAATAGATTTGCTGGGAGTCAAAGCTTGTCTAAGCATATATAGTTACATCCCTCTTGTGCACTACTGCTGACTTTTCAGCGATTACAACAGTTTTGATCACTAGGTAGCTCTCTGTTTGCAGATGCAGCTAAAGTTTAGGTGAATTACATCAATCAAACAATAATTTGTAAGGCCTTTACATTTGTAGAAAGGGGAGCGTCGCCCAGGTCTACCTAGATATAACTTTGTCCTGAGCTTTCTTTGTTAGACACAGGTTTAGTCATACTGCAATTTGGATTTCTTTTAAGCAAAGCAGAATAAACATCGGTACAGTTTACAGGCTGTTGAGATGAGGTTTCTTCATCAAACAGACTTACGCTTTACTGCTTAACATGCTAATTTTAGTTGGAAATCTAAGGCTATTTTACTTAAAGTAGAGATGTCAATTTCAGCAATCGTTTATCTGCATTTAGACAAGCCAGCGATCAAAAATGCGTGCTGCACATTGTGTTTTAGTTGGATCGTAACGATTAAATGCACGCCCATAGGTTAACTGTAGTTTAAAGCTCAGGTGGTTTCACTCAACTCTGACGTCGCAGTGACGTATGCCCTATTTGGAGCTAGCGTTTCCTGTAACCCTTCATTGTCATAGAAACTAATGTTTAGCAGTGTCATTTCAACCAGCATGTTGCAAATGCTTGGTTCGAAAGAGTCGTGCATAGTCTGTTGGCAGGTGAGGCTTACACGTCCATTCAAGATTTTCTTTAAGTCAGTAAAATTCTAATTTTACGAATGCAGAGTCTTGCAACTCTTTGGGCAGACATTTTCATCTACTTTTAAAAGTTCTATGTTCTATGCTGATCAGGGACCCTTTTAGCAGAGTCTTGCACTGTGTTCGTGCAGTGTCTTCTGGTTTTGCAGTTCAAAGTCAGTGGGGTTTTAGGAATTCTTTCTGAGGAGGCCTTCTGTGTTAGAGGCCTTCTGCATTAGGTCACGCATCGTTGAGTGGGCATTGCGTGGTCTTTGGCGAGCTGGAAGGTGCAGGGTAGCGAACTGGAACTTTGACTTGGTGCTGAGGCTGTGTACCCCTAGATGGCTGCTGGAGTTCTTGGGAACTCTGACCTTGGAGTCTGGCTCTGGTGACCAGTGTGACTGGAGGGCCCAGACGGTCAGGTGTTTGAAGTCTAATGAAGCTTAGAGCGTTCTAGCAGGTCTTTGCCAATCAGAAAGGGGTGCGTGCTCATTTGTGAGATGTACACTGGGTGGGTAGGCCTCAAAAGGACCAATTGTCAGGTAAATGGGAGCTCTCTGTTCTAGCCGGTTGTACGTTCTGGTTGTACGACTGCACGTTCAGCTCACATATGTGGGGTATAAGAGTTCGATCTTCGCTCTTAGCTATAGCACTGAGTCTTTCAAAGAGTTGAGCTGACATTAAAGTGAGGTCTGAGCCGGTGACTTTCCCGTGTTTCAAGGCTCACCTCATTGTCTAGAGTGATGGGTAGGTAGAGTTTCCGGGCCCACCCCCTTTTGATCAGTTCTTTTGGGGTTTCGGTCCCAGCTGTGGGAAACTGTGCGGTCTCACTCAGGCTGTGCAGCTGTCAGCTGTGGTGGCTGTGTGCTGCTGTCACTTTGTGATGTGACCGTTTGCTCTGTGTCTGTGGCTGACGAGCAGTGTTCTGTGTACCTGTAGGTCTTACGCTCAGGTATAGGATGTAAAGCTTGTACCTCTTGAATTTTTGGAAAGTCTTTTGTGAAGAAGCTTTTCAGCGACTTCAGGGTCTCGGCTGTCTCAGACGTGGCGGCATTGTGTTTGTCTGATGCGTGCTCAGACTTGGGCTTACCAGTGGCCTGGAACGGACTCGACTCTCTGTGAACAGGGCTCTGGTGTGATGGGGCGCCCTCTGGAGGCATCTCTGAGTAGTGTTCAGAGACAGTAGATCGTGGGGTTTTTCAAAGTCTTTTCGGATTCTGGATCAGAGAATTCTTTAATGAAGGCCTGCCGCAGCAGCTGGTAGTCTATAAGAGTGTTTCAACTCTGTGGAACAATGTCAAGTTCGGCTTTGAGATCGTGTCTCTGTTGAGTAAGTTCATGGATTTCAGCTCGGCCCGTGTGTAAGTGGTTTCAAGAGCCGTGGCTTTAATGTCTCTTTCTTTGGGTTCAGTCTCTGCTGAACGAGCTTGTGGCTGGTAGCACGGGCCTCTTGCAAGTTTTTTCTTTTTCAGGCCGTGGCTTTCGAGTCTCTTTAAGTTCGGCCTCTGCTCTTTGCAAAGGGGCTTCACTTTTGTCGGAGTTTCTCGTTGGGTTCCTCTCTGGCTCTTTTCTCTGACTGTTCTCTGCGGTCTGTGTGTAGAAGATCAGACAGGGCAGGTTGAAGTCTTTTCACTTCCTTCTGTAGCTCGGGGTCGTTGTCATCCTCGGCTTGCATCCTTAGCGTTGCAACTTCATGGAGACGTGTTGGTGCGATGAGCTGGCAAGCGAGGTTTTGGACGTGTCTGGCCGGTCTTTGTCGTGGGAGCTTTGGCTTGGTTTGTGCGCCATCAGCTTGTCCACGTCGCTCTTGGCTTTGAAGCTCTGAGTCACTGGCGACCTTGGGCAGGAATGGAGGTGTCATGAATCTCAGCCATGTGTCCAGGTTGTCCCAGCGGTTGTGGGACTGTAGGACCGGAACATACTGGTTTCGACTGTGGGCGAGAGGAACACAACACACACAGAGAGACCAAGCAAGTTGTTCTACGTTTAACGAGCTATAATACGGGCTATGCCGCGTATGCAAATTGTGGTTAACTGATGCAGACAGTTAAATCATTCTGTGGGACAATTTGGTTAGGTCATCATGGGCCTGAATGAAATTTTAACAGGGCGATAGCTTAGGGGTCACCTGTTGATGCTAGCGGCTTGTTGTCTAATTATTATTCAGCGTTCCTTGTTGTCTCAGATAGGTTCTGTCTTCTAGGTGAACTGAAAAGAACAGAGCACGACAGAAAAGAGCAGTGGCAAGATAGCAGAGTTTGAAGTAACATGCAACCATCCAAGATGGGAAGGTCTGTAATGAAATGGCGTTAAGAGTACACAGGAAGTGTTACAGGGGAAGAGGAGGCCTAAGCCTGCGGTTTGTGGCTCGGAGAGGAGGAGGGAGCCAAACACTTCAATAACCGGGGGAATCTCTAGATTCTGTAGCAAATATTAAGTGGATGGGTTTAATACCTTTGTTTAGTTTGCCTAGGGTGGAATGAGGTCATGTGGGTTGGAGTCAGCATCGTGGTTGGTCTTTCTGTCGTCCCCAAACGCTTGACAGCAGTGTCCCGGGCCTTTCGTGTATCTGTACCGATGTGCTCCCTCTCACGCAACCTGACTTTGAATCACAACCGGCAGTGCCAAATTGGTGATGTCGTGTTGCGGGCCGCACTAACGGAGAGATACAGGAAAGTCCGAGACTCGCGCTCAGTCAGTGCTGGTGACGCAGGTCAGATGAACCAGCGTGCTGGACTCCAAGCAGGGATGACTGTCAAATCACCGCAGCTCTTTAGTGGTTTCTACATGTAAATACAGAACAGTGTGAAGCTTAACAGTGAATGAAAGCTTTCTTGTTTAAACTGAATTGAGTAATTATGTATGTAGAAAATAGAAGCAAAGGTTTTCCTAAATAATGGTAAAAAGGAAATTATGAAAATGATGTTAATTATCAAAATAACTTAACCCAAAAAAAAAAAAAAAAATTCCTAAAAAAAAAAATTTTTTTTTTATTAAATTCCTTTTACTATTATTACTTTTACTATTAATAAAAATTAATAATTAAAAGTAATAAAGTAGGATGGACCCCGGGAGAAGACAGGCAGTAGTGGCGCGTTTGGGCCACAAAGGGATTTGGGTCACTTCCTCCTAGTGGTCAACCTGGCTGACCAAGAACTTGATTTGAATTGCATGCAAACTGGTTTAAATACACTTCAAATCGAGCGTATGCATAGATGTTAAGTAACTTCTAGAATTGTTGTCATAACATATCAAATCAAAATTATTAAAAATAATTTGAGACCGGAAATATAGACGTAAAGCCATAAAACTCTTCCCCACAGGAAGGAGACTTAATTCACATTAATCTTGAAATTTTTTTGTTTCAAATCAAATTTGAATAAGTGTAGGAAATTTAAGGTTGGCATTATGTATGATGAGGATAATATCCAACATAAAATCAACTGAGAGAACGCCACTTCAAAGCAGAAAGAGTAGAAATAAGAGATGAGCTGACTTAGCAGGGGAGGGCCACAAGGGGGCCGCACTAAGTGTTCATCAGGGACTGTTAATACTTACTTTTGAATATTTTTTTTCTTTCAAATGTGGTTTGAACTAAATTCAAAATAAGTGTACACAGTCAGAAGTGAAAAATCATGTTAGTAACACTGGAACTTGCACATGCATTGAAAGTTAAACACAATTTCAGGAATTCACTGGAAAAATCTGAAATTGTGATGAGAGAAAATGTTTAGGAAAGGATGACCTTGTTACTAGTGTCCACATGATGGCGACATTTCGCTCATGCAGGATGAAGTCAGGGGGCGGTGCGTATTCGAGAAACTGTCAATCACTTAGGCCTAGGGTTGCCCTCTAGTGTTTGTCAGCGGAATAAAAACCGGCCTGCTTCCATGTGTGATTCAAATTTGAGCGTGCAGACGCTTTGCTTTCTGTAGCGATCACACTTATCAAAATTAAATCTCAGCGGATTTTTTGGTGTTATGTTTTAACAAACACGACTTGCAGGAATTTTTTCCTGCGCTATGTAGGAGAAAACAGGAATTATACGTCTGTCGGTTGGATCCAAATACATTTATCAAATAGCATTTAATGATTAAAATGTTTTGGAGGTTTTGGTGCTATATTTCACTAAACAGCGTGGCAAGATTTTTCTACACACACACATAGGGTTCACAGGAATTAGGCATCTGTTTTTCGCTTCCCACAAATAATTAGCACTATGATTCATACGTGTTCGCTTATAAATTTCAAACCTCTGCGGGTTTTTCCTTTTTCGACACGTGTGCACGGAAGGATTTCTTCGCTTCCCTACATTAATATAGATAACAGGAATTATACGTCTGTCATTCGAATCCAACTAACATTTATCAAATAGCATTTAATGATTAAAATGTTTTAAGGTTTTGGATTTTTCTGTGCTATATTCTAACAAACACGTCTGGCAGGGGTTCTGCGCTGCGCATAAATAAAACAGGAATTATTCGTCTGTTTTTTCGACTCCCATAACATATTATCAAATAGCACTTATGATTAGATATGCTTTAGGTTTTACAATTGAGTAGCTACGTCAATTTTTAACCAGGAGTTTACCGTTAATCTAACGATTTAATATAAGGCCTTTTTAAGAATAGTGAAAGAGCATCGTTTCACTAAATCTTGTCTTCACCCTGACAGAAGAACATCGTTCGGACAGGGGAGTTTAATATTAAAAATGTCGTCGTTCAAAAGAGGTTTCTTCGTCTTTTATAGGACAAATTTAATACTGTGAAACTATGAAAACTGCAGTTTTCTTCTTAGTTTCACTGGACTGAAATGGCTTTTTGCCTTTAATCAGTCACGGTGAGTTCGCAATGCGTTCGCTCAACCGAGGTGCACGTACAATATTAAATCACAATATAGACAGATTGAAAACTGATCTCTTTTGCTCAAAACAAGTTTAAAGTGTGCCTAGCATATTACTCCACCATACTGTAAAGATTCTAGGGGATCTAATCCATGGGGAATTTGCATATCATAATTAATAATTGGTAATTAATAATTATTCATACATGTTTGGATTAGATCAGTCTTATATGTTAATAAATCTCCCTCTAAAGGAGAATGTCATTTTACCTGGATGTATACATGCAATCCTTTCATTTTAACAAGTTGATTGCAGTCAATTACACAGATCACGTCTTACAAATCAGGCAAAATTAATTTAGCTCAATTGTCAGAAGAATATTGAGGGGTTTTCCCCAATATCATCTTACTTTATAGGATTGCAGGAAACGCAATTCTCTGGCCAGAAGAATTGGGTTTTCTGCCCTATCCGCAAATATGTAAAGCTATCTTTAAGTTATAAAGTTCGTAGCAAGATCGTTGGCACTTAAGAGACTCGAAATTGAGCAAAGAGGAAGTCCATCAGTCAAGTGAATATAATGATTTAATAAAGGCATGTCTACTTATATATATTTACTACGTTACAGGAATACATGTATTTACAAACATTAACACGAACGAAACACATTAAGACATTGATGAACGAGAAATGCGTAAAGTTTGGGCAATGGATGACTTACAGGCGTTAGCGAGTAAGAGAGAGAGGAGAGGGAGAGAGAGAGTGAGAGAGAGAGAGAGAACATTGGCATACTTCCTCCTAAGACATTCACCTTTCTGATTACAACACGAAACATCATCTTAATGCTCCTTAGAAGCGTTATAAAGAGATACTTGCACAAGTTATGGGTCTCGCTGTGTTGTCGCATTCCTGAAGGCCTGTCCCGGCCGCGTGCGTGAGCGGAGTCCTTTGTGTGTGTAAGCGTCACGTGTTGTCTCTGAGCGCTCGGGTTGCTCGGCGGTTTGAAGTCTTTGAGTAGCATTACCAATGAAAGTAGCTCGGCTACGTTTGTTTCACTCCGTGGAAGTAAACAGAGTCGACTATGGAAAACAAAACTTTGCCTTACAAAGGAAAGATATAAAGATCGGATCGGATCGGGTCTCCGAAGGAGACCACGGATCGGGTTACATGATGAAGCAGTAACGACGGGCGAAGCAAGAGAGTGGGCATCTCTCAGTACGACGCGTCACGTGGTTACGTGCGCGTGCTTCTTCTTCAGAGAGAGAGAGCGTTTGTCGCAGTTTCCCTTGTAGTTGGATTTGCTGAAGAGGTATGTCACGCGGGGTTCTTTTCACTCGTCGATCGGAATTAAACCCGGGGACTTATCTTAAGACTTAAAACACAAACTAAACTAGAAACAAAATAAAAGAACGGCGATGAGCTCGCCGGAGGCGCGACGTTACATGATGATGACTAGGATCAGGAAGTAAGAGAGGAGTTGGGAAGCCCTCTTTATCACCTCTGAGAAGTCCTTCCCCTTCCCGTTGTCTGAGCCAATCGGAGAATGGCTGTTGCACGCGGGAACTCGCGGTTTATTGTCCTTTGTTTGGGGAGAACGTGCCCCTCGTAGTACAGGGGCGTGTTCGATAGATGTACAGTTTAACAGTTTGAATCTTCAATGGCGGTAAAACATATTAAAAATACACTTTACTTTATATCTCTGTGCATATTCAGATAGCCCGTTCCATGAGCATTTTAGAGGTGTCAAAAACATCAAATGAAAGTCAAAGGAAAAATACAAAGGTATTTAAAATGCATAAAGAAGGTATTTCTAATGTCTATTTATGCCGCGGCCAAACAAAGATATTTCACTGTGACATGGGGAAAAACATACATTTAACAACATATATTTAATGTTTTTTTTTTTTTCTTTAAACAACAGAAATGTCCGTCTCTTTGTTCAGAGACATCTGCAACATTCCGATGTCTCGTAACAGGCGTTTCCCTCGTGTGTGTGTGGGTGAGGGGATCGTGGTGGAATGTGTTTGTGTGTGTTAATTTTGAGTCCTGGGGGGAGGACGCTGGTTGGGAAGCCAGTTCCCGGCCTTTGAAGGCTCTTAGGATTTTAGTTATCCAGAATATATTTAATTATTCAGATTCACCCTAAATACGCTACACATGGTTTAAATCATACTTATCTGACCGTTTTCAGTTTGTAGCAGTAAACGAAGAGATGTCTTATCGATCACAAGTTCAGTATGGCGTACCACAAGGCTCAGTACTAGGACCGCTGTTGTTCACTCTGTACATGCTACCATTAGGAGATATAATTAGGAAATATGGAATTAGCTTTCACTGTTATGCTGATGATACTCAGCTGTATATTTCTTCAAAACCTAACGAAACTTACCAATTCACAAAATTAACGGAATGCATAGCTGATATAAAGAATTGGATGACCAGTAATTTCCTATTACTAAATTCTGAAAAAACAGAGATTCTAATCATTGGACAAAAAACTTCCTCACCTAATAACCTAGAATACTGTCTAACACTTGATGGCTGCTCTGTTAAGTCTTCGTCGTCAGTTAGGAACCTGGGTGTGCTCTTTGATACCAATCTTTCATTTGAAAGTCACGTGTCTAGTATCTGTAAAACCGCATTTTTCCATCTTAAAAATATATCTAAATTACGTCATATGCTCTCACTGACAAATGCGGAACAATTAGTTCATGCTTTCATGACCTCAAGGCTAGATTATTGTAATGCTCTACTGGGTGGTTGCCCTGCACGCTTATTAAACAAACTACAGCTAGTTCAAAACGCAGCCGCTAGAGTTCTTACCAGAACAAGGAAGTATGACCATATTAGCCCGGTTCTGTCAACACTGCATTGGCTGCCTGTTAAACATCGTATAAATTTTAAAATATTGCTGATTACTTACAAAGCACTAAATGGTTTAGCTCCCCAGTACTTGAGCGAGCTCTTAACGCATTATAGTCCTTCACGTCTATTGCGATCTCAAAATTCTGGCCAGTTGATAATACCTAGAATATCAAAATCGACTTCTGGCGGTAGATCCTTGTCCTATTTAGCACCAAAACTTTGGAACAATCTTCCAAACACGGTCCGGGAAGCAGATAAAGTCTGTCAGTTTAAATCTAGACTAAAAACACATCTCTTTGGCTTAGCATACACATAACACATTATAGTTTTCTATAATTCAATGTTAGGCTGCATAGATTGGATCAGCCGGAACCGGGAACACTTCCCATAATTCCTGATGTACTTTGTACATCATAAGAAGGATGGCGTCTACGCTAATATTAGTCTCTCTGTTTATCCCGAGGTTTACCGCAAACCGCCGGATCCAGGGCATATCCAGATCTGATGAAGGACCATCACATGGACACGACGACACGCATTATCAGGGCTGTGAAGGCCCATGGACACCTCACCACACTCATCTCCTCACCGGCCGGATGACCCAACCCAACCAGATGAACTGCATAATATCGTGAAAGTTCTGATCCCATATGACTCCTGACATTATGCTGCCTAACTCATAATCATACACTGTTCATTCGTTGGCCAAAGGAGGACTGGCCCCCCGACTGAGGTTTTTTTCTCCATTCTGTCACCTGATGGAGTTTTGGTTCCTTGCCACTGTTGCCTTCGCCTTTTGGCTTGCTTAGTTGGGGACATTTAATTTTCAATTGAACAATACTATTACAACATTGTTTTCCTGTTATCTCTGTAAAGCTGCTTTGAAACAATTTGTATTGTAAAAGCGCTATATAAATAAAGGTGACTTGACTTGACTTGACTATAGTGTTCAGCACCCAGTCTGATACCCCGGTTAGCTTTGACCACGCTTCTGCGTGAATAGCTAGAGGTAGAATGCAGACCGGGCTCTGGCCGTGACCAGGCAACGGCTCGAGAGCCCCGGTACCCTGGGAACACAACGCCGTGTTTACAGCGTTCGAGGCGGGGGGCGCGCTGAACACAGCGGGCAGCCTGGCCGCGCTCAAATTCTCTATGGCGGGACGCACAGCGAGAGTGAGCGGGGCGAATCCCGTAGGATTCGGCGTGCTTGCGGGGGGATGTGGGCGCAAACTTACGGGCACATCTACTGCACTGTACACGCTTTCGGTCGGAGCCGATAGACTGTGTGTTGGTTTCGTTTTTACAGAAACCAAGGGACACGCGGCATGTAGCGTGAGCGGGCATTGTATGGGCGCATTCACTACATTGTCTGCACAATTGACCTGAGTCAGATTTATGTGTGCTAGCCTCGCACCGTGGCGGGCTGTGTCTGGGTGTGGGAATGGGCACTGGGGCGTGGGCATTCTTACAACACTCATAACACCATCGGCCGTGGCCGGTATACCAGAAAATACACTCTTTATTGGATTTATCTGGGTAGCCATAAAAACGGCTTTTGTGTGCAGGCAAGCGGGCTGAGACACCGGCTGCTTCGCTGCTAAATACACTGGCACAGTCACATCGCAAGGAACTGAACGAGCGAATCGTTTCGGTGGGGAACCGGCCGCAGCGGGATCCGAACACCGTCGCTTTCCTAGAGTGGCTAGGAAAGCTTCGAGGCCTCGGGCTTGAGCTCAATCTTCGGCCGGGGCCCGCGCTGAGCGGGGCGGCGTCCAGCAGAGCGAGAGCGCGGTCTCTGATCCCGGGCCTGGCGGCGCTGTGTAGCGGCGGCTGCGGGCGATGCAGGCCGAGGCTGCGAGCTGCGAGCAGACGGCTGCTTAGAGCGACCTGCAGCGGAGCTTGAGCGCTTCGGGAGGAAGTGCTTCATGGCCTGCGAAGTCTTCTGCACCTCAGAATATCTGTCCGCGAAATCTTTGACGGCAGATCCGAAGAGGCCCGCAGGGGAGATGGGCGCGTCGAGGAATACAGAGCGCTCAGCTTCCGTCATCTCAGACAGCGTCAACCACAGATGTCTCTCAGCAACGGTGAGAGAGGCCATATTCCGCCCCATGGCCTGAGCAGTGGCTTTAGCGGCGCGTAGAGCAAGGTCCGTAGCGCCTCGTAAATCCGCCACACTGACAGCACCCGGCCCTTCCTCGTCCAATTTAAGGAGAAGGTCAGCCTGGTAAATCTGCAAGACCGCCATAGTATGCAGCGCTGAGACCGCCTGTCCAGCGGCTGTGTAAGCGCGCCCGTGCAGCGATGACGTCACCCGGCAGGCTTTGGAAGGAAGCGTCGTCTGCCGCGCGCCGTCCCGCAGAGGGCGGGCAGAGATGCGACGCGACCGCCGCCTCCACAGGAGGAATGGAGAGATATCCTTTATCTCCCGCGCCGACGACAGAGGAAAAAGCCGCAGAGGTGGAAGTGCGCAGCCTGGCGGAGAAAGGGGCGGTCCATGACTTGGCGACTTCGTCGTGGAGCTCAGGGAGGAAGGGGGCGGCCCTAGACCTAGACGGGGCTTCGTCCTTTTGAGAAAGCGCCCGTCGAGTCTGTTGCGCGGCGGCAACGTAGGCGCCTCCCACTCGAGGCCGATGCACTCCACGGCCTGGGTGAGCAGACGCATCAGCTCAGCCTCAATGCCGGGTCTCTTTCCAGAGGGTTGGCTAGACACGTCAGCGGGGGGGAGGTCCACAGAGCTCGCCCAATCCTCGCTATCAGAAGCCACAAGAGAGCATACCTCAGCAGGTTCGTCCAACTCGGGAGCGGAAGCGGCGGCAGACGGCGGGCGCTGTCCGTCCGGGAGCGACTCAAGTGAAGCCGGCGAAGCAGGCGAGCGAACCGGCGAGCTTTGGCGGGCTGGAGAAGGCTCGGGAGCGCGCTGGGCGCGACGCTTCTTGCGGCGCGGCACAGAAGGCTGGGACCCGGGCTCAGAGAACGACGCCAGGCGAGTCCTCAGAGTCACCATGGGTAGAAGTTCGCAGTGCGGGCATCCACCATCCGCGAGCGCGATAGCCGCGTGCTCATGACCCAGGCAGGACACACAGATGACGTGACGGTCCTCATCACTGAGTTGGGAGCGGCACGAGCCACAGAAAGGCATCTTTAAAAAGACGCAGCTCTTTTAGAACAGTAGAAAATGGGTGTTGCGTCACGTAAGCAAACACACACACTTAGCAGAGTAAAGGATATAGTACGCCGGAAAGCGCAGCAGGTACGGCGGTTGAAGGCGGCTGGGCCAGCGACTTCAGAAGATGGCACGTCCCGCTGATAAGGCTACAAGTCAACGGCGCGGCTTCTCACTCTGGATCCAGCGATGCGTGAGCTTTGCGTGAAGAGTAGAAAAATCAGAGGAAATACAGCTATCGAGGGGGTATTTATAGGGCGAGACCACGCCTCTACTGGCGGGACATGACGAAATGGGCGCGAAGCGCCCCCATTCGTCATTACGTCACGCAGTGCCTCACTCGATAGGCTGCAGCTTTTCCAGCAAGGCAGCCAATGGGCGCGCGAGCTGTCTCGCCCTTGTCTGCTTGCTGCTGCAAAGCGTTTTACATTTTTAAAAATTAAGGATAATTTTTGGCTTCAATATCTCGAGGAAAAGAGTTTTCCCCATAGCGTAAGATATTACGCAGTACGAGAGATACTCTCGTAAGAGAACATTCAATATCATTAATGTGTTGTATAAAGAAAATAAAAAGAACATAAGCAAATATAAATATCACAAATATGTGTTATAGGGAAAAGACAAAGAAAGTTTGTAAAATGAACTTCAACTGTCAGAAGGACAGCTCATGAATAACCAATCATGTACAGAAAGGAATGTTCAAATTCAGAGGAACAGTTCAGAAGAAACGTTAATAATAAATATTGAGAACTAAGATTGGATCAGTTTTGCTCCTTTTTTATAATACTTGAATACTATTTTTTGTGGAATACTTGATGCGGCCCAGCCTGACCCAGACTCTCCCTCCAGCGGCCCCCGGTTAATTTGAGTTTGAGACCCCTGGTCTAATGTAACACCCAGGTCTTTTACTGTATTGGAAAAAGTAACAGGGCATCCTACTATGTTAAAGTTGTGTTGTGAGAGGTTTTGCGGACGGTTTTTCGAACCGATAAGTAGTGCCTCTGTCTTGTCTGGATTTAATAAAAGAAAATTACGCGTCATCCAATCTTTTATATCTTTAACACAATCTGTCAATTTGGATAATTTAGCGTATTCATCCGGCAGTGATGAAATATATATTTGAGTGTCATCAGCATAACAATGGAAACTAATTCCATGTTTCCTTATAATATTTCCAAGTGGCAGCATATATATTGAGAATAATAGAGGGCCTAACACAGATCCCTGCGACACTCCATAGTTTACTGAAGTTATGATAGATTTTTCTCAATTTAAATAGACAAAATGGTAGCGGTCAGATAAGTATGATCTAAATCAGCTTAATGCTTGTCCTTGAACACCAGTATAATTTTGTAGTCGATCTAAGAGTCGACTATCTAAAGTCTAGTTCATCTGTTTGTTTGGGTTCAGGCAGCAGCTGAGACAGATCAGATATTTGAGAAATGGTCTATGGTGGATGGAAGAATTGTTCTTCCTGGTCGATAACGTGGCGCAGCATGACATATTACAGCAGTACGTAATATGCAAGTTACCATGTAATGGTCAGTGACATCATCTTACATAATTACATTGAGTGTATTGTAGCGTATTTGGGTGAATCTGGATAATTAAATACCTCCTTGCTAAAGTCCCAAAGCCTTCAGGCCCAGAAAGCCTGAATGTAACACACACACACAAACACATTCCACACACACACACACAAGCCATGAAGCTTCCCCCAAAGCCAGCTAACACTGCTTGAGTTTGGTTTCCTATTACCGATTTATGACTCAAAAGAATGTGCAGGGACTTGATTCCTGGAGAAGGAAAAATGAAACCTTTTTAACTCTAATATATATATATATATATCCTATGCATAACTTTGTGATATATGTTCATCTCATGACTTTCCATTGTGTTTGGTGTGTGCGCCCTTGGAGACTCTAATGGGTTAATGTCTCCTTGATTTACATACTATCACGAACCTCTCCTTCCAAGAGAGACCAGGAGATTACTCAGAACATCTTCTCATGGACACGCACACACATACACAAACCTCTAACGTCATCATATAAAGACTTTATTGAGATATATTTTGATATGCTTATATGTGTGTCTGTTACCCAGATTCCATGGTTATCTGCGACCGTACCGTAGTCCCAAAATAACTACAAATGCTTGGAAAGTATGCCTTTTAATGTATAACTTTGCAGTATTATCCAACTTATGTTGTTCTTCATATCTTTAGAATCCTCTTGATCTGACCAAACCATATCTGTATGTGTACAAACCATAGGATGTGTGTTACGATGTTTTATCATCTCTGGAGTAAAATTGAACGCATTTTACGGGACCGTCATAAAACATGCAAAGTCGATCTCGACAAGACAAAGGGTAATAAAACCAGAAATCCCGCCTGTGAGTTTCAGCCTCTTGATTGGCCGAGTCAATGGGAAGAGGCTGGACTTCGCCGATGTGATAAATGTAGGAGCGCAGCTCCGCCCACTCTCTTACGTCCATGTCCGCGTGTCATGATGTAACGTCTCGCCTCCTGGCGAGCTTTTTCGCCTTTCTTTTATGTGTTCTAGTTTAGTTTGTGTTTTTAAGATAAGTCCCCGGGTTTAATTCCGATCGACGAGTGAAAAGAACCCCGCGTGACATATCTCTTCAGCAAATCCAACTACAAGGGACACTGTAACAAACGCTCTCTCTCTCTCTGAAGGAGAAGCACACGCACGTAACCACGTGACGCGTCGTACTGAGAGATGCCCACGCGCTTCTCTGGGATCTCCCTTCGGAGATTTTTCTTTGTTAGTCAAAGTTTTGTTTTCGTAGTCGACTCTGTTCACTTCCACCAAGTGAAACGGACTTAGTCGAACTATTTTCCGTTGGTAATGTTAACTCAAAGACTTCCAACCGCTGTTCAAAGACTCGCGCCGCATCACGTGACTATCCACGGAACCAAGGATTCAGCTCACGCACGCGCACGGAGAACAAAAGATCTGCCGTCCAAAACGCGCCTAGACCAGGCAAGCCGCTCAAGGAACACAGCAACACCTGAGAGAACCATTCCACATGCAAGTAAAATTAGGTTACCCTGTTTTCAGAGCATTAAGAATGTGTTTTGTGTTGTTTCGGAGGGGTTGTCTGCCTAGGTGAATGTAACTCCCTTTTCTCTCTCTTACTCGCTCTCACGCGTGTAAGTTATCCCTATCTCTATATCTCACACACTCACTCGTTCATTGTCTCATTGTTTGTGTACTGTTAAGTGTTTGTAAATACATATATCTCCCGTGTAAACGTAGTAAATGTATAAGTAGACATGCCTTTATTAAATCATTATATTCACTTGACTGATGGACTTTCTCTTTGCTCAATTTCGAGTCTCTGAAGTGCCAAAAGATCTTGCTACGAACTTTATAACTTAAAGATAGCTTTACATATTTGTTTATAGGGCAGAAAACCCAATTCTTCTGGCCAGAGAATTGCGTTTCCTGCAATCCTATAAAGTAAGATGATATTGGGAAAAACCCCTCAATATTATTCGGACAATTGAGCTAAATTATTTTTGCCTGCTTTGTAAGACGTGATCTGTGTAATTAACTGCAATCAACTTGTTAAAATGAAAGGATTGCATGTATACATCCAGGTAAAATGACATTCTCCTTTAGAGGGAGATTTATTAACATGTAAGACTGATCTAATCCAAACATGTATGAATAATTATTAATTACCAATTATTAATTATGATATGCAAATTCCCCAGGGATTAGACCCGCCTAAAGTCTTTGCAGTATGATTAAGACAATGAGTGGGACCACTGACGTTTTGCTTGACCCCAAAGGAGTTTAGTAAATCTGTAAACGCAGCCCCTAACGCATCATTTGTGTTATCTACATGTATGTTAAAATCTCCAACAATTAATGCTTTATCGACGTTGACCAATAGATCTGAGAGAAAGTCTGCAAAGTCTTTTAGGAAATCAGCATGAGGCCCTGGTGGTCTATATACGGTAGCCAAGGCTAGAGATAATAGGGATTTCTTTCTTACATCTGAGAGCGTAACATTTAGCACAAGTACTTCAAACGAATTAAACCTGTGACCTGTTTTTTGAGTAACATTAAAGGACAAGGACAATGCTCACACAAAAATCGCTGCAAAAGATGCTTTCCAACAGGTTTTATCGTAATTTTTGTCCAAGTCAATTCAAATGGAGTCGGACAAAAACTACGAAAAAACCTGTTGGAAAGCATCTTTTGCAGCGATTTTTGTGTGAGCATATCAGTGAACACCCCTGACCACTTGGTGAGTTTCACGTCTTTGTAAACTAAAGTTTAATGTGTTTTATGAAGGATTGTTTCTGTGCACCTATGCAACCATTGTGGAGTGTGGGGGGGGGGGGGAATAGAATAACCGTTCTATTTCATCAGAAACGATCAGAAACAGGGCTTTAAGTGTAAAATACTGAACTTGTCCTTTAAGGATATCTCTGTAGATTGTTGCATAACCGCCGCCACGACCGATCAGACGGGGCTCATGCTTATAACAGTATCCTAGCGGAGTAGACTCATTTAGACCGAAATAATCATTTGGTTTAAGCAAGGTTTCAGTAAGGCAAAATACATTGATGTTATTATCTGTGACTGTTTCATTTACAAAAACTGCCTTAGGTGTGAGTGATCTAATGTTTAGAAGACCTAGCTTTAGAAATTGTTTTTGTTTTTCTTCACTAATAGCGAGATTTTCTGTTTTAATAACAACAAATTTTTTTCTAGATCTCGCAGTAGATTTATTATTTGATCTCAGTAAACGAGAAATAGACACAGTTTCTATGCAATGTTCTACATTAGTATTAATATCAATTAAATTGGTGCAGCAGAGACTTTGATTTGGAATTTTGGTTACTAATAGTGTACAAATAGACTTATTTGGTTGATGCAACAAAATCATAAAGCAAAATTGGTATCGACAGAAGTTAAAACATCAGTAAAAAAATCAATGCAATCAGTAGACTAAAAATATATGAATAAAGGTAAATTATTAAAAGATGAACAATAGCCTATAGAAATACAGCATCTCAAATGTATATTTTTAATAAAAATAATCAAATAAAAATAGAAGCTGTTTTTGTAGATTAACTGCATGTTTTTACTCTGTGATTGTCATGTTGACAGTGTTTGAGTTTCTTCCTCATTATAAAGCATTAGGGGTGTAACGAGATCTCCTGCCACGAGATCTCGCGAGACTAAAACATGACGAGATTTCCCAATAGCATCCAGCTGCAGCCCCGCAGACTCACTTCTGGCTAGACACCAGTGGCTGGACACCAGTGGATGGACAGCCTACGTCATTTCCGTTTTCTCCGTCATTTCCGTTTTGCCGCTAATTTCGGTTTTCACCTCTGGATAGACAGCATATTTATTTTATATTTTCACCTCTGGATAGACAGCATTTATTTTATATTTTCACCTCTGGATAGACAGCATATGTATTTTATATTTTCACCAGTGGATAGACAGCATATTTATTTTATATTTTCACCTCTGGATAGACAGCATATGTATTTTATATTTTCACCAGTGGATAGACAGCATATTTATTTTATATTTTCACCTCTGGATAGACAGCATATTTATTTTATATTTTCACCTCTGGATAGACAGCATATGTATTTTATATTTTCACCTCTGGATAGACAGCATATTTATTTTATATTTTCACCTCTGGATAGACAGCATATTTATTTTCTGTTTTCACCTCTGGATAGACAGCATATTTATTTTCTGTTTTCACCTCTGGATAGACAGCATATGTATTTTATTTTCACCTCTGGATAGACAGCATATTTATTTTATATTTTCACACGTCTTTTCCGTATTGTCATTTTACTTTTATGACTTAAAAATATATAATATAAAAGCTGTGTGCAAATTGAAATATGATCTTTATCATATCTCTTTACATAAAACAATTCTCAATTATATAATTAATATTATAACATCAATAATTCATGCAAACTGCATTCACAAGAACCACCTTGAAAAATTTGTTCAGATAATATCACTATTTTCTGTCACTTAAATTCAGCCTAGATCAATGGACTATAACGTTTTGTCAATACAACAGACTTGTGCATGTTAATTGACCACACTTTTTTGCCTTGCCCATTTGGATATTCAATTCTTATTTTTTTTGTAAATGTAACCACTTCTGTTTTAAAAATATACGTAGATTCACATTAGTGTTGTCACGGTACCAAAATTTCAGTATTCGGTACCAATACCAGTGAAAATCCACGGTTCTCGGTACCAATTTCGGTACCAAAGCTTAATTTTGATTAAATGTACATATATTAAAGTGTATATCATTACAAAGATGAAAACTGTAGTATTAAAAACACTTTACAATAAGAAGATTCTATTTGTAAGAAAACATTAGATAAAACGACCTAAAAATAAACAATAGTAGTTATATACTGTAGCAATTATTCTCATTGGGGTTAATTTAAAAATGAACTAATACATTTTTAAAATCAAAAGTTTTATTTGTTAACATTATTTAATGCACAATGAATGAAGTGAAAAAATATGAACAATCAAGTGTTTGTATTAAATAACAAATCTGACCATCAGAATGAAGATGCCACAGTCAGGCCCGTAAGGTTATGGGGGAAGTACCTATTTCAAGAGAAAATAAAACATGAACAGTTCCAAATAAACGATTGCACACTGTGCACACCACACCTCATTCCTCCCCCCTAAAACTGGCAGTCCTGGGCAATGCTCAGGAAATTCAGGGTCTGTATAAAACCCTCGCAGGTCTCCACGTCTTCCGTTTCCACAGCACTTATTATTTTTTCTTACCGCTGACATGATGGCGCGTCAAATTTGAAAAGTGAAAGACGATACGGAAATGACGATACGGAAATGACGTCTGCTGTCCATCCACTGGTGTCCAGCAAGAAGTGAGTCTGCAAGGCTGCAGCTGGATGCCTCTCAGATTTCCCGTCGAGTGAAAAGCTGTCTCGCGATTTCTATTATCATAGAATATTCCACCGCTACACTCACATTCGCCTAAACTATCGTTTTGCTGTTTATATAAAAATAATTAAAAACCATTATAAACTAATGTAAAAGTCTGCTCTGCTCATCCAGCACGAGTTGCCGTTGCAATCAGTGCAGCACAAATCACAGTTCACTGATCGCGTGAGGATGGCGGAGGATTCGTTGCGCAACATAGACTAAACGTCTGATCTTATGTTGTATAACGCACGCTCAGCACCGCTGCTATACACAGAGTACGCGTGATCACGATAGTTAAAGTAAAACACAAGCTCGCTGATGTGCATTGCGCACAAATTAGGCCGCGAACATACAATCGTCCGTCTCCCAGTACCCATCACTGGACTGTTTATTTGCGGCTATCGTCTCAGTTTGCACTTCGAATATTGAGAGAGTATACTGTAATTTCTTAAAGACAACAGACAAGAGGCTCTGTTTCTGAACTTATAATCGGAACGCAAGAACAACTGTGGAGACAAACACACCAGCCTCGTTTCTCTACCGGCCTTTCCCGAACTCACCGCATTAACCCTATAACTGCCGGTGCAAAATACAACAGCAATTTCAAAACAATTATAAAGAGTCTGTGTGCTAACTTTGATTATGGTTGCACTTGCACTTATTGTTTGCACTTAATAAGACTTCTAGAGTTCAGTTAGGAGGTCACACACAGCCTCAATCAGAAGTTCTGAAAGCTCTTAAATGTACAGTAAGGTCTGAAGAGACTAATGTGAAATCATACAGGAGAAAAGCCAGTCAATAAAAACCTTTTATTATTAAAAGGTTATATTGTTGTATATTGTTTTCTTTCAATGCATTTGATAATTCATACTCCTAATGCATGTCATTTCAGGTCTACTTAATAAGATTATTAGTTAAACATTGCAAAATGCACCTGCATACTTTTCCAGTCATGAATTGTGTCATTGAGGATTTCTGTAAAATTGTGCAAAAATCTCATCTCGTCTCGTTCTCGTGAACCCAATCTCGTGTCGGTCTCGTTTCGTGAGATAAGCGTCTCGTTACACCCCTATAAAGCATGTTATGACTTGTATCCTTTGACAAACAATGTTCGTCGGTTACAATTTGTTTTACCCTCTGCCTTTTTTATTCATGCAAATTTGTATTTATTTCACTTTCAGTTATTTATCATGTGATGATTTTTCAGATGTTTAACTTTTTTGTCATTGACACCATTATTATGGTTTAACTCAGTGTGTGTTTGCTTTGAAATAGCATCATGAGGAGAGATGGCAAACATATTATTTTAGCACTATGTTAGAGAAATGTGGTAACTAGAAACAGACATTTAAGATATAATGCAGGCACATTTGAGTAACTCATAAACAGTGCTGGACCATCCAATAGGTGGTTTAAGCAATAATCCAGCAATGCCCCAGAAATACATTTAAAAAAGCTCTGTATATCCCATCAGTCAACATATACTGATATATATATATATATATATATATATATATATATATATATATATATATATATAGATAGATAGATAGATAGATAGATAGATAGATAGATAGATAGATAGATAGATAGATAGATAGATAGATAGATAGATAGATAGATAGATAGATAGATAAAGTAGTCAACATTATGGCAAACCTCAGCCAATTCAAACTGATAACTTATGAATTCAATTCAAAACAAAAACTAAACAGTGGGAAACTGGGTTCATCCATCCAGTGTTAAAGTTCCTGTATTTCCCCTACGGCTCTCTGCCATGAAGCCGGTTTACCTCGAAGAACCTGCTACACAACATTAGAACCAGCAATCATGAAAGAAAGAGAATCTTTAATAGATATGCAATATATATATATATATATATATATATATATATATATATATATATATATATATATATATATATATATATATATTATATATATATATATATATATTAGGAGATTATGCAAGCATTTACTAAATATTTCACATTTTGATATGAATTCACCTTGTTTGTCCATAGTCTTGGCTACAAATGGAAATCTTGTTGGGAAAGGCTGTTAGAATAATATATGTGGTAGAGCATTGCTAGAATGTAACTATATTGTATTGCAATAGTATACATATACCTTTGTTATTTATATAGCGCGTTTTACAATACAGATTGTTTCAAAGCAGCTTTACAGAGATAACAGGAAAATAATGTAGTAATAATATTCTTAAATATAAAATTAAATGTCCTCAGCTGCAACTTCTTTTACACTTAGGCCTTGATTTACCAAACGTTGCAAATTGCATGTTGATCTCTGTAGTCTATTGAGGATTGTACCTTTTAGATGCACAAAATAGCATGTCCTGTTATTAATCTGTTTTTATTGATGTAAAATACAGGGAAGTACTAATGCCAATATGATCATTTTATCAGCAGGGGGCTTTGGTTTGGGATCAGTGTTGGTGTAATGCATTACTAAGCAATTGATTACTGTAATTTAATTACTTTTCCCTTGAAAAGTAAAGTAAGGGATTACTCTAAATGTTTCTGTCATTTAATTAGTTACTTTTAATGTAATTGCATTAAATACTGTATAGACTACAGAACAATTCTATATAAAGAAAAAGTGGATTTAACATCAATATTTAACATTTAATGTTGAAATGTATGTATTATTTATTTAAAAGGATTAAAAGCCAATCTTTGTATTTTTCAACTGGTGGATGTTGATATGGGATTTAGTAAGTCTAGTTATGCACACTTTCTAGAGAGAGTAAATAGTACAGTAAGCACATTACACTGTTGAAGATATAATTAATAGCTAGTAATTAATTACTTTTTTTATAATATCTTACCCAGGACTGGTTAGGATTTTGGTGGACAGGAATGCAAAATCATTATGGGCGGCAGTGGCTCAGTGGTTCATGTAGGTTGTCAACATACTGGAAGGTTGGTGGTTCAATCCCCGGTTCCACTTGACCAAGTGTCGAGGTGTCCATGAGCAAGCCACCTAACCCCAGATGCTGCTTTTAACCGTTTTCTATGTTGTTAATCTATCTCTACTTCAGTCTCCAGCAGCAGGGAGACATTTAAAGCTTCTCTTTTGCTGACAACAGATTTCTAAACAAATCTAGTTACAATTTAGGACGATAAGTTATAGAAATATTTGATTGATTAAATGTTTATCCTTTAGTTTTGAAAGAGCAGGAACTGAACACACACCCCTCCCTTTAGAAATGTGTTCTTCTGAAGCAGCTTTTGAGGAAACACTCACACAGAGACAATCACTTTCCCTTCAGACACCACGCTGTGCTGTATGTTTTGAGGTACGTTCTTACAATTTCAGATGTCAAATTTGGATAAAAAAGTGTTTATTAAATAATGTTTTTTTTCAATTACAAACTTTTTTCCCTGCAAGGGATATAAATATAAACAAACCAAGCATAAACATGTTGAAGCTCAACTGGTAGAATGGAATGACAAGGTCTGGAGTTTGATTGGCAAGAAATATACAAGCTTATCAAATGTCAAACTTAAAAACACAGTTAGTCACTTCAGATAAAAGCATATTGCCAGTTGATAAATATACATGTGCTGTCTTTATTTGAAATCGCTGCTTTCTTCTCTGCTGTGCAACTCAAAAGGCACAAGACTGTAAAAGATTCTGAGGGATGAAGGTTTTTATACACAGATCAAACTGAAGCATCCAGAGCTCAACATACAGTTAACTGATGAAATCAAAGCCCTGCCATGCATGCCTATGCATTGACTTAGCAGTGTTAAAGGCAATAATTGTTATAGTTTTAGGATAAAAAATATGGTACGGTACGCTATGGTACGCTATGGTCATAAACACTGCTATATATGTGTGTGTCTGAGCAGAGTCCTCAAATAAGCAAATGTGTTTTGGTCTTAGTATCAGTTCTCTATCATTTAGGGAAGTGAATGATACAGCTGAACTGAGCGATCATGACTGACATTAGACTTGACTTGCATCTACGGTGCCATTTGATATGAACTTCTGCTAAAGCAGATAATTTGTGGAATGCAAAAATAAAATATACGCTCTTTTAGCAATTCAAAGGTCAAGGGCTCCATTTACACACATTCTGCTAAACACTGAAAGCAGTGTTGGTTCAAATCATCTGAAGAGGCGTTTTGAAGAGAAGGTTGAACACACAAAAAAAAAAAAAAAACGGTGTGTGTGTGCGTGTGCGTGTGTGTGTGTGTGTGTGTGTGATCATCCTCTTTTGTTTATCCGGGCCGGGTCATGGGGGCAGCAGTCTAAGCAGAGACGCCCAGACTTCCCTCTCCCCAGACACTTCCTCCAGCTCTCCGGGGTGACCGTGGCATTCCCTGGCCAGCCGGGAGACATAATCCCTCCAGCGTGTCCTAGGTCTTCCCCGGGGTCTCCTCCCGAGAAGGCATCCGGGAGGCATCCGGAACAGATGCCCGAGCCACCTCAGCTGGCCCTCTAGATGTGGAGGAGCAGCGGCTCTACTCTGAGCTCCTCCCGAGTGACCGAGCTCCTCACCCTATCTCTAAGGGATCGCCCAGCCACTCTGCGGAGAAAACTCATCTTATCCTTTTGGTCATGACCCACAGCTCATGACCATAGGTGAGAGTAGGAACATAGATTGACCGGTAAATCAAGAGCTTCGCCTAACAGCTCAGCTCCTTCTTCACCACAACACACCAGTACATCGACCGCATTACTGCAGAAGCTGCACCGATCCGTCTATCAATCTCCCGTTCCATCCTTCCCTCACTCGTGAACAAGACCCCAAGATACTTGAACTCCTCCACTTGAGGCAGGATCTCTCCACCAACCTGAAGTGGGCAAGCCACTCTTTTCCATCTGAGAACCATGGCCTCGGATTTGGAGGTGCTGATTCTCATCCCTGCTGCTTCACACTCGGCTGCAAACCGCCCCAGTGCACGCTGAAGGTCCTGGTCTGATGGGGCCAGCACGACAACATCATCCGCAAAAAGCAGAGAGGAAATCGTGTGGTCCCCAAACCGGACACGCTCCGGCCCCTGGCTGCGCCTAGAAATTCTTTCCATAAAAATTATGAACAGAACTGGCGACAAAGGGCAGCCCTGCCGGAGTCCAACATGCACCGGGAACAAGTCTGACTTACTGCCGGGAATGCGATCCAAACTCCTGCTCCGGTCGTACAGTGACCGGACAGCCCTTAACAAAGGGCCCCGGACCCCATACTCCCGGAGCACCCTACACAGGCCTTCTCCAAATCCACAAAGCACATGTGGATTGGTTGGGCAAACTCCCATGAACCCTCCAGCACCCTGGACAGGGTATAGAGCTTAGTTTAGTTTAGTTTATTTGTTTAGCATGTTTAGTACAAGTACAAAACAATGCAAGGAGGGAACGAAGCCACTCTAGGCTTGTACAGAGTTCCACTCCTGCTCCTATTTAACTCATGAGACATGCATACTAAACAAAAACAACAACAAAAAAAAGAATAAACAAAACTCAAAATAAAAAAACAAACAGCAAACGATACCAAGCAATTCAATACAAGCAAACAATACCTAGAATACTACCTAAAGGCATCAGGCTAGCAATAGTCTCTTCAAATGCTTTTTAAAAGCTGAATAAGAAGACATTGATCGCAACGATGGACTTAAATCACTCCAGAGCTTAGGACCTCTAAAAGAAATATTAAATTGATGTCTTGTAGTTCGTGTGTATGGTAAGACTAAATTATTATTGCTATGTCTAGTTTGAAATGAATGTACTTGTGAAATAGGGATAAACAAACTCTGAAAAGAGTCAGGTAGATCTTGTTTTCTATATATAAACTTATGCATAAGTAAACATGTTTGATAAATATTTACTTTATCAATAGGGAGAACTTTAAATTTATTATAAAGGGGTGCCGAGGGTGCATATCTATTAGAATGAGAAATAAATCTGAGATATTTCTTCTGTAAGACTAGTAATTTATTCAAGTAGGTAGGATAGGTAGCTGCCCAGACAATATTACAATAATTAATGAATGGAAACAAAAAACTATAATATAAGGTTAGAAATGCTGAAGAATGAACTAAAGGACAAACCCTCCTCAATATACCCAGCATTTTAGCTGACCTCTTAGATACAAAGTTGATATGGTTAGACCAATTAAGACCACTATCTATAATGAGCTGGTCCAGTGTTCCACGACCGGGACGACGAGGTTCTACTATCGACCGTATTCTCCTCTCCTGTACCCTGGCGTAGACTTTCCTGGGGAGGCTGAGGAGTGTGATCCCCTGTAGTTGGAGCACACCCTCCGGGTCCCCCTTCTTAAAACATCCAAAGACTTGTGGTACTCTGGCGGATCTCATCCACCCCCTGGTGCCTTGCCACCGAGGAGCTGTGTGTGTGTGTGTGTGTGTGTGTGTGTGTGTGTGTGTATGTGTGTTAACACCAAAATTCAAGCTAAATGTACAATTGCAGTGTAAATACCTGTAAAAAGCAAAAAACAAAACAAAAAAAAACAGGTTAAACACATGTACTATATTTTGTCGTACACAGCAGGAGTTTAAGGATGCAGCTGGTCATTTTTTTCCTGATGATATTAACATACACACATGCAGATTATCCTGCATTAAAAGCTCTTCTGTCAGAGAAGGGTCTCAGAGATGGTAAGTTGATCTGAAATGACATTTAATAATATTCTTTATTGTGAGTTTCAGTTTGACATGATAGCTACTGTCAATCAGGGAAATACTCAGTGATTGTTTTCTTTAATATATTATACATGTATCCACTGATTCCTTTCATATATAACATTTTCCCTCCAAAATGTAAATTTAAACGGAAAACATATTTCATGTCACCAAAAGAGAATGACATCCGTGAATGTTAATCATAAATGTTACTTAGGACCTAAACACCAGGCACTGGCGACATGCAGTGACAAAGTGCTGAGAACTGGGTTTAAAGCCAGAATATGTACGATTTTTGGATAAAAATATAGCTCACGCATCGCGGGATCCAGAGTGAGAAGCCGCGCCGTTGACTTGTAGCCTGTCAGCGGGACGTGCCATCTTCTGAAGTCGCTGGCCCAGCCGCCTTCAACTGCCGTACCTGCTGCGCTTTCCGGCGTACTATATCCTTTTACTCTGCTAAGTGTGTGTGTGTGTTTGCTTACGTGACGCAACACCCATTTCTACTGTTCTAAAAGAGCTGCGTCTTTTTAAAGATGCTTTCCTGTGGTTCTTGCCGAGCCCCACTCAGCGACGAGGACCGCCACGTCATCTGCGTGTCCTGCCTGGGTGAGGATCACGCGGCCACCGCGCTCGCTGACGGCGGATGCTATCATTGTAAACGCTTGCCTATGGTGACTCTGCGGACTCGCCTGGCGTCGTTCTCCGAGCCCGCATCCCAGCCCGCCGTGATGCCGCGCCGCAAGAAGCGCCGCGCCCTGCGCGCTCCCGAGCTATTTCCAGCCCGCCAAAGCTCGCCGGTTCGCCCGCCAGCTTCGCCGGCTTCGCTCGAGTCGCTCCCAGACGGACAGCGGCCGCCGTCTGCCGCCGCGTCCGCACTTGAGCTCGACAAACTACCGGAGACGGCATTGAAACTGAGCCGATGCGTCCGCTCTCTCAAGCCGTGGATTACATCGGCCTGAATGGTGAGATACATTTGTGGCTAACGCTATCCGAGATGACGGAAGCTGAGCGCTCCGTGTTCCTCGACGTTCTCGCTCTGCTGGACGCCGCCCCCCTCAGCGCGGGCCCCGGCCGAGGATTGAGATAGAGCCCGAGGTCTCAAGGCCTTCCTAGTCTCTCTAGGAAAGGGACGGTGTTCAGTTCCCGCTGCGGCCGGATTTTCACCAAAACTTCTCGCTCGTTCAGTTCCAAGCAATGTGACTGTTCCAGTGTATTTCGCAGTGAGCAAGCTGGTTCCACAGCCCGCTTGCCTGCGCACAAAGGCCGCCGTTTCGGCTAACTAGCAGCGCCGCCAGGCCCGAGATCAAACACCGCGCTCTCGCTCTGCTGGACGCCGCCCCCCTCAGCGCGGGCCCCGGCCGAGGATTGAGGTAAAGCCCGAGGTCTCAAGGCCTTCCTAGTCTCTCTAGGAAAGTGACGGTGTTCAGATCCCGCTGCGGCCGGATTTCCACCAAAACTTCTCGCTCGTTCAGTTCCATGCGTTGTGACTGTCCCAGTGTATTTCGCAGTGAAGCAGCCGGTGTCTCAGCCCGCTTGCCTGCGCACAAAAGCCGTTTCTATGGCTACCCAGATAAATCCAATAAAGAGTGCATTTTCTGGTGTTCCGGCCACGGCCGATGGTGTTACGAGTGTTGTAAGAATGCCCACGTCCCAGTGCCCATTCCCACACCCAGACACAGCCCGCCACGGTGCAGGGCTAGCACAAATAAAACCAACTCATGTTGGTTGTGCAGAAAATGTGGTGAACGCGCCCATACAATGCCCGCTTACACTACACGATGCGTGTCCCTTGGTTTCTGTAAAAACGAAACTAACACACATTTAGTCGGCGCGAGCCGACAGTGTTCTCAGTGCAGTAAATGTGCCCGCTGTTCCGCATTTCCTCACTGACACGCCGAATCCCACGGGATTCACCCCCGCTCGCTTTCTATGCACAACCCGTCACAGAGAAGCTGAGCGCGGCCAGGCTGCCCGCTGTGATTAGCGCGCACCTCGCACGCTGTGAACACAGCGTTGATTCAGTCGGCGCGAGCCGAGCATTCTCCGTGCAGAAAATGTGCCCGCTGTCTCGCGCCCGCATTTCTCACAGACACTCCGAATCTCACGGGATTCACCCCCGCTCGTCTTCTCTGCACAACCCGTCACAGAGAAGCTGAGCGCGGCCAGGCTGCCGCTGTATACACAGCAGTGATTTAGTCGCGCGAGCTGACAGTATTCTCAGTGTAGAAAATGTGCCGCATTTAGTAAATGTGCCCACATTCCCTCACACGCGCCGAATCCCACAGGATTCGCCCCGCTCGCTTTCTCTGCGCGTCCCGCCATAGAGAAGCTGAGCGCGGCCAGGCTGCCCGCTGTGATCAGCGCGCCCCCCGCCTCGAACGCTGTAAACACGGTGCTGTGTTCCCAGTACACAGGGGCTCTCGAGCCGCCGTCCTGCCGCGGCCAGAGCCCAGATTTCATTCTACCCCTAGCTATTCACGCAGATGCGTGGTTAAGGCTTCCCGGGGTATCAGAATGGGTGTTGAACACTATAACGAGAGGCTGTTCGCTACAGTTCGCTCGACGCCCCCGCCGTTATACGGCGCGAGTCGAAACTACGGTGTATAGCGAAGTGTTTCATCTACTTCGAGCCGAGATAGCGAAACTACTGAGAAAAAGGGGCTATAGAACCTCTATCTCAGGGCGAAGGGGGCTTATACAGCAGATATTTTCTGGTACCGAAAAAGATGGTGGGCTCAGACCCATTCTAGATCTGCGACTGCTGAACAGAACGCTCGGGAAGCGCCAGTTCAGAATGCTTACGACCAGGAAAATCCTCGCGCAAGTGCGCCAAGGAGACTGGTTCATGTCAATAGATCTGAAAGACGCCTATTTTCAAATACAAATAGCATCCCATCAAAGGCGATTCTTGAGATTCGCCTTCGAGGGCCAGGCATATCAATACACAGTCCTGCCGTTCGGCCTGTCAGTAGCACCCCGTACGTTCACGTAGTGCATGGACGCGGCCCTCGCCCCCCCTGAGACTTCGGGGCATGCGAGTTTTGAACTACTTGGACGATTGGCTGATTCTAGCTCGTTCACGAACGGAGCTCATAGAACACAGGGCCGCATTACTCGAGCATCTCGAGGAGCTGGGCCTTACAGTCAATTGGGCGAAAAGCTCACTGCTCCCCAGTCGGAGAATTTCCTTCTGGGAACAGTGTTGGACTCGCTATCCATGACAGCACGCCTGTCACCGGAGCGCGGATTAAATATTCAGCACGTCGCGAGATCCTTCCGCCACGGCTCTATAGTCCCGCTCAGAAGGTTTCAGAAAATGCTGGGTCTGATGGCCTCAGCAGCCTCCGTACTCCAGTCGGGCCTGCTCCGCATGCGCCCACTGCAGCTATGGCTAAAAGCACGAGTTCCCCCAGGGCGTGGACCGCGGGTCTATTTCGCCTCAGGGTCGACCTTCAGTGCGTTTCAGCTCTGAAACCGAGGAAAGTGACCGGCTGGTATCAGTCAGGTGTGAGTCTGGGGATCGCCTCGGGTGTGAAGGTGGTGTCTACGGACGCCTCCACATCGGGGCGGGGAGCGCTGCTCGAGGGCAGACCACTAGCTGGCCTATGGTCAGTACGGGAGAAGCTCCTTCACATAAACTGCTTGGAATTAATGGCAGTCGACAAAGCGCTAAGGCGCTTCTGTCCCCAGATAATAGGCCACCACGTATTGGTCCGGTCGGACAACATGTCAGTGGTGGCGTACATAAATCGCCAGGGCGGCATCGGGTCCACACGCCTTTGCAGGCTGGCGGAACCCCTCTTGGTCTGGGCCCAGCGCAACCTCCTTTCTCTGAAAGCGGCGCACGTGCCTGGGCACCTGAATACGGGTCCAGACAAGCTGTCCAGAGACAACGTCCCGACAGGAGAATGGTCGCTGCATCCGCAGACGGTCCAGCTGCTGTGGAAAACGTTTGGCAGAGCGCAGGTGGACCTGTTCGCGTCCCGCGAGAACGCTCACTGCCCAGTATTCTTCTCGAAAAGCAGGGACGCGCTGGCCCATGCTTGACCCAGCGGTCCCCTGTATGCTTTTCCCCCTGTCTCGCTCCTGCCTCAGGTGTTGGAACGGATCAGGGAAAATGGATGCCCAGTGCTGCTTGTAGCTCCGCTCTGGACGAACCAGGCTTGGTTTCCGGTCCTGATGCGGATGGCCAGCACTGCCCCGTGGCCTGTACCGTTGAGGAGAGATCTCCTCTCTCAGGCGGAGGGCTCGATTTGGCATCCTCGCCCGGAACTGTGGTCCCTGCACGCATGGGCCATCAACGGGTACCCGCTAGCCTCCCGGAAGGAGTGCTAAACACGATCGCGCAGGCTAGAGCTCCGTCTACCAGACGGCTCTATGCCTCGAAATGGTCGGTGTTCTCTACTTGGTGTCGAGCCCGTGGCTTTTCACCTGTGGACTGCGGGGTTAAGGAAGTGCTTGCCTTCCTTCAGGAGCTGATGGATAAGGGAAGGACCCCATCCACGCTCAAAGTTTACGTGGCGGCCATAGCACCGTTTGCTAAACCGGTGTCTGGCCAGTCACTGGGGAAAAACGACTTAGTCGTGCGTTTCCTACGAGGAGGTTAAACCCTCCCAGGCCCCCTTCAGTCCCGGCTTGGGACCTTTCCACGGTCTTGGAGGCCATGAAAGGCGCCCCGTTTGAGCCGATCCAGCTGTCGGACATGAAGCACCTGTCCCTTAAGACGGTGTTTCTATTGGCTCTCGCTTCAGTGAAGCGTGTAGGGGACTTACAGGCGCTTTCTGTAAGCGCGTCTTGTCTGGAGTTTGGGCCTAACGACTCAAAGGTCGTACTCAAACCGAGGCACGGCTACGTGCCGAAATCCCTCAATACACCGTTTAGGGCCCAGGTAATTTCCCTGTCAGCCCTTCCGGTTCTCGATGAGGAGAGGGACGCGAGTCTCCTTTGCCCTGTCAGGGCGTTAAGGGCTTATGTGTCCCGCTCGCCTGAGTTCAGGCAGACCGAGCAGCTTTTCGTTTTGTTTGGCGGCCGTTCTAAGGGACTCGCCGCCTCAAAACAGAGCCTATCCAGATGGATAGTGGATGCCATAGCGCTGGCTTACACTTCCAAGTGCCTGCGGTGCCCATTGGGTGTCAAAGCGCACTCCACAAGAGGCGTGGCCTCGTCGTGGGCATGGTATAGCGGGGTCTCCCTGCAGGATATCTGTACGGCTGCGGGCTGGGCCTCGCCGTCGACATTTATCAAGTACTATAACCTGGAGGTGCCCGCCTTACAAGCTAAGCTTTTGGCGGTCTGAACTTCGGGCTTATCGGCCGCCAATGCGGCTATGTTGCCCTTACGGGTCGGTACCCCTACGGGACCTTTATGAAGGAGTGATGCTTCTAGCCTCTCCTCCTCTACTCTATGTGAGTTATGGTGATTATGCACTAGATGTGCCCCGGGCTTGGCCCCGGGACTCTGGTGTTGGATCCCTGTCCGCACGGCGTTTTGTATGGGGTCCCCATAGCGTAAGATATTACGCAGTACGAGAGATACTCTCGTAAGAGAACGTACTCGGTTACTAACGTAACCTCGGTTCTCTCTAGAGAGGGAACGAGTACTGCGTATCTTGCCGTGCTTGAACTATGCTCTGGTTCGCTTCGGTGTACAAAATCAGAGAAATACAGCTATCGAGGGGTATTTACAGGGCGAGACCACGCCTATACTGGCGGGACATGACGAAATGAGCGCGAAGCGTCTTCATTCGTCATTACGTCACGCAGTGCCTTCACTCGATAGGCTGCAGCTTTTCCAGCGAGGCAGCCAATGGGCGCGCGAGCTGTTTCGCCCTTGTCTGCTTGCTGCTGCAAAAGCGTTTTGCATGATTAAAAAAATTAAGGATAATTTTTGGCTTCAATATCTCGAGGAAAGAGTGTTTCCCCATAGCGTAAGATATTACGCAGTACTCGTTCCCTCTCTAGAGAGAACCGAGGTTACGTTAGTAACCGAGTACGTTTTACAAGCATGCAATGACAAAAAAACACTTTTGTTGTCTTATAATATGCATTTATTTTTACCTGATTTGCTCACCGACTCCCATATGAATCGTTTAGCGAGTCATTTTTCCAAAGCCCGCCTTTGCGTGACGCTAATCTGTGGTGATATGTTAGACACCCAGCCGACGGGGTGTCATTGGTTGTTGCGCTAGATCTTACCCAGATACAACAGTGCTATTTTCTGATTGGCTAACAACACCAGACGAACAACACCAGAGGAGACCAGGGTTGCCAGGTCTGCACAACAAAACCAGCCCAATTGCTCATCAAACTAACCCAATCACGGCCAAAAATATTCAAATAGCGTTCCCGGGTGTTTCCTCAATAACAATCATGTTCCAGTGGATAAAACAATCGCGTCAACCAGCGTGCACTACACAAACAACCCGCGGAAACAGTGCAGGCATACAGACCTGGCAACACTGGAGGAGACGCGCTTGCATCCTGCCGGTTCCACAGTGAGTGAGTTTTGGGCACTGCGGCATATTAAATATATTACAAATAGTTTTTCAGCGTGAGAAATACAATGTGTGGCCGGAGAGCGTGACAAAAGACCGAAATGAGTGACTGTCACGCTCAATGCGTGATGCGTGACACTCGAGAGCCCTGTGACAACTCCATTAACAACGACAAACACTTCACATATTTCAATACAATTGACATTGAAGACCTAAGTTAGCTGCTAGAAGCTGCGCTGTGCCTGTGCGTACACAACACACAAAATAATTATAGAACATGATACAAACATAAAAGCAACAGCCTACTTACAGATTGTGATTCGGAGAAGGAAGCTGATCCAAATAAACTCGGTACTGAACCTCCCTCCTTCAGTATCAGCCGGCTCGCAAATTCATACTTTATAGCATTTAGGTTTGTGAAGCAATCATCTTCAAAATGACGCGAACACAGAACAAGTTCGGGCTATAATACTTCTGTGGTATAGTTATGAACTGTAGCCACTGTCTTCAAATGCTCCTCACTGGGCAGATGAAATAAGTTTGCTTTTGCGTCGCACTTCAAAACACAGCAGCGTCTCGTCGACATGATGTTTTCCCTGGTGTCTCCTAATGCAATGAGTGGGCGTATCTTATTCAAATAACTTGAACAAGTGACGTACGAAAGTGCATCGTTCGTCTATCGATTCATATCAACGACTCAGAGTCGACTCTTACTTTTGAGAGATAATAACTTTGTATACGGTGAACTTTCATATTTAAAACTTTGCAGGATGTTTTCGTTCACTTAGATCTATGTTACACACTACATGAAAGGTAATTTTCAAAATTCCATGATAGGTACCCTTTAAATCCAGATAAATCATTGTTATATAGCTCAACACGGTTAGTCTTATTGTTTGAATCTCTTGTTTTGTTTAGAGTAACATGTTTGAAGAACCAAACAATAAATCAGAAAAAAATATTTTGTCAAACGGCTAACATAGCATAATCAGAACTTATTTGTAGTAACAGTAAAAACAGCATTTTCTCCACCATACAATATTATAAAATGAATTACAACATATAGCCATAATAAAACCTAGGACTGTTGATTCAACGTGTACATTTAATCAATTAGTTATGGGATAAATTAACATTTAACACACCCTCCTGCCCCAGATCAGACATACGTAGTTAATCTTACATTTCATAAAGTTTATTGGTGATGACCATGTTAACAACACACTGTGCGATCGAGCCTTTATAAAACAGTTAATATGCTCTTAACATTCAAGATATCAGTGCAAAAATGCCCCTGTATGAGTTTTTGTCTCATATTTATATCATATATGACATAGTTAATATCAATATCACACATGTGCTGTTTTTGTCCCAAATAGCTCAAGTGCTAATTGATTTTATAAGTTAATATTGTGGTAATATTGTCTGCCATGACAAAATTTCATTGCCACTGTTGTGCGTCTCTGAGCAACACACAGCGGTGTTTTGTTTCCACGTTTTAAGCGAATCAATCATGTGAACTAATGATTCAAAGGCACATTCATTAAGAGAGCCATTTACTTAATTCCTGAATAAATAATCAGAATGAATGTCTCAATGAATTACTCATTTAGCCATTTCCCACCATCTACTGGCAGTTTTAGCTTCTTATTTAAAGTATAATTTCATTCATTTGGTGATTAATTAATCACCACATTGTGTGATTAATTAGATTAAAAAAATGCTTGACAGTCCTTAGAAAAACACCAATGTAAAATGTCCTAGTCCTCTCTTGCCCCTTTACTGTTGTCAATCCGTCTTATATCCGGAGCTCCTCCGTGGGACTCGAGACCTTGGCCGCTCCTAGGCTCTCTTTGAAACTTACATACTGTGCCTTTAGGAATACTTCATAATAGGAAAACCATCCAGAGTTTGAATCCCAACTTTTTCCAATCCCATTGTTCTCCCTTTCTCCCATCACATATCATATCTTTATATTCACAGAGAGGCATTTATTTTAAATACAAATTAAGTGGAAATAAAGTCCCCTAATAGGCCTTTAATAGCATATATCATTCCCTTGCTTGGTGGATATTTATTGAAAGACTTACAACAGAAAGTATATGTAATATAAACCCACAAATATTTCATGTCTTAATTATTTAGTTTGAGTACTTAAAGGGTAACTTCAGCAATTTTCTTGATACAAATATGGTAACACTTTAGTTCAGGGTCCAATTCTCACTATTAACAAGTTGCTTATTAGCATGCATATTATTAGGATATTGGCTGTTTATTAGTTCTCATAAAGCACATATTAATGCCTTATTCTGCTAGCCTGGGAAAACCCAGACAACTTCCGGCAAATTTAGATTTGCTTTGCAAGTTAGTCTGGCAAAGAGCTCATTCAAGCCCATTTCTAATCCGTCGAAATCGCGGCACCAATCAGAAACGTTGGGGCGGGCTTTACACGATGACGACATCGCAGCGACGGTGAAGCAGATTTTATACATTTACAAAGATGGATGCTGTCGTGGAACTCGGTTATAGTTGAACACCGTCATTAGAACTCTATAACCGCCAAAACCATGTTATTAAAATATTTTTTTCACAAACATTTTTTATCATAGAGAGTGTTTAAATACTAATATAAGCTTACGAGGGAAACGGAGGTCGGTGTTGGTGGTACTTCGGAGGCTGCTACTGCTGGAGATGATTCGGGAGAGGTCTGTGCATCCCCCTCCCAAGAAGAGAAATCTTGGAGATCTCCTTAATAAACAGAGGTCTGAAATCTCTGCCCCTTTACCGATCAGAGCGTGCGCTGACACAGAGTAAAGCCTTGTTTATACACGACACATCCGCACGAGCACGAAGGTGCGTAAGACCGGCAAGACCCCATTTCGCTTGGCTGTGTGCAAGGCTTTTTTTTTGTAACAGCGCGCGCGGCGCCGCATCCGAGGATGAACGACTTCAAGCCGAATCTGCTGGTACGTCTCACCGCACCGGCACCCAGTTTGCGCGTCTAAATTGCAAAGTTCATTGCAAAGTTTTTTTTGTTAAGGTTTTGTTTACTGTGTGTGATTTATTTAATGGAAAGCACATTCACTTCCAGTTGTCTTGCTGTTAATTTTAAATAAACGTAGAGCAAGTAGCTAATCAGTGTCTGCTCGTTTATTCAAACTAAGTTGTTCTATAACAGACGAGCGTCGCTCTGCATACGTCATCTCCTTCATCGCTCTGATTGGTTTTAGGTCTATCCAATTTGCGCCCAGAGGCATTTGAACTATGTCCATTGGTGACGCCCCTTTGGAAATGATTTGTCTATAAAGCTTTGCCAGACCATAACTTAGTTACAACTGAGAATGGTCTGGTTTAAACCAGGCTATTATTCTGCATCTTATCCTACGCAATTCCTACCAAATACCTAAAATTAACAACTACCTTACTAAAAATTAGTAAGCCGTAATTATGAGTTTATTGAGGAAAAAGTCCTAGTTAATAGTTATAATTGGACCCCAGTCTAAAGTGTGACCATATATATATATATTATAATTACCCTTTTTAGAAAGGAGAAAAAAGGCCAAAGCCACTTTCTCTGTTTTCTCTAGTCATGTAAAACAGCTTTGTATAAATAAATAATTAAAATCACCTTTCTAATGCTCCGGCAGCCAAGATTTATTAAAAACTCACATTGCCAGTGGTGAATTAACCCTTTAAATACATTACATCTTGTATATTTGAATCATGATGATGCTAAAGAGGTGATATGTGCTTCTGTATCTGCTTCTGTACATGTGTTCAGTGTCTCAGATGTTGTCTGTCCAAATACAAAGCAAACTGAAGAGTACTGAAATCCCAGAGGTCCGGGGTGGGGTGGACATCAAGATCGGCACAGTACATTATGTCTTATCAAAGTCAGTTCACTAACAAACAATCAAACCTAATCAACTCATTAAAATGTTCTTAAATCTATTTTCACAGATACTAAATGCATTTATTAACACACAAATACAAGAAATTCAGTCAGTAGTTATTATATTCATCACATGTAATATACTGTCATTTTAACTTAGAAAATATGACTGCGTCTACATGAATATGTTCTGGTGTGTTTTTGTGTTTCCAGCATGCGGGTTGTGCAGTGCAGCATGCCAGACCCATCACTGGTGTTTGTAGAGGGAACAGGTGTATCTGTGGAAGTCAGTCAACTCACACTATCCATCACAGGCAGCTGGGCAACACAGTTCGGCATAATGTAAGTGCACCAGTGAATCATGGGAAGGAGACAGCAATCAAAGTTAAACGTACAGTATGTAACTTTTGGCCACCAGGGGTCACTCAATCAAAATAATAGCAAAAGACGTATTCTGATGACGTCGTGAAAGAGCGTGTGCTCATGGGAGTTGTTGTCGTTGTCGAGAGAGAGAGAGAGAGAGAGAGGGAGTGCCCGCGCGAACCAGCTATACGATGTTCATTGGGACACGCGCGATCTGTCATTCCCCAGCCATCTAGCATCTCCAGCAGATAACATGTTCACTGACGAGGTAATGTGTTGTTATTTATATTATATCTCTATTCTTGTTACGTTTAGTTACGGCTATTAACTTTATGTAATGCCATTGTAATGAACACGCGCGCTCTGTCGCTCCCCACATTCCTCACTCATTCTAACTTAGTGTTTATAAAATCACGTCTCTTCGAACGGAGAGATATATGAATTATCAGGGCTATTGAATCATATTCCATCTAGCTAGTATTAATAGATGTTAAAAAACACGGTCACCTTTCGTTAATAATTATAATTACGTTTATACTATGATATTGAAAAAGATAGTGAACTGCATATGAAGCTACTTTCTGCAGCTATATCTACAACAAATGTGAATTTACATTATACTGTACATGAGAGCTAGTCCGTCTGCGTTTTACACATGCCATCATCGTTTCACAACATATAAGTTACGGATAGATAGTTAGCTGAATGAGTGCTTACTTGTTTATTAGAATGCAAGCGAGATCGGCATCTCTCTGTAGTTCCAGTTAGTCACGAAGCTCGTGGAGAAGCAACTCCAATGTTAACGCGAGTCATGTCTCTTCTCCTGTCCCAAAACCTTCTCGAGTCATTTCTGTCACCCGTGCGTTTCCGCTTCACGGATCTGCCTCCAGCAGCAGAACGTGCAGGCAAAGCATAATCATGGTCCATTATTGATATCCAACTATTGATTCTTTACCGTCTTCTTTTATTTTAGGGACGTGCGTCCGGTGTTTACATTTGCGTTTGGCGGTTTTTCGCCGGGATCCGCACGAAGTTAGAGAAACTAGAGTCAAAGGTTATATGACGTCATAGACGGGCGACGAAACGGAAATAAAGACACGGCCCGTGTCTTCAAATTAAAATATAAATTTCTCCGGATTTGAAAGTTGGTGGGAACTTTTGGGATAATGTTAGTACACAACTAAAAGAAATATATAACATAGATACAGTTATTTTTGCTATTTTGAAAGCCGAAAAGTTCCATATTGTGCCTTTAACCTGACGTGATCTTGGAAACAAATAACATTTTCTATAAACCTCACTACACAATCTCATGATCTTAGTTGATCAGAAGGACCATGCACACACTGATGCCTCTTTGGGCTTTAAGTCAAATAAAGCCCAACAAGGGTGATCGAGAATCCAACGTAAAGTGGGAACAACCGGTGGTTTATATCCCACTTATTATACATTTTACCTTAAGATCCCTGGTAATAACACCAAGTTTGGCACAAACAAAGTCATAACCAATATCTATAGAAAATATATTCAACGTTTTTCCAGATACCAGAATTGTTTGATTAACATTAATGAAACATACAGTTTGTACACACTACTGTACACACGGATGTAATATAATGTTATACATCAGATGTTTTTCCCAACAGTTAACCAAACATTCACTAAGACATAACAGATAATGCTTGCGTGAATACTTGCCAAGACAGATATTTTGAAATACTGTAATTCGGTGTATGTGTATATCGGGATCCCGCGCTGTCAGTCAGTGGGACTAAAGCCTGTTTTATGCTTCTGCGTCGAATCAACGGCGTACCCCCGCAGAGCCCTCTGCGTCGCCGCGAACCCCTCTCCACCCCTACGCCGTAGCTCAACGTGCACCTCCAAAAAATTGTAACTACGCGTCGAGGCGACGCAGACCGCAAGGGCTGTGATTGGTCAGATGAACCGCGATGCAACGCAACCTGACGCAGAACCATAAAACGGCAACGACGCCATAGGAGTGACGACGTAGCTAAGCCGTGGAGTTGACGCAGAAGCATAATGAGGCCTTAAGTTAGTTTTTTTTACATAAGCATATTCATTTGAAAATCATTTAATTGGTTCAGACATATGCTATCGAGAAATTACCTTAAATATTTGCAAAGTCGAAATGCTGCGCTTTACAACAATAGCAAACTTGTGCGGAGAGGAGCGCAGTCATCAAGAAGTGAGCAGAGAAAAACTGCATTTTTCATGGACAAAGGAAAGGTAGTGCTCCTCCTCCTTTTTCTTCTCCGATCCTGCTTTCTCGGTTAACTTAGTGTTAACGTGGCGCTGGTCCAGGTGTTTCTTCAAGTTACTAATGCTATTTCTTGATGTAGAGTTCCCTCTGTGTCACACATCGATTGCCCTTGACTATTACTTTCTTGTTTTTTTTCTCTGACAAACTAAAAAAAAAAATAATGGGAGTATCTTCAAATCATAAATGTAGAATCCGTCACTGCCGTCATCTCAACCATTGCATTCAGATTATTTCAGATTATTTCTTCTGGTGCGGGAATGTCTCGCGGTGTTGGAAAATTCTTAAAAATATATATTATTTTGGGTTAAAATGCGTTGTTGTAATGTGCGTTACTGAGATTGTAATCCGTGTAATATTACCAATATTTTATCAGTAATGCGTTATATTACTGAGTTACAGTAAAAAGTAATACTTTTGTAATGCACTGACCCCAAGCTTCTCAGGGTCCTTCAGGGCATCGTTGCGATGACACATACCAAGTTTCGTAACAATAAGTCACTATGTTCGTAAAACAATTGCATTTTATTGCAAAAAATGATCAACAGGCAAAACGGCCAACATTAGATCAACACTGGGTCTTCCAGCAAGACAACAACCCAAAGCACATCCAAGTTGGTCCAAATCAACTTATGTTATTTATTTCCAAGTGAAAGATCCCTCAAGATAGTTGGCAAGCATCATCTCAAAGTAAAATGTTTTAAATAAGACATTTGTAATGTAAAGGAATTGATTGTTTATAAGATATGTAATATGATTGTGTTTTGTTCTATGATTGCAGCCATGACAGCGGCTCATTTGATCTGGCTGTGTATAATATCCACATCTACACCCTCCTGCAGTTAGGAGATGATGCTGGCCGTCTCTCCATCACCACTGTTCAATGTAGTGCTGATGTAGGAAGTGTGGATATTCACTTCCATGGAGGAGCTAGGTAAATATTAACAAAGCATAAAAGACTGAGAAATGATACCTGAAGATACACGCAACAATTGTGAATATCTCTTATGACTACCACTAATGGAGCATTTCTATTCTTTCTATTCTTTCTATTCGGCAGCATTTTTTTCCAGCCATTTGTAAGTGCTTTCAGTGGACAAATATCAGGCATGATACATGAGCAGGTTTGTCATTTTTTTCAAAACAAATTAGCCAACACTATTATTACTGGTGATATTTCACATTATGTCTTGTATTGTCATTGTCATTATATATATATATATATATATATATATATATATATATATATATATATATATATATATTATATATATATTATATATATAATGATAATAGAAAATGTAATATCCATAATAATATGTCTATGTTTTGAAAATGATAATATATTATATATTTTTTTTTTTTAGATTTGCCCGGGAATTCAACAAGCAATAAATGGATTAGAGACAACTCTACAGGAAATACCTGGTACTGGCACAAAAATGTCTCAAAATTATATTTTATATATAGATCTCATAGATTTATAGTTAAAAGATGACATATTATGCATAAAGAAAACCATTTTTAGGACCAAAATACTTTATTTTTTTTGCATTGTGCCATTATTTTCCATAATCATTAAGGTAAATGTGTTTAATTGTTATTAAACAATCATTAAAAAGGCCTAATTTTCTTGAATTTGATGTGAATGTCTTTGTGAGATTCACCCTACTGTGGGTTATGTCGGCCATATTGAGCTATTGCTACTTAATGACATTAATGTTGTTGACGTGATTGTAAATACAAAATCCTTGGAAAACTGCTTATAAAACTACAGCATGCATTACATTCCTCTTCATTAGATAAGTACAGTAATCATGCTCAAATGAATTATTTCTAGTTAAGATACCTGTGGGTCCGTATCTATATCTGAGCATCCCTCTCACATCCTCCCCGGCTGTGACGCATCAAAGCTTTGAGTTAGATATTAAGGTAAGGATTTTTAATTCAGCATTTATAATACTGATTAAAACCAGGCATACACTGTGCGATTTCAGCATTTATTTTGTTAAATACCAACTCTCACTGTATGAGTAAATCGCATTAGATGTAAAGCTAAAGCTCACAATCTATGCGGTCCGATCCTTAAAATATCCATTTCGTGTCGCCATGGTTTAACTTCTGTTTTCGGGCAGGCGCAGTGAAGGGAAAAGGCACTGAGTTTAGGGCAATCCGTTCATAGCTCTGCTTCAACTGTGCAATACTCTCACAAGAGGAGACCAACATTTCTAACATCAGTAATTCATCCGAGCATCTGATTGCCGGTCGGGAGAGGTTAATCGCCTCTCGTTTCCCCGTTAACTGCACGACTCAAAAAAAGAGTCATACAACTCAGGAATCGGCTCAGATTCAGATTCAGATTTTATTGCCATAAATTAAATTCATACAGTTACAACAGGGGTGTTCAATCCTGCTCATGGAGAGCCACTGTCCAGCTAACCAAGGTCTGCAGAATCACTAGACACTTCCAGACATGTGTTAGAGATACTCTCCATGAGCAGGATTGGCTTCTCTGAGCTGTCCAACTGTCCCTGAGCCCCAAGGTTCCTCTTTCTGAAAATATTTAGATTTCTCGATTTGTATACAGTGTTATAGATTTTATTTATTCGCTTTTGATTTTTTACTGTAACCTGCCAATGACGTTTGGTTGTTGTTCCTGTGACAGGGAGAGTTTTACAGCCGCAGTTCTCCATCTGAACCACCTTTCTCTGCAAGCGTGTTTGACATGCCGTATGCAGAAAACTACATGCTTTCAATGGCTGCCTCTGAGTTCTTAGTGAATTCAGCAGCGTATGCATTCCTCAGCTCTGGGGCTCTTCAAATCAACATCAGAGATGACATGGTGAGGAAATACAAGCAAAGAAATACTATTGCCATATCTAATGAATGAAACTATACAGCATTTGTGTTGGAAGAGTTCTGTATCTTACACTCAACTACAAGGAATCAAACTCTCTTACAGATTTTAAATATAGTTTTTGCTATTGAGTCACACATTCATCTCATTTAATGTAGATACCAAAGAGTTCTCCAATCCATCTGAACACCAGTCAGTTTGGTGCCTTCGTTCCACAGGTCAGTGTGGATTTTTTTTTTTTAATTTAAGAAAATGTAAACATTTACATATACTGACGTAATACCAGTCACGAATCTCATGTTTATTTACATGTCTAAAAGTTGTTATAAAGATGAATAATGTGCTTTGTTTACGAATTCTTTGTTCAGCTACGCACATTGTATCCCAACATGGAGATGCAGGTGCTGTTATACGCCAGTGAGACGCCTCTGTTCTCCATTCAGTTCAGGGGTGATAGAGATTCATGTACCGGCTGCAGCAAAGTTCTCCGCTGTTAAACCTGATGGTACGCTGGTGCCTCTCTTCAGACTGGATGTGGTGAGTTTTGTGTTTGGATACACAAATTATGCACAAAAACATTGTAGAAAAAAGGGAAGAGGAACTCTCACACTTTACCAGTAAAGGGTAATATCAAAATAGCACAAAACATGTTGGCAAGACCAAGGACGTCGCTAGTGGGGTGAAAGTTGGTGACAGTTAAAGGGGCTATAATGCACAAAATATACTATATAGGCCCTTGTTGTATAAATAATTATAATATTTATATTAGTTGTATGCGTGAGATTTAAATGAAAACCACAAAAAACATGCAATTTGGTTAAAGAATTTTTCCAAATATCTGCTTCTCTTACCTACCAAAAAAAAGATTCATTCCGATCTAAAGTATTTATTAATTATTCAGTCAGTGACAAACATCAGATGGACCCAATAAAAGTGTAAGTCCCACCCCAGCTCGTGAACAGAACCAATAAGAGTTGAGGCGGCAGTGCCTGAAGTTAACCATGAACTTGGTGGAAGAGCAGGACACTAACTGACTGAAAAATGTCGGGGAAAAGAAAACATACGGTAAATCGGGCAACCAGAAACGCCATGAAAAGAAGGAGAGGGAGGCCAGGACAGTTGTTGTATCCCAGTCAATCAAGACGTTCTTAAAGACAGGTTAGTGTATTGTTATTTTGCTGGGAATAAGAAAACTACCATCTACAGCCTGCCGGGTATGGTCACTTTTCACTATCGATGCACACCACTATCAACCCAATGATTACGTGGTCAAAATTCCTGTCTTTTTACAGTATTGTAAATAGAGTTAAAAAATGTACATGAGTCACGACGCATTGCATTTTTTTGTATTTTATTACATAGGGAAAACATTATTTTGCTGTTCCTTTTCTAAAATTGGTTTTATTGTTATTTAACAATTTCTTGCTTTTTGTTAGTTTTTAAAAGTAGTTAGTAGTTAGTAATAAAGATTTCACAACAACATCACCATCTCTGTTATAAGTAAATAGACTGTCAAAGTTAAATTATATTAGGCCTAAACGTATTATAATGTCCAGAAGCAACAGATGTGGCATCGTCTGACTCACAACCCCATTCCAGAGATGACATGGAGGGTCAATTTGAATCAGGGAAAATTTAATGGAAGTTGAAATAGACAACATACAGGCACTGAAAGAAGAGATGTGAATTTTGCTAAACTTCTTTATGGGATAATATAGTAGTTTTGGGATAATCTTTTTGCAAAAGCCTAATCTATGCAGCCTAACATTGAATTATAGAAGTCTATAGAAGTCTTCCAGACAATGTTAGGAAGATTTTTCCAAAGTTTTGCTGCTAAGTAGGAAAAGGATCTACCGCCAGCAGTTGATTTTGATATTATAGGTATCATCAACTTGTCAGAATTTTGAGATCGCAATTGACGTGAAGGACTATAATGCGTTAAGATCTCGCTCAAGTAGAGGGGAGCAAAACCCTTTAGTGCTTTGTAAGTAATCAGCAATATTTAAAAAATGTATACAATGTTTAATAGGGAGCCAATGAAGTGTTGACAGAACCGGGCAAATATGGTCATACTTCCTGGTTCTGGTAGAACTTTAGCAAAGGAAACAGCAATTCAGCTTAGAATTAACTTCAGTGTTCTTCTCTCACTCCACCTGCAGGACGGCAGCTTCAATGGAAGTGCTCAGATTGACAAAAAGCTGACTGGAGCTTTCCAAATGAAAAAGTGAGTTTCATTGATTTTTGTCCAGTTAAAGACAGTCAAATGAGCTCCATTTTTAGTTGTCTTTTCATTTCAATCATGCATTGCAGTTTTGGTAATGCTTTAGATTACAGCCCGGAAAGTACTGTGTAAGTAAAACAAATTTACATCGTACATTTCTGTATCTATAAAGTACGTAAGTGTAGGTATAAGGGAACAATATGTAAAATTTGGGGAAAAAAGGGGTAACAACCTGGAAAATTAACAAATTATTTTAGAACTAAGGGGCACTTATTCTTCTATTATGACACAACAACCTTACATTTGGCAGCAATTTATAAAGCGTAGGTTTTACGCTTATAGGTTTTTGTTATAATAGTGTACGAATACGTAAAGCCTTTTTAAAATTAAGGGGTACATAGTGCATTTATACAGTAATTTTTTGATAGCAAAAGTGCACTGATTAAGTTTGGGCTTCTGTGTTTCAAGGCAAGTAAAACTAAACCTATTTCAACTTTTACTTAAATGCTGGGGAAATATACTTGTAACGTGATGCGGTGAAGGCAGATAGGAGGCTGGATCCAAATGCAGTGTACACGCTTTATTTAAACAAACTATAAACTTAGACAGATACTCAGAACTTGGAACAGGAATCTTTGAACAGGAATCTTTACACAGGAACGACCAACACTCACGTTAATCCTGAAACATATAACAACTCACAAAGACAGGGCAGAAACACAGGGCTTAAATAATCAAGTACAAACGAGCTAACAGGAAAACAAGGGGGCGTGGGAAATGAGAAATACCTGGGATCACTAATAAACAAGACAGGGAACCACTGAACATGACAAAACAAGACAAGACACAAAACCCACATTACGACAATACTCTTGTTCCATGTAGTTACAGAGTAAGTACAATAAAACACGTACAGAACTTTCCGGACTGTGATCCAAAGCATTACCTAGTTTGTTTGTTTGTTTGTTGTTGTTTTATTTTTTAAAGTTCCCTGAGGTCCACTTATAATGTTACTAGTATCAAACACTAGTATTTTATCATGGTAACTGGATAACCCTTATTTCTATTTTTTCCTTTCGATTAGAATGCTAGACATTTAATTAAATTCAGCATGATTACTATTACAGCTGCCATAATTAAATAATCTGCGTTGATCAGCAGTCTTGCACTGGTGTATTCATCTCTATTACATAATAAAGTACAAAATGAGTCGATGAGCAGCTTGCTTTCAGGAAAAGCTCAAACTTAACTTCAAAAAATGACCTCTTATATGTCAAAATTTGATTTCTTATTGCATGAATCCTTTAAGTAAGCCCAAGATATCTTAAAAAAAAAAAAGTGTATGTTTCTGAAACTCTACATCTTTTGCCCTAATTGCTGCAACAAGTTTAAAGCTGACTCTCGGATCATCTGAGATTGGTGATTTTAAGGTGAGACCCGACAGTGATGATTCATGTCAAATATTCTCTTTGGTAGATCAGCATTATGAGATGTTTTATCTTTGTCTAATCATTCAATGTACAGACTGATACACTCGAGCAAATGTCAGTGATGGCAGTGAAGATGTTTGTGCTTCCAAAACTAAATGGTAAAAAATATTGCATTTATAAATAATTTTGCAACCAAAAAAGAAATTTCTGAAAACTATAGACTTTGCAAAACTGTTTTTTAGAAAGTCTGGAAACTGATAATTAACACCTTATTCTACTTTGCATTTTAGCGGCCCTGAAGGCTGGCTTTCCATTACCCACACTGCAAGGCTTTAGTTTGATCAATTCTCAATTGCTTATAAACAATGTGAGTACTATTAAACGTTTATTTATTGAATGTTTGTATTCTGAAATGTATGGGGTTTGGATTTTGTTTGATATAGCAAAATTGTTGGCGACTGAGTGATACAGTCTGAATTTGTTTGTGACTTTTTCAGGGCTTTGTGGCCATTTTTGCTGATGTCGAGGACTCCCTGACGGGCCTCTAAGCTCCAAACATGAACTGCACAAAATAACAAATAACTGTATAACTGCATAATTGTTTTCAGTGTAAGAATTATATAACCATTAGTTGAAATGTCCATATGTACAAGTTGATCAAATTTGACCATGTTCTTTTTCCACATAATATTATGTAAAAACTTTTTTCCCACTCATCCATGCAAACTACTCTACAGGGTATTTTCTACAGTTTACAGTGAAAAAAGAAAGGAAGGAATAAAAGAGTTCTCCACATAATTCCTTCATTGGAGTTAATTTGCGTAAATAATCTGGCTTGCATGGAAGGCTGGCATGATGCCTTTTAGTTATGAGCTAGAGTTTGTGTGAAAGCTTATATGTGTGAAAGAAAATATATAATCATAAACAATCCGACAATCATGTTATTTCACAAAGTTTTGAAGCCTTTCGGGTATGACCAAGGCGATATATATCGCTATAGTTTGTAGAGATGGGCATAGATTTTTTTTTTTTAATCTAGATTAATCTAGATTAAAATGGCTCATTTGAATTCTCCCGAAAGCATTCAGAATATGTGTGCTACCCAAATAATGACTAAAAGTAAGTATTTGAGAATAGTTCGCCTCGCGTAGGGATGTGCATTTCTGCCAAAAATGCCATTCGACAATCGAGGAGCAAAAGTCGAATATTGTTAAAAAAAACACACAAAAAAACGCAATGACAGAAAGAGAGGCCAATTTCATCTTTAGCGATTTGTCATCAAACAAACTGTTTATTAATTGAACAAGTAACATGTTTTCGTCCTTTTTTTAACAGTAGGCTAAGTGGAAGAAGAAAAAAAACAATACGCACGACAGTCCGTTTTTGCATCGCCAATGCTCGTTAGATCAAAAAATAATGTCATCATATGTCATAATGATTTTATGTGAACCTGCCTTGTTACTGCAATAGCCTCCTTTTTAAACAAATTAGTTTCAATCAATGTAAACTATTCGTGTGATTATGCCACTGCGCAATACACACACATTACCGCGGTATGGCGGGTGTTCACTTCATAAACTGTGGACAATCAAGGCTAGCTTATTTAACCTGTTAGTGCTAACCAGTGCACCGACGCTCTGAAGCGTTTTTTGTAGCCTATAAATTAATGTATGTCCAAAAACCGGATAATGTCATACTTTTTAGTAGTGCTATCGTGGCGTAATAATCTGTTTGGTTGTAAAATGTATTACCTGAATGAAATGAAATCGAATGTATCGTCCTGTGAAATCATTCATTCACAGACAGCATACGAAGATGTTCAACTAATAAAGATCTTCATCGCTGGCAAAAATATGATGCATTTGCAGATTTGCTTTCACTAGACTAAACTGTAGATCCACGGCCACTTCATCCAACGCTCTTGATGTTCTTAAATCTTCCTGTTAATTACGACTCCGTGTCGAGTGTGAATAAAGCGCTTTAGACGATTCAGTGCGTGAGGAACTGAACAGATCAACTGATTCACGAACCGATTTAGACAGATCTGACAACTTGTTTGATGAAGTCTTTGAACAGAATCGATTCAAAAGAGTGATTCATTTGTAAATGAGCATCGCTCATGCCCATACAAAGGGTACAGCGCGCTTAGAATAAACTCGTTTAACAACGTATTGCATTAAAATAAAGTAACGAGAGGAACGTTGCCCAACGTAATAAAGTAAAAGTACACCTTGTGTCCCTGACAGGAAAATACCCTGCTGCACGATCTGTGACAGTAGGTGCGGTGTCAATTATGTCATACTACACATTAGAATTGCGCGAAAATATAACGATATTCGAAAAAGCTATTTATGATCCCAACCCAACTTTGAGAATAGATTAACGGCGATATTTTTTTTATTGCCCGATAAGAGTCTTACGTTAACGCAGCACGTTAACGCCGATAACGGCTCAGCACATATATATATATATAATATATATATTATATATATATATATATATATATATATATATATATATATATTAATACTGTGTGTTTGTGTGTGTAGTACTCCTGAAAAGAAGTATATAAAGTTATAGAAAGAACAATGCAAATGTGTATTTATCATGAGTGAAGCACATCACGCCGTGCATCACGCCTTAATAAAGCGTGAGATGGCATCAGCACGCAGGTAGGCCTCCATTAAAGGTGAGTCAGCAAAAGCAGAATTTGACACTGTTTTAAAAAGATCCTGGAAGACAGTCGAGTCGGCGTGTTGGACAGGCCAAAGGGCAGTCTTTGGTATTCGAAGTGCCTTGTGGGAGTGTAAAAGGGCCCCTATTATGCTCATTTAGAGGTTTATATTTTTGTTCAGGGGTCTACTACAATACGTTTACATGATTTAATGTTTACAAAAATTAATTTTCTTGCAATGTACATTGTTGCTGTTTTCACTTTGTTTTAGTTTCGGTTTCTTAAAAAAACCACCTTCCAAAAAGCCCAGTCTCTCCTCAAATGTCACCTCTCTGAAAACAAACAAGCCACACAACTTTTCAAAGAAAAGTTCATAGAGTTCCTTCACAACCTCGCAGCTGCCTCTGCTTCTGATGATAACACCTGTCAAACATTCATTATCCGCAGTGGAATATCTGCCTTATACCGTATCTACACCGTTCGCATCAGAACAATTTAGCATCAGACATGTCTACAGTGGAGAGTTGTTGGAACTCATGCTGTAGTTTATGAGGGTTTCTTTTAGAAATAATGTAAAGTTAATAACACATCATCTTTTCAATCAGAGATTAGACACTAGATCAGTGAATCAGACCACATATTATCTGTAGCCAACATCAACATTTTCTTAAAGGTGGGGTATGTGATTTGCAAAACAGCCGGCAGATTTTGAAAATACACAACTCAAAAGGTCCTACCTTCTTTCCCTGACTCCACCCACTCCACCCATTCGAAGAGGGGCATAGGGGAGCGGGGTATGGTACGACCGTTTGATTGACGCACTGACTGTCCAATGATTCTAGACGGTCTTGAAAATGATTGGCTGGAGTTTTTCGAGTCCTGCCCATTCCACAGATGATAAAAATTTTTAATTTCCATTTCAGTGCTTCTAACTCAGTGGCTGTAAGTGGGTTAGGAATAGGATTTCAAGTGATTTTGAAAAAATGGTCAAAAAAGAAAATCACATACCCCACCTTTAACTATAGTAAATGTGCCTGATAAACATAGTTACGGCAGCCAGAAGAAATCATGCAAAACAAGTCAAGGGTCAAAAGCTCAACTGAAGGAAACACTATTCAGCATAATGGCGATTATGAACTTCAACTAGAGCTGCACGATTTTGGTAAAAAATCACATTGCGATATTTTCTTTTTCTGCGATATATATTGCGATATAAAAACAATTTCACCAGATGACTTAAATAGCTCTATTTGGAAAGAATGAATCATTCTAGAATGACTGAGGTGTCATGGAGTAAATAAATCCGCATAGAAAACTAATATTAATAAAATGTTAACTAATATAGTTAACTAGACTTTAATAAATGGAACCTTATTGTAAAGTGTTTCTGATGTATGTCTCTTGAGTTCAGTGTTGGACAGATCAGTTGTTCTAACCATTCATTAAAGTGAATCGGTTCAAATGAGTCATTAGTTCGCGAATCGGACGTGTCATTAACGGACCACATCGCACAAGATTTGTCAACACAGAAAACAATTCATCACTGGATGAAATCCATCACTGAGTCAACTCAATTCATTAATATGCGTGAGGGAGGGAGAGCGAGAAAGACAGTTTGAAGACGGTGAGAGTGCTCGCACGCGCGACCTGGGCTTTCACTCTCTCTGCTCGTTCTCTGTTAAACAAGCGCAGCAGTCAGTCATCTACATCACTCATCTACAAAACTCACCGGTCAAACTTTGGCCGGTTTCACCGGTCAAAAAAAAAATACGCTTTAGTAAGGCTGACAGAAAACAGCGCGCAAGTTCCAGTCTTCTTGCGCTTTATGTTTAAACTGACAGGACTTGCAAATTGATAAACTCTCACACTGTGATGGCTAAACTTTGCAATTAATCCGCGAATCACAAGCGTTACGGGCCGGGGAGCTGCTGGCATGTAGCCTACTGATCATGAATCACATCGCACGTATCTGCGATGTGACTATCGTGGATGCGCACATCGCGATATCGATGTTAAAATGATACATCGTGCAGCCCTAACTTCAACTTAACCTGAACAAGAACAAGCTAGCAGTCACTCTGTGAGAACGGCAAGAGCGCGTGAGTTGTTTATTTCTTAATACCTAGTTCTCCTGTTGCTCTGTTTACTATTTGTCAAACAGGTAGGGCTATTTTCGAATCTTGGCTTATTTATAATTTTTGTCTTCACTAAATATCTGTATTTTAATTAGACGCAACCTATTTTGAATATTTGCCGTGCGTCTTGAAGGGTTGTAGTCTGTATTTTATTGTAGCACTTAAGTAGCGCTGTTCAACAGCTAGTTTCGATTCGGCCCATTATCAGGATACTTGCTTTTGCTGTGCTAATAGCAAGGGCTATTTAAGCAGATATAAAACCAGAGTAAATTCAGAAAGAGAGCCAGAACAAGCTAGCAGTCACTCTGTGAGAACGGCAAGAGCGCGTGAGTTGTTTATTTCTTAATACCTAGTTCTCCTGTTGCTCTGTTTACTATTTGTCAAACAGGTAGGGCTATTTTCGAATCTTGGCTTATTTATAATTTTTGTCTTCACTAAATATCTGTATTTTAATTAGACGCAACCTATTTTGAATATTTGCCGTGCGTCTTGAAGGGTTGTAGTCTGTATTTTATTGTAGCACTTAAGTAGCGCTGTTCAACAGCTAGTTTCGATTCGGCCCATTATCAGGATACTTGCTTTTGCTGTGCTAATAGCAAGGGCTATTTAAGCAGATATAAAACCAGAGTAAATTCAGAAAGAGAGCCAGAACAAGCTAGCAGTCACTCTGTGAGAACGGCAAGAGCGCGTGAGTTGTTTATTTCTTAATACCTAGTTCTCCTGTTGCTCTGTTTACTATTTGTCAAACAGGTAGGGCTATTTTCGAATCTTGGCTTATTTATAATTTTTGTCTTCACTAAATATCTGTATTTTAATTAGACGCTACCTATTTTGAATATTTGCCGTGCGTCTTGAAGGGTTGTAGTCTGTATTTTATTGTAGCACTTAAGTAGCGCTGTTCAACAGCTAGTTTCGATTCGGCCCATTATCAGGATACTTGCTTTTGCTGTGCTAATAGCAAGGGCTATTTAAGCAGATATAAAACCAGAGTAAATTCAGAAAGAGAGCCAGAACAAGCTAGCAGTCACTCTGTGAGAACGGCAAGAGCGCGTGAGTTGTTTATTTCTTAATACCTAGTTCTCCTGTTGCTCTGTTTACTATTTGTCAAACAGGTAGGGCTATTTTCGAATCTTGGCTTATTTATAATTTTTGTCTTCACTAAATATCTGTATTTTAATTAGACGCAACCTATTTTGAATATTTGCCGTGCGTCTTGAAGGGTTGTAGTCTGTATTTTATTGTAGCACTTAAGTAGCGCTGTTCAACAGCTAGTTTCGATTCGGCCCATTATCAGGATACTTGCTTTTGCTGTGCTAATAGCAAGGGCTATTTAAGCAGATATAAAACCAGAGTAAATTCAGAAAGAGAGCCAGAACAAGCTAGCAGTCACTCTGTGAGAACGGCAAGAGCGCGTGAGTTGTTTATTTCTTAATACCTAGTTCTCCTGTTGCTCTGTTTACTATTTGTCAAACAGGTAGGGCTATTTTCGAATCTTGGCTTATTTATAATTTTTGTCTTCACTAAATATCTGTATTTTAATTAGACGCAACCTATTTTGAATATTTGCCGTGCGTCTTGAAGGGTTGTAGTCTGTATTTTATTGTAGCACTTAAGTAGCGCTGTTCAACAGCTAGTTTCGATTCGGCCCATTATCAGGATACTTGCTTTTGCTGTGCTAATAGCAAGGGCTATTTAAGCAGATATAAAACCAGAGTAAATTCAGAAAGAGAGCCAGAACAAGCTAGCAGTCACTCTGTGAGAACGGCAAGAGCGCGTGAGTTGTTTATTTCTTAATACCTAGTTCTCCTGTTGCTCTGTTTACTATTTGTCAAACAGGTAGGGCTATTTTCGAATCTTGGCTTATTTATAATTTTTGTCTTCACTAAATATCTGTATTTTAATTAGACGCTACCTATTTTGAATATTTGCCGTGCGTCTTGAAGGGTTGTAGTCTGTATTTTATTGTAGCACTTAAGTAGCGCTGTTCAACAGCTAGTTTCGATTCGGCCCATTATCAGGATACTTGCTTTTGCTGTGCTAATAGCAAGGGCTGACACAGCTGCCCTCACTTAGGTGATTGTAAGCATTATATCTATGTAGTGTGTGCGCTGTCGCGGAAGCTTCAGCGGAAGCATTCAGCCTCCTCGTGTGAAGACCGACTCGGGTAAAGACATCGACTCTACCTGCGCGACTCCACCGAGCAAGGACACCTGTAAGGCAACTAAAGTATCTTCTTCACCCTTTCTCTCCTACCCTTATCTTATTCCCCTATTATCATTATGTGCTTTCAACACATTCCTGTTGTCTCTCGACAACGCTCTCTCACTGCACACAGAAGGCAGCGCAATACTGCTAACCTGCGCCCTTTTCTCTCATCCTCACACTCACCTCTCACTCTTTCTATGGGTCTATGGAATTGTCAATCAGCAGTCAATAAAGCTGACTTCATTCCAGCCTTTGCATCTCATTCTACTCTTAATATCTTGGGCTTGACTGAGACCTGGATCCGTCCAGAAGACTCAGCAATAGGCTTGGGAATCGGTTCCAGGTTCCGGTTTGGAACCGGTTCCAAACGTTCCGATCCATCGGAATCGTACACGTCCACACGTTAACGATTCCACTAACGATTCCGTATGTTCCGTTCCATTTATCCGTTCCGCGGCATGACGTTACAGTATGCGACTGGATTTTTAAATCCCCCGAAAGCGCGATGGCTACGAGACGTAAACGATCGAGAGTGTGGCTTCATTTTAAATGCAGACCGGGGGAAGCAAATCTGGGCGACACAACCCCTCCCGTCCTTTCAGCTCCAATGACGGCATCAAAACAATGAAAGCATGGCGAAGCGGCTCTCCACGGCTCTGCTTTCGTCGGCGAAAAAGTTAAGAAACTCGACGTCGACGCTATAAGCCCTCAGTACCCAGCCGAGCAGTTCACACGTGACTTTTATGCAGTGTTTCCCACACATAGACTAATTCGCGGCCACAAAATCAACTCCGGCCACCACATATTGCGTTTCGTTCATTTTTTTTATGCTATTTAAAACACGCAGCGTATTCTTTCCGTTGTATTTCCTTTCCCCGCTCTCCCCCCGTCTCTTAATCACTTACGCGTCTCTCTCACATACACGCACACACACCGCGTCTGTCTATGAGGCGCCGGACTGGACAAAAGCGAAGCGAACTCCGCGAGCGAGAATGGGCGAGAGAGAGACAGAGTGTGACTTTTATTTAAACTAAACTAATATAATTTATTTTACTGGACAGTTTAAAGCTCATAACCATATTTTGTTATTACTTGAAGAGTGCAGTGTCATGTTGCATGCAGTATTTGTCCTGAAAAGGCTACTCAGTAAATGTCTGTAATTTAAGGTCATTTCTATTTTATTTGTATACATTTTAATCATTAACTTTAAAAGCACACTCTTTTTATGACTAAAATAACAGTAAAGGGTAAAAAAAAAAAGAATTCCCAAAAATTAAAACGGAATTTGGGAAAAAATAAAACTGATTTCATAGGGCCCTAAATATTGCGCACTTGTTTTTCATTCTCTAACCCCACTTTAAATTAGACATTCAAAGCCAACAACTCTCAAAGCCACACTGTAAGTGTTCAGCAAATGGTACAGGAATCGATATGGGAATCGATAAGGAATCGCATCGATAAGCAGACTCGACAATGGCATCGATATCGATAATTTCTTAACGATGCCCATCCCTACTCAGCAACCCCTGCTGCTCTCTCTAACAACTACTCTTTCTCTCACACCCCTAGCCAGTCGGGGTGGGGTGGGGGCACTGGTCTTCTCATTACTAACAATTGGAAATACTCAACTCTCTCTTCTCTATGCAATAACACCTCATTTGAATATCATGCTATTACACTTACAACTCCCACTAAGATCCATATTGTAGTTATTTATCGCCCCCCTGGTCAACTGGGAAGCTTTGTAGAGGAGCTAGATGTGCTGCTGTCCTCTTTCCCTGATGATAGCACTCCACTTGTAGTCTTTGGCGATTTCAACATTCACCTAGCAAAACCATATGCAACTGACTTCAGCTCTCTCCTAGCTTCTTTCGATCTCACACGGCTCATCACCTCCGGTACTCACAAGTCAGGCAACCAACTGGACCTGGTTTACACACGCAACTGTACCACTGACAACATTTTGGTGAAACCTCTCCACGTTTCAGATCATTTCCTCATTACTTTCAATCTACAACTCACTACCCATGCTCCAGCAACCTCCCCAGCATTTACTTTCAGACGAAACCTGCGCTCACTTTCTCCATCCCATCTTTCCTCTGCTGTGTCATCCTCTCTTCCCTCACCCTCGCATTTCTCATCACTGGATGTGAACACTGCGACAGATACTTTATGCTCCATCCTAACCTCTTCTTTAGACAATATCTGCCCTCTCTCCTCTAGGCCAGCACGCGCCACTCCCTCTAACCCCTGGTTATCTGAGGTTCTTCGTGAACACCGGACCAAGCTCAGGGCAGCGGAGAGGAAATGGCGCAAATCAAAAGACACATCTGACCTCAGTAGGTATCAATCTCTGCTCTCTGCCTTTTCTGTTGATGTTCACACCGCAAAATCTTCATATTTCCACAACAAGATCAACAGTGCCTCTAACACACGAACACTGTTCAAGACATTCAACTCTCTCCTCTGTCCACCTCCACCACCACCCACCTCCTCACTAACTGCTGATGATTTTTCTAACTTCTTCACTGACAAAACTACAACTATCAGCAGTCAGTTTTCAGATTCACACACACAGGAACCCAGACTAACCTCTCCCACAGCCAATAACCTTCTCTCCTCCTTCTCTCCACTAACCGAGGAAGAAGTATCCAAACTTCTCCTCTCCAGTCATCCTACCACCTGCCCTCTTGATCCCATCCCCTCACACCTTCTACAAGCCATCTCTCCCACACTTCTACCAGCTCTTACACACATTATAAACTCATCCCTCCACACTGGCATTTTCCCTACAGCATTTAAGCAGGCTCGGGTAACTCCACTGCTTAAAAAACCAACATCAAACACATCACTTCTAGAGAATTACAGACCTGTCTCTCTCCTACCATTCATTGCGAAAATACTTGAACGAGTTGCTTTTAACCAAGTATCATCCTTCCTGTCTCTGAACAGCCAGCTGGATGTCAACCAATCTGGCTTCAAGAAAGGACATTCTACCGAGACTGCATTACTGTCGGTCACAGAAGCCCTGCGGATCGCAAAAGCTGCTTCCAAATCATCAGTTCTCATTCTCCTGGACCTGTCTGCTGCCTTCGACACTGTGAATCATCAAATCCTCTTGTCCGCCCTCTCATCACTGGGCATCACTGGAACTGCCCTCCACTGGTTTGAGTCCTATCTCACAGGTAGGTCCTTCAGGGTCACGTGGAGAGGCGAGGTATCCAAAGCACATCAACTGACCACAGGGTTCCTCAGGGTTCAGTTCTTGGACCGCTCCTCTTCTCTATCTACACCACATCATTGGGACCCATCATACAGGCACATGGTTTCTCTTACCATTGCTATGCTGATGACACCCAGCTCTACCTCTCATTTCAACCAGATGATCCCACAGTAACGGCACGGATCTCAAGCTGTCTGGCGGACATCTCGGCATGGATGAAGGAACATCACCTGCAGCTCAACCTGGCAAAGACTGAGCTTCTCGTCCTCCCTGCCAATCCGTCTCTACAACACGACTTCACTATCCAGCTAGACTCTTCCTCAATCACCCCATCAAGGTCAGTCAGAAATCTTGGAGTAATCTTTGATGATCAGCTGACCTTCACCGACCACATTACAAAGACAGCTCGATCATGCAGGTTTGCTATGCACAACATCAGGAAAATCAGGCCTTTTCTAACTGAGCATGCAACACAACTTCTCGTCCAGGCCCTGGTCATTTCTAGGCTTGATTACTGCAATGCTCTTATTGCTGGACTTCCATCATGTGCAACTAAACCTCTACAAATGATCCAGAATGCTGCAGCTCGTCTTGTCTTCAACGAGCCCAAAAGGGCCCACGTCACTCCTCTGTTCATCTCTCTGCACTGGCTACCACTCGCTGCTCGCATTAAGTTCAAGGCGTTGACGCTTGCTTACAGATTGACCACAGGTTCAGCTCCCTCCTACTTTCACTCGCTATTACAAGTCTACATCCCTACCAGAAGCCTACGATCGGTCAATGAGCGGCGGCTCGTGGTACCATCACAGCGAGCCACAAAATCACTCTCCAGAACTTTCTCATTCACAGTTCCATGCTGGTGGAATGATCTGCCCAGCCTCATTCGGAATGCAGAATCCCTGACAGCATTCAAAAGACAACTGAAAACTCATCTATTCAGGGAGCACTTAACATAAAAAAAAAAAAAAAAAAAAAACCCTTCCCCTTCCCTTAAATCCTCCCTTGCTTGGCTTATACTACTCCGAGCTATGTGTGAACTTTGTACTTTGAGCACTTCTTGCGTTGTTTTTTGCCTTTTCACGATGACTCGCTTGGTTTTGTCCTCAGTTGTAAGTCGCTTTGGATAAAAGCGTCTGCTAAATGACTAAATGTAAATGTAAATGTAACCTTTCAACATACATATACAATTCAAATATGGAAAACAGAAGCTTAAGGCCCTATAATGGGCCAATCAAGTCAATTGATCTGAATTTAAATAACACTTTATACAATGCAGATTGTTTCAATGCAGCTTTACAGTTATAAAACAGTAAAATAATGATTCAGGGATGCAAACAATTCCATTCTACTGTAAAGCAGCACTAAAAATAGTATCTTTGTTCAGCTGAATATTTAATGTTCATTCTGTTCAGTTCAATAGCTAAATATTGCTAAATATATAGCGTTGCCAACTAAGCAAGCCAGACAGTGGAAAGGAATAAACCAATACACCACATTGAAACTTCTGCATGTATCAATGAAGTTTGTTCAACAGAGTTTAGGTCCAACTGTAACACCTAAATCAACTACATTGTAAATCTGAATAATTTGACAAAACGTCTCAGGTTACGTATGTAACCCTGGTTCCCTGAAGAGGGAACGAGACGCTGCATTGAGACGCTGTGGGAACGCGCCTGCATGATTGCGTCATGAAGCACGTGTGAAATCAGTCCAATCGTGTGACAAGACGTCATAGGCGGGTGGGGTGGGGTGGGGGGGGGGGGGGTAGCAGAGGGGCAGGGCGCCACCTCATCACCAGCCTGATAAGTACCCCCATTTATACTCACAGGTATTTGGTATAACCAGGCTTGATCGGGGGCGGCCTGCTGGCGTTGCGGGGACCCGGGACACTTCATGGATCGGTGCCCGGTGATGGTGGTGGGAGCGTTAATCCGGGTCCCGGATGCCCCGCAGGCCGCCCCTGATCAAGCCTGGTTATACCAAATACCTGTGACTATAAAGGGGGCTACTTATCAGGCTTTGGTGGATTCCGGTTGTAACCAGACCTCCATCCGTCAAAGCCTGATACAGTCAGAGGCATTGGATAAGAGCTGCACGGTTAAAGTGAGGGGTGTGCATGGGGATGTGGTGAATTATCCTTTATGGGCCATAACCATATAATTTCGGGGTCAAAACCATAGTTGAGGTGGCAGTTAGTCCGCACCTCAGGTATCCGCTAATTTTGGGGACTAATTGGCCAGTTATTTGGGTATTTAACAGTGGATGTCTCTTGGGGGAAAACAGCACCAGGAGGGGGGGGCGAGCGCACAGGTAGGAGAGGCTGTTCCGGGACGAGTGGCAGCTGTTCCAGGGGAATCGAACATTCTGGAGAGGCTAAACCTCTCCAGCCGTGATGATTTTCCCCTGGAACCAGTCCCACGATGAGACGCTCAAACAATTGTTCGATCAGGTCTGTAATACCGAAGGACAACCTCTCCACCCTGAGCGAACGCTCACCTATCCTTATTTTGCTATAATAAAGGACCGGTTGCATCGAGTGACCCAAGACACTCAGACAAAAGAAGATACAACCGAAATATTAGTACCGAAAAGCCATCAGGAAATGCTTTTCCAGGCAGCTCACTGTAATCCTATGGCCGGACATTTAGGAATGGCAGCCATGTTAAATCGAGTAATGACCCGATTAATCTTGGTGGACTATGCAACGCGATATCCCGAAGCAGTTGCGCTCCGCAGCATCTCGGCGAAGAGTGTGGCGGATGCGCTGTTTCGTTTAATCTCCCGAGTGGGAATTCCGAAAGAGATTCTCACTGATCAGGGCATGTCACTTACGTTATGCTAACTTTACGAATTATTGGCCATTAAATCGATTCGCACTAGTGTCTATCACCCACAAACGGACGGGCTAGTTGAACGGTTTAATCGCACGTTGAAAACAATGATTCGTAAGTTTGTTCACGAGGACGCTAAAAATTGGGATTGATGGTTGGAACCCCTCTTGTTCGCTGTGCGCAAGGTCCCGCAAGCCTCCACAGGGTTTTCCCCCTTCGAGCTTCTCTTCTGTCGTCTGCCCCGCAGGGTTTTAGACGTCCTGAGAGAAACTTGGTAGGACGGACCTTCGGAGGGCAAAAACGAAATTCAGTATGTTCTGGACCTGCGAGCAAAGCTCCATACACTGGGGTGTTTCTCCAAATTCTCTCTTTGGAGAATTTGCTACAGACTCAGAACAGACAAAGCCAGCTATACAACAGGGGAGCCGAACTGCAAAAAGAGAGAAAGTGCTTGTATTGCTCCCAAAGTCCAGCTCAAAATTATTAGCGTAGTGGCAAGGGCCCTTTGAGGTCACACAGCAAATAGGAGATTCAGTGGTTCAGATGGATAGGGGCGGGGCACGCTAGGTATACCACCTCAACCTCAAAAAATGGAGTGCGCACCAGGCCGCATCGCCTGCCTGAACACAAAAAATAGGTTGTTCAGGCAGAATTGGAATCTATGCTGGACCTGGGGGTAATAGAAGAGTCACCCAGTGACTGGGCGAGCCTGATAGTTTTAGTGCCAAAAATAGATGGCTCAGTGCGTTTCTGTGTCGACTACCGCAGGTGAATGCTGTGTCGAAATTCAACGCATATCCAATGCTTCGGATTGACGAATTGCTGGATCGGCTAGGCACGGCTTGTTTTTTTCTCGACATTGGGCTTAAGAAAAGGATATTGGCAGATCCTCTTAGGATTGAGAGAAGGAAGCAAGATGCAAGTGAAACTCTTTATTTATATAATTGAAGTAGTAACAGGTAAAGTCCAGAGAAGACAGGTTAGTGGCGCAGGGACCCCCATAGCCAGATGAACTTGGTGAAGTGAGTGCAGCAGTGCGGTGAAGAGAGTCCAGAGATGAGAAGAATCCATCGTAATCCACAGGAACATGAACAGGAACAGGGAAGGCACAAGACTGGAGATGCTGATTGGAACACACACACCGGGAAACCACAAACAACGATCTGACAAAGGAGATGAGAAAGTGATGAGTATATATATATGATGAGATGAGCTGCAGCTGGTGACGGGAGTGAGGAGTTGATCGCTGATGATCGCTAATGAGGCGGCACGCCCACCTAATCAGCACACACACACACACACACACACACACACACACACACACACACACACACACACACACACACACACACACACACACACACACACACACACACACACACACACACACACACACACACACAACAACAGAAACACGAGACAAGAAGGAGACAAAGGATTTATGAACCGTGACAGATCCCCTCCCCATCAACTCCAATGTCCAAAGAAAAAAACAGCCTTTACCAAGCCATTTGGATTGCACCAATTTGTCACACTTCCTTTTGGGTTGATCGGGGCACCAGCCACGTTTCAGCGCCTCATGGACCGAGTACTTTGGCCCCATGCCACATATGCCCCTGCTTATCTAGATGACATCATCATCTATAGTAACGACTGGCAGCGGCATATGGGTCATTTGAGGGCTGTTCTGAGATCTGTGAGACTGGCTGGCCTGACGGCCAACCCGAAGAAGTGTGCAATTGGGCGGGTGGAGTTTAGATATCTGGGCTTCCACTTGGGTCACGGTCAGGTGCGTCCCCAAATTGATAAGACAGCAGCGGTGGCAACCTGTCCGAGACCCAAAACCAAAAAGGAGGTTAGACAGTTCCTGGGGATGGTGGGATATTACATAAGGTTTGTGGCGGCAGTGGCTCAGTGGTTCATGTAGGTTGTCTACAAACCGGAAGGTTGGTGGTTCAATCCCCGGTTCCACCTGACCAAGTGTCGAGGTGTCCATGAGCAAGACACCTAACCCCAGATGCTCCCGACGAGCTTGATGGCGCCTTGCATGGCTGCAGTCGCCCGTCGGTGTATGAATGAGAGAGTGAATGGGTGAATGTGAGGCAAATTGTAAAGCGCTTTGGTGGCCATTGGGTCTGTGAAAGCGCTATATAAATGCAGTCCATTTACCATTTACCATTTGTTCCTAATTATTCGGACCTCGCAAGCCCGCTGACTGATCTAACTAAAAAGGAAGCACCAGATACGGTCCAGTGGACGGAGCTGTGCCAGCAGGCCTTCACCCAGATAAAGGCTGCCCTGTGTGGTGGGCCGCTCCTCCATGTTCCTGACTTTTCTCTCCCTTTTTTGTTACAGACAGACGCGTTGGACAGGGCATTGGGCGCGGCCCTGTCCCAGGAGATAGAAGGTGAGGAACTACAGGTGCTGTACATCAGTCGAAAGCTCTCAAAGAGAGAGACTATGTACAGCACCATCGAGAAGGAGTGTTTGGTCATCAAGTGGGCCGTTCTCACCCTCCGTTAATATCTCCTTGGGCGGGAGTTCACCCTCTGTTCGGATGGTTCAGCGATGTCTGTGACGGGAGAGAGAGCTGGGAGGCGAGTGGCATGTAAGTAGGTCACGTGCAAAATGATGAACACCTGATCTTGTTTGCAGTGATTGCCATGAGGAAGCATAAAAGCCACCTGGAAGCGGGAAGCTGAGAGAGAGAGTAGCTGTGGACGTGTGTGTGTGTGTGTGTGTGTGTGTGTGTGTGTGTGTGTGTGTGTGTGTGTGTGTGTGTGTGTGTGTGTGTGTGTGTGTGTGTGTGTGTGTGTGTGTGTGTGTGTGTGTGTGATGCTGCCGCTGCATTGAAAGATAACTTATTTAGAGAGTTTATGTGTTAGTGCGTACGGAGCACCATCGTTTGCTTTGAAATATTACCGGAATAAAAACACACACGTTCCACAGCACGTTGACCCAGTCACCTTCCTTCTTCCCTATATTTGAACTTTGCTACAGAGGTTAACTGTAATCAGCCAGACCCGGGCCGTATCCAGATCAGATGGTGGACTTGCACATGGACACGACCACAACGCATCCCTGAAGTGTCAGCAGAGCTTGTGTCAACTAGACTCTCCCCGGTGAAGGCCTCATCGACATGACAGAAATCGGCACTAATCCTCAACAAACCCCTCTCCATATGCGCGTGATGACTCCGGTCTTCAAACAGATGAACTGCATAATATAATGTTCCGATCCAATCTGACCTCTGACCTGTAATACTGCCTGAATCATAATAATACACTGTTCGTTCGTTAGCCAAAGGAGGACTGGCCTCCTGACTGAGCCTGGGTTCTCCCAAGGTTTTTTTCTCCATTCTGTTACTGATAGAGTTTTGGTTCCTTGCGACTGTCGCCTTTTTCGCCTTTCTTCGCCTTTGTCACCATTGGCTTTTGGCTTGCTTAATTGGGGACATTTAATTTTATATTTAACAATATTATTATAACATTATTTTTCCTGTTATCTCTGTAAAGCTGATTTGAAACAATCTGTATATTAAAAAACACTATATATATATAAAGGTGACTTGACTTGACATTAGACCAGTCTGTTATTGGCTGAAAGCGCATGGCTTCACCGCAGTAGTTTGAAAAGCTCCAGCTTACCCTGTTTGCCTGCTCCGTCTGTACTTTTGTGAAAAATAAATGTAGCGAAGTTAAATACTTGATTTTTATTCAACTCCAGTAAAAGTAAAAGTATCACCAATTAATTATATAATTATAACAAAATTGGAAAATGTACTCAAGTAATGTAATGGAAGTATTTATAATTTTGTATTTACAAAAATAACATCCAGGTGTGTGGGAGTATGGTTGAAACTGAACTCCACAGGAATAAGACTGTCCAGGACCAGAAATGAGGAACCTGATTTACAGACTTGCAGATGAACCTGTTTTGCACACGTCACTCAAACACAGAACCAGGAAGCAGGAATCACGTGAGTTCAGGGAAAGTGAAACTGAAGTGCAGTTTGAGCTGTTGTGTGTTTGTGTGCCTCCTGCAGTAAAATGGCAGAAGCCAGAATTTCAGTGGATCAGAATGAGTTCCTGTGTCCAGTGTGTCTGGATCTCCTGAAGGATCCAGTGGCCATTCCCTGTGGACACAGTTACTGTAAGATCTGTATTACAGGCTGCTGGGATCAGGAGGATCAGATGAGAGTCTACAGCTGCCCTCAGTGCAGACAGACCTTCAGTCCAAGACCTGCTTTAGCTAAAAACACCATGCTGGCTGAACTGGTGGAGAAACTGAAGAAGACTAAACTTCCTGCTGACTGTTACGCTGGAGCTGGAGATGTGCAGTGTGACGTCTGTACTGGAAGAAAACACAAAGCCATCAAGTCCTGTCTGGTGTGTCTGATCTCTTACTGTCAAAGTCACCTTGAGCAACATGAGAGTTTGTTTAAAGGAAAGAGACACAATCTGACTCATGCTACTGGACGACTGCAGAAGATGATCTGCCAAACACATAATAAACTCCTTGAGGTTTTCTGCCGCATTGACCAGAAGTTTATATGTGTGCTGTGTACGATGGACGATCATAAAAACCACAACACTGTATCAGCTGCAGAACAGAGGACAGAGAAACAGGTATGAAACTAGACACTGATGAAATAATGTTGACACTATTTATATTGGCACCATATGATCAGGAAACATCATTCACACTGCAGACGTCACAGAAGTGAAGAGTAGCTGTAAGTGGACTTTCACTGCAGAGCGTATTTGTGCTCCGCATTTAACTAAACAGAAAATATGATGAAAAAACACCATAAACATTTATCAACACAAACTTAAATAAAAACTCTACACATGATGATATAGTGCCAGTATAAAGTGCATCTCTGTTATTGGTTTGTGCTGCAGAAGCAGCTGAAGGAGACGCAGAAGTCGTTCCAGCAGAGGATCCAGCAGAGAGAGAAAGATCTTCAGCAGCTGAGAGAGGCTGTAGAGTCTCATAAGGTGAGTCTGGAGAAGAAGAGAAGTTTGAGAAGTCTCAGTCAGGACTCACTGAAGCTCACTGTGTGATTGTGATGTGTGTCCTAACAGCGCTCTGCACACACCGCAGTGAAGGACAGCGAGAGGATCTTCACTGAGCTCATCCGCTCCATTGAGAGAGACCGCTCTGAGGCGACACAGCGGATCAGAGATCAGGAAAAGACTGCAGTGAGTCGAGCTGAAGAACGACTGGAGCGACTGGAGCAGGAGATCAATGATCTGAGGAGGAGAGACGCTGAGCTGGAGCAGCTTTCACACACACAGGATCACATACATTTCCTGCAGGTAACAGAGATCGAGAAGAACAGGACAATATATTTTTTGTTATTTAAAGAGAACGTTGCTTAATATCCGCCTATAGGCAGGTCCACAACACTTTGTCCCATAGATGGTTTGCTTGCATGCTTTAACCTCACGCACGAACAGATCCGTTTCCTCCATAGAGAAGCGTTCAGTTTTTCTGCTTGCAAATTGTAAATAGCACAACTGGCCTTTAAAGGGAATGAGAGATGAGACTCTGATTGGTTTATTGCACGTTATGCCTAACACCCATTACTCATTAAGAGAATAGGGATGACCCTTTTAGACCATGCGCCGACAATTATTCCCGTCGTTAAACTAACAAAAGTGGATTCAGACACACACTAAGTGCACTTACACCGTATGCTTTACACCATGAGCTTAGATAGTTAAAATAGGGCCCAAAATGTATTGGAGTTAAACGATAAAAGCTTGATCTAAGTTATTCTTTTGTAACAGACCTTTAAGAAATTTAAAAGCTTCTCCCACTCTACAAATCAATGCTCTAACTGCAGAAATGAAAGTAATAATTACATTGTTGGCGACTGGAAAAAGTAGCAGTGCACCGGTGATGACTTGGGCTCATCAGTCCACAGTAACCAGGGTCTGAAATAGCACTATTGTGGCACTGACCACACAAAACATAGTGGCCAAAAGTGATGTGCGGAGTTTCATTTTTTAAATGACCTTACAAGTTTGCTTTAACCATCAAAATATGAGGAAAATATTTGAATATTTATATATTTAAAATATTTTTAAATATGAGGGAAGAACAAAACACTAAACTTAGTGAAGGTATTTATCTGACAAAATTATTTCAAGTCACCTTTATTTCTATAGCGCTTTTTAAAATATAGATTGTTTCAAAGCAGCTTTACATTGATTACAGAAAAATAATGCAACAAAGTTAGTTTTGGCTGTACAGCAGATCTAGAGTAAAATATTGCCAGTGTTGATTCATTTCCATTGTAAAAATCATTAGTTATCTATATTTAGTTGATTTACCTATACAGCCGCTCTGGAGAAAACAGTGATGTCATTGTCCAGCTCATTTCAGTTCTCAGACAATGGTGTCAATGCGGGCAGATCAATAATATTGTTGAATATTAAGTGAGAAAACCGGCAAATTACAGCTACAGGTTTTAGAAAAACTAAAAAGCTCGCAGGAAAAAAAAATCATACATTGACTGCAACATAGTCAGTTATTAACATTTCATTGTCCTCTCTTGTTTTTTCATGTGTTCATAATTTCTTTGTATGACAGCCTGGCTAAAAAGTATGTCTGTAAAATTTGGCATGTTTCATTTCAATTGTAAAAAAGAAGACAATTATCAATAGAAAAGGATTCCACTGCATCAATATTAATTTGTGATAATTTTGCACAATGCAAAGATTTTTTTTTAAAATACATTTAAATATTAGTTTCTGTGTCTTAAAGGGTACCTATTATGGCATTTAAAATGTTCCTAATAATGTTCTGGGAGTCCCCAACAACAGTTTTACATGCATGCAATGACAAAAAACACTTTTGTTGTCTTATAATATGCATTTATTTTTACCTGATTTGCTCAGCGATTCCCAAATGATTCGTTTGACGACTCATTTGTCCAAACCCCTCCTTTGCGTGACGCTAATCGGCGGTGATTGGTCAGATGACCCATTCAGTTATATTTTGCGTTAGCCCAAAGCTTAAACATATTGATAAAGCACTGCAGTACTACAATACGCTTCACATAATTTCACATATTTCAAAAAACAAAAAAAATGACATTGGAGAGCTAGAAGCTGCTGAGCGTAACTTTCACTCTCACACACACACACACACACACACACACACACACACACACACACACACACACACACACACACACACACACATAAAAGAGACAATTATTAATAGTACTTACAGGTTGTGATTCGGAGGAGGAAGCTGATCCAAATAAACTTGGTATTGAACGTTCCTTCAGTATCAGGCAACTCGCGAATCCACACTTGAAAGCATTTGTGTTTGTGAAGCGATCGTCATTAAAATAACGCGAACACAGCTCAAGGTGGCTATACTTGTGTGGTATAGTTGTAAATATAAACTCTAGCCACTGAGTCTTCACATGCTTGTCCCTGGGCAGTGAAAAAAAAAGTTTGCTTTTGATTCGCACTTCAGAACAAAGTCTCGTCGACATGTTGTTGTCAGGTTTCTCTGTTGCTCGGCGCGCGCACTGAGTGGGCGTGTCGAATTCAAATAACTTGTACAAGTTACGTACGAAAGTGCATCGTTCGTCTATCGATTCATATCAGCGACTCAGAGTCGACTCTTACTTTTGAGAGACAATAACTTTGTATACGGTGAACTTTCATATTTAAAACTTTGCAGGATGTTTTTGTTCACTTAGATCTATGTTACACTCTACATGAAAGGTAATTTTCAAAATTCCATGATAGGTACCCTTTAATTAAATGATTGGTGTGATGCTTCAGTGCTATAATCTGGCTCATTTACAGTCTTTACTCGAGTGTACGATTGTTCATTAATGTGCACTGTCCTGAATAAATAAATAAATGACAGGCTCCTGGTTGACAGTATCCAAATCTAAACTCATTTATAGTAAATTGATTGTCCAGTTTATTTTCTATAGAGATTTCTAGTGGATCATTTTTCTCTCCTCATCACTCGCTGCCCGATCACTAATAAAAAAACTTGTTCTGTATTCACTCCATGTCAAAATTAATTCAGTGTGCTTTTAAATAATGCCAATCTCTAGACACACAATGTATTCAATAAAAAAAAGGACAACGAATAGATTAAAATGAAAAATGAAATGATGGCAGTATTTCTAATAAAATTATGTATTTCTGAAGCTAAAATTGAGCTTAAATTGCTAAGAAGTTCACATATAGGGCTCTATCTTGCACCCGGCACAATTGACTTTGTACACTGACGCATATATCATTCCTATTTTACACCCGCGCAAAGCGGGCTTTTCCCTCCACAGACGCACGTCGGTAAACTAGGAAATTAACTTGCGCTCCCTGGGCGGGTCGGCGCAAAAAGGAGGCGTGTTTCGGCGCAAACATTCCCTGGTGCTATTTTGCAGTTCCAGAAAACACTTCCACCACTGACCAAAAAAAACCTAGTCTAAAGTCAGTGGAGCGTTCGCGGCAGGGTGGGAATTATGTAATTTTAGGGGCAAGGCCATTTGGCCTCCACCTTTTTTTTTTTTTTTTTAGGGGCACCAAGGCCATATGACAGGGCACAAAGGTCATTGAGTCTAATTCGATGGTTTTCCCATTCAGATTGATACCATAACATCCTAATTTGGAATAAGACATGGATTATGACTTTTTATTAATAAAAAAAAACATTTTTTACTGTGATCTGATTTGGCTTCTGATAAAAAAAAATCAGACAGAAAATATAATATTTTATGTATAATCAGGCATGAAAACGGTTCAGGGGTGGAAAAGGTGAGAAGGATATTACCCCTGTAGGGGGGTCCGGGGGGCATGCTCCCCCGTAAGAAAATGTTATTCATATTTTAAAGCATCAATCTGGTGCATTTTTGATGTATTTTTTGCATACCAGCGCAGTAAAAAAAAAAAAAAAACTTAATACAGACAACTTCATTATAAAGAAATACAACAAATAAAAAAAAATATGATCATAACCTATGACAAAAATTCTATTATAAACTAGATTAGGGGATAACTCAGCAGTGAAATTTAGTCTAGAAAAATCACAAGTGTGCAATAATTTTATAAAATGTAACCATTTAGTGAAAAAAAAACATTATTTAGTGGGGAACAAATAAGAGACAATAAGTCTAGCACTAAATCTGGTAAAACGTTACACTTAGCTCTTTGTATTGTTGTAAAATACATGAATGAAAAACATCAGAAAGATCAATTAGTCTAGGTTACTATAAAATTAAGACATTTTTTTAAATGTATATCACAGCTGTTTAATAAAGCAGCAACATATGATAGATAGGACAGAACAAAAAAGGCTATTAAGAATCTTTCATTGCGCAAAAGTATTATATGATTATGAAAGGCTCCAATACAGTGCGGCACAAAGCGCGTATGCGCAGCCCGAGCGCAGAATGATGCGCTTGACACAACACAGAGTCACAGCGCGCAGCGCGTCGAGTCCGCATTGTAAAGTTCAAAGCACAAAGGAAAGACATATCGATGCGTAGTGTATTATACAGTATCTATCTATGCAATAGTTTATTGAGCCTTTTCTTTTAACGGTTTTAAATTTCAGTTACTGTGCGCGTGAAGAACAATTGATAGTGCACACGATAGAAAGGAACATGATTATTTTACAGCAATAAAGTCCTGCAAGATAGTCATTTTATGCGAAACCATAGAGCTTTATCTAGGTCAAGTATAATAATATTAACATTGAATCATCTTGGAGAGAGTTTCATCGTTGACTGTCGTAACCGCACTCGACGCGCTGTTTGATGCTGAATGGAGTATGAAGGACAGTCGCAGCAGAGGGAAACGTTTTCGTGAACTTGAATTTAATGACTTAAATTTCTATCTCACATCTGTAAAGACTTTAGGCGGGTCTAATCCCTGGGGAATTTGCATATCATAATTAATAATTGGTAATTAATAATTATTCATACATGTTTGGATTAGATCAGTCTTACATGTTAATAAATCTCCCTCTAAAGGAGAATGTCATTTTACCTGGATGTATACATGCAATCCTTTCATTTTAACAAGTTGATTGCAGTTAATTACACAGATCACGTCTTACAAAGCAGGCAAAATTAATTTAGCTCAATTGTCCGAATAATATTGAGGGGTTTTTCCCAATATCATCTTACTTTATAGGATTGCAGGAAACGCAATTCTCTGGCCAGAAGAATTGGGTTTTCTGCCCTATAAACAAATATGTAAAGCTATCTTTAAGTTATAAAGTTCGTAGCAAGATCTTTTGGCACTTCAGAGACTCGAAATTGAGCAAAGAGAAAGTCCATCAGTCAAGTGAATATAATGATTTAATAAAGGCATGTCTACTTATACATTTACTACGTTTACACGGGAGATATATGTATTTACAAACACTTAACAGTACACAAACAATGAGACAATGAACGAGTGAGTGTGTGAGATATAGAGATAGGGATAACTTACACGCGTGAGAGCGAGTAAGAGAGAGAGAAAGGGAGTTACATTCACCTAGACAGACACCCCTCCGAAACAACACAAAACACATTCTTAATGCTCTGAAAACAGGGTAACCTAATTTTACTTGCATGTGGAATGGTTCTCTCAGGTGTTGCTGTGTTCCTTGAGCGGCTTGCCTGGTCTAGGCGCGTTTTGGACGGCAGATCTTTTGTTCTCCGTGCGCGTGCGTGAGCTGAATCCTTGGTTCCGTGGATAGTCACGTGATGCGGCGCGAGTCTTTGAACAGCGGTTGGAAGTCTTTGAGTTAACATTACCAACGGAAAATAGTTCGACTGAGTCCGTTTCACTTGGTGGAAGTGAACAGAGTCGACTACGAAAACAAAACTTTGACCAACAAAGAAAAATCTCCGAAGGGAGATCCCAGAGAAGCGCGTGGGCATCTCTCAGTACGACGCGTCACGTGGTTACGTGCGCGTGCTTCTCCTTCAGAGAGAGAGAGAGCGTTTGTTACAGTGTCCCTTGTAGTTGGATTTGCTGAAGAGATATGTCACGCGGGGTTCTTTTCACTCGTCGATCGGAATTAAACCCGGGGACTTATCTTAAAACACAAACTAAACTAGAACACATAAAAGAAAGGCGAAAAAGCTCGCCAGGAGGCGAGACGTTACATCATGACACGCGGACATGGACGTAAGAGAGTGGGCGGAGCTGCGCTCCTACATTTATCACATCGGCGAAGTCCAGCCTCTTCCCATTGACTCGGCCAATCAAGAGGCTGAAACTCGCAGGCGGGACTTCTGGTTGTATGAGCCCTTTGTTCTCTTAAGCAAGGCATTTGAAACCCTAATTTCATCGGGTGTTTAAAAGCAGAATCTTCATAATTATTATAGTCATATGTGTAACAAAGTTTTAGCAAGATGTGATATCAATGGCTAACTGGGGAGCGAAGATTGGAACTCAGAGACTCCAAACTTGTCACAAATGGATTTGGTTAAACATTAGTTGGCAAGGTTTGAAACATTATCCCAGTTTTCGAGAAACAGACCAAACACATAAAAGACAAATCATAACATGAGATTAGATACATTGTTCTTACAATTCTAAAGGGGAAGTATAATAGAATATATATGAATGCAAAATTCAGTTCTCCTTCGTTAGAATTCTAGGGAATACGCAGTTACATGTAAAAACACATAATGGTAAACTCAGTTATTTCAATGTAACATGAACAAACAAACACATAAAACACATTGAATATTTCTGTTTAAAAATGTCTTTTAAAAAGAGAAGTTTCTTTTCTCTGTAACATAAACTTCCTGTGGCACATTCCACATTCCTGGGGGGGATGTGTGCTTGGATATATGTGTGTGTGTGTGTGTGTGTGTTAATTTTGAGTCCTGGGGGGAGGAGGCTGGTTTGGAAGCTTCCCGGCCTTTGAAGGCTCTTAGGATTTTAGTTATCCAGAATATATTTAATTATTCAGATTCACCCTAAATACGCTACACATCATACTATAGTATGGCTTCATATAGTATACCATTCTATTCAATTCAATAAAATAGTATTCCTGTCAATAGAAATCTGATGTAAACTGAGAATATATAAATATTTCTCCAAATCTGCACACTTTTGAGCTAAATGCCGTGAGGGACGTTGTTTTGTGAATTGCTGTCATGAGGACAGCACAGGAGTTTTTCATGAATGGGAGCGTCTGACGCAAATTAAGACATAGCTGTCTGTCAATATAAATTTCTCAGAATACAATAGTGGTCAAATACTGAAACGTGAGTCTTATATCTTTTTAATGATGTATAGTTTGTCAAGGTAATAACATTAAATCTTATAGTAACTTTGAACTATTTAAAAAAAAAAAACGCTTCAGTGTGCCGACGCACTGGTAATAACGGTTATGACACTGCACCTGCGCGAATCAGAGACTAGGGTGGCTCGCTGTAATTCAAAGCAAGCCCACTGCCGCACTTGCGCTTTATACATTGAACTTGGACAGGGCCAAGGCACACAGGCCACTGTGGCCGTACGATGATTTTTTTTTCACGGGGTATGAAGGCCAAAGTGTAGGGCAACGGCGGCCGTGGCCGCGGTATAATTCCCACGCTGGTTGCGCGTTGTTCATAATTCTATTTTAAGCGCGCATGCGCCATAATGTAGCGGGTGCACAACGCGCATACACTTTGATTCTCTCATCAACACAGCAGCAGTTTTTATTTTTGCAAATCATACATTATAGCAAGGAAAAATATTACCACACGAGGGAAATCATTGTGGTGTCCATGAATATGTGAAAAAATAGGCATAAATCTAGCTTACACATTTACCCAATTTTTTCAGGCAAATTGTAGTAATGATGGATCAGACCTGTTTGCCCAATAGTGGCAAGACACATATGTATATAAGGACATCTGACAAATTAGTTTGTCCATCAAGAACCAGGAAAAAAAAATCTGAAGACTGCAAAATCACCTTTACCATAATGTAAGTACATTAAAAACCTTACTCTTTAACTTACCAGTTAAGTTGAGCTTTCTCATATTTTTTCTATTGATTTGGGTGGGTTTGTCCCATCCCCAATGTCACTTCTCTTTATTTTACGGCCCTGACGAGAACATCGGTCTCCTCGGTTCTGAACCGCTCCTGGCGTGCGCCTGGTAAATGCGCCATAATAATAACAATCCGCCATGCAACATGCGCACCTGCTCTTAAAGGGTATGTTGGATGACGCTCTGATTGGTTTATTTTACGTTACGCCCAAACCACACCTATGAATAATGAAGCTATTTCAGACCAACCCCTTTTAAACTTGCGTCAGGCGCAAGAGTCATTTATCCCGCCGGTAAAATAGCAACAGCGCCCAAGACCCGCCCACAAAGTTACTTGCGATTCGCGCTTGATACTTGTGTTTTAGATCGTTAAAATAGAGCCCATAGTGTAAATGGCAAATGCTAGAACTTGCATCTCTAATGTCACATAATGAATATTAGAAGAATGAAGCTGATGCTGTGAAAGTGCTGGATTGAGGAGAGTTATTAAAGATAACCAAGAGCCGCACAAATCTGACAATAGAGCATGTTCCCTATCAGTTGGTCACTGTGACGTAGGTCATGACAGAACAATAGGAATCTCGCTAGAGAAGCCATTCTACTTTGAGTGAAACTAAACAAGCCAATACACATTGCCGTGCAATCATTTGCATCAGCTGTGCGGCCTTGCAGCGCGGGTATATAACGAGCAGCTGCTGCAATTGCACATCAGCTTTTTGCTTTGGAGCCAAACACTTCGGATGCTGACTACACAGAGTGAATCTGCAAGCCTCTTCTGGACCTCTCCACTTTGGTGCGGGCGTGACAGCACAGCAGCGTGAGTGGTCTTCTCTTCTCTCTTTCCTTTTTTGTTTGTGGTTTTAAAAAAGGCTGTTTTCAAAGCTGGTAAGACCAGCGAGAGAGAACAAGCGCACAGACAGGTGCACATTCCTGTCTGTGTTCGCAGTGACTGCTCCCCTGCGTGCTTCAGCACCAAGGAGAACAGTCCCTAAAAGAGCTTATACAGATAGTTTGCATCTTTTTCAAGATGACTTTCTGTCTGTGTGTTTCTGGATATGGTCGTTACCTGGGGTCACGGGATGGTCATGATCGCTGCCTCGTGTGTCTGGGCCTCGAACACACTGGGTATGTTACGAAGGTGCAGATAGACAAGCCCAAAAGCAGACTGAATGTTCACATACAGGGTTTATTAAGGCACAAACCAGAAAACAAAACCCATGAGGGGGCAAAACGAGCAATGGGTAACAAAACTAGACTTCACTTGACAAGAACAAAACAATAAACTGACAGTAAATACAAGATGCAAACTAACACAAGACTTCTTACTAGACAGGGTACTCACAGGCAGAATATCACAAAGTTTGACAATGAACCGGCACAGGACAGCAAACACAAGGGGATTATAAAGGGAGACACTAATGACGAGGACATGTGAAACTGACTAGACAATGAGGACAGGTGAAACTGACTAGACAATAATGACAAGACGAGGATAACAAGGGGGCGGGGTACGTAACGAGACAACACAAGCACATGGCCCAAACAGTTGGCCATGCGCTTGTACACAAAACATGATTCTGTCATGATCCTGCCTCATGACTAGAGAAAATCAAGGATACGAGGGCAGAATCATGACAGAACCCCCATCTTAAGGAGCGGCTACCAGACGCTCCTCAAGAGGACATCAAACACGGGACATGACAGACTGAGACATGGACATAAACCAACAAAACATGACAAATAACAGTAATGGCAAACACGAAAAGACAACAACAGGATTAGGATGAAACATTAAAAATAACAAACAAGGCAGAGGAGGTGGAGGAAACACAAAGTCCTTAGGGGGCAGTCCAGGGTGGGGAGGTGGACTGGGGATCTTGGAATTACGGGACGAGGGCTTCGGGACGAGGATTCCGGGCGGACTTGGGTGGGGGCACATGAGATGAAGCCTTGGGGGAACCAGACTGAGACAGGGTGACACGTGGAGAAGCGCTGGGGGAACTCGACTGGGAAGGGGTAGGAGACGGCACAGGACAAAAGACAGGAGAGAAGTGGGCGACAGAGGGACGGAGATGGGCAACAACGTGGCTGGTCGTGGAGCCACCACAAAGGGATCAGTGTACCCTGTAGCAGAAACAGAGCCAGCGCTCTTTACCTCAGACTCCGATGAAGCGCTCATATCGAACTCGGAAGAAGCGCTGTCTGCCGTGGACTCTGTGAAGACTGCAGCGGGCTCTGTGACGACTGCAGCGGGCTCTGTGACGACTGCAGCGGGCTCTGTGACGACTGCAGCGGGCTCTGTGACGACTTTCTTCTTCCTCCTCTTTCTCCTTGGCCGTGGAGCAGAGGCCATGGCCAGACCTGCGGCCAGTTGGGGAAGCACAGCAGGGACCGTGACCAGCGAAGTAAGGACAGACTCAGGCAGTGTAGACTCCGGTGAGGACGATTCCGACGGAGACTCCCACGAGGTCCGTCTCCCTCGTTTCCCGCGAAGGTCTGCAGGAGCGGATGGCGCCTCGGGAGTCGAAGTGGAGTGCACCTGGTTCCCCTGTGAAACTACAGCTAGAACACAACCCTCCGGGAGCACTGGCAAACAGGCAGCTGGTGGAGACCCCGAAGAAGAAGCCTGCGGATCCTCCCGGGAGAAATGATCCCAGAGTCGGGCGTAGTTCCTCAGGATCTCCTCACCCTGGGAAGTGAGCGGAAGGTTGACGCTCCTTCTGTCGGTGGGAGACGACAACCAGCATTGTTTTCGGAACTCCGATTGTCGCTGGAACAGGGAAGACATCCTGTCTGCTGGGCTTTTCTTTGGCCGGTTCATTCTGTTACGAAGGTGCAGATAGACAAGCCCAAAAGCAGACTGAATGTTCACATACAGGGTTTATTAAGGCACAAACCAGAAAACAAAACCCACGAAGGGGCAAAACGAGCAATGGGTAACAAAACTAGACTTCACTTGACAAGAACAAAACAATAAACTGACAGGAAATACAAGATGCAAACTAACACAAGACTTCTTACTAGACAGGGTACTCACAGGCAGAATATCACAAAGTTTGACAATGAACCGGCACAGGACAGCAAACACAAGGGGATTATTAAAGGGAGACACTAATGACGAGGACAGGTGAAACTGACTAGACAATGAGGACAGGTGAAACTGACTAGACAATAATGACAAGACGAGGATAACAAGGGGGCGGGGTACGTAACGAGACAACACAAGCACATGGCCCAAACAGTTGGCCATGCGCTTGTACACAAAACATGATTCTGTCATGATCCTGCCTCATAACTAGAGAAAATCAAGGATACGAGGGCAGAATCATGACAGGGGCAGCATTCGTGGATGAGTCATGTACCCATTGTGGGAAGATGACCATCTCTGAGCTGTGGTTGAGACTCTTGTTCCTGCAAAGGGGTTTTCGGGCAGTGACGCGGGAGACCTGAGGATCACGGTGAGCGTGCTTCCTTCGGGGAACCAACCCCCTGGGAACCCTCATCTCTCTCACACTCCGCAGCCAGTTGAGTTGCCAACCGAACATGCTGGACCATCCTCGAGGTGTGTACTCGTCGGACCTATTCGACAAGGCTTACAAGGCCTGTGGGGAGCTGCCTCTGCCATGCATGCCATGGCGTTGCTGCAGATTCATCAGGCCAAGGCACTGAAGGACCTGCACGAGGGTGGTCATGATCCACAAGTTCTCCAAGACGGACCGTCTACTGCATTGGCACATCAATTGCCTCGAGTTGCTAGCAGTACATCTCACAGGGCAGGAACGTGCTGGTCCATATGGACAACACTGCGACCGTTGCGTACATCAACCGACAAGGTGGTCTACGCTCCCATCGTGTGTCACAACTCGCCTGTCATCAACCGTGTGGCCGACGAGCTATCACAAGCTGTGCTTCCGGGAGAATGGCGACTCCACCCCCAGGCGGTTCAGCTGATCTGGAGAGAGTTCGGGAAGGCTCAGGTAGACCTGTTTACCTCCTTAGAGACCTCCCACTGCCAGCTGTTTTACTCCCTGACCAAGGCAACACTCGGCACGGATGCACTGGCACACAGCTGGCCCCGGGGCCTACTTGTGCAGACACTGTGCAAAGTCAGGCAGGACGAGGAGCAGGTCCTTCTGGCTCCCTATTGGCCCACCCGGACTTGGTTCCCAGAACTCATGCTCCTTGTGACTGTCCCTCCCTGGCCATTCCTCTGACTCAGAGATGGGGGCACCCTATGGCACCCGCGTCCAGACCTCTGGAAACTCCATGTCTGGTCCCTGGATGGGACGCGGAGGATCTAGTTGACTTACCTCCAGAGGTACTTAACACCATCACTTCAGCACTTCACTTCCACGAGACGCGTTTACGCCCTGAAGTGGAACCTGTTCGTTGAGTGGTGGTCTTCTCACCGAGAAGCCCCCCGAAGATGTTCGATAGGGCCTGTGCTTTCCTTCTTGCAGCAATGGTTGGAGCGAAGGCTGTCTCCCTCCACCCTTAAAAGTACATGCTGCAGCTATTTCAGCATATCACCATATGACCACATAGATGGAAAAACAGTTGGAAAGCATGACCTGGTAGTCAGGTTTCTTAGGGGGGGGAGATGATTAAATCCTTCTCGACCCCAGCCACACCCCCTTTGGACCTTTGAGCTCTTCAGTATGCTCCCTTTGAGCCTATGCAATCAGTTGACTAAAGCTTCTTTCCTTGAAGACTTTTCTGCTGGTTGCACTGGCCTCTGTCAAGCGGGTAGGGGACCTGCAGGGATTTTCGGTTGACGAATCGTGCCTAGAGTTCGGGCCGGGTGATAACCACGTAGTATTAAGACCTCGGCCTGTCTATGTGCCCAGGGTTCCTACCCGTCCCTTTAGGGACCAGGTGAACCTGCAAGCGCTGCCCTTGGAGGAGGCAAACCCAGCCCTGACTTTGCTCTGTTCTATTTACGCTAACACCTAACACGTTCGCTAGATATTATAGCCTACGTGTAGTTCCCACCCTAAACGGGTAGAAGCACCGAGAGGTTCAGCTCTGTTGGCTTGCTGCACTTGCTCCCTACTGTGCACCCCTATTACTCAAGAGTGAAAAACCTGTCCTCCAACATCATCGACCTGGACATGGTGGAGCGTCTAGTGTCAGTGCCCGGTTGCATAAAGCACCTTAAGTGTAATTTTCACTTAAGGTCGCCCTTATGCTTCGCTTAAACCTAAGGGTGTTGCAGAAAAATACCCTTAAGTGTTACTTAACGGTTTTTTTAAGTGAAACGTCATAAACACTTAGAATTTTCCTTAAATGCTGTTTTTTTCACTTAAGTAATCGTTAAGTGTTGCATAAAACCCCTTAACGGTAATTTCCCTAAGTATAACTTAAGGTTTGGAAATCGTAACCTTAAGAGTAACGCGGACAAAAATAAGACGACATGGCTGAATTTATGGAACCAGCTGAAGATCATAGGGAATAGGGAGAACCCTTTGGACCAATTTAGCTATGAAAAATTGTTGCAAGAATACCGATTTTGATCGACGCGCAATATTTGACATCGCTATCAAACACGGCTGTCTGTCTGTCATTACACGCAACTCGCATGTAGACTATCACAACGTTAAGTCAGTGCGCGCACGGAGAGTGTGTGGCCGACCCATGCAGAAAAAAATTCACAGGAGAACGAGCTGATTCTGTGTTTTAAAAGGAATCATGACAGAAAAAACAGGTATGCTATGGAAATATACTCAGCTGTATTTCGAGTCACAGAGCCAGAAGTGCATTCACAAAACCTAAACAAATGCTAAAGCAGGAGACGGTGAACAACACAAACTACCGCCACTTTCGGAGCTAACGCGGTGTTGCGTGATAGCGTCACTGGACTGACACTAGGGGTGTGCGATTTTATCGATTCTGCGATATAAATCGATATTTTTTCCCCCAAGAAAGTATCGATTTTTAAGCCGCGAGTATCGATATATAAGTCCCATTCAACCCCCCCGTGTTTAACTTTGCTCGTCAAGGGGCCGTTCACATATCCTGTCTTTTCCGCGCTCAAGTTCGTTATTTCAAATGTAGGCGTGCGGCAAGCGCGCTCATAATTGAAGCAACGCGCTCATTTTCTCCAGACGCAGCGAGATGAAAACACCTCAACTTTTCAGAATGGCGCAAGCGCACCGTGACCGCAGTTCATGTGACAAGAACCAACCATCAGCTTCACCCTTTCCATAACAACATTAAAAGCTCGGTCAACATGAAGCATGGGGGTGCACCCAAACACTACGGTTGTTTTTCTTTTCTCCGTAGATAAATCTTGTAGCAGAGCTATACGACAATTCACCATGACGTTACAACAGTAACAGACGTTCTTCCGGGTGGCAAAAGCTGAAGCGTTCCTATGGCAACGCTAGTAAATTGCTTGGAAGGGAAACCAACTGTCGACAGTAAAAATGTAATAAAAATAAAAAATGTAATTAAATATAATGCGTTTTTTTAATCATAATAACAACTGTGTTTAATGATATAAGTAAAAAATATAATAAATATGTAATATAGTAGACCTACACATAATTAGCAAAATACTCTTTAGCTCTTTTTTTCTAAGCAAAATAACCTCAAACACAACACGTTTTCATCATTGTTTCAACTTTTATCAACAACAATGTTTTTAACTAAGTAACTGTTACAGTAGCTGGCTGGATCTCTTCAGTTAGTCAGTAGGAGCCGCTCGCGTTCTGCCACCCGGAAGTATCTTTTGCCTATTGTTTACAAACATTCTGATGCCCTATAGCAAGCGTTTTTAGGTCATGGTTGCTTAGCAACGACAGACGCCACGGGAAAATCGGACCTAATTTTACTATTAATAATAAAAGATAAGCTAATGTGCATTGTACATGTCTGTAATTTATCTTTTTTGACTCATTCTTTTTATAAAAATGATTTAAAGGCTGAAATATGTGAGGTTTATCTTTTTATAAAACCTTTTTTCTCAAAACTTTATTTGCACTTTTTAACTCTGCATTGTTAATTGCAATACTGCACTTTATTTACTTTTCAAAGGCTTGCAAGCTACAGTTTGCACTGTTTCAATAAATGGAACTAATTTTCTAAACACATCTTTAATTCATTTTGTCCAGCATGCAAGCTGTAGACTCTGTCCAGACATATATTGTGTAATTGATGTTTTTAGTTTTCAGTTCAATTAATTCAATCCAAGTAAATGGAACACTCACAAGATGTCACCAAAATCACTCTGTCCCCTTTAAATCTTTCAGAAAATGATGTAAGTGTATCGAATAATATCGAATCGTATCGTTGGCTGAATATCGTGATATATATCGTATCGTGAGCTGAATATCGTGTATCGTATCGTATCGTGAGATTAGTGTATCGCTACAGCCCTAACTGACACGTGATATTCCGACATGTTAGTGTTTTGCGTATCTATGGCAACAACAGACTTTTATAACGTGAATCCAGGATCGCTGTCGTGAAACACTTAAATGTTTCCCTTACCTAAGAGAACCGTTTAAGAGATTATATGCAACACCCTTAAGTTATTCTCTTAGGTAAGGGGAAATCGCCCCTTAGGTATCATACTTAAGGTAAAAACTTAAGGTGCTTTATGCAACCGGGCACTGACCTTTATCCCTGAATCCTTGTGAACGGGATCTAGGCTGGGTCCCATATGTGCGACCCTACGGCGATCCTACATATGTCACGGTCGGTTGAAGCAGACAATGGCGTTGGATCCATTTGCAGCATATTTTATTAATACAAACTCAAAACTACACAAACATAAACTCAGGAACAAGGCTCAGACTCAGGAACAGGACAAACACTCAACCGACAAACATTAAGCACTGACAAAGACTGAACCAAACACACAGGCTTAAATACAAGGACAGACAAGCTAAACAAGATAACGAGGTAACAAGAGGGTGTGGCTAAATGGAAACACCTGGGTAACTAATAAACATAACGAGGAGAAGCAAAACATGAACCAAGACAGAAACACAGAACAGACTCATGACATTACCCCCCCCGTTAAGGAACGTATTCCAGACGTTCCCCAGAATAGTCCAGGGTGGTGGTGACGCAAAAGCGTTCTTGGGGGAGGTGGGAGGCCAGATCAATGGAGCCAGCTGTGCAGGCAACCATGGTGGAGCAGACAGTTCAGGGGTAGACTCGGGAACGCCCTCCACAGCATGCTCAGTGACCGAATCTAGTTCACCCTCCTGGTCAGCACTGACTTGCACAGGAACAGACTCTAGAGCGTCCTCCGTCACGATCTCAGGGACGGCCTCCTCCGTCACGATCTCAGGGACGGCCTCCTCCGTCACGATCTCAGGGACGGCCTCCTCCGTCACGATCTCAGGGACGGCCTCCTCCGTCACGATCTCAGGGACGGCCTCCTCCGTCACGATCTCAGGGACGGCCTCCTCCGTCACGATCTCATGGACGGCCTCCTCCGTCACGATCTCAGGGACGGCCTCCTCCGTCACCATCTCAGGGACGGCCTCCTCCGTCACGATCTTAGGGACGGCCTCCTCCGTCACGATCTCAGGGACGGCCTCCTCCGTCACGATCTCAGGGATGGCCTCCTCCGTCACGATCTCAGGGACGGCCTCCTCCGTCACGATCTCAGGGACGGCCTCCTCCGTCACGATCTCAGGGACGGCCTCCTCCGTCACGATCTCAGGGACGGCCTCCTCCGTCACGATCTCAGGGATGGCCTCCTCCGTCACGATCTCAGGGACGGCCTCCTCCGTCACGATCTCAGGGACGGCCTCCTCCGTCACGATCTCAGGGACGGCCTCCTCCGTCACGATCTCAGGGACGGCCTCCTCCGTCACGATCTCAGGGACGGCCTCCTCCGACACGATCTCAGGGACGGCCTCCTCCGACACGATCTCAGGGACGGCCTCCTCCGACACGATCTCAGGGACGGCCTCCTCCGACACGATCTCAGGGACGGCCTCCTCCGACACGATCTCAGGGACGGCCTCCTCCGTCACGATCTCCGCTTTGACGGGGTGAACAGATGAGACTCTAGACTGACGGTGCTGGTAAGTGGTGAAAGCAGAAGGGGTTATCAACATCCTGGTGGGCATGATATAACTCAGAACAGGTTTCAGGAACATAGTGAGTCTGTGAGGCTCCTCTTTTGCAAAGTCCACAGTGAATGGTGAGCCGGTTAAGAGGAGGGCGAAGCCGACATACTGTGCCAGTGTATATTGTGGGATATCCACCGGCATTAGTGAATAGAGAAATTTGTCAATTCCCCGACCAAACATCTCCTTCAAAAAGGTCTCCTTCAGATCCACCTCCTGGCAAAACTCACAGAACTCCCGCACGTATTCATCCATAGGACGATTCTCCTGGCGGGAGCGAAAATCTACTGGATCCATGGAATGGTCAGTGCTTCTGTCACGGTCGGTTGAAGCAGACAATGGCGTTGGATCCATTTGCAGCATATTTTATTAATACAAACTCAAAACTACACAAACATAAACTCAGGAACAAGGCTCAGACTCAGGAACAGGACAAACACTCAACCGACAAACATTAAGCACTGACAAAGACTGAACCAAACACACAGGCTTAAATACAAGGACAGACAAGCTAAACAAGATAACGAGGTAACAAGAGGGTGTGGCTAAATGGAAACACCTGGGTAACTAATAAACATAACGAGGAGAAGCAAAACATGAACCAAGACAGAAACACAGAACAGACTCATGACAACATATGTATATTCTCCACGGCTTGTCCTATCGGAAGCCTGTGTCTTTCCCTTTGGCTAAGTCACCCATTATTTCATATGTAGTACAACCTTCGGGCTAGTCCATATGTATTTTCCACATAACTCCTTGAAGAAAGTGGCATCCGCAGCATTCTCCTTCCTCAACAGGAAGGGCACGCTTTCCCAGTTTTATCTAATGTCTCACTGTATGGTTCAACAGTCATGGAACAACAGTTACAGGTACACCCTGTGTAAAGCCTCCTCCTATCGTCCTTCCAGGCAAGAAGGTGTAGAGGCTTGCACAGGGCGCTGGATGGGGTTCAACGGCTGTGGCGTTATACTAGGGATTCCTATTGGTCAGTCATGACCTATGTCATAGTGACCGACTGATAGGGAACGTCTTGGTTACATATGGTAACCCTCGTTCCCTGAGGGAGGGAACGGATACGTTGGTCCCCTCGCCACATCTGCTGCCAGCTTATCAGGTTTGGCTTCTCAGCAAAAAGCTGAAGTGCAATCGCAGCAGCTGCTTGTTATATACCCACGCTGTGATGCTGCGCAGTTGATGCAAATGATTGCACGCCAATGTGTATTGGCTTGTTTAGTTTCACTCGAAGTAGATTGGCCTCTCTAGCGAGATTCCTATTGGTCGGTCGTGACCTACCTCTCCGTTCCCTCCTTCAGGGAACGAGGATATACCTATATTATGTAACCGAGATGTTATTGATGAAGTGTGGAGGTGATGAGCTTTGATTTGTGTTTTCTGTAGAGTTTCCAGTCTCTTTCAGCTCCTCCTGAATCTACAGACGTAAATGTCAATCCCTTCAGTTCTCTCTCCTATTTTGATGGCATGAGAGAATCTGTCCTTCAGCTGAGAGAAAAACTTGAGGATTTCTGCAAAGAGGAGCTGAAGAAGATCTCTGACAGAGGTAAAGTCCTGGAGATTCTGCTCTCAGAAATGATCCTCCATCATCTCATATCATGTTGAAGATCATATTACAAATGTCTTAGGAATGGATGCAGGGTTCATTTTCTCTTGACATGATAATCACACTCTTCATGTCTGTTGATTTCCACAGTCACTTTCTCCAACATTGTTCCCAGAACCAGGAACGACTTCCTACAATGTAAGTCACTAAGAAAACAAGCAGAAGTGTGTTCATGTTCTTCCTGGAGAAGTGAAAGAAAACATGACAGAAGAGGTTTATAGTTGATCATGTAAATGATGATTTGCACAGGATATCTGGTAAACTGTACTGAGACACTGATGATATATTGAACATAAAGAGTTTAACTACACTGAAAATAAATATAACATTGATTCACCTGAAAAATTTGAGGTAATATTTCACAAAAAAATATTTTTACTTTATTCACTATCAAGCAGTAATTTGTTTGAACATATAATTTCCCTGGCCAAGGAAAAAAAAAAAAAAAAAAAAAAATATATATATATATATATATATATATATATATATATATATATATATATATATATATATATATATATATATATATATATATATATATATACTGTACTGAGACACTGCTGATATATTGAACATGAAGAGTTTAGATACATTAAAAGATCAGACATATTCATAATTCCTGATTCTGATGTGCTTTATCTCCATCAGATTCCCATCAGCTCAATCTGGATCTGAACACAGTGAATAAACGCCTCCATCTGTCTGAGAGGAACAGAGTGATTACTTACACTTACCCAGAGTTTCAGTCGTATCCTGATCATCCAGACAGATTTGATGTGCGTCAGCAGGTGTTGTGTAGAGAGAGTGTGTGTGGACGCTGTTACTGGGAGATTGAGTGGAGTGGGAGATGTGTGTTTATATCAGTGTCATATAAGAGCATCCGCAGGAAGGGACGGGGTAATGAGTGTCTGTTTGGACGTAATGATCAATCCTGGAGTTTGATCTGCTCTCCCTCCAGTTACTCATTCAGACACAATAACATAGAGATTAAACTCTCTGTAAAGCCCGTCTGCCGTAGAAAAAGAGTGTCTGTGGATTACAGGAGAATAGGAGTGTATGTGGATCACAGTGCAGGAACTCTGTCCTTCCACAGCGTCTCTGACACAATGATCCTCATCCACACAGTCCAGACCACATTCACTCAACCGCTCTATCCTGGGTTTAGGGTTTATAGTTCTGGATCATCAGTGGAACTGTGTTGATGAATCAGAATAGACTGTAAAGAGATTCTACCCATAATGCTTTGAGCTGCATGATAAATCATAAACACTGATATGTTATAGAGTCTCTTACTTTCTCTTTATTACATTAATAACATGTTCAGATTATGGTTGAGTAAGTGTGAGCTTGAAGCTGATATAATATTCTCCGCTAAACTCAATCATTTAAAACAATTTTTCTCATTATCTCTTATGTGTGCCTTGTGTAAAAGTGTATGTGGATGTATATGCGCATATGTACATATGCGAGATTGTGTGTCTATTTCTTTGCTCTTTTGTTCATTCACGAAAAGTAAAATAAAAAGTTATATAAAAGGAAACTCCATGATTCCACACATTAATTTCACTTAAAAAAAAATTAAATTGAAATGAAAGTGAAATGAAAGTACAATGATAGTAGAAATCATTCACACAATGTCAGGATTGTCTGATGTTAAATTCCAAAATAAAAACCCTCCAAAAAGTCATAACCTATAACCTATAACCTATAACCTATAACCGTTTTGTCTATAAATTTAAAAAGGAAACTGTTTTCACACGATTAAAGAAATTATATTTGCGAAGATTTTCAGTCAGGATTTAGACCGTACAATAGTACTGAGAGAGCTCTCATTGGATCCTCATTGCTCTTGAAATCCGATCATGGTTGTATCCCTCTATTAGTGTTACTTGATCTTAGTGCTGCATTTGACACCATTGACCACAACATTCTTTTAAATGGACTAGAACTATGTAGGCATTAGTAGAATTGCACTAGCATGGTTTAAATCCTACTTATCTGACCGTTATCAGTTTGTAGCAGTAAATGAAGAGATGTCTTATCGATCACAAGTTCAGTATGGCGTACCACAAGGCTCAGTACTAGGACCGCTGCTGTTCACTCTGTACATGCTACCATTAGGATATATCATTAGGAAACATGGAATTAGCTTTCACTGTTATGCTGATGATACTCAGCTGTATATTTCTTCAAAACCTAACGAAACTTACCAATTCACAAAATTAACGTAATGCATAGCTGATATAAAGAATTGGATGACTAGTAATTTCCTACTACTAAATTCTGAAAAAACAGAGATTCTAATCATTGGACAAAAAACGTCCACACATATTAACCTAGAATACTGTCTAACACTTGATGGCTGCTCTGTTAAGTCTTTGTCGTCAGTTAGGAACCTGCGTGTGTGTGCGTGTGCGTGTGCGTGTGCGTGTGCGTGTATGTGTATGTGTGTGTGTGTGTGTGTGTGTGTGTGTGTGTGTGTGTGTGTGTGTGTTTGTGCTCTTTGATACCAATCTTTCATTTGACCATTTGACAACACCTGTTCGGTTACCTTCTTTGTTTGTAATGAATTTGATGTATATATATTCTGTTTCATGTTTAGAAACCGAATAAACCTTTATTCATTCATTCAAAGTCATTTCTAGTATCTGTAAAAATGCATTTTCCATCTTAAAAATATATCTAATTACATCATATACTTCACTGACAAATGTGGAACAATTAGTTAATGAGTTCATGACCTCAAGACTAGATTATTGTAATGCTCTACTGGGTGGTTTAATAAACAAACTACAGCTAGCCCAAAATGCAGCCGCTAGAGTTCTTACCAGAACCAGGAAGTATGACTATATTAGCCCGGTTCTGTCAACACTGCATTGGCTGCCTATTAAAATCGAATACATTTTAATATATTGCTAATTACTTACAAAGCACTAAACGGTTTAGCTCCGCAGTACTTGAGCGAGCTCTTAACGTATTATAGTCCTTCACGTCTATTGAAATCTCACAGTTCCGGCCAGTTGATAATACCTAGAATATCAAAATCAACTGCTGGCGGTAGATCCTTTTCCTATTTAGCACCAAAACTCTGGAACAATCTTCCTACCATTGTCCGGGAAGCAGACACACTCTGTCAGTTCAAAGCTAGACTAAAAACACATCTCTTTGACCTAGCATTCACATAATACATTATCGACTTCTATAATTCAATGTTAGGCTGCAAAGATTAGGTCAGCCAAAAATTAGTCTCGCGTAGCCAGACCTTCAGACTGACGGCTGAAGTTATGGAAATTCATTCTTTCAGCTTTCTTTGGCCAAGGCCCGCCCATAAGGCCGTTTGACCGACATGTCAAACAACCAATTACAGTTCGTTTCGTTCAGCGTCACGTTTCGGGGCGTGGAAATGTCCCCACAACAACAGACCGGCGTGCAACAAGTCAGTCAGCATAGAAAATCAATGAAGGAGAAGAAAACAAGCAGTAAGTCATTGATCTGTTCGTGCACGTATAACAACAATGGCGTCTGCAATACTGAATCGGCCAGCTGCGATGTCAGCGTCTGTTGTTTCATGTTTGTCCACAAACGCGGCTGATATCCCCTTCACAGTTAGGTACTTCACTTGATTTTCCATAATAGGAGGGGACACACAACTAGTAAAATTGGATCTGCTGGGAATCCTTCTAAATGCTGACAAAGGGTCGGTCAGGCTTGGAAAATAATACTCTTCCCAAATCCCGTCGGCAAACAGGCTAAAATATCTCTTGTCTCCACTAAGTGCCTCAAACAAAACTCCTGGACATCTCTTAAAGAGTCTATGCTGTGAATCTCGCATACTTTTGAGAATCCTACGTTTAGCTGATCTTGATAAATGCTCATTGTCACTCATGTAAACTCAACAGTTTTTCTTCTGCAATCACACGTCTGCGCTTTGTTTCCCGGCGAACCGAAAATAAACGCGACACTCGCACCCCCCGGAAATCCGATAAAATTCAACCAATCAGATGACGACTTCGACATTCCTGAAGTGTTTCCAGTCAAGTGTACCATATGCATCAGACGTTTAGCCAACGTTCCGTGGGCATGACGTCTGAGGCTGAGACTAGCCGAAACTGGGAACACTTCCCATCAATCCTGATGTACTTGTTACATCATAAGAAGTAGGGATGGGCGATATGGCCTAAAATCCATATTGCGATATACATAGCAGCCTCTTGCGATAATGATATATATCACGATATATAAATTATAATAGGGGCTATGTAACCTTTTCTGAAATGGTTCTAAGGAAAGCCAAACTGCTAAATGTATTTTAAAAAAAGAATCAAAATCAAAATTCAGATCAAAATTCAAGAACACTAGCTGCAGAGACTTTAACAAAGAAAAAGCTTAAAGTATTGGGTTTCTTTTAGGGATGGGGCCGATCCGATCCAGTATCGGTATCGGGACCGATACCAGCGTAATTCATGTATCGGATTTTCCCGATCCAACCTGCGGAGAAAGCCGATATCCATGAGCCATGTCTGCGCTTTAACGTTGTCTGCTGAATTGACTCCAAAAGTGATTCCCGCCGGCGAGTCTGCTAGCTGGCTGCAAACTGTGGAATAGATATCCTGAACAGAGGCGCGGCTCAATGAGACACAGAGACCCCCCTCAGGAAATCCATTCCGCAGTTTGCAGCCAGCTAGCAGGATATCATTGAGCTCCCAACATGTTCGCTGTGTGAAAATCATATGGTGGAATTACTTCACACTGGAAACACCGCAGCAGAGCAAGACAGCAAAATGCAATGTTTGCAAAACCGTGTTAATTAAACCATTTATCTGTTATGCATGTTTGCTATTCGCAGTCCAGAAGAGAAAGAGAGAGATCTCTCACGCGGTGCCACAGTGCGCAAAACACGACATAACTAAACATTCAAACGTAGCCTATATGGTTACACTTGAGATCTGTGATATTAGTCTGATTTCCAAAGATTATAGAATATATTGAGGTAAAACCATTAAAAACTATAGGCTCATTGCCATTCTGTCTAGCGCAACTTCCCCTCGCAGCAGTGCTGTCATTTCTCCCTAAAACTCAAACTTTAAGAAAGAATCAGCACGATCGGTGATTGTTGTAAAATGCAGTCTGTTGCTAAATTGCGGGACGCTTTTAATAATAAAAAGAGCTATTAAAAGCACAAAAATCTGCGCAAGAGATGCGGTTCCCAATGCGGCGCGCGCTCCGAAACAGACCGTAACGAGACAAGCAAATTATACTTTGGGCTTCATATGCGCGTCTAAACGATCAAATGTAGCCTACACAAATATGTCAAAATGACTGGCTTGGAGATTCACTTAAACAGTTTGTCTAAAATGGACGTAGTTATGGAAATAGTTGGGAGAAAATATGGTACATCTGTAGACTATTAGATCTGCACTTGTTCTTAAAGGGGAAGAAGTCTAATAAACATGATGACGATTGCACCATTACTAAGAAACAAACAACAAAATCATTCACAGCTTGTCAGGGTTTGTGCAGGTGCTGAAGACGAGGACACGAAAGCTTCAATATAAATGTTTTAATAACAAAATGAAAACTTTCCAAACTTAAACAGGAACAAAACTCCAGGAAATCAGAAACACACAACCACACATGGACGACGATCGACAAACACTGAGGGAAAACACAGGGCTTAAATACACTGAACCAAACAAGATAATTAACTGAAAACAGGTGCATAAAATTGGACAAACGAGGAGCGGGAAAACTTAACAGGACTAAACCAAAAACCACAAAGACAGGGGGAAAACAAGATCTCAAAACATTAACAGAACACATCAAAACGTGACAGTACCTCCCCCCTCCCCGAAGGCGCGTCCTCGCGCCGTATAACATCCAAAGGGGTGGGAGGGTGGGCGCCCTGGAGGCTGACGAGGGCATGGTGTAGGTCCAGGAAGCCTCCAGGGCGGAGCAGGCTGTGGGCGTGGCCACGGCGGTGCAGGCTGTGGGCGTGGCCACGACGGTGCAGGCTGTGGGCGTGACCAAGGCGGAGCAGGCTGTGGGCGTGGCCAAGGCGGAGCAGGCTGTGGGCGTGGCCACGACGGTGCAGGCTGTGGGCGTGGCCACGACGGTGCAGGCTGTGGGCGTGGCCACGATGGTGCAGGCTGTGGGCGTGGCCACGATGGTGCAGGCTGTGGGTGTGGCCACGGCGGAGCAGGCTGTGGGTGTGGCCAAGGCGGAGCTGTGGGACCCTCGGGCGTCCAAGGCGGAGCTGTGGGACCCTCGGGCGTCCAGGGCGGTGCTGGCTCTTCAGGTGGCCACGGCGGTGAAGACCCTTCAGGTGGCCGTGGTGGTGAAGACCCTTCAGGTGACCATGGCGGTGAAGACCCTTCAGGTGGCCATGGCGGTGAAGACCCTTCAGGTGGCCATGGCGGTGTTATCTTTTCGGGCCTCCGTGGATCTTTGGCCGGCCACGGCGAAGGCGTATGGCGCCCCCCCAAAATTTTCTTGGGGAGGACAGGCTCATGATCGGGAACTGACTTGACATCAACGGGCGCTGGGTCAACGGGTTCTGGGTCAACGGGCTCTGGGTCTGGCGTTGGGTCAACGGGCTCTGGCTCTGGCGTTGGGTCAAAGGGCTCTGGCTCTGGCTCTGGGTCAACGGGCTCTGGCTCTGGCTCTGGGTCAACGGGCTCTGGCTCTGGCTCTGGGTCAACGGGCTCTGGCTCTGGGTCAACGGGCTCTGGCTCTGGGTCAACGGGCTCTGGCTCTGGGTCAACGGGCTCTGGCTCTGGGTCAACGGGCTCTGGCTCTGGGTCAACGGGCTCTGGCTCTGGCTCTGGGTCAACGGGCTCTGGCTCTGGCTCTGGGTCAACGGGCTCTGGCTCTGGCTCTGGGTCAACGGGCTCTGGCTCTGGCTCTGGGTCAACGGGCTCTGGCTCTGGCTCTGGGTCAACGGGCTCTGGCTCTGGCTCTGGGTCAACGGGCTCTGGCTCTGGCTCTGGGTCAACGGGCTCTGGCTCTGGCTCTGGGTCAACGGGCTCTGGCTCTGGCTCTGGGTCAACGGGCTCTGGCTCTGGCTCTGGGTCAACGGGCTCTGGCTCTGGCTCTGGGTCAACGGGCTCCGTGCTGGATTGGACCAGCATATCAGGAAACTCAGGGCTGGACGGGACCAGCATATCAGGAAACTCGGGGCTGGACGGGACCAGCATATCAGGAAACTCGGGGCTGGACGGGACCAGCATATCAGGAAACTCAGGGCTGGACGGGACCAGCATATCAGGAAACTCGGGGCTGGACGGGACCAGCATATCAGGAAACTCGGGACTGGACGGAACCAGCATTTCGGGGAGCTTGGGGCTGGGCTCAGGTTCTGGCGGGCAGGCGACAGGCTCAGGCTCTGGCGGGCAGGCGACGGGCTCAGGCTCTGGCGGGCAGGCGACGGGCTCGGGATCTGGCTGGATGTGGTTAACGTGAACCCCAGCCTCGGCAGCCATCCTCCTGGCTAATCGCACTGACATCAGTGGGGGATCAGTCATACCAGATATCAGCCGGGGAAGTCCAGGGACCGATCTGGCGGCAGGGCTGATGCGGTGTGCAGGCTCTGGTGGGCAGACGATGGGCTCAGGTGTGAGCGTGCAGGTGATGGGCTCAGGCGTTGGCGTGCAGGTGATGGGCTCAGGCGTTGGCGGGCTGGCGACGGGCTCTGGTTGGATGGTCTCTGGCTGGAGTGGGAGATCCTCCAAGTGGTAGCTGGATCCACAGGCCCACAGCGTGTGATCCAAAAACTCCAGGAAGGATAGATTGAGGTCCCTTACCAAAATTATCTGGGCGAGAGGGTCTCTTAGTCCACCCCAGAAACTCTTTTTCAACTCCTCCTCATCCCATCTCACATCATCATACAGCTCAAGGTATAGACCAGCGTATTCCTCGAGTGAGCGCTCCTCTTGGAAAAGGATTGGGTTTTTGAAGGGGCTCACCTCTTTTTTCCTCCTTCTACCCATTTTTGCTTTTTAAAGGTCGATCGTTCTGTCAGGGTTTGTGCAGGTGCTGAAGACGAGGACACGAAAGCTTCAATATAAATGTTTTAATAACAAAATGAAAACTTTCCAAACTTAAACAGGAACAAAACTCCAGGAAATCAGAAACACACAACCACACATGGACGACGATCGACAAACACTGAGGGAAAACACAGGGCTTAAATACACTGAACCAAACAAGATAATTAACTGAAAACAGGTGCATAAAATTGGACAAACGAGGAGCGGGAAAACTTAACAGGACTAAACCAAAAACCACAAAGACAGGGGGAAAACAAGATCTCAAAACATTAACAGAACACATCAAAACGTGACACAGCTCTTGAACGAATAACTTTAGCTTTAATAAGCATAAATCTATCTATGATAAACTTTGCAGTGCTATTTTACTTTTGATTACTTTTATTATAATTCTTTTTAGACCATACCTGAATAATGTAGTTGACCTTCTTGAAATTAAAACACTTTGTAGGCCTGTATAATGTGTATCTTTGTTTAATTGTCTATCTTTTATCTATTGTTTAATATATATAGCCTATATATATATATATATATATATATATTGTGACATACATGCATACATACGTACATATCATACTTGCCTGTAGAGAGGAGTTTATTTCAGCATCATATAAAATCAACAATAATGATAATATTAAAGCAAACACAGCTCTGGTATGGGAAAAGTATCGGTATCGGCCGATATCCAAATTCAGGTATCGGGATCGGATCGGAAGTGAAAAAATGTGGATCAGTGCATCCCAAATTAACATAATAGGTACCTGTTAAAATAATTAGGCTACATTGTAAATAATTTGCTTGCATAGCTTGTTACCCCTTTATTACCTTATACCTACACGGAGGTACACTTTATTTACAGAAACGTACGCCGTAATTTCAGTTTACTTACGAAGTTATTTGCAGGTTGTATATCTGCTTGTTACCCCTTTATTACCCCAAATGTAACATATTGTTCCCTTATACCTACAATATATAATTACAGAAACGTACACCGTAATTTCGGTGTACTTACGCAGTTGTTTGCGGGTCGTAAAATAAAGTGTTACTGCACTTTGTTCCGTATTTTTGAAAATCAATTGTGTAAATCCATGTCAGACGCATACCTTTAATATATCTTCACAGACAGACTATGAACGAAGACCCGCTGCTATAATAGCATAGCAAATTCGCCCCCTTGACGGGCTCTGACGTGTAATGACGTAGAGTTGGCTCATTGTTCGCACGTCAGAGGCGCCCGCGCTTTTGGATGTCAGTGTCCGCAGCGCAGCCTATGAGTGAGCCAGACGCTCTGCAGCATAGATATGCAGCTGCAAATACGTTTTACAGGCTTCAGTAAATCGAGTAAAATGAGACATTTGTAGGCTATAAGAAAAACTACTACATTAAAAATAAAAAATTTTGCACTGCAAAGAACATTCTAGAAGTCTGATTCTATTGAATAAGTTTGCACAAGGCTACAGAAAACTGATGTGTTTATTTTTCTTCAAATGCAGTAAGCTGATGTGTTTTGAATGTTATATGTCGTATTTGTTTAAGTTAAAAATAAAACGTTAACGTACATTCTCCTTATTTTCACAACCCTTTATGATGCACGTTTTAACCATGATTGTACACAAACTAGCTTCCAACAACCTGTTACTTCGTCAACTCCGCTCAAACTACTACTACCGGCGCATGTCACGTTGGTTCTACTGACGGAAATGAGAGGGAGGGGGAGAGGAAGCGGGAGCCGGTAAGAGGACTTTTCACGAGTGAAGATATTATTGCGCCAAGTCGAAGTGCTCAAAAGCACTTGTTTTGGTATTCCGCCATACAATATAGTCATCAATTTTAAACGCTTAGAAAAGCGCAACGTTTTATTTTGTGTCACCAGCCTAGGTCGAGTTACACTACTCGAGTAACTGTGTTTAAATAGGGAAAACGAGGAAGTGTTTGCTCGCTTCTCTTTTTGGCCCATATTTAATGCACTGGGCTAAGCCAAGTGCTAACATAGTTTTGCGGCAATACAGAGAGATTGAGTGCAGCACAGAGACGAAAGAGGTATGTATCAACTCGTCTTAGTTAAGGGAATAACATAGTTTAATATGAAAACCCGGTGGAGTATCCCTTTAACATTTTTTTCTATGATGATTACATCTCTCTCCCTCTTGATATTAATCTTTTTACAGCAGCCTCTCGATTAGTTCCGGAATGACACACACCGGAGTTATGTTTGGGACTATTTTACACCTTCATCACGACTAAAGTTTGCGTGTGCATTTGCAGCCTTTTGTTTTGTGCAAATATAGCGTTTTAAGCAGCATTTGCAGACCCTGCCATGCTGTTGGCCATATGCTACTGCAGCAGTCATATTGCAGTATTAAGGCGAACGATTAATCGATAAATTGATCGATTAATCTAATCGATTTAAACGACGATCGATTATGGGAATTCGTGAAATTTGACATCCCTAGTTTGGGGGATTTTTTACCAAGGTCGCTGGTTCGCGTCTCTCCGGCCCCCAGACGCCTCATCTGGATTTACGCTTGCGAGCAGTTTATATAACTGCCAAGCACGTTCCAGGTGCACAAAATCAAATTGCAGACTCTCTCTCGTTTCTCTTTTCAGAAATTCAGGACGCCGGCGCCAGAAGTGGATTCAATTCCAACTCCAGTCCCTCATTATTCTCAGCCGATCCTGCCATAAACCATCCACTAAAACCCCTTCTGGATACCTCTATCGATTCCATCCTCCAAACAGTCGCACCGGAAACTCTCCAAACATATCACACCGCATGGAAATCTTTTAAAACTTTTCACCCATTCACAACCTGCTGCTTCCCGATCTCTCTTTTAGCCGTTACATTCTTCATTTCTCACCTTAACAACTTAAAAGTCTCCAAGCCGGGTCCATTAAAAAGCTACCTAAGCAGCATTCAATTTCCCCCACAAATTAGCCTACGGTAAGCCCGCCCCTGCCGTAAACGATTCTCAAACGTCCCTTCTCATTAAAGGAATTCAAAGAGCTCTTCCTACTCGCCCGGATACCAAACAACCCCTTGCTATTGATATACTCAAGTGTTTTTCATCACTCCGTCTCGGTTACCATTCCTCCAACACCGCCTGCATACTAGACGCAATATTCTTCCTAGCTTTCTCCGGTTTCCTTCGCTGCTCCGAATTGGCATTTACATCTAAATTCGATTAGAATATCCACCCTACAATTTCAGACTTGCAGATCGTAGATAACGAAACATCATCTTTCTTCATTAAAGCAAAACGGATAGTGTAAAGAAAGGTCACTTTGTTTACGTTTTCAATTGGTAACTCCCATTCAACCGTATCATTCTCTTATAAACTACTTGCAGCATAGACTTTCTAATCCCAACTCGATCCACTCTTTGTTGTCGATTTCAATCATCCAGCCACAGGTTTCTGGTTCCAAAAACATCTTAAAGCATTTCTCATCCAGTCTGGCATTGCAGCAAACCAATTTTCAAGTCTTTCTTTTCGCATTGGAGCAGCAACCACAGCCGCACAAAAAGGTCTCTCCCAGCAACAAATTCAAACCCTTGGTCGCTGGTCATCTGAAGCTCTCATTAACTACATCAGATCCAGCCGCTTCCACATCAGAAACGCTCACCAAGCACTAACCTATTAATTTGTTAATTCCCACCACCTGTTGCGCTCCATTCATTGTCACTCTCCAAACCACTTCAAAACATTTTGGCTCACTGTATTCATGCCCGTTTCAATAAGTAATCTAATATACAGTGTATTTTTACAATTGCAGGCTCCCCCGTTCGTACGCAGTGATGGCTCCTCGTTCGTAGCCCGGGCGCTGTCCCCCTCCGAAGCGCTGATCGAGCCCTCCCGTCCGAATCGCAGTGAGAGCCTGCCTGTCTTAATCGTCGTTGGAGGGCCGCGCTCACGTTGCCATGCGTGCTCCCTGTTCGTTGGGCGGTGAGGGGTCTATTTCCGTGTCCCAGCCCCTTCGAAGCGCTGGTCGAGCTCCCCGACCGAGTTCAGCGGACGCCCTGCATTCGATCGCTGGCAGGGCTCACCCGTCTAATGCTGCGAGCACCCAAGCTCCCATTGGATGCTGCGAGAGCCCTCCCAGTCGATCAGCTAAATCTCGTTTTTCCCGAAGCATGCCGCACAATTCTCGCATTGTACTAGAGCTCCAGTTCGACTGCTGGCGGGGCTTACCCGTCCGATGCTGCGAGCTTCAAAGCCCCGTCGGACACTGCGAGAGCCCTCCCGGTCGAATGGATAAACTCGTTCCATAATCAAGCTCGTTTAAATCCGGCGTCATCGAACTGTCAGTTCAACTGCTGGCGGGGCTTATCCGTCTGATGCCGTGAGCATCCAAGTTCCCGTCGGACGTCGCGAGAGCCCTCACGGTCGAACGGTCAAGCTCGTTCTTTAGTAAATACCTTCTCATGCCTTTCACTTTTTGGGGGGTTTAATTCTGCATAATTTTACGAGTGCTGTCCCGAGTTATCTGGCTTTTATGGGGGAGTATTTTGGGTTCGTGCGGAATTCCGAGCTCGAAGCCCTTCCCCCGGATAGCACGCCAAATACGCATTAAACTTTCTCCCTATAATTATATGTAAGTGTGAACTAGTGAAATGATGTTTTATTTAACAAGGTTTGGGCGGAGCACGCGCAGATAATTAACAGGGGTGGAGAGCACTCAGCAATCAACGATGAGAGCTATATATACCCAGCGGTCTCACCTCGTTGCATTGGCAGTTTTTGCAGCATCCCTCCACCGCCCCTTTCTTCATCACATTTTGTCATAAGCACTTACATACCGGGGGAGTATTTTGGGTTCGGGCCGAATTCCGAGCTCGAAGCCCTTCCCCCGGACAGCACTCCAAATACGCATTAAACTTTCTCCCTATAATTATATGTAAGTGTGAACTAGTGAAACTACTGTATTTTAATATTGATCATTATGGTGGTACTTGGAGAGCCAAATATTTTCTGAGGTGGTATTTGGTGTAAAAAGTTTGAGAACCACTGCTAGATGAGATGCAGGTAATGCACTCGTTTAGTCGATCTCTCTCTCCTCCTGATACCATAATACTCTACATAATACAACAAGCTTCAATGAAGCAACTTAACGTTCCTTCATTACTAGTTCTAAAATGACATTTATGAATTAGTAACGGAGGCTTGAGCTCAACTGTTAAACTTGAGGTTTTAATCCATAGCGGAAGGAAGTAGTTCTGCATAAAAGAGTGTTTTTTAAGACATTTACACGTTTAAGACGTTTCTTATTTATTTACACACTTGTGCCGTCGAACTGTTGTATAAACGCAATATCACACTCGTAGCCGTGTAGAGCCGCATCGCATACCTACTCGTTTAATATCACTCATTTATTCCTCCAGACCAAATATTTTTAATTTAAGAAGTCGTCTTAATGTTCAATGAGAACTTACCAGCTAAACAACAAGATGCAATACAAGCTGTTTTCCACATGCCAGGGTTTATTATATGAATCACTATACACACTGACTAGTAAATCATATATGGAATGACAGCATAATATTACAACAAATGAAACCGTCTGACTGATTAAAAAAAGCTCATTGAAACATTCAAGATGAAATACTCATGCATTGTATGAATATTGATATACCACTAGTGAAGTCAATTAAGCATAAATAATTTCATCCAACCTCTATCATTCTTGTATGAATGATTTCTTTTACATTGATGCTCTTTTCTGTTTATGCAGTACATGGTTTCAAAAAAACCCTCATGAATACATGTAATGCACATTATATTTCTTAGTACTGCAGTACAATGTACAAAGACTTTCTGCTTAGTGCCTTATAGCAGACGCTACTGTCATACAATATTGTCCTTCTGAGATGTTCAGAGGTTGAAATTTAGACAGAAATGTCATGCATCATAAATGAAAGCTACTCATTCTTTTGGTGGGTCATTTTGATCATGGTTTCAGGTGAGCGGTACAGGAAGATGAGCTTGTCAAACAGTTGCTCTTCCATCTCCATCTCTCCAGCCTCTCGCACAACAAAGATGTCATTGCACAGTTTGAGCACGCGGTCCACACACGGCAGCTCCTCGTACATGATGGATCGAGATATGCCTGTGAAGAATTCCCGCACAAACTTACCAATGACCAGCACCACGGACATGTACATACCCACAATGCTGCAGCGCGAGGGGAGAGAAAACAACAAGATGATGGATAGATTAGGACATCGTCATTCAAATTTCTTTTTCTGTGTACATCAATTTATGCCACTGCAAAAAGTACTGCACACTGTTGCTACTAAATATACGTGAACTTTAATCTTGCCACAAACACTGTTTTGAGTTAAAGGGATAGTTCACTTTGAAATTAATTTTTGATATGTTTTAGCTTACCTTAAGGGCATCCAAGATGTAGGTGTCTTTGTTTCCGCAGTATTTTCAATTTTGATATTTTTAGGTCAAACCGTTCTTGTCTGTCAGTCATATAATGCAGGTCTATGGTCACTTCCTTTAAAGAGCATACACAGAGAAGTCCAATTAAACATGATTTAATGACTCGTAAATATAAGTACACATTGATGGCCTAAGACACGAAACGAGCGGATTGTGTGAGAAAACGAACAGTATTATATTGTTTTTACCTCTTATAAACACAGCCACGTCCGGAAAGCACCGGAAGTGATCTCTTGCGGGTGTACATGCTTTCCGGAAAAGACAGAAGCGCTCGCGACCTCAGATCACTTGGACGTGGCTGTGTTTATAAAGAGGTAAAAACAATATAATACTGTTCGTTTTCTCACACAATCCGCTCGTTTCGTGTCTTAGGCCATCAATGTTTACTTACATTTACGAGTCATTAAATCATGTTTAATTTGGACTTCTCTGTGTACTTTAAAGGAAGTGAACAAAATAAGAAAGTGTGAAGTCCGCACACTGAAAACCTTTGCTCCAGAAATTTTTATTATATTAAAAAAAGCAACGTTTCGACCCTCAGGTCTTCATCAGGCTCAATGTACATGTAGTATGAAGTCAACTTTAAATAGATACTACAGATAATTGCCTTAATTAGGCACACACAATGTCACAGGTAGATTGAAGTCAACTTTAGAAAGACACAGGCCGTTTCTCAATATGCGTTCTTGTCTGTACTTGTGTTCTTGTGGACTTGTGAAACGTCATCAGTCGCTGCCCAAGTACTGTTCCAATTCATAGTTCACATCTAGCCAAGAACAGTTCAAATCCCCGTATGTGTTCTTGATCCGCCCCGTTTACCGAGGATGCATCGTGAGGTGACTTGTGCGGACTCGAGACAGACAGGAATCCCAGAATGCATCTCGCACCAACCAGCAAGCGTCAATAGCAGAGGAGAAAACCCGCGTAATATCAAAATACTACTGTTATTGTGTCACGAAATGCAATTTTAAGAGTGTTTCAGTCGAGGATGTAGTTGTTTAAAGCTCAAATCTGTGGTTTATTTATAAAGAGAGCGCCTATTTGAAAAATCTATCTGACGTTTTCGGAGTTTTGTGAGATCCAGGCGATCAGCGGGCGTTCAGCGCTGATCAACCCGACTGGAACAGCTTTTCCTCGGCTTGTGCTTTGATGTTTGCCGCCGGCTCTGATGTCTCTAGTCTAGTGGTTAAACAATTTATCTATATAGATTAATATAAAGTTTGTATAGTTTGTTCCATGGCAATTTGTTTTGGCTGAGGGTTAAGTGAAGTTTCATAATTTTATATATTTAGGCTATTTAAATTGAACTTTGTAGCACTATTAGAGAGCTGACTTATGTTTGACTGAATCGTTTGCTTTATTTCTCGTTATATCGCTTCTTATACCTTTTAGGCTACTTTTATACTGGATTGATCATTAAAACTGACATTTAACAAAAAGACACAGGGTTTTCATTTTATTTAATATATTTTAAAATAATTCGAATATTTGTAATATTTATTTTACATTGTCTTCACTGTATGAACATGTATAATAAAATAAAATGAAACAACCCTGTCTGTTTTTTTAAATGTCCGTTTTAATGATTCATTTTTTTTAAATAAAAAACAAAAAAAGAAGGGTTGCGATTTATATTTTGTGTTATAAATGCAGTGAAGATAATCAATGTATGTGTAGCCTGAACCAGATTTGTGTGGCCATTAATATGTTTAATATTTTTGAGTGGTGTTTTATAACATATTTCGTTTTATGGTTGCCTAAAATATACATAGAGAGATAACCGGAGTAGCCAGAGCGATCTGAGTGACGCGAGCAAGAACGCACTGTTTTGCAGAATAACCGGACTCGCGTCCTCCCGTCCTCGGGAGTTCGTTCTCCCGAGTCGAACTTGCAAGTCCGAACTACCAAGGACGCAAGTCCGAAGTTTGCGTTCTTGGTATTGAGAAACGGCCACAGATGATTACCTTAATTAGGCACACACAAGAGGTCACATGGCAAATGCAAGTAACATGAGTCATAAACAAGTCATATCATGACAGTTACAATTCATAAAAAAAATAAAATAAAACTACATACACATACATATATACATACACAAAAGAAAAATATACATATATATACAAAAAAAAACTACATACACATACATATATACATACACAAAAGAAAAATATACATATATATACACAAAAAAAAAAAAAAAAACACTATAAAAATGGCTTAATATCAAAATCCTCATTCAACCCTAAAGGTGACAAAGTACTTAAGGTGTAAATCCAAAAACATTCCCTCTGCAATAATTTATTCTCATAATTTCCTCCTCTCGAGGGTTTTGTTACTTTTTCTATACCAATATACTGCAAAGTGCTGATATTGTGGCCTGCTTGTCTGAAATGAACCGCTATGGGGCTACGCATATCTCCAGTTCTTATGTTACTACGATGTTCACTGATACGAGTACGTAATTGTCTGAATGATTTTACCCACATATGCAAGACCACAGGGACAACGAATTAAATAAATCACGTGAGTGGAAGCACAGGTAATAGTACCCCGTATCGGAATATCACGACCAGTACGTGGATGACTAAACGATTTACATTTGTGTGTAAAGGCACACTGGGCGCAATTACCACACCTATAATCACCTGGAGGAAGAGTTGGAATACCTTGTTTTGTACGTGAAGGATATTCAGATTTTACAAGCAAGTCACGAAGATTGTTTTGACGTTTAAAGACTAATTTCGGACCGTTTTTAAAAACACCTGATAATTTGGGATCACTTGAAATAATATGCCAGTGTTTATTTAAAATTTTACGGAACTCCGCACCCAATACTGAGTATTTTGTCGTGCAAATAGGGGCATTAAGGACTTGCGTTTTGTTATGTTTTGTACGCAAACACTGTAACTGGGATGTCTCGTTGAATTTCTTTTTGGCATTTTCGATCCATTGGATTGAGAAGCATAAGATTCATCTGTGCTGCACACTCTACGCACTCGCTTAAATTGACTGATAGGTAAGCTCTTAATTAAAGGTCTAGGATGAAAAATATCGCCTCTTAAAATAGTGTTGCGATCCGTTGGTTTTCGGTACAGATCGGTATGGAGTATCCCGTCACATATGTGTACTCGAACATCAAGAAAATTAATGCTCACTGGATCGCATTCCATAGTGAACTTCACATGCTCAGTCCTTGAGTTAAGACAATTCAAAAATATCAACGTCTCTGCAGATGTGGCCTTGGTGATCATGAAAATGTCATCAATATACCGCTTGTAAAGCAAAATCTTAGGAAAAAAGGAACTTGACTCATTTAGAATAAACTCATTTTCAAAAATTCCCATGTACAAGCAAGCATAATTAGGTGCCATTTTACTACCCATTGCAGTGCCTTTCACTTGTAAATAAAAATCATCCTGAAAACGAAAAAAGTTGTTACTTAAGACAATACTTGCTAAATCCAATAAGCATGTGGTACTAGGTTCCCTTTATCGAAAAAGGGAACTTCGAGATGCGTCGAACGACACGGTGGGAACGCCTCTTGCGTGATTGCGTCTGAAGCATCTATGCCAACTAGTCCAATGGAATGAGAGAATGAGCGTCACGGGCGGGTGACGTCATGAACCAGGAAAGGATAAGAGCACTTCCGCTGCTCGCCGGCATTTAGCTTCTGTTGCCTCAGCAAGCGATCTGTGTCAAAACTGTCTCTGTCTATTTATTGTTGTCTGTTGCAATATTGTATGGAAACGTTATGGCGAAACAAATGTACAAACAGTGTGTTCCTCCCTGCCCGCGTTTATTTAAACGGGTGGGGACACACACGAGTTTTGTTTAATTTGTTTGGGGTAGAGCATACTTCTCAGCCCTTGAAAGAAAAAAAGGTGGGGGCTGAGTTCCAACTCTGTGAAATAGTATGCTCTGCTCTCGCCTGTCACTCTGTATGATAGTGACAGGCTTGCGATTCCCAGGACCCGCGTTTGCCGAGGCAGCGTGGGGAATGCATTCCTGGGGATCGCAGATGGATCTTTTGGAGGGGTTTGAAACGGGTCCGTGGGCCTTTTTTCCTTCCTTACCCGGAAGATCCAGCTCTATCTCCCCGGTGTCGGAAGCACGCTCTGCGGTTTCTTCCGCTCGGGGAGAGAGAGCCCTTTTTCCTTCATATTCTCCTCCGAGGAGGTTAAATGTTTTAGAATATTGAAAGTGAAAGCAAGCACACACACTGTTGAATTAGATTCGCCATCTATTTCCCCAGTATATGATGAACTGGTGGAGGTTTTGTCCCGTGCTGTTAATAAATTAAATATTTAATGGCCAGCTGAGATTAGGGACGCTCCTAAAAACTTATCGAGCGTTTTCTTACATCTATCACATTATCTCCACCACGAGGCTTCCCTTTTCCCTGATTTACACACTGAATATTTAAATTGTGGGATAAACCGTATTTTATTACTACTTTCAGCCCTCGTGTTAAAGATTTATTCAAGGTTAGAGGGTTGAAAGATTACGGTTATGATATAATGCCCCAGGCTGAACAAAAAAAAAAAAAAAAAAAAGAAAAATGCTGTTTTCACCTGGTCCAGCATCGTCATTTATAGCCTCTGCTTTGCTCATAAGCCTATTACTAAAGAATCTCGCGTTTGCCGAGGCAGCGCGTAGGTTCAATGTTGTAATCAGAATCTAGCTCGGATCTCGCGTTTGCCGAGGCACCGCTTAGATTTCGAGTGTACTTTGCAAAATAAGATTCTGTGGCTGGGATCTCGCGTTTGCCGAGGCAGCGCGTAGGTTTAAGCATAGCTACTTTGGTTTTATGGGTAAAGCTTATACGGCAGCAGGTCAGCTGGAGAATGTTTATAGAAAACTATAGTATAATGCTCCAGGCTTATCAGGCCGATCTGCTGGGGTTCTGGATATAGTGAAATTTGAGCCTTCGCGTCTCTTCGGTGACGCATTCCATGCGTTCGTTGTTAGGTGATACATTATATATATATATATATATAAAAATATATATAATAAGGTTTCTCCCTCGCTGTGTCCAGCCCCCTGGGGCTGCTGGGCGTGAGCAGCTCCAGCCGTCTAGTTCATCATATTATGTGCACAGAAAGTGAGGACAGCCCCGACCGAAGTGGAGTGGTGTACACCTCATTACACGGTGCCCGTTCCATTTCGGGGTCCTCACGAGACCCTCCTGCCAACCCTGCCACCTCCGGTGCTTCAGGGCGCAGCGGTCTCCAGCGAGTCGCTGATGCTATGCTGCGGCACAGCATTGGTTTCGCGCCCTCTGAGGGGGGCTTTTGAGCAGTCAGGTCAGGTAGTTCCTGCCATTATGTTTCAGGCTCCAGATTTGGCTCTCTCAGTAACACCAGAGGCCAGCCTCGAGAGGCTGGTTCCCTTAGTAATTTTTTTTTGGCAGCGTGGAAGCTTCTGCCGAATATTTCTCATTGGGTCCTGCAGATTGTAGAGAGAGGATACAGAATCCAGTTTGGCTCTCGTCCTCCTCATTACAGCGGGGTGCTGCCCACAGTGGTGCATCCCGAGCAGGCTCTGGTAATGGAACAAGAAGTAAAGGCCCTGTTAGCAAGAGAAGCTATAGAACAGGTGTACTCACCCGTCAGAGAGTCGGGTTTTTACAGCCATTATTTTATTGTTCCAAAAAAGGATGGAGGGTTGCGTTCCTTTTTAGATCTTCGCCTGTTAATTCGGTCAGTTCAGAAACTAAAGTTCAAGATAGCTGACCCTCAAACAGATCGTGACCCAAATCAGATCCGAGGACTGGTTTGTCACGATAGATCTAAAGGATGCATACTTCCATATCTCCATCCTCCCTCAGCACAGGAAGTTCCTATGGTTTTCTTTCAGGGGCAAAGAATACCAATATCTAGGTTTTTCCTTTCGGCCTAGCTTTGTCACCCCGTTCGCATTCTGAATTATATCGACGACTGGCTGATTCTAGTGAATCAGAGCAGTTGGCGGTTCGGCACCGAGGTGTCGTTCTCGCTCATATGCAGATGTTGGGGTTGAGGCTCAATACCAAGAAGAGTGTGCTTTCTCCAGTATTGAGAACCACTTTCCTTGGTGTGGTACGGGATTTAGTATCCTAACAGCCACAGAAGAGCTGAGGCTAGGCCAGTCACGCACTGTAAAACAGTTCAAGAGACTGTTGGGTCTTGTTGCAGCAGCGTCCAACGGAATTCCTTTTGGCATGCTGTACATGAGACCTTTACAGCGCTGGCTCAGGACCAGAGGGTTCTCCCCGAGGGGAAACCCACTTTGCATATCAAGGTCACGCGGCGATGCTTTCGTGCCTTAGTTATATGTAGTAAACACTGGTTCTTAACCCAAAACCAGTCACGCATTGTAAACAGTTCGAGAGACTGTTGGGTCTACTGGCAGCAGTGTCCAACGGAATTCCTTTTGGCATGCTGTACATGAGACCTTTACAGTGCTGGCTCAGGACCAGAGGGTTCTCCCCGAGGGGAAACCCACTTGCATATCAAGGTCACGCGGCGATGCTTTCGTGCCTTAGTTATATGTAGTAAACACTGGTTCTAAACCCAGGGTCCGGTGTTGGGAGCTCTTTGCCATCGAGTTGTGATCTCGACAGATGCTTCCCTCACCGGCTGGGGAGCGGTAATGGAAGGCCGCTCGGTTCAGGGTCTGTGGAAAAGCCATCATCTTTCGTGGCACATAAATTGCCTGGAGATGATGGCCGTCTTCAATGCGTTGAGACATTTCCTTCCGGACCTAAGAGGCCATCATGTGCTCGTTCGAACAGACAACACATCAGTGGTCTCTTATCTGAACCGCCAGGGGGGTCTGCGCTCGCGTCCGCTTTGCAAACTGGCGCACCAGATCCTCCTGTGGTCTCTGGGGAAGGTACTCTCCCTGAGGGCAGTGTATATTCCTGGGGACCAGAATATAGGAGCAGACATCCTGTCGAGGCAGGAGCTGAGGCCAGGGGATTGGAGACTCCACCCCGAGGCGGTGGAGAAAATCTGGGAGGCATATGGTCAGGCAGAGGTGGATCTGTTCGCGTCTCAGAACACGACGCACTGTCCTCTCTGGTATTCTCTGACGCACCCAGCCCCCCTGGGGCTGGACGCCATGGTGCAGACGTGGCCGAGAGTTTCTCCTTATGGTGTCACCGACACCAGTGGGATCCAGTTAACTGTTCTGTCAACACAGTACTCGAGTTCCTGCAGGAGCGCTTTGTGTCAGGTCTTTGTCCTTCCACACTAAAAGTTTACGTGGCAGCCATTGCGGCTTACCATACTATGGTGGGAGGTATATCTTTGGGTCGAGACCCCCTGATTACACGTTTCCTTCGTGGCACTTTGAGGCTGAGGCCTGCAATCCGCACTAAGGTGCCAGCTTGGGATTTGACTATAGTTCTAGAAGGCCTGTCTAGGGCCCCATTCGAGCCCTTAGATTCGGTCTCAGAAAAGTTCCTGACTTTCAAGACTATCTTTCTGCTAGCTATTTCGTCCCTAAAGAGAGTTGGCGACCTTCAGGCTCTTTCGGTCTTCCCCACCTGCCTTGAATTTGCACCGGGGGTGGTCAAGGCGTTCCTATACCCAAAACAGGGATACGTCCCTAGGTTCCAACCTTGACTCCGAGGCCTATTGTGCTGCAGGCTTTCTGTCCTCCTCCATTTGCGGACCAGGAAAGACTGCACCTGTTGTGTCCAGTGCGAGCATTGGACACGTATGTACGTCGGACATCCTCAATCAGAAAGTCCGACCAATTACTGATTTGCTTTGGATCACCTAAGAAAGGTCTTCCTGCTTCAAAACAGACACTCAGTAAGTGGATAGTCGAGGCTATTTCACTGGCATACGAGTACTCGGGCCAGCCTTGTCCTTTGGTGGTCCGAGCCCACTCGACCAGGAGTATGGCGGCTTCTAAAGCCATATTGCAGGGGTATCTCTTCAAGATGTTTGTGATGCGGCGGGCTGGTCCTCTCCGCTCACATTCGTGAGATTTTACAGTTTGGACCTGGATACCCCAGGTTCTCAGGTGCTGAGTGCTTAGATCAACAGACTGACACTCAGGTACTTGTAATTATGGCGGGTTGGGTATTCTCGTTCCCACCGTGTCGTTCGACGCATCTCGAAGTTCCCTTTTTCGATAAAGGGAACGTCTCAGGTTACTATTGTAACCATAGTTCCCTGAGAAACAGGGAACGAGACGATGCGTCCCCCTGCCATACTTCCTGCGTCCCTGCTATCGGCTTGCTTCGGCAACTGTCGAAGCTAAATGCCGGCGAGCAGCGGAAGTGCTCTTATCCTTTCCTGGTTCATGACGTCACCCGCCCGTGACGCTCATTCTCTCATTCCATTGGACTAGTTGGCATAGATGCTTCAGACGCAATCACGCAAGAGGCGTTCCCACCGTGTCGTTCGACGCATCGTCTCGTTCCCTGTTTCTCAGGGAACTATGGTTACAATAGTAACCTGAGACGTTTTACATCCACAGGTCTTTGTGTTAAACATTGTTCTAAAGCATATAAACCTTCAGTATGAGGGATGTTAGTATATAAACTCTGAACATTAAAAGTAACAAGAAGAACATCATCAACAGCAAAGTCAACACTATATAATGATTCAATAAAATCCATAGAGTCTCTTACATAAGATGACAACATGGGTACAAATGGTTTGATATAAAAATCCACGTAAGAAGAAATGTTCTCAGTGAGACTACCGATACCACTCACAATAGGACGACCTTTCAAAGGGGTATCTAGTCCTTTGTGGACCTTAGGCAGAGTGTATATAATGGGTGTGATTGGAAAATCCACTTTAAGGAATTCATATTCATTTTTGCTGAACTCACCGTTCTCAAAATGTGACAGCAACTTAGAATCAATACACGCTTTTAATTTGTTAGTAGGATCAACAGGCAAGGATTCATAAAAAACGTGATCATTCAATTGTCTGTGAATTTCTTTTTCATAGTCTGAAGCTCGTTGAAGTACAATCGCTCCACCCTTATCTGCAGGACGCACTATCACCGTATTATCTTTACTAAGATCAAGTAATGCATCCCTCTCCATTTTTGACAAGTTATTGTAGACTTTATATTGCCTTTTATTCTTAAGTGCATTTTTTACATCAAATTCCACAAGTCTACAGTAAGTATCTAGAGATGAATTTCTATTCTTAGGTGGAATAAAGGTAGATTTTCTTTTGAAAGGAAGACGAGTACTGGATTGTTCAAGAATAACACTGCCCTGTGTGGTAGCAGGCAGAACTTCATTAGATGGAAACGACTGTTCATTTGTACCAAAGAACTCACGAAGTCTCAGGGTTCTAAAAAAACTTTTGGAAGTCAATCATGGTGTCAAAATCATTAGTTTCAGTAGTAGGAATAAAGGAAAGACCCTTACTCAGAGCAGTAATACAAGAATATTTTTAATATAATAAAAATTTCTGGAGCAAAGGTTTTCAGTGTGCGGACTTCACACTTTCTTATTTTGTTTACTTCACTCAGTTGTCCTGCACCTGAGCCCAATTTGGGTGTTTGGGATGTGCACACCAGCTTTATATTTTTTGACTCTTTAAAGGAAGTGACCATAGACCTGCATTATATGACTGACAGACAAGAACGGTTTGACCTAAAAATATCAAAATTAAAAATACTGCGGAAACAAAGATACAAAGGAATCTTGGATACCCTTGAGGTAAGCTAAAACATACCAAAAATTAATTTCAAAGTGAACTATCCCGTTAAATACGGTTTATTTTATACAAATATTAAATGGCATTCAGATGTTCATTACATTATACATTTATTAAGCAGATGTTGCTGGATAAAGTGAATCATCTTTCACTTCATTGTATACTGAAGATGTTCTTGGTATTTTCCATCTTTTTGATCAGTTGATTACTTTCTTTTAAAGCTGTGTGTATTACAAGCCCTTTTCACACAGCGAGTGGATCCCGGGAAATTGCCAGAACGCCTTCTGTGTGAACGCAAACATGACCCGGGATTGATACCGGGATTGATGCCGGGTTGGGGACCTGGTAACATTGCCGGAATCAGTCCCAGAACACGCACTGTGTGAACAAAAGCCAGGACCAATGCCGTAAGGGCTGTGTCTAGTGATGACTCTCGTGCCATTGCGCGACTCTTGTTGCTCTTAGAAGAAAGTTTGTGTTCGTCATCAACAAAGAAAGGACGAAAAAATGTCTGCAAATTGGAAAGAAGCAGAGACCAGGAGCTCCTCACTATCCGCGCTGAAGCTGAGATCGTCCGCCAGCTTTGTGGAACGGTACGCGCGTGTACATGTTTTCGACTTGTACGTTACACGTCTCATCCTGACGTCATGTGTCTTTACGGGATCTTTACGGGATGTGTGTGCGGGATGTCTGTGAACGCACTCACAGATCCCGGCAAATCACTGGCAGTGTGAATGAACCGAAATCAAACAATCCCGGGACAAATGCCGGGTCACATTATCCGTGTATTTTCCGGAATCTCTGTGTGAAAGGGGCTATAAGATGCATGCCAGACATGATACAGCAGTGGTGGGCCGTCAGGGCCAGCAAGGCCTTCTCTGCTGGCCTAAACACTATCAGAATCACTGACTTGCACTTTAATATATTTTTACCATGAATGAGTATTAAATTATTCCCAATAGGTCATTCTCTTAATTTCATAGTTTTTCTATTGGTTGCGCTGCTTCCAGCAATGTGTGTTTATGTTAGAGCTTTTATCCAATCATTTTTTAGCCATCGTGTTGTCAGGTGAAGACTAAACATTAAATGTTTAATGTTAATTTTTAGTATTGTTTTTCTTTATTCCTTTTTTTATAATAATTTCATAATGTATTTTGTGAAGTCAGAGTATGTTTGTACATGTGTGCTGATGAGAGATCTGGGATGAGCTATATTTTGCTTAGAAGTATGTGTGCAATGTAACATGTTCACTGAGCAGAGATGTCCCACTGATGATGATACTTTAGTTGGCATGTTCTTTACATGGAAAGGAATGTTTCAACTGATGCAAATGTATACACCGAGAATAGTTTCTTAATGTGGAAAGTGGATTGCACCATGTGTATGTATGACATATAAGTTCCATTTTTAACATAAGCAAAGTGTTTTGTTACCTTAAGTTACAAGGAAGTCTCTCTGTGATGTATATAAGCTCAGTCTTACTGTACTGACTCGGAGAAACATAAAGGCATGATGGGGTGAGATGAAGGAGAAACATAGAGATGATGGGGGAAAGGAAGGAGAAACCCAAAGAAACATTTACAGCTAGTATGATGGGATGAGAAGATAGAGAAATGGGGAAATAGAGAAATCTGGAAGACCTCCTCTCATGTACCCTTATTCTTATATTCATGTCTTTCTCTCTTTCTGACACATGATACATTATAAATAGAAATATTTTGGCAAAAGTAACTGGTGTAGCTTCCATGGTTCAACAATAATAGGGGGAAGCAGGATTTTTAAATCTACACAGGGTCAGAGAAATCTGCCTTGAGGCCTTCAGAATTGATAGTGCGGGCGCCTGTAGCTTAAAATGAATGGCAATAAAACTGTTGCTTTAACCAATCAGATAAGCAGTCAGATTTAATCAGCCAATCAGATTTCGCTTTGACTGCAGCGGGGCCATCTAGCAGGCGTATAATAACGTCTGCATTTTCACGTTCTTTGATTGGATGCTCAGAGCGCGGACTATTACTTGTAGTCAGTATCCGCATCTGTAGCGAACTGCGTAAACTAAAATGCCTGAGCTAAACGCAGAGTAACGGAACTCTATTTGATCTGTCCAGGTAAAAACAGAACAGACTAATGTAAGTTATTCCACGAATGATTTTGAAGGCAAAAGTCCCGCTGATCTCATTGATTTCGTTCAAAACTCTGTGTGAGAGCATGGGTCAGCTGTACACATCGTCATGTTCCCTTTATCGAAAAAGGGAACTTCGAGATGCGTCGAACGACACGGTGGGAACGCCTCTTGCGTGATTGCGTCTGAAGCATCTATGCCAACTAGTCCAATGGAATGAGAGAATGAGCGTCACGGGCGGGTGACGTCATGAACCAGGAAAGGACAAGAGCACTTCCGCTGCTCGCCGGCATTTAGCTTCTGTTGCCTCAGCAAGCGATCTGTGTCAAAACTGTCTCTGTCTATTTATTGTTGTCTGTTGCAATATTGTATGGAAACGTTATGGCGAAACAAATTACAAACAGTGTGTTTCTCCCTGCCCGCGTTTATTTAAACGGGTGGGGACACACACGAGTTTTGTTTAATTTGTTTGGGGTAGAGCATACTTCTCAGCCCTTGAAAGAAAAAAAGGTGGGGGCTGAGTTCCAACTCTGTGAAATAGTATGCTCTGCTCTCGCCTGTCACTCTGTATGATAGTGACAGGCTTGCGATTCCCAGGACCCGCGTTTGCCGAGGCAGCGTGGGGAATGCATTCCTGGGGATCGCAGATGGATCTTTTGGAGGGGTTTGAAACGGGTCCGTGGGCCTTTTTTCCTTCCTTACCCGGAAGATCCAGCTCTATCTCCCCGGTGTCGGAAGCACGCTCTGCGGTTTCTCCGCTCGGGGAGAGAGAGCCCTTTTTCCTTCATATTCTCCTCCGAGGAGGTTAAATGTTTTAGAATATTGAAAGTGAAAGCAAGCACACACACTGTTGAATTAGATTCGCCATCTATTTCCCCAGTATATGATGAACTGGTGGAGGTTTTGTCCCGTGCTGTTAATTAATTAAATATTTAATGGCCAGCTGAGATTAGGGACGCTCCTAAAAACTTATCGAGCGTTTCCTACATCTATCACATTATCTCCACCACGAGGCTTCCCTTTTCCCTGATTTACACACTAAAAGAATATTTAAATTGTGGGATAAAACCGTATTTTATTACTACTTTCAGCCCTCGTGTTAAAGATTTATTCAAGGGTTGAAAGATTACGGTTATGATATAATGCCCCAGGCTGAAAAAAAAAAAAATATATAGAAAAATGCTGTTTGCACCTGGTCCAGCATCGTCATTTAAAGCCTCTGCTTTGCTCAATAAACCTATCACTAAAGAATCTCGCGTTTGCCGAGGCAGCGCGTAGGTTCAATGTTGTAATCAGAATCTAGCTCGGATCTCGCGTTTGCCGAGGCACCGCTTAGATTTCGAGTGTACTTTGCAAAATAAGATTCTGTGGCTGGGATCTCGCGTTTGCCGAGGCAGCGCGTAGGTTTAATTATAGCTACTTTGGTTTTATGGGTAAAGCTTATACGGCAGCAGGTCAGCTGGAGAATGTTTATAGAAAACTATAGTATAATGCTCCAGGCTTATCAGGCCGATCTGCTGGGGTTCTGGATATAGTGAAATTTGAGCCTTCGCGTCTCTTCGGCGACGCATTCCATGCGTTCGTTGTTAGGTGATGCATTATATATATATATATATATAAAAAATATATATAATAAGGTTTCTCCCTCGCTGTGTCCATCCCCCTGGGGCTGCTGGGCGTGAGCAGCTCCAGCCGTCTAGTTCATCATATTATGTGCACAGAAAGTGAGGACAGCCCCGACCGAAGTGGAGTGGTGTACACCTCATTACACGGTGCCCGTTCCATTTCGGGGTCCTCACGAGACCCTCCTGCCAACCCTGCCACCTCCGGTGCTTCAGGGCGCAGCGGTCTCCAGCGAGTCGCTGATGCTATGCTGCGGCACAGCATTGGTTTCGCGCCCTCTGAGGGGGGCTTTTGAGTAGTCAGGTCAGGTAGTTCCTGCCATTATGTTTCAGGCTCCAGATTTGGCTCTCTCAGTAACACCAGAGGCCAGCCTCGAGAGGCTGGTTCCCTTAGTAAATTTTTTGGCAGCGTGGAAGCTTCTGCCGAATATTTCTCATTGGGTCCTGCAGATTGTAGAGAGAGGATACAGAATCCAGTTTGGCTCTCGTCCTCCTCATTACAGCGGGGTGCTGCCCACAGTGGTGCATCCCGAGCAGGCTCTGGTAATGGAACAAGAAGTAAAGGCCCTGTTAGCAAAAGAAGCTATAGAACAGGTGTACTCACCCGTCAGAGAGTCGGGTTTTTACAGCCATTATTTTATTGTTCCAAAAAAGGATGGAGGGTTGCGTTCCTTTTTTAGATCTTCGCCTGTTAATTCGGTCAGTTCGGAAACTAAAGTTCAAGATAGCTGACCCTCAAACAGATCGTGACCCAAATCAGATCCGAGGACTGGTTTGTCACGATAGATCTAAAGGATGCATACTTCCATATCTCCATCCTCCCTCAGCACAGGAAGTTCCTATGGTTTTCTTTCAGGGGCAAAGAATACCAATATCGGGTTCTTCCTTTCGGCCTAGCTTTGTCACCCGTTCGCATTCTGAATTATATCGACGACTGGCTGATTCTAGCGGAATCAGAGCAGTTGGCGGTTCGGCACCGAGGTGTCGTTCTCGCTCATATGCAGATGTTGGGGTTGAGGCTCAATACCAAGAAGAGTGTGCTTTCTCCAGTATTGAGAACCACTTTCCTTGGTGTGGTACGGGATTTAGTATCCTAACAGCTACAGAAGAGCTGAGGCTAGGCCAGTCACGCACTGTAAAACAGTTCAGGAGACTGTCGGGTCTTGTTGCAGCAGCGTCCAACGGAATTCCTTTTGGCATGCTGTACATGAGACCTTTACAGCGCTGGCTCAGGACCAGAGGGTTCTCCCCGAGGGGAAACCCACTTTGCATATCAAGGTCACGCGGCGATGCTTTCGTGCCTTAGTTATATGTAGTAAACACTGGTTCTTAACCCAAAACCAGTCACGCATTGTAAACAGTTCGAGAGACTGTTGGGTCTACTGGCAGCAGTGTCCAACGGAATTCCTTTTGGCATGCTGTATATGAGACCTTTACAGTGCTGGCTCAGGACCAGAGGGTTCTCCCCGAGGGGAAACCCACTTGCATATCAAGGTCACGCGGCGATGCTTTCGTGCCTTAGTTATATGTAGTAAACACTGGTTCTTAACCCAGGGTCCGGTGTTGGGAGCTCTTTGCCATCGAGTTGTGATCTCGACAGATGCTTCCCTCACCGGCTGGGGAGCGGTAATGGAAGGCCGCTCGGTTCAGGGTCTGTGGAAAAGCCATCATCTTTCGTGGCACATAAATTGCCTGGAGATGATGGCCGTCTTCAATGCGTTGAGACATTTCCTTCCGGACCTAAGAGGCCATCATGTGCTCGTTCGAACAGACAACACATCAGTGGTCTCTTATCTGAACCGCCAGGGGGGTCTGCGCTCGCGTCCGCTTTGCAAACTGGCGCACCAGATCCTCCTGTGGTCTCTGGGGAAGGTACTCTCCCTGAGGGCAGTGTATATTCCTGGGGACCAGAATATAGGAGCAGACATCCTGTCGAGGCAGGAGCTGAGGCCAGGGGATTGGAGACTCCACCCCGAGGCGGTGGAGAAAATCTGGGAGGCATATGGTCAGGCAGAGGTGGATCTGTTCGCGTCTCAGAACACGACGCACTGTCCTCTCTGGTATTCTCTGACGCACCCAGCCCCCCTGGGGCTGGACGCCATGGTGCAGACGTGGCCGAGGCTACGTCTGTACGCCTTTCCCCCTGTTGCTCTGCTCCCAGGAGTTCTGGAGCGGGTCCGTCGGTATGGAATAAGCCTACTGCTAGTAGCACCACGCTGGCCAAGTCGGATCTGGTTTGCGGACCTGATCCTTCGGCTAGACGGGCCTCCATTGGAGATCCCTTTGAGGAGGGACCTTCTGTCTCAGGCCGGGGGCACAATATTTCACCCTCGACCAGACATGTGGAATCTTTGGGTTTGGCCTCTGAGGGGGCCCAACTTATAGATAGTGGTCTTTCAGCTGAGGCTGTTGAGACCATCCTAAGCTCCAGAGCTCCAGCTACGAGGAAACTTTATGCGCTTAAATGGAGAGTTTCTCCTTATGGTGTCACCGACACCAGTGGGATCCAGTTAACTGTTCTGTCAACACAGTACTCGAGTTCCTGCAGGAGCGCTTTGTGTCAGGTCTTTGTCCTTCCACACTAAAAGTTTACGTGGCAGCCATTGCGGCTTACCATACTATGGTGGGAGGTATATCTTTGGGTCGAGACCCCCTGATTACACGTTTCCTTCGTGGCACTTTGAGGCTGAGGCCTGCAATCCGCACTAAGGTGCCAGCTTGGGATTTGACTATAGTTCTAGAAGGCCTGTCTAGGGCCCCATTCGAGCCCTTAGATTCGGTCTCAGAAAAGTTCCTGACTTTCAAGACTATCTTTCTGCTAGCTATTTCGTCCCTAAAGAGAGTTGGCGACCTTCAGGCTCTTTCGGTCTCCCCCACCTGCCTTGAATTTGCACCGGGGGTGGTCAAGGCGTTCCTATACCCAAAACAGGGATACGTCCCTAAGGTTCCAACCTTGACTCCGAGGCCTATTGTGCTGCAGGCTTTCTGTCCTCCTCCATTTGCGGACCAGGAAAGACTGCACCTGTTGTGTCCAGTGCGAGCATTGGACACGTATGTACGTCGGACATCCTCAATCAGGAAGTCCGACCAATTACTGATTTGCTTTGGATCACCTAAGAAAGGTCTTCCTGCTTCCAAACAGACAGTCAGTAAGTGGATAGTCGAGGCTATTTCACTGGCATACGAGTACTCGGGCCAGCCTTGTCCTTTGGTGGTCCGAGCTCACTCGACCAGGAGTATGGCGGCTTCTAAAGCCATATTGCAGGGGGTATCTCTTCAAGATGTTTGTGATGCGGCGGGCTGGTCCTCTCCGCTCACATTCGTGAGATTTTACAGTTTGGACCTGGATGCTGCCCCAGGTTCTCAGGTGCTGAGTGCTTAGATCAACAGACTGACACTCAGGTACTTGTAATTATGGCGGGTTGGGTATTCTCGTTCCCACCGTGTCGTTCGACGCATCTCGAAGTTCCCTTTTTCGATAAAGGGAACGTCTCAGGTTACTATTGTAACCATAGTTCCCTGAGAAACAGGGAACGAGACGATGCGTCCCCCTGCCATACTTCCTGCGTCCCTGCGATCGGCTTGCTTCGGCAACTGTCGAAGCTAAATGCCGGCGAGCAGCGGAAGTGCTCTTATCCTTTCCTGGTTCATGACGTCACCCGCCCGTGACGCTCATTCTCTCATTCCATTGGACTAGTTGGCATAGATGCTTCAGACGCAATCACGCAAGAGGCGTTCCCACCGTGTCGTTCGACGCATCGTCTCGTTCCCTGTTTCTCAGGGAACTATGGTTACAATAGTAACCTGAGACGTTTTGCAGTGACTGTGTCCACTGCTTCTGCCGCGCAGACACTCTCAACCCTAAAGTGAATTAAAACTTATCCTAAAAATATAACGGGACAGACACAACATTGTTGGAACTGAAACGCAGTTAGAACCTGTACAACAGAGTAATTGAAGTCTTCTTGAGGAAAGAAATAAGGATGGATTTTGTGTAAAAAATAATCAGTAGCTATGGTGAGTATAATACTTTTTTTCCCGTGGTGAATATGATTTTTATTCTTAATTTTTCTTTTTAAATATATGATCGAAACTTAATTTTTTTCCAACATTGATACTATTGTAACGTCTGAAAGGAACTATTGTTACCCTTGAACGACAAGATAAGGGAGGCTCCGTTTCTGAACTTATAATCGGAACGCAAGAACTATTGTACACAAACGCACCAGCCGAACTCACACGCTCGTTTCTCTCTACCGGCCTTTTCCAAACTCACCGCATTAGCCTATTAACTGCCGGTGCAAAATAAAAACAACAATTATAGAGAGTCTTTGTGCTGCTACACTATTAAACGTTATTAATTTAGGTAGGACAGAAGGCAGAAGACAGAAGGACGTGTGAAATGCACGGCCCGCCACTGTGATACAGATATTGTAAATATGTCTTGAACTCACCCATATCCCGCTAGGAAGCCCACACTGGATGGGCTGACTTTATCATTGAACACCACCATCTCAATACTCTGGCATGTTCTGGCTGGAGGCTCAGGAAAACACTCTTCTACCACCCACCACTGCGACCCCATCCCTGCGGAGCTCCCGTTCCCCCGCTGCAGTTTGACGGACAGAGGACGGAAGAACTGGAGATGACCATCATCCGAATCTCTGGAACGCTCTGTGAATGATACTATTAAAGTCATGAAAACATCCTGCAGATCTGATGTTCTAATGTCCTTCAATTACATTTATTCATTTAGTAGCATACAGAAAAACAATGACGAGATTCCTCTTACTAAACATGAGAAGTGCGAAAAATACACAGTTTCAAAGATTGTCTTTAAGAGAACACACAAGAACATTGTAGGAAATCAAAAATAGTGCAATTGTAAGCATTTAAGTCTCTTAAATACATTTAAAAATACAGTTGATAACTCACCCACTTGAAGTCGATGTGCCACTTTAGCATTAGGTCCAGAAGTTGCTCTGATATACTTTGGCAGCAGATTTCCCAGCATCCTGACAGGCATCAGAAAACAGATGGAATGAGAAGTGGTAAAAACAGATGTAGACAGAGTCCACATTTAAATGTTTGAGAAACACGTACAGTGGACGGCTGTGTGTCCCTCTGAGCATAGACACCAGTTCATCTCTCAGTCCGCTGTCTTCATACTTCACTGTGTGTTCACCAGCCGTCTCAGCATTCATCACCAGCGATGCATTTCTGATCAAACGAGCAAAATACACAGTGACATATCACACGCACTGTGAAATGTTGATTATGAGATAAGACAGAAGACTACATGAGTGAGAACATACAGCACTGTTTCCCATCATAGTACACGTTCACATTCTGACAGGATGTTTGGGATTGACTAAACAGATTTTTTGGGCTCAAGAACTTCATTGGAATACATCAAGCCTTTGGCCTGTATAATGTGTGCAGTTGTTGTGCTTGTGAGAGTATACCGCAGTAAATTCCAGCGCAGAGTGATGTAGAAGTGTGTTGAGTTGCTGAGTTCATTGATCATGGCGTTTCGGCTGGCAGGACTGACGCTCCACAGCAGACTGGCGTCACTTTTGATCTTTGCCATCACTATGTCCTCTGCCATATAGTTCACGATGAACTGCATCGCCGACTAATTGAGGCACAAGGAGGACAGTTTGATCAGACAGACGACAAAAGTCTAGCTGTTTAAACTCAAGGTTCAACGTGTGATTGTAGATAACTATGTGGAACAAATGTAATGTCTACCGGGTAAGTGGCGTAGTGATTGGTCATCCTCTGTAAGGCTGATTGAGAGTATGGTATCAAATTGTTCTCCTGAGCACTCATGCTGAACAATGGCTGTAAACATTCACGGATATTATTCATGGAAATTAGCACATTGTTTTTCTCAGCTCTAATATACATTTATTAAAATATATTCATATAATAATTACATATATCAGCATATAGACATACTTCACAGATATAAACATACTTCAGAAATATATGTTATGAGCACATATAATAAAGACAACAATGTCACTGTGTTAAATTGCACACCTCATATCCTAAAATGCTTAGCTGGATGGACACATCTAATGGTTGATTGGTTACTCCTGCTACAGATTTAACCAATGACATGAAGAGAAGAGGGAACCAGACGATGCAGATAAGAGCAAAAATGATGAAGCCGCCCATGGTGTATTTCACCACCTTCTTCTTCCTCTGTCCTCGTTGATGAGGGTATTTCTGTGACCAGAAAACAGAATACATATGTGATCACTGACGCACAAGTTAGAATCAAGTTAGAAAAGTTTCTCAATTTCTATGAGTCGAATCGCATGTGATCAGGGTGAACCGCTGCCCTAGAGCATGACATTAAATAATGTCTTTGCAACACAACTTTGGTAATTTAAATTGTTAATAAAGTTATCAGCTGTAGTTTTGCAAGAAAGATGGGTAACACTTTAGAATAATGGTCCATAGTTAACAAGTAGCTATGCAGGAAGTAATAGGTAGTACTGCATTAACACCGAACTTAATACTATTAACTAATATGGAAGCAATATTAACTAAGCAGTAAGTAATAGGTAATTTAGTACAAAGGTAGTTCCTTGGTAGGTATTTGATTATTACTAAAGAAATATATCCTCATTGAGAACTACTTGTGAACTAAGAAAGAATAACCAATTAATTACTAATCACAAAAGTAACATGTCTAAAAAGTGAACAATTGTGGGTTTTTTTTACTCTTAACATGGTCATAACATTTCAGAAGCTTGTGCCTCAAATGGGTTCTTTGTGGAAACCAGTTTATGAATATTATATACCCCCAAATACATTAGCTACAGGTTGAGATTGTCTCTTACCAAAGGATGGACGTATGTTCTCTGTTTAATTCAAACTTGAACATAGAATAATACTAATAATGATAATTTGTTTAAATTTTTAAATAATTAGGAAGTGATGCAGACATGATTGGATTAGTTCACTATTAGGAGCTCTTTTGAGTGTCAGTTCAATGTCTCAGACTCCAACGACCTACCTTTATGTTACAGTAGCCGCCTGAGGAGGACTTTTCTTTAGGATATAAACATTGATGTTCTCTTGTCAAAAACAATTTGCATCCTCAATGAAGAAATTGGCTGCATTTATGTTGCGATAATCGCAAAACCACATCTTCCAGATTACAATGTTTGTTTGAATATTACTAGTCCCTCACAAAAATGTATGCCTGTACAGTATGTGTCAAATATAAAATTAAATAAATTGTATTACTTGTGAACAACATGCTAACTCCTCACTAATTACTCAAGCGTTACCATGTCATCCCGCAAGAACTACTAGTGATGTGGCCCATTATTTTAAAGTGTAAAACATGCTAACTCCTCACTTATTACTCAAGCGTTACCTTGTCATCCCGCAGGAACTACTAGTGATGTGGCCCATTATTTTAAAGTGTAAAACATGCTAACTCCTCACTAATTACTCAAGCGTTACCATGTCATCCCGCAGGAACTACTAGTGATGTGGCCCATTATTTTAAAGTGTAAAACATGTTAACTCCTCACTAATTACTCAAGCGTTACCATGTCATCCCGCAGGATCTACTAGTGCAACCTGGTCTCATTGTCAATACGTAACGTTAGGTATTAATACGTAATTTTCAAAGATAGAAAACCTACTTTTTTGTACGTTTCGATATATGTTGAAACGTATAATATGGACGCATCTGCAACGTTTAAACGTAATATTATTACGATTTTACAGATAAAAAGGTAAACTTTTTACGAATATTTAATATTATAAAGATAACTGTATAATTTCTCTTTTACCATTTTATAGATTATAAATGTAAGATCTCTTAACCCTACTCCCACACCTAAACACAACTTACCCGTTTTATAGACAATATTAAAAGGATAAAACGTAATGGACAGATATGTGTAGGGAAATGGCAGTTTTATTAACAATATAGCATTAAAACATAGTTTGAACCACTAATCCTACCCCAAAGTTACCCCTAAACCTAAGAATTTCTTAAAACTGTAGGCTACAATTATAAAGAAAAACAACAGACAGACACGTAGCTATCACAGTAATTTATTTATTGAGAAAATGTCAAAACCGTACCAAAAGTCGTTCACATGACGATGTGTCGCAGTCCTCTCTGGCAGTATAGTTTTGTATGAGGTAACGTTACAGAGCAGAATTTAAGTTATTAATCCATGAAAATGTTAATCAAGTTTCGGTTCGCTGTTCGCTTTGTGAAGGCGTGCACGCTTCTCCAATTCAATTCAAATGTAGTACACCAACTAACACGGCATGTTGTAATCTGTGACGATGCACGCGAGAGCCAATGAGCGTCTGATATCACTGCCGTAAAACATGTCGTAACGCTTTGGAGGCAATTTTTGAATTTGAAATTGAATTCACCACCAGGCACCAGGCCAGCGCGGGATTTGACGTTTACGGTCTCTGCTGAGAAATGGAGATGAAGATCACTGGATAAAGGGCTGAATTTGGATTTGTTTCTTGCTAACAACGTATGGATTATAAAGATTTGGATTACATCAAGCTAATAAAATTGATGTCTTTTTTGAATTTATGTTGTGTTTTAGTGTATTATGGGTCTATAGGAGAAAACGCCTTTGTGTCTCACGGTAAATAAACGATTAAAGAAGGTATTTTTAAGTGTATTCTTGTTTATATAGGCCTAACATTACTCCGAAACGAGTTTGCAGCAGAAGTCACGAACAGAGCGAAATGTTATTATTTATAAGTAACGTTAAACTGTATTAATAAATGCGACTGAACATTTAATTGATAAGACAATTGAATGCAATAACGTTACAGTCAAAACATTAATGCCACGCTTTTAATATGTATAAGTTAAATAGCAATACGTACAAATTTGTACGTTCATACGTAAATAAATAACGTTTTTGTGCTGTCAATATGTAAATGTTATACGTTTTAGTGCTGTAAATACATCAGTATTATATGTTTATGTGTGTATAAAACATAAATAAATATAGGCTACGTATGGTAGAACTACACTTTTTCTCATGAGATCATGTTGACTAGTAATGTGGCCCATTATTTTACATGTTAACTCCTCAATAATTACTCAAGCGTTAACTTGTCATCACGCAGGAACTACTAGTGATTCACTAGTAGTATAATAGTGAAGTGTTTAAAAACTATGCGTTTTATTAAGTGTTTTTCACTTTAAAATAATGGGCCACATCACTAGTAGTTCTTGCGGGATGACAAGGTAACGCTTGAGTAATTAGTGAGGAGTTAGCATGTTTTACACTTTAAAATAATGGGCCACATCACTAGTAGTTCTTGCGGGATGACATGGTAACGCTTGAGTAATTAGTGAGGAGTTAGCATGTTTTTCACAAGTAATACAAGTTATTTAATTTTATATTTGACACATACTGTACAGGCATACATTTTTGTGAGGGACTAGTAATATTCAAACAAACATTGTAATCTGGAAGATGTGGTTTTGCGATTATCGCAACATAAATGCAGCCAATTTCTTCATTGAGGATGCAAATTGTTTTTGACAAGAGAACATCAATGTTTATATCCTAAAGAGAAGTCCTCCTCAGGCGGCTACTGTAACATAAAGGTAGGTCGTTGGAGTCTGAGACATTGAACTGACACTCAAAAGAGCTCCTAATAGTGAACTAATCCAATCATGTCAGCATCACTTCCTAATTATTTAAAATTTTAAACAAATTATCATTATTAGTATTATTCTGTGTTTAAGTTTGAATTAAACAGAGAACATACGTCCATCCTTTGGTAAGAGTAGTCACAATCTCAACCTGTAGCTAATGTATTTGGGGGTATATAATATTCATAAACTGGTTTCCACAAAGAACCCATTTGAGGCACAAGCTTCTGAAATGTTATGACCATGTTAAGAGTAAAAAAAAAAACACAATTGTTCACTTTTTAGACATGTTACTTTTGTGATTAGTAATTAATTGGTTATTCTTTCTTAGTTCACAAGTAGTTCTCAATGAGGATATATTTCTTTAGTAATAATCAAATACCTACCAAGGAACTACTTTTGTACCAAATTAGATATTACTTACTGCTTAGTTAATATTGCTTCCATATTAGTTAATAGTATTAAGTTCGGTGTTAATGCAGTACTACCTATTACTTCCTGCATAGCTACTTGTTAACTATGGACCATTATTCTAAAGTGTTACCGAAAGATGCAAGTAAATTATTTTATTTCTGCGAATTTGGTCTGAGATAGTGGTCATAAAATCGACTGAACATAGAAACATTCTAAAATTACAGCTATTGATCAAGAAAAAGAGAATTACAGGTACTGAACCACTGAACTACACTGACTCATGTGCTCAAATGACAATGAACCCAAATGCATCAGTTTAAAAAGACAATACTGAAGGGAGTGGATTCTGGAATCCAATCCTAGAATCCGTCAGGGGTCTAGCCCATACCAGTAATGCAGTTACAGTGCTTGCTAATTTAGCCCGGCTTCTAGAAATGAAATATGGATTCGTTTTGTTTGAGAAAGGTCTTTAACAAGTGTTAAATCTTATATATGTTCTTCTAGCTCACCATGACAGCTATAGCTCACAAGGATCATTGGAACCAATAGTTTAAGTTACCATTTCTTAGTTAAAGCAACTTTACTGTTCTATATTACAGTGACATCTCACTATGAGAAAGAACATTTTATCTAGATGTTTCTGGAAGAGTCTCCTGTTTATAGTTAGAGCCCAACCAAACCCAACCTTGAAGAAGCTATGTCTGCGTTTGTGTTAGTATTCTTGGTTACAGGTTAAGAAACAAGTGGCATTATTGGAGATTGACTGACTTGTTTTCTTCGACATGCTGGCACCTAGACACACAGTCTTGTGACCTCGGAGGAACACTCGTTCCTAACGCAGGGTCCTTATGGCAGCCGTATAGACTATGGAGATGTGCTACTAAATCAGACCATGTGTGGACAATTACTACGTTTGTCTATTTCTCAGCCAATCAGAATCATTCAACCTGAAGTAATGACGTTGCTTAGACCTTGGTGTAGGGTATAATTGCTAGGATCATTGTAACTGTAAAGGGGGGCGGCCTACATACTCCTTGTGAGTCTTGAAGCTGACTTCTGCCTGATGAAACAGCAAACTATCTTCAAATTATTATAATTCTGATAATCTATAATTCTAAGTCATTGGGTCTTTAACTGTAAATCCCCTAACAATACAATTAATTTGGATGGCAAATTCTCACACCTTTTCCGCTTCCCTCCAGCACTTGAGGATAAAGATGTTGGCATAGATGTCCTCTACACAGATCCAGTTAGACAGGCTAAGAGTGGTGTCTGTCCACACCCAGTCCATCACGGCCCTCATCTCAGTCAGGAACGGAACAAACCGGAATCTGTGGAAGAAAGAAAACGTCTCTACATATGTAACCCTCGTTCCCGGTAGGAGGGAATGACAGAGGTGAGGTGATCCGACAATTTGTGATCTCATCTGAGAGACCAATCCACTTCAAATGTAAACTAAATGAGCCAAATCTCCCCAGACACTGTCCTCCATGTTGCACTGAGGTAGGCCATAGCATTTGCATCCTTGCTAGCTCAAAGGCTGATTCTGCTCAACTGGAAGCTCCCCCGCCCCCCTACACACAACCCCTACACAAGAGTTGCTTGACAATCTGAGACTGGAGAAGCTCAGATCCTCTTTGAAAGGCTCTATCTCAACATATCTGGGGAAGTGGAACCCTTTCCTGGGACTGGTTGATTCCCTCAGCTTTGGAGGTTTGAATCCCTCCAATTCTTTTGTTCTTCTCTACCCCGTTCATTTTGTCTTTTATCCTTTTCCCTTTGTGTCGTCTTCCTCGCCTATCTCTACTTACTTTGTCTACCCATCTTTTATTATTATTATACATTTTTTTTACTGTTTTATTTTGTAAGATGTGTGTCTGTACTGGTGAATGTCTGTTGGTGTGCATGGGTCTGTGTGTCTGTCCTCGTTTGTGGGTCTGTGTTTGGTTGGTTCGCGTGTGGGTAGGGGACATTCCGGTCCCACTGTGCAGTGTTTATTCTGTTTATTGTATGATGTCACCTACTATAATAAAAAAAAAATCTACTTAATAAAAAAGTTGAAACGAAGTTTGCTCCAACCCATCTTGCAGGAAGGAAAGCAGAACACCGTCCGAGCATCTTCGGGGGTCTTCCCAGTGGGAAGAACACCATTCAACAAACAGTTTCCACTTTGTGATGGAAATTTTAAACTGAATATTAAACTAACCATGTTTCTAACATCTAACCTTATCTAACATACTAACACATTGAAACACCATGTACTAAGATGATCTGTTGCTTCTTCTTGGGAGATTTTCTGGAGAACTGCTCTGAGATCTCCCGGCCATGATTAAAGCATTTAGAGGACATTTGCTGAAGTCTATCTGTTTATTATTGCTGGAGCAGGTTAGTTAGAGTATAGGATTAGCACCCCGCCTAAGTCGATGTGTAGATGCGCTAGGGAATAGGGTTAGATTCTGCCGGCGTCGATGAGAAGATGCGCTAATGTATAAATATTAAAGGACGTAGTTAGGTTTAGGTAAAAATCTACCACAACTTTACGCCTCGTAGAGGGGGCTCTAGCGAAAGTGATAGTGTCCACAACTAACTGAGGTAGGCCACTTAGAACCTATGAATGCCGTCCAGGGACTAAGACATGGAGTTTCCACAGGTCTGAACGCAGATGCCATAGAGCACCCCGTCTCTGAGAAAGCAGGCCGTTCCTCAGAAGAAATGGGCCAATGAGGAGCTGTCCTGAGGAGCATGAGTTCTAGGAACCAGGTCCAGTTGGGCCAGTGCGACGCAACTAACAAGACCTGTTCCTCGTCCTCCCTGACTTTGCACAGCGTTTAAGCGAGAAGACTCATTGGGGGAAACACATACTTTCGCAGGCCCCGGGGCCAGCTATGTGCCAGTGCATCCGTGACGAGGGTCCCCTTGGTCAGGGAGTAAAAAAAAAACTGGCAATGGGACGAGTCTGTGGAGGCAAACAGATCTGTTAGTTGATGTATGCAACGGTTGCAGTGCTGTCCGTATGGGCCAGTATGTGCTTGCCATGTAGCGGTCCCTTGAGGTGGCCCAGCACAAGGCGTACTGCAAGCAACTCAAGGAATTGATATGCCAATGCTGGGGCCCCGTCCACAGACCCGACAATGCATGCCCGTTGTACGTGGTCCCCCAGCCGGCGACAGAGGCATCCGCGAATACCACAGCATGCCTGAACACTTGTTCTAGGGAAACTCCTGCTCATAGAAACGAAGGGTCCAACCACAGGCTGAAGGTTTGGCGACAGTTCAGGGTGACGGACACCTGGTACGTGCCGCTCTGCCACTCCCATCTCGAGATTCGGGCGTGAAGCCAGTGCTGAAGCTGTCTCATATGAAACAATCCAAGCGGCGTTACTGAGGCTGCCATATGCCCCAGGAGTCTCTGAAAAAGTTTCAGTGGGACCCCGCTGTCCTGCTCTTGATCGAATTCATGCAGTTCAACACTGACCGGACGCGCTCCCCTGTCCTCTGCTTGAGACAGACACCATACAGAGAAAATAGATCCTCTGCACAGGGGTGAGTTTGCTCTTTCTCAGTTGACCCAACTCCCAACAGCCTGAGGTGACAGAGCACCATACCCCTGTGTTCACACAACTTTTCCCGAGACTGAGCCAGAATCAGCCAGTCGTCGCGACAGTTGAGAACGTGAACGCAGCATTCTCCGAGCGGAACAATGGCTGCCATCATAAAGACACGAGGCGACAGTGACAGCCCGAAGGGTAGGACTTTGTACTGATATGCTCGACCCTCGAACGCAAAGCGCAGAAACAGTCTGTGTCGAGGGAGAATCAAGACGGGAAAGTACGTGTCCTTCAGGTCGATCGCTGCAAACCAATCTCTGGGAGGAATGCATTCGAAAATACGTTTCTGCGTTAACATCTTGAACGAGAGCTTGTGCAGGGCTAGATTCAAGGTCCACAAGTCCAAGATTGCCCATTACCCACCGCCTTTCTTGGGTACAATGAAGACATGGTTCTACAGCCCCTACTTTATTGTACCCAAGAAAGGCGGTGGGTAATGGGCAATCTTGGACTTGCGTTAACATCTTGAACGAGAGCTTGTGCAGGGCTAGATTCAAGGTCCGCAAGTCCAAGATTGCCCATTACCCACCGCCTTTCTTGGGTACAATAAAGTAGGGGCTGTAGAACCATGTCTTCATGTCGTCTGGAGGGACCAGCCCAATCGGGTGCTTCACCAGTAGGACATCGATCTCTGCCCGCAAGACAGGGACATTGCTGCTCTGCACGGAGGTTAAGTGGATGCTCCTGAACTTGGGCGTGGGCCGGGCAAACAGAATCGCATAGCCGAGTCTGATGGTATGGATGAGCCAGTGAGATGGGCTGGGGAGCACTAGCCAGGCACAAGGACTCGACTTGGGATTCTGAGTGTGCAGTGAAACACTTACCTGGTTCCAAGGTGGGGCAGAGGATGCGTGGGAAGGCCTGGTGGTGTCTCTGAACTGCACACTGCTGCCCGCTGGCGATAGAAGAGGGGGATGGGAGTAGCAAGGCATGGAAGCGTCGCTCACTGCCATCCGTGCTCTCTTGTTCTTTTCTTAAAAACAAGCTGAACAAAAGATTCTCCACCCCGCCCTTCTCAGGTGGAGGGAGTCCCTTCTAAAGTGGACATCGCCCTACCCAGGGAGTGTGTGGTGACTTTTGTCACCCGTAGGACAAGGTCTGTCGCTGTATGCAGTTCCTGCATAACCCCATGGTCAGAACTACCTTACTAGCCTTGCCCGCGAGAGCAGATGAGAACTTACATGCCCGGGAGGGGAGACGCGAATTACCCCGCCAAGAGGTTGCGGTCCTGGGACACAATTGGGCCACAGACCGCTTCTCAGGTGGGAGCTCCACGTAACCCATAGCCACTCCGCTATCGATGGTAGTGAGAGAGAAAAAGGAACCAGACTGGTTTGGGGGAGAAAAAGGTGCAGTCCATGATCTGGTGACCTCGTCATGCTCTTTCAGAAAGAAAGGCACTGGGGCGGAGTGCTAAGAACCAGCACTGGCCACCCCGGAATACCAGTCGTCCAGCCGTGAAGGTTCTGTTCCACTTGAGCCAGAAACTTGGGGCGGCCTGGGAAAGCATAGCCGTGAGCTCTGGGTCTTACTCGGGCAACACTGCCACACCCGAAGGGGGCAGCGCACCCGAATTTTCATCTTCAGTGAACATTAGCTCACCCTCTGATGCAGCAATCGACATCTGATCATCCAGTTGCGCCCCAAAAGAAATTACTGGCACCCCTGGGGAAGGGCCAGCGCACTCTCTTGGAAGCTTCACAGCTTGCAGCATTAAAGAGGAGTGAGAGGCCAGAGGAGGTTGACTCTGCGGGGAAGCCCTCACTGTGATCCTCAGCTGGCCAGAATAAGACTTAGATCTGGAAATATGCGAAGGGGCTCCACCTCTTTCGAGGTATTGGAGTCTCGACCATAATTCAGCAATGGACATGTTCCCATAATGAGAACATGAGCCATCCATGAACGCTACCTCAGCGTGCCTATAGCCCAAGCACGTGAGCTGCATGTTTGCATGCCAATGCCCACTGGCTCATTTATTTTACACTCGAAGTGGATTGGTCTCTCAAGCGATATCCCCATTCGTCGAACAATCGCCCAACAAGCACATCATCAATGCATCATGCTTCTCTGATTATTTGAGCTTTAGAAATTATCCACACAAGCCCCTATTCCACCAACGTATTTTGAGAGCCGGTTCGGAGCCGGAGCCTGCGCGCAAACCAGTTCTTTGTGTTTCGACAGCCAAAGAACCGGTTCTCGGCCAGGAAAACTGGTTCCAAAGCGGCACCAACTCTTTGCTGGACTAGAACCGTTTTTTTACCACGTCATGCTTACGTCAGGGGCTGGGGGTGGGTTTAGATGTGTTCTAAACATCTTTTCTGACCATAATATAGGATCGCAAAGCCACAAGAATGTTTTTTTTTTTATTGAAAACATTATGTAAGCAAAGAAGAAAACAGTCACAATATAGAACAAATAAATGGAAAGAAAAAAAAGACACAAGACATGGGTACATAACATATCATAAAATATACATATCAAAGGAAAAGATTAAAAGACTTACATATTTCAATTGTTTTTAAAGCCTTCTTGGTACACGAGTTAGAGATAATCCCAAAGTAATGTTGTACTTGCAAGCGTTTCTACCAAAACGTATGGCGACGTACACAGTGACGTAACGACTTCTGGTTCTGAGAAGGTTCGCAAGTTGAACCAACTCCGAACCAACTTTGAACCAGCACTAGTTCCGACCCAGTTCTTTTTTTGGTGGAAAAGGGGTAACAGAATAATTTTCAGGATTCCCTGGTCAGGATACTAATGGCTTGAAGTTATGATCCAGGATTCTAGATTTAAGACTTATTAGGGAATCAATAATTGCAAAATGACATTAGCCTCATTAAGAACTATTAAATAACTATAACAAATTGTAATGAATTAACAATTAAATAATAATCACAACATTAACATTTGTCTGTGTGAGCAACTGTCTTTTTTACTCTTAACATAGTCCTTTATTAACTCTTCCCCCTCCATTGACAAAACTTTCCGGCTATCCATATTTTCAATGTTATACAGTAGAAGGCGCTAATTTGCAACTTCGGAAAGGGTAGAATTAAAATTAAAACAAAGTATTTTTTCACTTTAATAATGGTTCAGATTAAAAAAAAATCTTTCACTTGAAAATAAGATAACTTGAAATGATCTTCAAGAACTACCAGCAATCTGGACCATTATTTTAAAGTATTTCAGAATCCAGAAAGTCCTGAATTCATATTTCATGCATATTGACCTATTAATAATGGATAATAACCATTATTCTAAACTGTTACCCTTTTCATATAGTAGACTGTATGACCCTTTGTTTTATTCATTCTGTTGAATTTACAGAAACAAATCAGTCATTGTAACGGACTTACCCTTGAAAGAGGAAGAGGTTGAAGTAGTTGTGGTTTTTGGTAAGAAAATTTCCAAGAACACGGTTAGGGTAGCCACATTTGATCTGGTATGCTGAGAGACCAAAATAGATGCACTTGACAAAGTACCACAGTTGAGCAACTCGATTCCGGTTGAACCTCCTGAAATTTTGAGAAAAATTAACATGAACAATTCTAACGGCTTTTTCTCTCAGAGACCATAAGTTATTTAAACGTATACTAGTAATTTTATACATTTAAAATACCTTATGTAAAAGAGGAATGCTACTGTCATGGTTGTAATTCTCTATTAGTGTTACTCGATGTTAGTGCTGCATTTGACACTATTTGACACCACAACATTCTTTTGAAAAGACTCAAAAATTATGTTGGCATTAATGGAATTGCATTAGCATGGTTTAAATCATACTTATCTGACCGTTATCAGCTTGTAGTATTAAACGAAGAGATGTCATATCGATCACAAGTTACGAATGGAGTACCGCAAGTCTAAGTACTAGGACCGTTGCTGTTAACTCTGTACATGCTACCCTTGGGAGATGTCATTAGGAAGCATTAGTTTTCACTGTTATGCCGATGATAACCAGCTCTCTGTTTCTTCGCACCCCTACGAAACTTACCAGTTCACAAAAATAACAGAATGCATAGATGATATAAAATTTGGATGACTAGTAATTGCCTACTACTAAATTCTGAAAAAACAGAGTTTCTAATGATTTGACAAAAAAAAAACCTATGCACATACTAACCTAGAATACGGTCTAACAATTGATAGCTGCTTTGTCAAGTCTTTGTTGTCGGTTAGGAACCTGGGTGTGCTCTTTGATACCAATCTTTCATTTGAAAGCAAAGTTGTAAGCATCTGTAAAACTGTATTCTTCCATCTTAAAAATGTCTAAGTTACGACATATACTTTCAATGAAAAATTATTTTGAGCAACTTGCAAGGTGCCGCTGTCAGGAGCGGGGCCAGGGAGTCAAAAGATAATCATTAACCTGAAGGCTGTACTCTGAGAGAGGGGCTGCGAGAAAATATGAAATAAAAAAGAGTGGGACTGTGGTAAAATAATAAATAAAAAGAGTGGGGCTGCTGTGAGTGCAGGCAGCCTAGGGACAGCATCCATATTTCAACCCAGTGCCGTGAAAGCAACGGCCCCTCGCGGCCAAAGAAACAGACCGGCCCACCGGGAATTCTCCCGGTGCTCCCGATTAGCCAATCCGGGCCTGATTGACGGGCCTAAGAGCTTTGTGTATTGTAATGGACTGCATTAGGATGCAATTTATAGAGTAACTTTGGACTACTGTGATAATGTGTGTCATTGTACTGTAGAAAGCGCATGCTGATTTGGGTGAGAGAAAAAAATGCATTTGATGAAGAAACATTTTGATTGAGATGTGAGTAGGACAAGGATTAGTCCCGTTTTTTTTTTTTTCAGAAGCTCATTAATCAAGAGCCACCCCCATCCAACTGCCTCAAGTGTTTTCAAATGGATGGAAGTGATTGTAGGACTATTTCAGCAAGGAGATGAGTCTGTGTGGCTGTTCACACTCCCAGTGTTTTTGCATAAGGTTTGGTGTGAAAGGGTCTTAACTTGTTTTGATCATTACATAATTATACTTCCATTAGTGTAATTTCATAAAATGTGGAAAATAGTAACAATAAAGTATAAATAATCGTATCCAAATTTTGATGATCTTTTTCAGTGATTAACAGTTCATCAGTTACAGTATTCCTCACCTCTCTGTGACACCAGGTAGTATGAAGAACATCCAGAAGTGGATCCCAAACACAAGCACTACCTGGAAAACACACTTCCCAAGGAGAGTTTTACGGAGATAGAGTGCTCGGTCCACAATCATGGTACTGAACTGGATGAGAAGCATGACGAGGAAAGCCTCAGGAACCTGGTCTTCTGACAGTGACTCTGTTATGTCAGCGGCCGCACTGTGCTTCTGTATCAATCATTCAATACATTCATTAATTGCCAAATAAACAAACACAGAAAAACAGATGAGCAAGTTAGGTGGTGGTCACATCTCAACAATGAAATTCAATCAGCTCATGTGTCCAAATAAGAGTCTTGGACACTTTAGCATGTTTATCTACCAGTCATGGGTCTTTCATGCACAAAACACTGCTACTGTTTTTTTGCCTAATGCATTTAGTTATTGGTGAAATGTATCTATTTTGCTATTATGCTATTCATATCTTTATTAAAGTTCACAATGTTGGTAAAGATGGAATGTAACACAGATAAATATGAAATATTTTTTGTCAGGTTATTGATTATTAATGATTGTTAATGATTAATAACAACTCAAACTCCTTTCAGGGCTGCATTTACTATTACTCTATTTCTGCATTTACATCATGTCATAATTATGAGATGACAACTTTTGTGTCATTACTACAGATGCCACAATTAATCTGAAGTACCGACTTGTACCATGCAACCTCTTTACCAAGGTGGTATGGAGGTTGTGTGGTACAAGTCGTTACACATTTCTACTATAAAGCAGCTCTCCAGTGTGTTTGTGTTTTTACTCGTGGACGTCTGATTTCAATGGACTCAACAGAAGAAATGAACCAATGTCAAAGAAGGCACAGCGCCACACCTACCCATTACATAATCACTACAAACCAATGGTAGTTTGAAGGTTTTTACCAGCCGGAGCCAACTTTTCCAGAATTTTGTCTGTGGCAATTTATTTCAAACTCCCGAAACAAAGTCCAAACCAACTTTGTTTTTGGCTTGATTTTGTTGGAAATAACTTCACCTCTGTTTTGTTCTTCAATTTCGCTTTGAAAATACTTACTCCAAAAGCCCAATATCCAAATATAATGACGATGAAGTTCACCACATCTATCAGAAACATCAGCGCATACACATCACACACAGGGCTGTACTCAGGGTGAATGATGTCATAGAAGAATTGCCTTATGGGTAAGTATATGTGTAGAGCACTGAAAAGAAAAAAAAAAAGATTTAAATGAGCAGGAGTATTATTATTGCATTGTTTTAATGTAGCAATATTCCACACAAATATCTTTCTAAAAGGCTCTTATTTGGAAGTACAGAATAGACATATAGATCGACCCAGACTAACAATCAATGCAGATGAAATGGCAATTGTGAAAACAAGTGATTAGTGAGCATATGTGTGACTGAGCAGCAGAGGGGATTTTGTTTCAGTGTTACTGACCGCCAGAGACATGTCATAGAGGTCATGTCAGGCAGATAGTTACTCACATAGCACTATATTTAATTTTAATATATTTAATTTTGTTGCACTGTTGTTTAACAACATACTGATTGTTCAGCTGACAAAACGTCTTTCCGAAAATCTTTCAGTTGTGTAGGGTATCTGCGTTGTGTCAGGATGACCCATTCAATTGTACATGTAAAAATGCTCCTAACCTCTCTGACTCTGGTCCATAACTCCGGCCTGGCACCACAGAGTCTGGGTCCTAATTGCCCCACTGACACTTTCATGGCAAACATGAGGTAAAACAAACAACCCTAAAACCAAGCCTTCCCCCTTTCCAGCAAGAAGGAACGTTGTGTACCACACACACACACACACACACATACAGCTGGGGGGTCAGGCCTCAAAGAGATCGCTATCTCCTCAGAGCCAGGCCAGAATGGACCAGAGCACATTCCAACACACACACACACATGAAACTTTCATTAACTTCATCATATAAAGACTTTACCGAAATATATTTGATATGTTTTTGTGTGTGTCGGCATGCCCAAGTCAGATGGGAATACATCTATTGCTATTGTAGTTTTAAATTAACTATAAGAGTGTGTAATTATGTATTAAGCCGTATCTTTGTAATTCCTACATTTCATGCTTTTGTTTTGTCTGGTATCAATGTAAATCTCTGGGTTTGTCCCAGCTGAATCCATATCGTATATTGTGCTGAAATGTATTTTACTATGTTTTATCATCTCTGGAGTAAAATTTAACGCATTTATGTCACTGTCATAAAACATGCAAAGTAGGCCTCGACAGGACAAAAGAATTTACGTCCGAGACCTTTAAACCTTCGTTTGAAAGTGCGCACTCCGGACCCATCCGCAGACCACGTGACGATCCAGACGGAACACTGGTGCTCATGCCTTCGAAGGAGCCATACAAAGAGTAACTGTGCAAGTATTGGTTTTATCGAGCTTTCAGCATTAAGATTGTGTTTTTCCGTGTTGTCTCTTAAAGGTTTAACTGTCCAGGTGAATTTTGCCAAACTATGATCCTTTATGGATCTCTCTCTCTCTCATATTTCATGTTAAAAATACCCTTTTTCTAACCCATACATGCTTAAACAATTGCCTGATGGGCTGAATGAGCCCTTCTCTGATCAGTGCAATTGCCCCTATAATCCTGTACAGTAAAATAAATAAGAGGGATTCGGGCTCGAATTTGAGACTGGGCGTGACGTCATGCGCGTTCATGCTCACCTGGCTATGGCTGGCAGGTTTGTGTATAAGCCACCATTCTCCGTATCAGCGAAGACAACTCGAGCGACAAAACTTTAGTCAACTTTCGACAAAAGTAGAAGATGGATTCAAAGAGACTGGCTTGTAGTTCATTCCAAACCCCAACGCAAACTCCACGTAAGACAAAGAAAAGAAAACTTTTGGTAACACTTTATTTCGATAGTCCACTTTAGACATTCAACTAACTATAAGTAACTTTGCAGCTACATGTCAACTAACTGTCAGTAGAGTATAAGTAGACTGTCTGCTTAATATCTGCTAACACTTTATTTTGTTGGTCCCCCAACAGATATTCTACTGACTATAAGTAACTTAGCAACTACAAGTCAACTTGTTCTCCTAACCCGAACCCTAACACCTAAGCATAACCTACCAGTCTACTGACAGTCTACTACAGCCAACTAATACTCTAATGACAGTTAGTTGACATGTAGTTGAAAAGTTACTTATAGTTAGTAGAATGTCTAAAGTGACAATCGAAATAAAGTGTAACCAAACTTTGGTCCAGTTATTGACCAAAAGGGCCAAATTGGAGTCGGACAGGCATCGGAATAAGATGAGAGTCAACATCAGGAAGGCTTTCAACAAATGGAGAGATCTCCGGTCTGCTCTAGGACTCAAACTGGATCTTCAGTTGGCATATTTCTTGATAAAACGGTAAGATATAGCCCAGTCTCTAATGTCTGATACGGCAAATCTATGACAACAGATGACGATGTGTAAAATGTGTAATGCTGTAGCGTAAGCTAGATAAATGTACAATCAGAATTGATTTTACTACCATTGTCAGTGAACAGATTCATAAACTAGGAATTGTCTTCGGAAGAATAGTACAACAGGAAACATAAAACATGTCCCATAAAAGATATACAGATATACTGCCTACCGGTAGCCTTGTGTCCTTTGCTAACGTCCTTTGCCTGCGCTCTGCTCTTCTTCTTCCATCATATTACTTAAGATTATATTACACTGGAGCCTTCGTCTTCTGTGTTTCTCTATACAGAACTCAACCATAGTCTTTAAACGCCACCGTTCGTACTCCATTATTAAGGTCCCGGCAAGGCAGAACAGGAACATTCCGATAGCCTCCTCCATGCTGGTTTGTTGTTGTTGTATGTGGCGCCGGCGCCGCCATGCTTGCGTCACACCCTTACCCCTCCTGCCAGTTCCTATGGCCTGTCTATGGTGCGAACGCAAACAGAAAAACCGAGTTTGGGGGAGAGTAGTTCTTAGAACTGTTTAGAAGTGGACAGTTCCTATAACTAATTTCCTGTAACTACTTGGTCGGAAAGCGGCTACTGTGTCATTTGATTGTTTATTACCTTGAGACATTTGAGTGTACTTTGTTGACCAACTGTGTATGGTATGATTATTATTTTGAGCTTTTACAAAGTAATAACTTATATTGTTCATGAACGTGTTTCCATAATAATACAATCATAAGTGGATACAGTAAACACATAAAACAGTTAAACATGGAGATAGATAGAAAAAAAACCCCTGAAGTTTTCTTCTACCCCCGTTTTCCCCTCACACATAAGTGTGTAATTTACTCAAATGCCTTTCCTTTCATATATTTAAAATGACTTGCAGATTTATAACTTTATTACCTATGAAGACATTATGACTGTAAACAAAAGATTTGTGCAGCTGATGCTCCTTTGGTTATGAACAGCTCGTGCTCGTGCAAGCATGCGTGTGCGTGTGGTCCATGAGCGTGCACACCTCTGGTTGCAGTTCGTTTCGCCAGAGTTGGCATAGTTCTGCAAAAACTCAGAGACCTGCGCTATGCACCTTTAATGTTGCGATTTAGCTACCAGCTTTACAATTGGTTGATACATAAATGGTGATTTTTATAGAACAATAAAGTGATACCTTCGTGGCCAGAGGAATAAACTGAAAGTCTATAAAAGGGATACTCTTTCATGAGGTTTGTTAGATATCTGATGATCTGTTTTGCTGGACAAGCAGATGACTTGATCATAAATTAATCCCATTAGAGATTATCCTGACAAATTATCTATTTTAGACAATTGACATATTCATATTTAATTATAATTGTTAATTAAAAGTGATTGATTATTAATAATACAATTGATCTATTTTTGCCTACTCATATGGAGAACCAAATGTAATTCGTTGTATTTGGTGGTTCATACAGAGACTGTGGCAAATCATTCCCTTAAAGGGAATTTATCTTTTTATGTAGGTGATTTCATGTTTCATGATTCTTTATTAAAATCATATTCCCCCTATTTGAGCTAACGTGAATCTCTACAGTAGACACAAAATCCATAAAACACTTTTAAAAGTTGTGAGTTGTGAAAATACAGTATGTGCCTCAGAGCCCAATCACCTTTGATTAGAAACAGATCAAGCCAATGCACATTGGCGAGTGACACCTTTGCATCTCAAGCTGGTCCCCCGCTTCTGGGTATATAAAGTAGTGTGTGAATACTCACTTTAAGTGAGGTACAGGAGTTGTGGCGATGGGGGTAAACATAGCCGTTCACTCCTTCAGGGATAAGTTACATTAGGTTACATTAGAAACCTAGATGTTCCCTATCACTAAGTCACGTTCAACGTTAAAATCAGTGACTGACGAATTGGCATCCCGATGGAAGATGCCACAAATGTTGCCCCTTCCAGCGCACTGAGCAAGCCACCTGGTCCACCGTACCTTCTGGGGTGGAAGTAGGACAGGGCTGTGCACAGAGAATGTCAATCACTGATGTTCCATTTACCCTGTACAGCGAGACTATTGGATAACACTGGGAAAGTTTGCCCAATCCCACTGGAAAAGGGAAGCTAAGGAGTCCACATCCTGCCCAAAGGGAGGTAACGTGGAGTTACATAAATACTGACCGCTAGGATTGTGCTACATATGGAAGATCTCTATGGTAGAATATGTCTAGTTTAGGGATGAAGTCAACACCGTTACAGAGATTGCAGAGTCAACTCCCCCGAGGTAAAGACACAGGCTCAACAGGGAAGATGTACCTTGGACAATACACATATGGCATCACCTAAAAGGGGAATCACAACATATGGGCATCTAGTCTAGTACAGGGGCTGACCGACCGGGCATACCCACAAGTACTAGACATGGCGTCAGATGCCTCCGCCGTATCTGACTGCAGAGGATGATGGAGGAACTCCTCCAGGGTTCACTGGCCGGGGAACTCACCTGTGGAGCAAAATAAGTGCTCTTATCCCATCATCATAGGGGAATGGCACAGCAAGTTGGACATCAAGCCATCCTTCCCGCATATCACCTAATTGTAGACAATACACAGGAAGACAACGGCTCCACTCGGTGATTGTAGAATCTAGCGAATGTGTTAGGTGTTGCCCAGCCCGCAGATCTGCAGATGTCGTGCGACAACGCCCAGAAGGAAGCAACACTCGTATTGAGTGAGCTCTCACTTCCAGGGGGCAGGGTTCGTCTTGGGATTGGTTTGATAAGAGGATTTCTATATCCTGTGGGCCAGCCTCTGTTTGAAGACAGCCTTTCTACTGGCCTCCAAAGCAGACAAAGAACTGTTGTGAGGTTCTGAAGCTTTGTTGTGAGGTTCTGAAGCTGTTGTGAGGTTCTGAAACGCAAAGTGTGATCAGGACACAGCAATTCATGGGATGTGTCTGCTTCCTCCAGGGGCAGCGCTTACAAGTTCACCCCCTGGTCCCTGAAAGGAGTGGTGGGAACTTTGGGCACGAAACCAGGGTCTCAGGTTTAGAGTAAGCCGGCCCGAATTCCATGCAAGCTTCATCAACCGAGAATGCTTACAGGTCCCCCAGCCTCTTAATTGATGTGAGAGCAGTCAGGATTGCTGTCTTAAGAGACAGGATCTCAATCTCTACTGAATGCAAGGGCTCAAAAGGTGTTCTCTGTAAGGCTGCCATGACCAAGGAGAGGTCACAAGAAGGGATGAGGCATGACAGAGGAGGATTCAACCTCCTGGCTCCTCTCAAGAACCTGATGATCAAGTTGTGATTCCCCAGACACTTACCATCTACTGCATCATGGTGTGCGGCAACATACACTTTCAGGGTGAAGGGAGACAGCCTTCGCTCCAACCCTTCTTGAAGGAAAGAAAGCATGATGTTGACAGGGCATCTACAGGGGTCTTCCCTGCAGGAAGAACACCAATCAACAAAGAGGTTCCACTTCAAAGCACACCTCGTAGAGGGGGCTCTAGCTAAAGTGATAGTGTCAATTACTGCTGGAGGTAGGTAACTTAAGTTCTCCACATCCCGTCCAGAGACCACGCGTGGAGGTACCAGAGGTCTGGACGTGGGTGGCATATGGTAACCCATGTTTTTACTCCAATCTTATTTCATAACGTCTGAAAACATTTGAAGTAACATATGATAATCCATATTCCAAATAAAATTAAATGATATTTATTCTCTAGTGTAGTGTACCGAAGTGTTCCTTTTTAATGATTCATAGCTAGGAATGGGAAATAAAGCCCCCAACCTATGACTTCTCCAATCTAAATCATCAGCTAGCGCCAGCAAGTCTGAAGTTTTAATTTACTTCTGACAACTTTACAGCATAACCGATCCTCGCCAGAGATCCTCGTGTCACCCCAATTCATTCGTGAGGCACGATCAAAAGAAGACCGTTATCTCCAAACCCCTCCCCGGCAAGGGAGGAAGGCCAGACGCTCACATGAACACAAAACACACACACACACACACACACAACACACACACACACACACACACACACACACACACACACACACACACACACACACACACACACACACACACACACACACACACACACACACACACACAAGATGCGTTCCTGACATTAAAATCCAGAAATGAGTGATCCTGAAATTTATATATGATGTATTTCTGTATGTTTGAGTTTTATACTTTTGTATCAAGCCTAGCTAGGATTGTTAGTTGTGTAGTTGAACTCTAACGGTTTCTATAAAGAATCTAAGACTAAATTTATATCCTTGTATTCATGCCAAACAAGAACTTATTTGGCATCAAATGAAACAGCATGACTTGCCTGAGCCAAATATATGTAAGAAGTTATTGTAAAAAAACAGTCCACTATGTTTTTCCAGCTTTGAATTGAAATGACCAAACTGGCGATCTCGTAAAACACGCAAATGAGGTCATCAAGGGAAGACAAAGGAACTCTTTGCGCGCTCAAAATCTGTGAGGTGCGATTGGTTTGTTTCCCTGAAGAAGGGGCATGAACTTTCACTTTAAAAGATCGGGACACTGGTCTCTTGCTCTCTTCTTTGTGTCATTCTTCTTTTAGTATTACCTTAGGCCTTGTCTTGTTATTTTAGTCTCTCGTCTTATTTTGTCTTTTGTTTTACTTTGCGTTTAGCTCAGTCATTTTTCCTTAGTGCTCAGTTCTCGTCTCCGGACCGAACCACATACTTTACGTTTTAATCAGTCTTCTAACCTCCGGACTACTAGCATACCTTTAGGACGTTTTGAACTTCCCGCGAGCAAAACGCACTCTGGAAGAACCGAAAAGACCGCCTCCATCTCACGAGCAAAGAAGACATCCACACACGCGTCGTCTTGTCCAGCGACACAAGGTCCATTGTGCAAGTATTGTTCCATCTAAATTTAAATGCGTTTAAAGTGTGTATTTTCCTTGTTGGCTCTTAAGGTTCAGCTGTTCTAGCAATTGTGTTTTCCTGTGTTTCCATTTCACTTTCTTCCTGTTTTTACTTTCATTATTCTATATCTCTATATGTTAAATGTAGTTGTGTATCCTAGTTCATTTTATTAAACTCCATTATACGCTTGATTGTCTCTGTTGTTGATCATAGAACAAAGCCTCTTTCATGTGCGATCTTAAAGCTACAAGCTGATATTGTTGAGTAAAGTAATTTGATTAGTAAACTTATACTAAGAAGAAACCTTCTTGAGAATTGATAAAGAGTATCAAAAAAGCAGTTCGGCGGACGAGCTGATTAGTTGAGGTGCGGTTAATTCTATTGAGGTATTCTGAAAATCAATATAGCCTGTCTGCATATGATGTATATTGTTAATTAATTATAATTTGTTATGTTTTAATTATCTATGTACATCTGAAGCAGACGCGTGGACTATATAATCCCCTTTTGGGTGATTTTTATGTATGGTTATCTAGTTCACCCGTAAACAATAGTTAGTGATTATGAATCAATAAGTATTGTATACACATTCCCCAAAACCCGAGCTAAATTCCTTACACTGATCAGAAGAAACAGCACAGAGTATTAGGAGTGTGAACCTACACTGGTCTCACGGTTCGGTTCAGGTCGGTTCGGTTCCGATTATCATGTCATCGATTCAGTTCAATTCGATATCTCGATGCATTACGATGCACTGCATCAGGGTTATGCACAGGGGGGTGGCCCGTGGCTAGAGGTTTTCCCACTACCTCCGCAGCATCAATACCAGATTCAATACTCCACACAGCAAATCCAGACACAAGTAGAAAACAGTACTTATCCTCTTGATTAATATCCCGTTTTGATGACCCAAGGCCAATGAGATATTATACAGGTAGATTACTCCTTTCTATTCCCAATATGTACCATGTAGTAGGGCTGTGTATTGGCAAGAATCTGGCGATACGATACGTATCACGAAACATGGGTCACGATTCAGTATATTGCAATATATTTCGATACTGTGCAAGGCGATATTTTGCGATTTTTTTTTTTTTAAAGTAGGACTATAATTTTAGAAAAAGTATTTTTTTTAAAAAAAAAAAGACATGATGTGCATAAAAGTCAAACAAGTTTACTTTAGGTAAACAATTCAGTACACAGAAAATAAGAACCTTACTTTGATTGAGCAAAAAACGGTAAGTTTCCCAATCAGGACATCAGTAAAGGTAAGGTTACCAAAGGGAAGCCATGCTTTCCTCTTACCAAACAGCTCTCCCTTCTTCTACTACCAACTGGTATTTAACTAGGCATAAAGGAACAATGGTGCCCCCTGTTGGTGGGAAGTAGAATAACACCATAAGTAACATTTAACTATTACAAAGTTTCTCATAATAATGAGAAAGTTTCTCGTAATAATGAGAAAGTTTCTCGCAATAATGGCTTAACATCTCGTAATAATGACAAATTTCTCATAAAGTCCCCTCCGGGGAAGCAGGCCCGCGCCGACCTCGGGAGACTCAGACGGTCAGTCTGAAACGAATTTCCGCGGCGGCGGAAGTGGGCGCGCAGGTAGGAATCGGATGGTCGGGGGGCCCGGTGACACCCCCCTTCCAGTCTCCGAGCCCGATCTTTACCCACGCCTCCCCGCCCGAAAAGCACCCTTCCTGGTTACGGCCTCAAACCAGCGGCCACCCACCCCCTCTGCCATGGTGGAGGATTCCGCACACGCCCTATGAGCGTGTGTAGGAAGCCAGCGTGTCGCGGTTCTCCTTCCAGGGCGCTTACCTGGTTGATCCTGACAGTAGCATATGCTTGTCTCAAAGATTAAGCCATGCAGGTCTAAGTGCACACGGTCGGTACACTGAAACTACGAATGGCTCATTAAATCAGTTATGGTTCGTTTGATCGATCCACCCGCTACTTGGATAACTGTGGCAATTCCAGAGCTAATACATGCAAACGAGCGCCTGCGGTTGTAATCCCAAGGCGTCATACAGTTGAAAAATCCGACGTCTAAATCCGACGCCCTAACCCTACCCCAGACCTAAACCTACCCATAACAGTGCGTGTTATTATGACGCTAAAGGGTGCCATGTGCGTAGGATTTCTATGAAATGTCATATGGCGTCACCTATATGATGCACTAGGATGAGAATGCATTGGGCTCCCCCTGGGGGTCAGGGACGCGTGCATTTATCAGATCCAAAATACATCCGGGTGCGGGTTCGGCCGCTTTGGTGACTCTAGATAACCTTGGGCCAATCGCGCGCCCTTCGCAGCGGCGACGACTCATTCGAATGTCTGCCCTATCAACTTTCGATGGTACATTCGGCGCCTACCATGGTGACCACGGGTAATGGGAAATCAGGGTTCGATTAAAACGGCTACCACATCCAAGGAAGGCAGCAGGCCTCAAATTACCCATTTCTGACATGGAGAGGTAGTGACGAAAAATAACAATACAGGTCTCTTTCAAGGCCCTGTAATTGGAATGAGCATATCCTAAACCCATGGACGAGGACCCATTGGAGGGCAAGTCTGGTGCCAGCAGCCGCGGTGATTCCAGATCCAATAGCGTATACTAAAGTTGCTGCAATTAAAAAGCTTGTAGTTGTATCTCGGAGCGGGCCGGTGGTCCGCCGCAAGGTGAGCCTCCGCCTTTCCCAGACCCCAGCCTCACGGCGCCTCCCAATCAGATTCACTCTGGGTGGGAATAGAACTGACCACTGCTCCTCAAAATGTCTATGCATGGCCCTGCACTGCATCCTCAATTTTTAATTTTACTTCAAAAGTGATGTGTGCATGCGCGTGTGCCTGCCGTAATTGACCGTTCACAAAAGCCACGCCCCCTAGTTATTGTTACTATGCCCGTCAAACAAATGGTCAAACACAACCAGCATCACAGATTGCCATTACGAGAAGAGGTGCGAGTCAGTGACCTTTTTTGGAGCAATACCTCCGCGAAATCCACCAGATCGAGGCACAAGCACAAGGGGTTACAGTATGCAGTGGAGGGATATATTCAAAATATAAAAATACGCAATGAAGAAGACACGACTACTATTGAGGCTAATGCTTAACTTATACCGGTCTCAAGCGAAATCTGAGAAACCCCATGCGCTGTACCTCAAATGCAACCAGCACAGCCTTGAAGAAGATTTTATAAGCTGGTTCAGTTGCTAATTGTTTGGAGTTAGAAATATACACTACCGTTCAAAAGTTTGGGGTCAATACGATTTTTTTTTTTTAAGAAATAAATGCTTTTCTTCAGCATTTTTCTTCGCATTAAATTGATCAAAAGTGACAGTAAAGACATTTATAATAATACAAAATATTTATTTTTTAATTAAATGCTTTTCTCTTGAACTTTCAAAGATTCCTGAAAAAAATGAATCACGGTTTGCACAAAAATATGAAGCAGCAAAACTGTTTTCAACTGTGATAATAATCATAAATGTTTCTTGAGCATCAAATCATCATATTATAGTGATTTCTGAAGGATCATGTGACACTGAAGACTGGAGTAATGATGCTGAAAATTCAGCTTTGATCACAGGAATAAATGACACTTTACTATATATTCACATAGAAAACAGCTGATTTACATTGAAATAATATTTCACAATATTACTGGGTTTGTTTTGTATTTTTAATCAAATAAATGCAGCCTTGGTGAGCAGAAGAGACTTCTTTTAAAAACATTAAAAATCTTACCGACCCCAAACTTTTGAACGGTAGTGTATAACTCGCACTGCATATTTAGTAATTTTGCCTCAGATACAGGATTATACATTCGCTTTAACATGCAGGTTGTTCATTACCACGGCTACCGCTTGCGTGTCATGCTGAATGCGATTTTCGTGTTTAAAAAGTAACTATACATAAGAGACGGAAAGATGCAGATAACCATACATTATTTCTATTCGTAACGATATTGATATATGAACTGATGTTGTCAAGTAAGCTTCATGCTTTCCCCATTGCGAACGTGCACTCCTCTAGTCTACAGGTGCTGCACTGCTAGTTGACTGCTGCTCATTCCCCCCGAAAATATCATGTTAACAACAACCCTTTAGAAAACATACTTCCTTTGTGGATCCTCTTGATCTGCTTTCTCCATGTTTCTTTGACTAATCTCAGTGTCTCAGTCTCACGCACGCTGCACACGAGTTAACCATGTTCGACACATGTAACTGGGAGTGGAGCCGTCCACACTGTTTTATCCATTGTAGGCACCGCTCATGTTGTGTTTTTGGCTTTGGAAACGGAAAGAACACAACTCCTTCAGACAATCTCTCGGGGTATCTAGTGTCCGATTTACACACCGCTTCACCATCTTGCTTGGAGTCAATGTTTGACGGACCTGCTCACATAGTAACGGTTGCTATGATGTGTGATTGGACAATAGCCGTTTTGGAGGAGGGGCCTGCGAAAGGTCAATTAAGAAGCTACCCCATGCATTTAAGCTGTGAACTAGGGAGTTAGGCCTAAGTCAAACTAAAGTACATATGGATAAGATTTGTAGATGCACAAAAAGTACACTTAAGTACAATCTTGATACACTTTATTTTTCGTAGCTTATACCTGTGTAATATTATGTAAATTGAATGTAATTAAGAAGTGTATTTAAGCTGTAAACTAGAGGGTTAATTCAGATGGATAAGGTATGTAGATACACATGAAGTGCACTCAAGTACAACCTTGATACACTTTATTTTAAGGTACAAAATGAATATGTGTAACTGTAGGCTTTTTATCTTAGTAAAATATTTAAGTACTTGTTACATTGTACCAAGTTGGTAACACGTATGTAACCGACTCGGCCTGTTATACATGTGTAACAGTAGCTGCCTATTACATGTGTGTAATTACAATCTGTAAGTTTGGCTGTTCCATAACTTAGTTACATGTTAATTACATTTTGTTACATGTTATTACATTGTCTACTTCTAAGTAATTAATTAAGTAAATACTCTGTATCACGGACACCGTAAAATAAAGTGTTACCGATGATTTTCCTTAATGAAGAAAAAGGAGGATTTCCAGAATATATATTCATCCCAGAATGACCTTAAGTTATTTTTTTCTACATTAGTCCTTCATATATCTAACCATCCAAGAGCACATTCGCGTTAAGAGCTGGCGCATTCGCGGGCAGAGACTGGAAGTTTAAATGCACAACTTTTGTTTCAGTCGGACTGAACTCATTCCGATTGATGAATCTGAGTATATTGTAGTTTACATGAATGCTAAAAATGATCGGGTTAATGCATCTTATATGTCCCAAGCTTCAAATCGGAATATTTTTTTTGACATGCCGCAAACTGCACGAATATACAGTTTCCTGCTGTTTGCACTTAATAACAATTCTCCCACACTGGTTCTTTATTTGTTTTAAACAGCAGACTAAATATTTATTAATTTCTGGCCATAATTTGGAGACTATGAACATATGAACCGTTGTGCCGTGCTGTTTTATCACACAATAAAAATGCCCCTCTCAACTTTTAGAAAACTTTAAACATTTTCTCTTCCCTTCTCCAGGTTTGGTAGTGGTTATGTGTGGCACGGGGGCACCAGTGTTCTGGGAACTCTAAGGATCTTATTTATTTCTCACCTTGACAATGAGTTCCATTAATCACACACTTTGGTCCAGTCTACACCATGAATGCAATGATGGTTCTGTGAATTCTGGATGAGTTTTTTATCACCCAGAATACAAGAGAAACTGAACAGAGGCTGAGTGTCGCCGTGTATATTTTCATCATCAGCATGGTCAGCATCACTGAGTGACTTTGTTTGTGTATGATATTCCATAATTATGTACAGATTATTTTAATTGAAGCAAACAGTAGAAGATTTTTAAATGAATGTTTTTGATTATGTAAGCTTTCTCGAGCAATGCATTTTCAAGGTATACACAAATTTAAATTGAACATTTTTTATGCTACTTATCTCTTACAGCTCTATGACAGCAGCTTTGGCCTCCAGCATTCGGTCATTCATATACTTTTTCATTCGCTCCTTTCTGCTAAGCGGCACATTCCTCTGCCGCTTCTTCTGTGAATGCCTTTCCCTGCTATGGCTCTCACCTGATGATATAATATTTAAAAAAAGATATGAACACATATATATATAAAGACTTATGTGTGATATCATACAATAGTAGACATGAAAAAAAAACAAATAGAGAACAAACTGGCATGTGGAAAATTTGTCATTGTGTATACATGTATTTTTTAATGTACTGTATGCGTTATTTTTGTGTGTGTGTGTGTGTGTGTGTGTTGTGTGTGTGTGTGTGTGTGTGTGTGTGTTGTGTGTGTGTGTGTTGGGGTGTGTGTGTTTGTGTGTTTATACACTGAACAAAATTATAAACGCAACACTTTTGTTTTGCCCCCATTTTTCATGAGCTGAACTAAGACTTTTTGGCCTTTTTCTCTCAAATATTGTTCACAAATCTGTCTAAACCTGTGTTAGTGAGCACTTCTCCTTTGCCCAGATAATCCACCCACCTCACAGCAGTGGCATATCAAGATGCTGATTAGACAGCATGATTATTGCACAGGTGTGCCTTAGGCTGGCCACAATAAAATGCCACTCTAAAATGTGCAGTTTTACTGTATTGGTTTTACACATCTCCTTTGCATAGAGTTGATCAGCACGTGAACAGTGCTTGATTCAAGACTAACTAAATCAAGTTCTGACGATCTGCTGCTGGAGTGCCCGCTTGTGACTCTGGGGGCACTCCTTCCTAGTTTATTGTTTCCATTATGTTTTACCCTGGACTGATTATGGTTGATTTTATGCACCTGTGTTTTATTATCTTGTTTAGCGCACCTGTCTTAAGCCTGAGTGGCCCTTTGTACCTTTGCTCAGTATTGTACTGTAGGTTACCAACCAGAATAATACTTTCACCGCCGCCGCTCTGCCGTGGTGGTGAAATTCGGGGTGTATTTGCTGCCTTTAACCGCTAAGAGGCGCTACAATTACAGACTTTGAAAAGTGTCCGTTTATTCTCTCTATTGCGTAATCTGCCGCTGCGCCGCGGCTCATTCAGAGCGATTGAAAGCTGGTAGCAGATGAATTCAAGCGAAATGTAGTTAAAATAATTCATCACAATACTTAAATTAAATTGAATAAATAATGAAAACATTTCCATATAAAACATTGCAATAGAAACATATTAGGCTACATCAATGAGGCTTTGCAACAGCATAAGACGTTGCTCTAATAGCGTACAGGCGGTAGCTCTGTGGTTAATGCAACGACACGGAGATCCAAGAGACCCGAGATCGAATCTCAATGGATATAACATTTTGTTGGCAGACACCAGTGTTGGGGTAGTTACTCAAAAAAAGTAATTAGTTACTAGTTACTAGTTACTTCTGTAAATTGTAATGAGATTACTTTACTAGTTACTGCGTTTGAAAAGTAACTTCACTACTTATTACTTTACTTTCCCGTTTCTTAATTTACCGTGTAGATACATGGACAAACATCATAGCCCTATCATCACTTAGCCTGTCTGCATAGTGTTTGTTACATAAATCTATACAAAATGACATGTAAAACCATATGAAAGAACAATATCCCTGTCTGCACAAATAAATATATCTCACTGTAAAATCCACAAACAACAGGATAAAGGAGGCTATGGTGCGGTCATTTTAAAATGGGGTCAACACACAAGTCTCAAAACACAGGCTTTGGGAAACATGAGAATTAAACTCTTCTCCTGAGAACAAAACCAGCTTTTGGGCAATAAAAACAAAAAATGAAGTGGTCAATACAATAGCATAATAAGCCTTTTTAATAAAAAGATCCATGTTTTATAAAATGTCCACGAAACTTCTTGAAATGTTTAGTGAAATTAGAAAATATTTAAGAGATCGTTGATTTAGTTCTTTACATGTCTAAATGTTTGTATATCCACATATTTTGTTCTAATGTCACAAGTAATAATCTCAGGGTTTACTGTATTTTACACAATTCTTTTTGTAGTGTTATTGGTGGTGATGTACTAAAATAAACATAGCACGTGCAGGACCTTTCTTCTTCTCACCGTTGATTCCTGATGGTTAAGAGGACAATTACTCGAGTCGCCGCGTCGTTTCACAGAAATAGTACAACGGCGAGCGCGTCGAGTATAAACGCCTCGTCCGTTTGGGGAGGTGCGCGTGCAGTCTGCGGAGACTCGCGCTGCAGAGACACCTGTCTCCGTCTCTATTTCCCTCTCTCCTTCGCACCGGCAGCTATGTCACTCAAATCGATCTCTATGGCAACGGTGCGCGCACCACTAGACAGAACTTTACACACAGGCAAACACGGCTTGGGTAACGCAGGAACGCACGTTCCTATATAATAGTAAAGTAGTGTAGTTACCGATATTTTTAGTGTAATGCGTTACTTTACTTCGTTACCCAAAAAAGTAATATCGTTACTGTAATTCGTTACTTTGTAACTCGTTACCCCCAACACTGGCAGACACAGCATTAATCTTTAACCGTTCTTGATGCTTAAATATGTAACTGTTTATTTGCGAGTTTATTAACTGTTTATTTATTTAAAGTCAAGCGTTTTGTTTAATTATCAATGGCACATTACAACATTGCTACATTCCGGTAGAGCCGCAGACGACAAAACTGTTGAAGGAAGATTGTTAGCTGATTGCGTCAGAAAATGAAAATGAAGAAGCTCGTCTTTAGTCTGCTAAATTATTGTGTAATGTAAAAAACACTAAAAATACTTAAATTTGGAACCCCATCGAACAATTCAAGGTTTAAATAAAGTGGTGGAACAGTTTTAAAAAAAATGTAAAACAGGGTTGCATTTAGACTTTATTTCCGTGCAAAAAAGAAACACAGAATGTTATTCTTGGTACATTTTAAATTTGTTTTGCTAAAGAAATTGCAGCTAAATTAAACGAAACGGTAGGCTACAAATCAAAAATAGTCCAAAGCAACATAAATTAAAAACATGAGTTTCTCTCGCGCTGGATCTCAGCAAGTATTTAGTCTCCCTTGCTAAAACATTCTTAAACTCTACAAAACCAGTTGAAACAACTGGATTGAACACTTCAATTTAGATTTGTGAGTGAAAAAAATTTAAATAGGCTACAATAAATAAACTACAATATTTATAATTTAATAAAATATGGGGAAACATCGAGAGATGTATCCTTAAAATAATTTTGTCTTTGCCTGCTCATCAGGCTGGCTATCTGACACTCTCCATATGAAAGAGGAACATTAACACCTCCTATTGTCCTGCATCACGCTGAACTGTCCCTCCAAACCCCCCACAGGTCTGTTACTGAGACTGACTTAAAATAAAAAGAAGTCGCAATTCACACTTAAATCGCTCTTCTATACATTAGCATTAGGCTATTAAAGTGTTGATAATGAAGGAATTAAATGATTTAAACTACATGTAGTGATATTTCTGTCATAAAAGTTTATTACTAAATATTTCATTATTTAAATAATTTAGGAAATAAAACTGGTTTGGGCCAGCTTTTTCCAAGCAAAACTAAATATAATCTTCAAACGCATGTTCATTTTGTTGTCATGAACAAAATGCTCAACTCAATATTAAATTCTACAGGGATCTTTGGATCCAGACATGCAAATTGTGAATTAGTTCTTTTTAAAATTATTATTATTAAAATAAATATTCAAATACAAATATCTCTGTGATCGTGGTACTGCTGATAAACTAAATAACATTTAGATAATAATTATGAACTTTAAATGAAACAATATAGCAACACTTCCACGAATAAATTATTTGATCTGTTTTTACATTTTAATTCAGGGAGATTTAGTCTCTACATTTAATTAGAGTGAGATTTTCACCTTGTCATTTTCTCATTGGGAGGCGCCAACATCATAAACATATTTGAGCAGATTCTCTGTACCTCTCGTTTTCATATGGATTACATAATCAGATAACATTTATTAGCCTAAATATTTAGACATTTAAAGGCTTTAGACATAGCCGATTTCCTATCGTGACTGAGCTGAGGCAAGTTCTTTCGGTTCATTTTTGTGACGCGCAGTTCCCGGAGACAGAGAGTCGACAGATACATTTTTGTCATTAGTCTAAAAAAAGTTTACAGTTTTGAACGCTGCAGGCTACTCTACTCTTATCTGTATGACCAAAAAAATCACGTATAGCCTATTAAGTTATTTAAGCTGTTATGAGAAAAATAAATCAAATGAACGCGCTGCCTCGTTTGTCGAAGATTTTACTTAAAACCATGTTTTTAAAAACTCTATGTAGGCTATAGGGAATAAAACAAATATAGATATATATATATATAGGCTAGGCCTATATATAATTGTTTTTTTTTTTTTTTTTACAAAACTGCTTTTGAACGATTGGTATTATTATAGCTACAGATGTAAAGTCGTTCTGTTGGATAGCCTAGGAAAATAAAGAAGGAAGGAAGGAAAAGAAAGAAGGAAAGAAGGAAGGAAGGAAAAGAAAGAAGGAAGGAAGGAAGGGCTACTATTTGTTCCTTAGTGTAAAATGGAAATGCATGGTAATTTTATTTTATAAATAGGCCTATAAGCAAAAAAAAAAAATATGGTGGAACAGAGTTTCAGAACTAAACAAATCTGCATTAATAGCCTAAAAATAAAATTTTGTTACAGTAGTCCATGTGTCACGTAGGTAATGTGGTGCGGTAGAAGCACGGGAAGGAGGCTGGATCCAAACGCAGTGTACAGGCTTTATTTAATCAAACTACAAACTTAGACTCAGACTGGGATACAAGACTCAGAATCAGAAGCGACCAACGTAGACATGAAACATTCATTTAACAACTCACAAGGACAGGGCAGAAACACAGGGCTTAAATCATGAGTACAAATGAGTTAACAGGATAACAATGGGGCGTGGGAAATGGGAAACACCTGGGATCACTAATAAACAAGACAGGGAACCACTGAACATGACAAAACAAGACAAGACACAAAACCCACATTACGACATAACCCCCCCCCTTAAGGGCGGCTCCTGACGCCCAACAAAACAACAACCAAAAGTTCAGGAGGGCGGTGAAGCACAGGCAGTCCTGGGGGAGGGATGGGGGGCCAGGCCCATGCAGGGGAACAGGACCTGGACCTAGGCAAGGCGGGCCTGGGCCGTGGAGCATGGGCGGATCTGACAGACCAGGTGGCCAGGGCGGAGCTGGACGCGGGTGTGGCCAAGGCGGGGCAGGATGCGGCGAAGGCCAGGGCGGAGCAGGATGCGGCGAAGGCCAGGGCGGAGCAGGATGCGGCGAAGGCCAGGGTGAGGTCCATGTCGACGTCGTCTCCATGACCCTCACAGGGTACCTCCTGCCCCCCCCCAAAAAATACTTGGGGAAATCCAGGGCGAGGCGCAGAGGCGGGGCCGGCAGGGCGAGGCGCAGAGGCGGGGCCGGCAGGGCGAGGCGTCTGGGAACGCCCTCCGGAGCCTGGCGAGACAAACGAGTCCTTCTCCTCCTCCTGCGACGTCGAGTCACTGGGCTTGATTCACTTGACTCGGCAGACGAACTTGACTCACTTGACTCTGTGGCGCTTGACTCACTTGACTCGGTAGGGCTTGACTCACTTGACTCGGTAGGCGGACTTGACTCACTTGACTCGGCAGGCGGACTTGACTCACTTGACTCGGCAGGCTGACTTGACTCACTTGACTCGGCAGGCGGAACCTCCGCGGTCTCCGGATTGGCAAATCCAACAGGACCAGTGCGGAAAACGGGCTTGAGTGGGCATACGTGAGTCGCGGGTTTGGCAAGGCTGCAGTGAAGAGCGGGCTCGGCAGGGCTGGACCGGACCAGCGGCGAAGACGACGAGGGCTTCGCGGGTAATGTGAATTCGGGAGGTGTCGAGTAGAACAAGGCTGTAATGGAGAAGAGGTCTTCCAAGGAACACGCCTGAGCAATATACCGATCAAGAGTCCAGTTGGTAAGGTCCCGCGGCATCCATCGAGCGATCTCGTAATCCAGCCCGTTCAAAAACAGGCCCATGAGCTGGATATCATCTAGCGCTCCCAGATGGCAAATGGACAGAAAATCCTTCGCGTACCTTTGGATGGACTGGCCCTCTTGCAATAACATCGACAGGTATTCTCCCAGAGCCCGGTTGCTGACAACTGCTGGATCCATATTGCGGTGAGTTGTTCTGTCACGTAGGTAATGTGGTGCGGTAGAAGCACGGGAAGGAGGCTGGATCCAAACGCAGTGTAAAGGCTTTATTTAATCAAACTAAAAACTTAGACTCAGACTGGGATACAAGACTCAGAATCAGAAGCGACCAACGTAGACATGAAACATTCATTTAACAACTCACAAGGACAGGGCAGAAACACAGGGCTTAAATCATGAGTACAAATGAGTTAACAGGATAACAAGGGGGCGTGGGAAATGGGAAACACCTGGGATCACTAATAAACAAGACAGGGAACCACTGAACATGACAAAACAAGACAAGACACAAAACCCACATTACGACACCATGTTTGTTCGGGATTTGAACGCATGTCTTCTGATTGATGAACCGTCAGTTCTACCGCTCGGCCATGTCGAAGCTCACTGAGAAAAGCCCAAACGTTTGTTTCTCCAGTGTGTGTTCGCTCAAATGAGTGAGAAAATGTTTTGTTGTTAGCCTATTGTAGCCTACTTTACATGAATAAAAGTAGACCTTTTACAGTTTTAAAATATGATATCCTATCTGTATAACCAAAAATTACGAAGTAGGCTATAGCCTATTAAGTTATTTTAGCAGAAAAATAAATTCAAGTGAACGCGCCGCTGCGTTTGTCGAACTCTAATTCAATGGCAGAATAAAACCCCATTTTAGAATACGCACTAGGCGTGGTGTGTCAATATACTTAATTATAAACTTCAATATTTCGTTCAAAACTACCTCAAAACGCTTTGTGACATTTTAAAAAGCCAAGGCCACAGGATCGTAACTGAAACGCGCTGCATGTTATCTCTCAATACAGGATCAGAAGCGCTGGATCGGATTTTATTGTTTGTTGTTTAAACGTGCGTGTTGTATATTTAAAATATATATATGATATGGTCTATTTAGGGTAGGCCTATAGCATTGATTCACTATACTGTGGAGGGGGGAAATCACCCACCGGCAAATCGCACCTTATTAACCATGTTTTTAAAAATTCTTTCTGCATGTAATGTAACCCAGTGAAGTTTTTTTTTTTTTTTAACAGAACTGTTTTTGAAGATGTAAATTCAGTCAATCTGTTGGATGAGATTTGTTCCTCAGTGTAAAATGGAAATGCATGGTAATTATATAAAAAACATGTTTATTCGGGTTTCGAACCCATGTCTTTGTACTGCTTAAACATTCAGTTCTACCACTCAGCCACAGGATTGGTTGTTCACTAGTCAGTGTCTCGCGCAGACGATAGAAGCACTCTTCAATCTTCTCATTCCTCAATAGTTTAGCGTCATTGATTGCACCTAATTTATTTTCACTGACTGCGAGATAGGCCTCTTTTAAATTTTGATTAATAAAATGTTCTGCTCTAAAAGTTTGCTATATTCTATTTAAAATGTAGGCTACTTTTACATACGTTTTGCTTTCGCTAAATGTCCCTTTGCGCCACCTGGCGGTCATGTCGCGAATGACTTTGAAATGCGACTGGGTTTTTTTTGCCGCGGTGAATTTGCCGTGGTAGATGCCGCGGCGGTAATAGGCATTCTGGTTGGCAACCTACTGTATGTGTCTGACTGCATTACCTAGCCTTGTTCCAGTTTTCTCGTATTCTAGTGTTTCGGTTCCCTGTTTATCTGCCTGTTCCCGGTTTCCCGTTTGCCTTATAGGGATAATTTGATGTTTGTCTGGACTACTTACCTGGTTTTGACCCCTGCCTGTTTCCTTGTACCTGTCTCTGCATTCTCCTCATAATAAAGCCTGCGTTTGGATCACCTCTGTCCATGTTCCATGTGCAGTTTCATGACACAAGTGAAAAAAGTTCTTAACTGAAACTATTTTCATTGTATTTTATTTTCACCATAGGGACATTTATTTTCAACGAAACTTACTGTTATAGAGAGACCTAATGTAAGCAGACCTGTAACTATCTGAGGCTGTTAATCGTGGTCTATGTGTTTGTTAAAGTCATCAATTTCAACTTATTTTTTATAAGAATAATTATATTTTTATTATAGGCTACATACATTTATTCTAATGATATTTTAATTATATTTTATTTATAATAGGCTTCTAATATTTATTATATTTTTTTATTCTTAATATTCTTAAAAAACACTTCTGGTATACATTTGGAAAACATTTGACGCCTGCCATGGTGTTTCTTATTCCGTCTTTGGATGTGCACCGTACCGTTTAAAGGTGAAGCATGTCATTTATGTGACATGAGTGCCACCTAGCGGAATAACAAAAATATGGTAAATGTTGCAAACAAACCCCCCCTTTCACGCATTGCATGTGACTCAACTCAACAGCTTTTACGGGTGCTTGTGAAGGCATCAACAGGTAAATGTCGGCTACTTTCAACAAATGCTCAAATATAGGAAACTTTTAGCTGTGTTGCCATGTGTTATGAGAGTTAACAACTGAGCAGCTAACACTGTCTAGGGTGAACACACTTATTATAAACCCATCAAACATGCACCAGTGCGTTTTTTACATAACGAGTCACCCAGCATACCGCATATATATACACATACACAGTAGTCAACATTTGAAGTGGATCAAAACCTTACATCAAAGTTGTACATGAATTTTGAACAATACCCATTCTTGTCTTAGGACAACTTTGATGAACTTTTTTGATCCACTTCAAATGTTGACTACGGTGTGTGTGTGTGTGTGTGTGTGTGTGTGTGTGTGTGTGCTCTTGTTTTTGTGATATATGAGGACACAAATGTGTATAATGACATGCATATTACACTGGTATTACAACTTATACGTGATATATGAGGACATTGCATGAGTCCTCATATTTCAAATAGCTTAAAAAACATAAAAAATTATGTTTTTTTAAAAATGTACAAATGCAGAATGTTTCCTGTGATGGGTAGGTTTAGGGATAGGGCAGTGTAAGGGGATATAATATATAGTTTGTCCAGTATAAAAGTCATTACGCCTGTGGAGAGTCCCCACAAAGATAGCGAACCAGACATCCTGGATTTCCATATGAAGATCTTACCCTGTCTCTCAGGACTCTCTGCTCTCTGTCTCCGAAGGAAAGAAGAGAATGAAGCCTGAAGAGGAATGAAGGGAATTCGTCTATTTGTGTTTTCTTCTCGTCGTCTCGATCCTCCAGTCATCTTGTTTTTCTCTGTTTTCCTCTTTAGCTTCTTAAAGAAGTCTGGCATCTCCACCTCCTTGTTATCCCATAAACCATGGCACTGGAGGCACAAACAAAAAGACACAACAATCTCACTGGCTAAAACCTACTGAACCACCAAACTAGGCATCATAGGCACACTCCTGGTTGCAACAGAGACGAAACTGGATCTAAGTGCAGCAATCTTTTATTAAACAAAAATAAACTCAAATCTTTAACAAACGGATACTCAGGAACAAGATTGGGAACAGAACAACCAAAACATGCAACGTCAAGAACTGACAAAGAACAAGACAGAGAACAGGATTTAAATAGACAAAACTGAAGAGCAAATGAAAAAAACACACCTGAAATGAACTAACAATCAATCAAAAACTATAGAAACAAACAGCCAGGGGGCGGAGAAAGACAGAACTGAACTAATTAACAGATAAACTAAACACAGACCAGAACAGAAATCAAAACAAACTGACACTGTGACAGACTGCCAGCAACAATGCATTTAAATGGACAAATTATAAGGCAGCATCGCCTGTATTCTTCAAAGAAAATGAAATCCCAGAATACATTGTACAAAGTTCAAAGTACAATTTCATCCAAGATGGTGTAAGAATCAAGGAGAAGAACCAGGCTCAGTGGAAAAATTTGCTTCTGGTGACATTCCTGCAAAATGATTATGTTATATATAAATATTAGGGCTGTCAAATGATTAATCGTGATTAATCACATCCAAAATAAAAGTCTTTGTTTACATAATATATGTGGGTGCACTGTGTAAAATTATTTTGTATATATATATATATAAATACACACACATGCATGTATATTTAAGAAAAAAATATTATTTATATATAAAATATTTATATTTATATATAATATAAATGATATATAAATCTATATACAGTATATACATGAAAATATTTCTTAAATATATACAAGCATGTGTGTGTATTTATATATATAAAATAATTATACACAGTGCACCCACATATATTATGTAAACAAAGACTTTTATTTTGGATGTGATTAATCACGATTAATCATTTGACAGCCCTAATAAATATATATATATAAATAACTGAGCACTTACACTAAATCCAGCCCTAACGTTAAGCAATGATATTAACCATATGTTACGTCCAAGGACATATTCATTGTGCGTTTGTAACATACCAGGAGTGTTATGTGCATGTGTATTTTTCTTCTCTCTCTTTCTCTTTTCTTGTGTGTCTTTTAAAGGATTAAGGGCTACCACCTGTGCTTGTTAACCCATGAGTGTTGTCCGCGCACTGATTGGTCCGTGAGGAGTCTAATAAAGCAGCAAAGCGTTGAGGAAGGAGAGAGACATCGCGGCGTTTGGGGTTGTTCCGCTCTCCATGCCCAGACAAGTGAGCGCTGGTCGCGCTCTTTGGTGTGTGTGGTCACAATGTGTGTCCTAATGTGACTCTTGAAACTATTTTTATTTATATTTATGAGTAGTTAAGAGTTTGTGGGTAATGTAGGGTGGAGGATACCCAGAACTTTTCTCCTGTTTAAATTTAGTTAGGGAGCGAGGGAAGTTATCTGTTCTTTTTTTTTGTTTTCTGTTTTGTATAGGTAAGTTAATGTTATTCCCCTTTTAGGTAGAGGTTATTTTGTTTTCTTTTGAATTGGGCCCTCCTCCCGAGGTAATACTTTTTGTTTTGGATATATGTGTAATGTTTTCCTTTACTTGATATTAATTTCTTTTCTAGCTTTGGCTAGAGTACAGAAATAAAAGGCAGACATGCCATTTCATGCCAAGTGAACTTTGTTTGGTTATTTAGTGAATCTGGGACTGGAGAGCAGGAGATACTCAAAGTCTCTCCATTGTTTGTTCGTCGTTCCCCTATTTTACCCCTAGACAAAAGGGGAAGACGTAACACATAGCATAGCATAGTATGTATAGGTACGGCTTGGAAGTTTTGCAGAAATGTAGGTAGGGTCGCACATTTTTCCAATGGTTTTAGGTTAAGGAAAAATGTTGGTTGTAAACAGTTAAAATTAATTAAATAATGACGAATATTGATAAAACATTTCTAATTAAAAATGGATTTTTTTACCCAATTTAAAGGGTACCTATTATGGCATTTAAAATGTTCCTAATAATGTTCTGGGAGTCCCCAACAACAGTTTTACATGCATGCAATGACAAAAAACACTTTTGTTGTCTTATAATATGCATTTATTTTTACCTGATTTGCTCACCGACTCCCTAATGATTCGTTTGACGACTCATTTGTCCAAACCCCTCCTTTGCGTGACGCTAATCGGCGGTGATTGGTCAGATGACCCAGTCAGTTATATTTTGCGTTAGCCCAAAGCTTAAACATATTGATAAAGCACTGCAGTACTACAATACGCTTCACATAATTTCACATATTTCAAAAAACAAAAAAAATGACATCGGAGACCTAGAAGCTGCTGAGCGTAACTCTCACTCTCTCACACACACACGCACACACACACACACACACACACACACACACACACACACACACACACACACACACACACACACACACACACACACACACACACACACACACACACACACACACACACACACACACACATAAAAGCAACAATTATTAATAGTACTTACAGGTTGTGATTCGGAGGAGGAAGCTGATCCAAATAAACTTGGTATTGAACGTTCCTTCAGTATCAGGCGACTCGCGAATACACCATAATCCACACAGCATTTGTGTTTGTGAAGCGATCGTCATTAAAATAACGCGAACACAGCTCAAGGTGGCTATACTTGTGTGGTATAGTTGTAAATATAAACTCTAGCAACTGAGTCTTCACATGCTTGTCCCTGGGCAGTGAAAAAAAAAGTTTGCTTTTGATTCGCACTTCAGAACAGCTCGTCGACATGTTGTTGTCAGGTTTCTCTGTCTGCTGGGCGCGCGCACTGAGTGGGCGTGTCGCATTCAAATAACTTGTACAAGTGACGTACGAAAGTGCATCGTTCGTCTAACGATTCATATCAGCGACTCAGAGTCGACTCTTACTTTTGAGAGACAATAACTTTGTATACGGTGAACTTTCATATTTAAAACTTTGCAGGATGTTTTTGTTCACTTAGATCTATGTTACACACTACATGAAAGGTAATTTTCAAAATTCCATGATAGGTACCCTTTAATGTATCCTTGCAATAAAAAATACAGATCATAAACTGGAATGTCTTTTGTAGATTTCTGGGAAGGTGAAGTACCTTAAGGATGGAACGATGGAAGAACAGAGCAATTAACTGGATGAGGTCTAGCAGGACGTAGCCATCTTTCTTCTCAACTCCAACTATGTTGGGTACTGCGAATGGACGCTCCGCATTAATGCCACGATATGCTGATGTAGTCCATGGGAAGAAGCCAAACTGGAAAAAGTACTTCACCACAACTGTGAGCTATGTGGAGAGAGATGAAGAAAGGGGAAAAAATATGGGAGCTTTGAACATTTCAGGTCTATGTTCTCTGCTCCAGTGTTTCTTCTGGTGTTACCTGTAAAGCTTTTGTTTTTCTTTTGTGTTTATCTGTTATGGTTTATTCATTTTATTTCGAGGATCATGTTTTGTCTAGTCTGCATCTGAAAGCTAAGGCAGCTGTCTTGTTGCCTCACTACAAGTAACACACTTTCAAAACAGCATAACCTAATATTTAATGATCTAATTAGCTTTAGTCATAACGAAGGGAATATTTAAAGACTACAACACTTCGCTAGAAATGTATGTGGAAAATGATCCTACAACCTCTGGGCACCAATCTTCATACATGGATTACGGAGTGCTCTGAATCAAACCACAATCCTGGATCTCCAAGTTGTTGGTCCATAAACTCATACAGGCTGATTTATTTAAAATTAACATTAGATTGCACCCTTGGAGGGTGGGGAATAATAACTAGATACATATCAGTACCATTTATGACAGCTACAGCTGCAATAAAAATAGTCTATTAGATTTCTGTTAGATTGTACATGAAACTATAACAATTCTAGTATTGTACTATAATACTAGTATTATAAAGTTCTGAGTCTCCGGCCCATGAGGGAAGAGACATTAACAGATACAACCAAGTTTTGAGTTCAGATTCCATGCTCTGAGACTACAACTTGTGAGGCAGCAACAGATACCCCTTTTCCACCAAGGCAGAGCTGGTGCTGGTTCGGAGCCAGAGCCTAGTTTCAAATCGGTTCTTTGGTTTTCGACCACCAAAGCACCAGCTCCGAACCAGTAAAAGTGGTTCTTAAGTAGCACCAAATCATTGCTGGTCTAGAAGTAAGAACCGCTTACGTCAGCGGCTGGGGGCGGGGTTACCGTGGCCAACACAGAAACTTGTGACCGCCATTTTGGAATTAGCAGCTAATCGAGCTAATAGCAGCTCGATTGTAATCTCCGTTTATGCAAGTTACGGCGAGCTGCACGAACACGTTGTATTCGCCGTGTTTGGATGCCGATGTACGTTAGGTTCGCAAAGCCATGAGCATCGAACGCAACGGCCGCCATTGTTGATAGAAGGCTTGTTCGAGATGCATCGGAGTGGCGCGGACCGATCGAAGCTGCGGGAGTGTTTGGAGATCATACGACTCCTTGTGCTTTTGGATTGCTTTCGCAGTGCTTTGATGTCATGCGGCGATCGATCTGCGAAAAGCCGATGCATCTCGAACAAGCCTGGCATGTTTGTATTTGGCGCTACCGCACTAGCGTTGCTGGGCAACATGAGACGTATGCAGTGACGTAAGATCTGGCTCTGTTGTGGCTCTCAAGCCGGTGGAAAGGCAAACCGGTTCTTAGTAAGCTTGTCAGTCGAACCAACTCCGAACAAGCTCTGGCTCTGGCTCCGAACCAGCACCCGGTTCTTGTTGGTGGAAAAGGGGTAAGAGATGACAATGTTCTGAGTCTCCAGCCTGTGCGGAAAGAGACATTAACAAAAAACTGTTCAGAGTCTTTGTCCAGCAAGACAATAACAGATCCAACCCGTCCCGTGTCTGCATGTCAAAAAGACAAAAGCAGATTGTCAAAGTTCTGAGTCTCTGGCCCAGAAAGGCAGAAGACATACAAACACATTTGCAACATGGTTAAGCTCAGGAGAGCAAATCCACTTCAAGGTACTGGTACAAGGTGCTTTAAGGTCTGAGTCTTTCACATTAAAGACCTTCTGCTCCTACTTCAGATCCTCATCTGCGTGTTCCGAATTCTAGGCAGTGTTGCCAATTTAGCAACTTTTCAGACCCCTTTTAGTGGCTTTTTTTCTTCTTCAAAAAAGTGAATAGCAACAAATCTAGTGACATTTTGGACTGATGGTTAACAAGTAGTCAGTCATCATACTCATTCTGTTGACTGACAAAAAATATGTAAATGAGAACATCTTTATTGGACATCCAGTCATATATTAAAATACAGTAAGGGAGCACAGATTAGGAGAGAAAACATATGAAAAGTGGAGACAGTTGGCAACAATACTGAGCAACTGTCATAATCCCGGACTCCGCATACTCTCTGGCCAGCAGAGGGCACCCTCGCCTGGATATTGACTCTCATACTCACTCTGCATTTCCCATAAGCTTCGTTACTGACTCTGATCACCATCTACCAGGCTATTTAACTGCACCACACGCAGCTCTCAGGCCTTGTCCACACGGACACGGGTATTTTTATAACCAGAGTTTTTCCTCTTGCGTTTAAAAAAAAATCCTGTCCACATATGCTCGGCCTCCATCTACATGAAAACGCAAAAACACGCTATCAAGCGCGGTGAAAAGCAGATATAACCCTTAACCGTAAAGCCACGTTGGCCAATCAGAAGCATAACAAAAAGTTATTACTGGTTCCGGTAGGCGCAAATCTGGCGTCAAACACAGCGGATAACGGCGCACACTCTGACGTCGCAAGGCAAAAACCCCGGTTTCACTGTCTACACGACAACACTGTAACCAGCGTTTCTGAAAATCCTCACCCTGGCAGGGGTTTTCAAAAATTAGGGCCCTATAATTTCCGCGATCACAGAATCGCGGACGGAATCGCGGAATTGGCCAAATAACTCGGAATCTAGTGTTAATGCGGAATTTCGCGGAATGTGACATATTTGGAATGAAATTTGTTTTTTGTGTGGGAGAAGAACGTATGTCTGGGGTAAATGCAGACGGGGAAGCAAATCTGGGTGACACAACCCCTCCCGTCATTTCAGCTCATGACGGCATCAAAACAATAGCCGCTTTTCCACTGAAAGCATGGCGAAGCGGCTCCACGGCTCTGCTTTCGTCGGCGAAAAAGTTAAGAAACTCGTCGCACGCACACACACACAAAATCCCCTCCGTGCATGTCTGTCTATGAGGTGCCGGACCGAGTGTGTGTGTCCGAGTCGAGAGCGCGCGAGAGAGACCGAGTGTGTCCGAGAGAGCACGCTCAACAGTGCGCGCGAGAGAGACCGAGTATGTCCGAGAGAGCGCGCGAGAGAGACCGAGTGTGTCCGAGAGAGCGCTCGACAGTGTGCGCGAGAGAGAGACAGAAGCTGCATCCCAATGTGCATACTATGCCCGAAATAGTATTGACAATTAATAATGTCACATACTATTTAGGATGGATAGTATGCACATTAGGACGCAGCTAGAGTGTGACTTTTATTTTAACTTATATAAACTAATATAATTTATTTTACAGGACAGTTTAAAGCTCATAACCATATTTTGTTGTTACTTGAAGTACTTAGAGTGCAGTGTTATGTTGCATCATGCAGTATTTGTCATTTTAAGAGTAAATGCCTATTTTATTTCTGTAGGCCTACATTTTAATCATTAACATTAAAAGCACACTCTTTTTACAACTCAAATAACAGTAAAGGGTAAAAAAACTGAATTCCCAAAAATTAAAACCGAAAAAAAAGGAATTTGCAAAAATTAAAACGAAAAATACGGAATTTGGGAAAAAATAAAACGGAATTTGGGAAGAAATAAAATGAATTTTATAGGGCCCTAAAAAATGTTTGGTTTCAGTGCGTTTCCGTGTGGACGAACGGCCAAACCGCGTAAAAAAAGTCACGGTTATAAAAATACCTGTGTCCGTGTGGACAGGGCCTCAGTGCGAAGTTTTGTTTTGCTCTTATGAACACTACTGAGCGTTATTACCCAGTGACTGCCTGACCATTTCTCGACCCCTTCTGCCTTGGATTTCTCTTTGCCTGCTGCCTGCCTTCGTTACCTCTGCCTGGTTCATGGACTCTGCCTGTTCACTGCCTGGCCTGATCCTTTGCCCGGTATTTAGACCTCTATTAAGCCTTGTCTCCAGCGATGTGTCTGCTGTCTTTGTCACCGGTGTCATCACCCACACAAGCCGTCACCGCTGCTGTCACACCGGTCCCGCCCACCGTGACTCCTTGTCTCACACTCCCAAAAAAGTTAGACGGGGATCCCGACAAATGTAAAGGCTTCCTTCTCCAATGCTCTCTGTACATCGAGCAACAACCAGCGCTGTATTCGAATGACACTGGGAAGATTGCCTTTATGTGTCCGTTACTGACGGGAGGGCTCCGTTGAAGTGGATGACGGCCATATGGAGAGTTGATGGTTCAGCATTTCAGTCCTTTCCGGTGTTTCTTCAATGGCGTCTTCGAGCACTCCAGGGAGAGAAAGAGCGCGGGCGATCACTTGCTCACGCAGGGAAAATCAACGGTAACACTTTACTTGAAGGGGTGTGCATAAGACTAACATGCCACCTTCATAATCATGACATGACACATGTCATGAATATAAAGGAGAATTTATGCATGTTTATGACAACTGTCATTAAGTATCTTTTGCTCAATTATGACATTTTGAAAGCAAATATGACATTGTTTGAGATGTCTTTGTTATGCCATCTTGATATAAACCAATACATCATAACCTGTCAGTGTCTTTGATTGATCATGATTATGAAGGTGTCATGTTAGTCTTATGCACACCCCTTCAAGTAAAGTGTTACCAAATCAACTGCCGCCGAGTATGCTCTCACGGATCGCACCCTGGCCGCACAGACTTCCTGGAATGATGACGCGCTCAAGGTAATATTCTGAAGAGGCCTGGACCATGATCTGCAGTCTGAATTAGCCTGTCGTGACGAGGGCAGGGACCTCGACCAGTTCATAAATCTTACGATCCAGATCGACAATCTCATGCGATCTCGCCAAGCGAGTCACCACGCCATCCCTGCTCCTCGCACTGTTCAAGCTATCCGGGCCGCGACTCCCGTTCGCCCCGATGAATCCGAACCCCATCCGAATCAACGCCAACCATCTGCCCATGAAGGAGAGAGACAGAAGGATCCAGCTTCACCTGTGTCTGTACTGCGGCGAGGCTGGCCACCTTCACATCTCCTGTCCATCCAGACCTCGTTTGACCGCTTCTCGACGCACTACACCCCACCTCGTCTATGTTTGTGCCCGTCGTGATCTCAACGAACGGCAAGAGGGTTCCCACCAGAGCTCTGGTAGACTCTGGAGCTGCCGGGAACTTTATTTCTGCAGACTTTGCCCGAGAACAGAAACATTCCACTAATCCGTTACCCTTCTTCCCTTGTAGTCGAAGCCATCGACGGAAGGCCATTAGGCTCCGGTCACATTTCCCATCTCACCCAAGAATCCCAGCTGCAGACAGGGGCACTCCACTCCGAGGTTATATAGTTCTATGTCTTTCATGCTCCACGCACCCCCGTGATCCTAGGCCTGTCATGGCTCCATAAGCACAATCCACAGACACACTGGAGAACGAACCAGATTGCCCGCTGGGGCGCGTCCTGTCATGGAATTGCTCCGTACGGCCAAGTATTACACCAAGCTCGATTTACGCTGTGCGTACAACCTCATCCGCATCAGGGAGAGGGAAGAGTGGAAGACGGCCTTCTCCACCAACACGGGGCACTACGAGTACTTGGTCATGCCATTCGGCCTGGTGAACAGTCCATCCGCCTTCCAGTCGTTCATCAACAAAGTCTTCAGAGACATGGTCTACTGTACAGTCATAGTGTACATCGATGACATCCTGATTTACTCTGACACCCTCACAGACCATGTGGAGCACGTTCGGGCCGTTCTCCAGAGACTCATTCACCACTATCTTGGAACCCAGCCTGATTACAGACTTCAACTAGGCTCATCCCAGCAAACCAGCTCCACGACCATGTGGAAGACCCCGACGTCGTCAGGCTCCTCGCGCCAGGAGTCGCTCGCAGGGAGGGGGCTCTGTCACAATCCCGGACTCCGCAACCTCTCTCTCTGGCCAGCAGAGTGTGCCCTCGCATGAATATTGACTCTCATACTCACACTACATTTCCCTTAAGCTTCGTTATTAATTCTGATCAACATGCCCAGCTGCAGCCCATCTATCAGGCTATTTAACTGCACCACGCGCAGCTCTCAGTGCCAAGTTTTGTTTTGCTTTTGTGAACACTACCGAGCGTTATTACCCAGTGACTGCCTGACCGTTTCTTGACCCCTTCTGCCTCGGATTTCTCCTTGCCTGCTGCCTGCCTTCGTTACCTCTGCCTGGTTAACGGACTCTGCCTGTTCACTGCCTGGCCTGATCCTCTACCCGGTATATAGACCTCTATTAAGCCTTGTCTCCAGCGCTGTGTCTGCTGTCTTTGACCCTTGCCTGACTAATCTGTTAATAAACATTACGCTGCATATGGATCTCTCTGAGTCTGGTGATTTCACAACAGCAACAAGGCTGTTGAAACCAGATAATCTAAATAATGTATTTATTTGATGCATCATAAAGTTATCCACCTTTTTAGTTTCAGAGAAACAACAGTGTATCTATCCATAAGATACCGAAACTCTGCCTTAGCCACACCCATCTTAATCTCTTGCATTTTATGCATCTTATGCACTTAATTCATTTATCATTCATGGTATTCTTTTAACACTTGTGTTGATTACTCTTGTTTACCTTTTTGCTAATAAAATGTATTTTATTACACTGTATTCCTTGTGTTGATAATACAGTAATAGGTGCCCAATCCTGTTCCTGAATATCGACCTTCCTGCAGGCTTCAGTTCCAGCCCTGCTCAACACACCTGTGTGTAATTATCAAGTGCTATTGAAGATCGTGTTTGATAGGTAGGAAGGTAGATCTACAGGAACAGGATTGAGCACCTCTGCTTTACATGTTACTAATATCTAATGAATCTGTCTTATTGGTCAGATGATAAAATCCCTTCAATTTATATCAGAATTATTTGTTAAAGCATCTTTGATTGTTCTTTACTGTCAAGGTGAAGCTCTTAGCTGGTGCCCCACAATTTAAGAAATTAACACTCTAACTCTTATCTTATAGGGGATAAACTGCCAGTGTGAAGGCAGTTTAGTTTGGAACGGGCAGAGTTTCCGCTAGAAAAAAATGGTGCCGGTCAGAGTGACCGGCAGAGGTTTAGTTTAACGGACATTTTGATGATATGCCGGTCAAATATCGCCTCTTAATTAGTCAAGTTGAGGAAAACTGGAGGCAGGCTATGTAACTTAAAAAATGACATAATCAGGCCGTATAGAATGCAATATGTTTATTAGCATAACTTTCAAATAAACGGAAAACATGAAAACATGAACGTCTGATTGGCGTCAATCAACGCCAATTGTTTTTACTATGGTTTCACATTAGTTTAACAAACCAATCCCCCTTCCCCACATACAATATCTGAATATTGTTTTTACTCAAACGAATTTAATTATATATACACTCTAAGTAGCGTCTCATTTAGCTGGTGACATTTAAATTGGCCACCGTGAAATGACTCCTTGTCAAATTAACTGGAACAAACAAATGACTAGGCCTATTACACTGTCTCGCGTCATTTTAGGCTACTTTTTACGCTGTTTTGCAGTGCTGAAATGTGCAGCTGCCGACTTAAAATCAAAAGTTCCCAGTGTCTCTCCACAACTTGCAATGCGCATAAGCCGCGTGACCTTGTTCTCCGCAAGGCGACTTCGCTGCTTTGTCTTTATCCGATTCTGCAGCGAGAACCCCCTCTCTGCAGGAACACTCGAGACAGGGATTACACAGGCTATCTTAGCGAGCTTGGTCCACTCTGGATACAATTCGTTGAAATCGCATATGAGGACTTCGCAGGCTGTGGAGAAATGCAATCCTCCATAGCCACGGAGCGCTGTCATGACAGCGAGGGCATCACGTCGCAGGCTTACGGCATCGATAAGAGGAGCAGTGTCCGCAGACTCAATGCTTGTAAAATGGGAAATAACCCTTCTGATCGCTGGTTCTGCATATTCTTGAAGAGCTATAAGATAATATAATAGGTGATGAGAACGATATTAAAATTATAGGCCTACAAAAGAATGCTGCGCTTATTATAGCCTAAATAGGCCTGTATGGGTCATTCTATGGAAATGTCCATTTTTCTGTCCCTAGACTTAACAAAAATATTACACTTAAACACTTTAGGGTTACCATTTCTTTACATTTTAAAATAAAACAATGTTTATTTGAAAAATTACACCTTCTTGAGCCATCAATGTGGCAATATTTGATTTTTATGAATTCTATAGAATTCCACCACAGAAGTTTTTACACCATTTAAAATACAATAATGTATATTGTATAAATAACTATCAAATATATTTGATATAGTTATACTATAAAATATAAAAACAATTCTGTCACATTAAATACACTGTCACATGTGACAATAATAATTTTACATCCATTTAATTCTGAACTAGCAAACGAACTAACCTCATTTAAGCACTTTGAACAAACCTGATTAATATAAATAAAACAATCTCCTTATTTGTTGTTTATTATTATTATTATTATTATTAGGTAACTCTGACGACATTGTGCTGATTTTTTTTTATATAATATTTCATAAAACCTTTGAAATTGCCAAAGGTAACACCGCATGTGACAAAAAAGGCACATGCCGTCTTTAAATAAATGCACAAATATAGGCCTACATTTTTATTTATATTTAAATTTTTTAGTAGGCTAATCTAATAATGTCGTGTAAGTTTAAATGTTAGAAAAATCTGTAAAATGACATCTTGCCATACCATAAGGGGACGTTTCTGTAGAATGACCCGTATAATAAATCAACAGATCCTACTTACCACTATGTGTCTGCGGATATCTAGAGGGGTTCAGAAGGGAATCGAGGCAGTGAAGTAGATCCATGCAATCCTCGGGGAACCGATCTTGCAAGGCATCTATCAGATGTTGAACATAGCGTTCCCTGGCTTTTTTGAAAGTTTGAATGGAGCGGTCGCTTGAATTGGTCACTTTGACATCCTTGAATGTGCCGTCTTTATAGCCCGCCTGGAATGTCTCCTCTTCTGGACCTGGCACATTTCGTAACTGTGTAAATGCCGCGACAGATGCTTGCACTATTGGTCGGATGCTGGAAAGATTGACGTTGTCTTTTTGAAAAACTAAATTCAGTTTTGTCATCACTGGTAGTAGATCGGACAGTGCGTGAGTCAGGGCTATGAAGCTGTAGGTCTGGATTTGACCAAGCAGCCCTTGTGCTTGGGCATTTCCTCCCACGGCCTCTTCATGAAGTTCCATGGCCACAGCTGCCCAGTTGTGCTTCATGGCCTCCACAGCCCTGTGTAGGGATAGCCAGCGGACTGTGCACGGCTGCTTGAGGCTGACCATGTCCTCATCACTGAGTGCAGCTGTTAATTGGCGGAGCCGGGATGTTCTGGTGGCAGAGTGTCTGTAGAAGGAGTACACTGAGGAGATCGTGTTTTTGTAAGCTCTGATGTTTTCCACAGCTTTCGCTGCGTCCAGCGCAGCAAGTGCAGCCCTGTGGGCAACGCAGTGCACCTGGATAGAAAAGGGATTCGCTTGCTTAAACAAAGCACCCACCCCACAATGCCTTCCCATCATTACACTTGCACCATCTGAACCCAGGCCAATGACACGGGACAGTGCTATATCCATTTCGCGAAGCACCGCAACAACGCGATCATAAATGCATCTTGCGGTCCCGGAGTCCACATCATAATTTCCAAGAAAGCATGTCTCCACCTTTCCTTTAATTTCCAGCTTTAGATATATGATTAACTTTTTGTTCACAGTGATATTTACAGTTTCGTCAATTATTATTCCAATGAAGTCACTGTTTTTCAGTTTTTCACGGATCTGTTCCACCACGACGTGTTCTAATGCCCTCTCCATATCATCCACTGAGTCGCTGTGGCAATAAATGCCATCGGTAGTGACGAAATCTGGAGCCTCGAGAGCTTGCAGTAGCTCAGTCTGTGCTACAAAATGGTTAGATGGGAGATCATGTTTTGCCATGTGGAATACAATTTTGAGCTGAGAGCATAGTTTTTTCTTAGAAGTTTCCGTGGCCTTGTCACAGTGGCCTTTCATCGCAACCTGCTGTGGCGTTAAATTGAGCGCCGCAACATGGTCATTGCTCCGACTATGTTCAATGAGAGCAGACATTCTCAAATTATTTGACCCTCTTGTGAATCCGTTGCGTCGTCCTGCCTTTTCGCAGTGCGAACAGAACATTTTTTCGTTACCATCAACTACCTCACATCTTAGCCATGGGAACTTGCCACTCCATTCCGACCGATACGCCCTCAATTTCGACTTTTTCTCTGGTGGTGGTGGAGCTGTCAGGCTCTGGACATCTGACGCTTCAGGCGTTCCTGATTCACCATCGTCCGTCGCGTCTGGCCTCTGAAAAAAGCTTTTAAGGCTAGTCTGCCTGGGCCTGGCCATATTTGAAACGTCTCACTCAATCGTTCGTTGTTTATGTCTATATTACAGCCGTTTTAGGCGTGCGCTTTATTTGAAATGCAGCATGCGATGTTGTTTAATAACATTCAAACGGTAGAGCCTGTTCCTTTATAACATAGCCAAAGGTCGGTGTATTTTTGCTTTATACATTTTAGGCTTATTCTCAAATTCAGATTGTGTTAGGGGGGCAGGATTAATAGGCAATTTTAATCGGACAATTTGACCGGAGAGATTTAATTTTGTCGGACATTGAATTTTTTTCCCGGCCAATGTCCGGTAATTACCGGACAACGGAAACCCTGGGAACGGGGCACAGTTCGCATGAAGAATCGCTAATGTGAACGCTGTCATGGGCCCCGGGTGCGCACTGGGGTACCGAACCCGAGACTACCCGGAGGAGGTGGTCTGAGTTCGGTTGCTCCCGAACCGTGCCACGGTTCGCGTGAATGTGAAAGCAACACGGACTCGGGTGCACACTGTTTCAGGAAGTAAAGTTACCTGCGCATGCGTTTTAGCTTATTGTGATGAATTCAGTTAAATAAAACACTTGAAAGGGATGATAGTGTTGATGATTTACCTTGGATACGAGCGAGAATGACCCTGCAGTGTATTCGTGTGTCATATGGAGAGACTATGGTCTATTTTATTATATGTGTTTTTGTGTGTGTATTTAGCACCGTTTGATTTCCTTTTTTTCCTTTGATTTGGTGTTCTTTTTGGTATTTTTTGTTTTATTATGCGCACTTTATTTTTTGTGACACTTGACCATGATTTAGAGCAGTGTTTCCCAACCCTGTTCCTGGCGGCACACCAACACTGCGCGTATTCTTTGTCTCCCTAATAAAACACACCTGATTCAACTCATCAGCTCATTAACCCATGTGATTATGAGCTAATGAGTTGAATCAGGTGTGTTTGATTAGGGAGAAAAAGAATACGCGCAGTGTTGGTGTGCCGCCAGGAACAGGGTTGGGAAACACTGATTTAGAGTGTAGGGTAACGCCCCCGTATTTTTTGGGAAGCCCGGATCACAGCTGATTAGCAGATGGACAGCAGTTGGTAATTAGCATGTCAAATCACAGACGGTTCTAAAAAGCGAAGAACCTGATGTTATGGAATTTTTATGCTTTACTCTTATTTCAGTGATTCCTTGCTGTGGCCTCATCTGTTCTCTCGCTTGTAGCGAGAGGGGGGCCTTTGTGATAATTTACTGTGGTAGAGGTAAGGAAAAGCAGGTGGTCAAGGGGGTCATCTTGAGTGCATTTGTACTTTATAGCCTAAAGGGTTAAGAGGGCATTTGCCTCTCAGGGCAGAGATATCTCTCCTGAGAGGGGAGGGAAGAAATAAGGCCTTGGGAAGCATGGGGGTATAAGACAGAGAGACACTGCTTTTTCCTTATCTCTCCTCACTGACTCAAGAATTTGTATTGGTGACGAGGATCTCTCTTGCAAGAGAATAAATACTTTATAAACTTTTAAATTGGATTCAGAGTGTATCTTACTCATTGATGATGTTTGTTTGATATGAAAAAATAGCCACAACACTGAAAACAGTGTGTCTGTGACCCGTGAACCCTGTTGTGCAGCTCTGTTCTCCACATTTTATTTCTGGACAGTAGTCGCGATTGTTTTTTTTATTTCATTGCCCGAACCGTTGCATGGATCATGGTCTGCTCAAGTTGAAACTGAAGTTTTGTTGAAGTGACGGTCCTGCTGTTAATCCAGTGGCTGCTGGAATCTTCGTCTTTTCTCTTCTGTGCTGGATTTTTGCCGTTCTCTGCTGTGCTGGGATTGCTGCCGTTCTCTGCTGTGTTGGGATTGCTGCCGTTCTCTGCTGTGCTGGGATTGCTGTCGTTCTCTGCTGTGCTGGGACTGCTGCCGTTCTCTGCTGTGCTGGGACTGCTGCCGTTCTCTGCTGTGCTGAGACAGCTGCCATTCTCCTCTGTGCTGGGACTGCTTCCGTTCTCTGCTGTGCTGGGACTGCTGCCGTTCTCTTCTGTGCCGGGACTGCTGCCGCTCTCTTCTGTGCCGGGACTGCTGCCGCTCTCTGCTGTGCCGGGATTGCTGCCGTTCTCTGCTGAGCTGGGACTGCTGCCGTTCTCTGCTGTGGTGGGACTGCTGCCGTTCTCTGCTGTGCTGGGACTGCTGCCGTTCTCTGCTGTGCTGTGACTGCTGCCGTTCTCTTCTGTGCTGGGACTGCTGCCGTTCTCTGCTGTGCCGGACTGCTGCCGTTCTCTTCTGTGCCGGGACTGCTGTCGTTCTCTTCTGTGCCGGGACCCCCGCAGCGTTGGTCTGGTTTCACACTCAACTTGATTCTATCGAACCCTGGTGCGTTTGCGTGCATATTACGTCATTTCAAACGTGCACGGCGCATGATAGGAAACAGAACGCTGGTCAATATTGTTTTTTTTATTAATTCGCTGCTGAGTACCGGGAACAAACACGCTCGGGCTCGGACCGCAGCAAACGAGCCCAGTGTAAAAGCCCCCTTAGGTGACGTGTAACCAAAAAGCGCAAAACATTATTGGTGCCAAGTGTGAGAAGCACTACAATATACTATAATACTCTTAAGTATTGTTAGTGTAATGTATTGACTGACTATTGTAAGAGTGAGGTTCCTTTAAGAGGCTTAAAGCCTGGGGAGGGCGTGGCTGTTCGGGGTGGATATATGTGTTTTCTGGCCAGTGTGTTCCGGAAGTTGGCCAAGCTAAATGTGTTCTATGTTATGTGCTGCCTTGAGTTCAGTAAAGACTTAAAAGATTACGAACGTTTCCTCATGTTCTTCAAAGATATAACAGTTAGCTCACTTCGCCACAAACTGGATGAACTGCAAGCCAATGTGAGTTTCATGCACATATATAGAAACATTCACATGATGGTGTTCACCAAAACTTGTCTGGATGACTCAATTGATGACAACAGTTTACAGATTGAGGGCTTTGGATCACCTATCTGAATGAACAGAGATAATCACACAACAGGGAAAGAACGTAGAGGTGTGTGTTTATAGGACATTTTGTGCAGCACAGCAATAGTTTGGCATACAATTTGTAACTCAGCTATTGAACTCTATATGTCCTTTTTATCTTCCTTGTGAGTTTTGTAGCAGTTTTTTTATTGTTGCATATATATATATATATATATATATATATATATATATATATATATATATATATATATATATATATATATATATATATATATATATATATACATATATATATATATACACACACACCCTCATGTTAAACTTGACGGAAACGGTAATAGAGGCCACTATGACCTGGTTTCACAGACAGGGTTTAGCCAGGATTAGGCCTTAGTTCAATAAGGACATTTAAGTAGCTTTTATAAATGTGCCTTAGAAAAAAAAACATTACTGGTGTGCATCTTGAGATAAAACAATGGCACTACTTTCAGTTAAGACAGTTCAAATATTCATTTTAGTCTGGGACTAGGCTTAAGCCTCGTCTTTGAAACCGTGAAGTATACTGTTTCTGCAACACTAGTGGCACCTAGCAGAATTACAAAAATAAAGCATATTTTCAAACAACCTTGAAAATACTCCAAATATATTGAAACAGTTGAAGGCCACAGGACCTTCACAGGATGGCACACATTCTTTGCAACTAGGGGTGTGACGGTTATTATATAACCGTGAGACCGACGGTTATAGTTGAACACCGTCATTTGAACTCTATAACCGCCAAAACCGTGTTATTAAAATATTTTTTACAAACATTTTTTATCATAGAGAATGTTTAAATACTAATATCAGCTTACGAGGGAAACGGAGGCTGAGTTAGTGGTGTTTCGGAGATGATTCGGGAGATCGATCAAAGCGCGCGCCTTGTTAAAGCCTTGTTGTTTATACTCGACGCATCCGCACGAGCGCGAAGGTGCGCGCGGCAAAAATTACGCGTTGGGTGCGCAAGACCGGCAAGACCACATTCGCTTGGCTGAGTGCACAACGCGCGCGGTGCCGCATCTGAGGATGAACTACTTCAAGCCGACTCTGCCCGAGCATGTGCGTCTCACCCATAGGTCTCACATCCATTGTCTCACCGCACCGGCACCCAGTTTGCGTGTCTAAATTGTAGTTTTTTTTTTCTGTGTGTGATTTATTTAAAACAAAGCACGTTCATTGCAAAGTTGTTGTTTTTTTGTTAAGGATTTGTTTACTGTGTGTGATTCATTTAATGGAAAGCACATTCACTTCTAGTTGTCTTGCTGTTAATTTTAAATAAACTTATAGCAAGTAGCTAATCGGTGTCTGTGGTAAGATGTCCTATAACAGACGAACGTCGCCGACCCCCCCGCACCCACCTGACCCACCCCACCCGACGACGGTTATGTTACGAACCGTCACATTTGACTCCCGTCATAACCGTCATCACCAATTCTGAAACCGGCACACCCCTATCTGCAACCCTTGTTTTGAGTGGGTTACCCTTGGGTGGTGTTTGCAGTAAGAGCAATTAGGTGCTTCACAAATCATTATAAATCTACTAGGCTGATGTGGCCTAATGATTATGGCTTAGTCATGATTTTTAACATCAGCTGCAGCGGTTGGAAAGATGCTGACCTGAGTGTAGATGATAGCTGTCATCCAGAAGCGCTTGGTTGGTCGTGGCACTGACAGCATGGCCCACAGGAAGATGAGGATGGGCAAGAAGAGTGTGAGCAGAGAGGCAGACACCATGTGATTGAAGATAATCACAAAGTAACAGAACATCTCTGACTGAGACTCCATCAAATTGTAGAGAGCAAAGATGAGACGCACACCACATGGTAATGAAGAGAAGAATCTTTCAGACTCCTCAATCTCTGGAATATCAAATATTCTGTATAAAGGAAGTGAAAACAGAGAAATTAAAATGTGTGTCTGGTGTGTTTGTGAATTGATGCAGTGTTTCCAAACCTTGTCCTGAGTAACTGCAGCACTACACATTTTAGATGTCAGGGACTATTTTACTGCTGGAAGGATGGAATTAAATGATTTTACTTAAAAAAAGTAACATATTAATACATATATTTTACATATTACATATATTTACTATCATAGTTAACTATTCATTTTAAGGAGCACACACATAAGCAAGCTATCAAAAGTAGCTGGATCAAAACAACAAGCTATCAAACAGCAGTCAATTAAATATTTGTAACTATATAAAAACTAGTAAAGTCAACAACATTGACTTGATGCTGTAGCGTATTTAGGGTGAATCTGAATAATTAAATATATTCTGGATAACTAAAATCCTAAGAGCCTTCAAAGGCCGGGAAGCTTCCAAACAGCGTCCTCCCCCCAGGACTCAAAATTAACACACACACACACACACACATTCCACCAAAAACACATCCCCCCCAGGAATGTGGAATGTGCCACAGGAAGTGAATGTTACAGAGAAAAGAAACTTCTCTTTTTAAAGACATTTTAAACAGAAATATTCAATGTGGTTTATGTGTTTGTTTGTTCATGTTACATTGAAATAACTGAGTTTACCATTATGTATTTTTACATGTAACTGCGTATTCCCTAGAATTCTAACAAAGGAGAAATGAATTCTGCATTCATATATATTCTATTATACTTCCCCTTTTGAATTGTACGAACAATGTATCTAATCTCATCTTACGATTTGTCTTTTAGGGGTTTGATCTATGTGTTGGGAAACTAATGGTATAAGGTCTTAAACTTTGCAAACTGTTTAACCAAATCCGTTTGGCAAGTTTGGTCTTGATAAACTCCAATCTTCGTTCCCCATTTGTTAATTGACATTACATTTTGCTAAACTTGGTGACACACTAGTATTATAAAAATTGTGAAGATTCTTCCCGTAAACACCCAATGAAATTAGGGAGTCAGATGCCTGGTTAGAACACAATGGGCCATAAAACCTCCCTCCAAAGAGAAAGCTCCTGATTGGACCCTCTTCCAAAAGAAGGCGGAAAAGTCAGGACTTCAAAAGGACTGAACACCAGTTTAAACACTCTCTCACGTCCATGTCCGCATGTCAGAATGTAACGTCTCGTCTCTAGGCGAGCTTTTTCGCCTTTCTTTTATGTGTTCTAGTTTAGTTTGTGTTTTAAGTCTTAAGATAAGTCCCCGGGTTTAATTCCGATCGACGAGTGAAAAGAACCCCGCGTGACATATCTCTTCAGCAAATCCAACTACAAGGGAAACTGCAACAAACGCTCTCTCTCTCTAAAGAGAAGAAGCACGTACACGTAACCACGTGACGCGTCGTACTGAGAGATGCCCACGCTCTTGCTTTGTCCGTCGTTACTGCTGCACCATGTAACCCGATCCCGTGGTCTCCTTCGGAGACCCGATCTGATCTTTATATCTTTTCTTTGTTAGTCAAAGTTTTGTTTTCGTAGTCGACTCTGTTCACTTCCACAAAGTGAAACGGACTCAGTCGAACTATTTTCCGTTGGTAATGTTACTCAAAGACTTTAAACCGCCGCGCAACACGCGCGCCCAGAAACAACACGTGACGCTTACACACACAAAGGACTCCGCTCACGCACGCGGCCGGGACAGGCCTTCAGGAATGCAACAACACAGCGAGACCCATATCTTGTGCAAGTATCTCTTTATAACGCTTCTAAGGAGCATTAAGATGATGTTTCGTGTTGTAATCAGAAAAGGTGAATGTCTTAGGAGGAAGTATGCCAATGTTCTCTCTCTCTCACTCTCTCTCTCTCTCCCTCTCTCTCTCTTACCCGCTTACGCGTGTAAGTCATCCATTGCCCAAACTTTACGCATTTCTAGTTCATCAATGTCTTATTGTGTTTCGTTCGTGTTAATGTTTGTAAATACATGTATTCCTGTAACGTAGTAAATATATAAGTAGACATGCCTTTATTAAATCATTATATTCACTTGACTGATGGACTTTCTCTTTGCTCAATTTCGAGTCTCTGAAGTGCCAAAAGATCTTATGCTACGAACTTTATAACTTAAAGATAGCTTTACATATTTGCTTATAGGGCAGAAAACCCAATTCTTCTGGCCAGAGAATTGCGTTTCCTGAAATCCTATCAAGTAAGATGATATTGGGGATCCCCTCAATATTATTCGGACAATTGAGCTAAATTAATTTTGCCTGCTTTGTAAGACGTGATCTGTGTAATTAACTGCAATCAACTTGTTAAAATGAAAGGATTGCATGTATACATCCAGGTAAAATGACATTCTCCTTTAGAGGGAGATTTATTAACATGTAAGACTGATCTAATCCAAACATGTATGAATAATTATTAATTACCAATTATTAATTATGATATGCAAATTCCCCAAGGATTAGATCCCGCCTAAAGTCTTTACAATGCCTTCATTATTTCAAACATCACATGATATAATGGTGAAATGTTGTAAAATATAAGTGGAGCTGAGCTGATTCATCTGAAAGTATCAAACAGGACCAGTGCCAAGAACAACCTGTGGATACTTGATGATATCTGCAGTAATGTCTTCAATCATGTTGTCACGTGTGTGTGTGTGTGTGTGTGTGTGTGTGTGTGTGTGTGTGTGTGTGTGTGTGTGTGTGTGTGTGTGTGTGTGTGTGTGTGTGTGTGTGTGTGTGTGTGTGTGTGTGTGTGTGTGTGTGTGTGTGTGTGTGTGTATTTTACTTGTTAAGCAGCAATTCGCTGGCAGTAAGTGCTCTGGTCTCTTGATTGAGCATTCTAGACTCTTGGATCTCTTCATCTTTTCCCTCATGCGGATTCAGTTCAGGGACTTCTTGCAGCACAATGTTAGGTGTATTTTCTTCATTTATCCATTCATCTGTTATCTTTTCAAATCTGTCATCGTGATCATTCAGCTCTTCGTTGTAATCAGGATTTCTTATGAGGAATAAATTAATCAACAACAGAAATTACACACTCTTGTATAAGTACGTGCTGACAGAGAGTTATGTATACGGCACAGAAAGTGGTTATTTTGTTGTGTTAGATAGTGAAAAAAAGAAGAAACTGATGTTTACTGGGACAGGACATCTCCTTTGTTGCAGTGCTGGACAGCATCCAGTTGCGTAAGATCCAGGACTTCTTGAGTAAGATCCAGGTCTTCTTGAGTTGGCTGGCGTGTTATTAGAGGAGTGTCATCAGTCTGGCAGCTGAAAAGGTAAATTCAACATGATACAGTGTTCGCAAACCATTTAATTTTCATAATGTAACATTAGTGTGACATTTTACATTCTAGACACTTATGCTCTAACAATTTGACATTACGGCTGATAGTTGCTGGATGTGTAAAACTTGACCACATTTTAAGCATCAGGATGGATATCATTGGTGAGAGAACTGGGATAAAATCTGTTCGATTTTTGAAACTGCTTACAGATGAAGTGCTTGGAGAGCTGAATTTTGTTCAACGACTTTTTATCAACAACTCCATATTAAAGAATGGATGGCTAAGTATGACTATGATTTTTAATCCTTGATGATAACTGCTGATATAAGGGAATGGCATTAAGAGGAAGTGGACATCTCCCCCAAAGGTAGCTGGCAGTCACTGCACAAACTCCCCAGTGATAAACACACTGGTGACTTACAATGGAGGACTATACATCCAAATGTACTCCATTGGTCCATTTTGTTTTGAAAATGAAACAATTTTTCATCTTTTTGTGCAATGTGCAAGTTTATTTTTGGCTAATATTATTTTAACATCAAAATAATATGTTAGTCATAAAAATATTTTCTGAATTTCTAAAAATGGAACTGCCAAACTCACTATTTGGAAAACAAGGAAAAATAATATGCTTGGTAAAGATCCATTAGATCCTCAGTTGATGTTCAAGGGTTTGGTAGCATCTAAGCTCAGGAAAGAACATGCATATTACAAACTGGTAGTGTGCTTATCAATGTTTGTGAATACTTGGGCCTCTCTCTCTCTCTCTCTTCTCTCCTCTCTCTCTCTCTCTCTCTCCTCTCCTCTCTCTCTCTCTCTCTCTCTCTCTCTCTCTCTCTCTCTCTCTCTCTCTCTCTCTCCTCTCTCTCTCTCTCTCTCTCTCTCTCTCTCTCTCTCTCTGTGCATGACAGCAGATGGATCAATGACCATTGAGAACGTTTTATTAATGTTAAATTAACGGTGCTTGGAAAAGATTATACAATCTTTATCAGCGCAGAGTCCATGAAAAGCTTTGTCTGTGGAAATATGGTCACATTAAAACAGCCTGTCCTCTGGTTTTCCTCTAAAATGAAAGAAATGTAATCAAATCTAAAGTGAAGTGACTAGTGAAAGCGCAGCGCCCGAAACGAACACTGAAAGGTCCGCACTTCCTGAAATCAGAGAACAGTTGCATCCAGATTGTAGTGTTGATATCACCGCAACTGTTGCTTAAATATCTCATGCTGGACAGAGTGGAACAAACAACAGTGTGGAGGATAATGTTGAGTTAGAGCAATCCAGAGAACAAGATGGGCCTAAAGTGAGTGATGGTTGAATTTGAATTGTTGGCTGAAAAGACAAAATTACAAGTAATTGATAGTGATTTGGACAGTGATTGTTCAGATGCGATTGCTGATGAATTGTCTGAAACTAATTCACAGGAAAGTACTGTAGGGAAATTTGCAAAGTCTTGTTATTTTACTGTGGAACAACTTTTTAAATGCTACAAAAAAACAGAGAAAGCCACAGATTGAAATGTTCTTTCCTAATTTTACTGCAAACTCTCTAATCGCTATGAAGAAAGGCACTTTAGAGAAATTAAATCAGCCTAAGCGCTATCGCTTAAAAAGTTTGTGAGAGCTGTCAGAAAAAGAAAAGCCCTTAAGAGTCAAGAGGAAATATTGGATTTTGTATCTTTTCTTTTTTGAATCCTGATGGTATCCTTTAACATTGGATCCTTAAATATAAATGGTTGCAGGGATGTACAAAAGAGAACTACTTTATTTAAGTACTTGTCTTGCACCTTAAAAAAGCAGATGTAATTATGTTACAAGAGACGCATACTGATGTCTGTAATGAAGCTGACTGGATAAACGAATGGTCCGGTAACATTAGCCTTAGTCATGGCACAAATCTGAGTCCTGGTGTTCCATTTTTAATATCAAAACGTGTAAAAAAAAATGTCCAGACTTTTTAGAAATAATACCTAGACGCCTATTGTGTGCTGAGATAACAATAGACAATAATAGTTTTTCATTTTTTTATATTTATGCTCCTAATATAGGAAGTGTTTTTTTTTTGGAAACCTTTCTGAAAAATTGTTGAAATGTCCTCAGGATGACATTGTTATAATAGGCAGTGGTTTCAATTGTATTGTAGATCACAAATTAGATAGAAACCATGAGGAACCTCATCCTGGTTCAGCAGATGTTATTAAATCTTTCATTAATAGACACAATTAATAGACAGGTAGGTGTGTGGAGGGATGCTTATCCTCATGTTAAACAGTATACTTGGTTAAAAATGAATTCAAATAATGTCTCTGCTGCGAGACTGGATCGTTTTTATGTTAAAGAGTGTAACAAAGGAAGATTTTTGATCATTGTATCCCACCAACATCTATGTCAGATCACCATTTTATTTATATGTCTATGTCTGTTCTGTTGTCTAAACCCAGACAGCAAAACTACTTCTTCAGCAAAACTATGTTGTGGCAAAAACTTCTGTTAAACATCATCACTGCGTAAGAGACACTCAGAGTCAAATTAATAAAAAGAAAAATATTTATTCTTGCAAGAAGGCCCAGTCGCCATCACAGCCGTTACATTCTGTGAAGTGAGTGGCGCGCACCAGGAAGACATGAGACAGCTTTTATACTCTTTTCAAGGTTCCTTCTCACCCGCTGTACTTTTCCACTCAGATAAGGCCCCCACTTCTGTTCAGTTTTTCTTAAGGACACAAACTGGTACTGGAATAAACTAGCCAAACCTGACCATTCCTAAGGTCAAGACGTCCTGTCCCATATATTCCTGAAACGTCACGCACAAGCACGTACACACATATACTTTTACACATTGATATGTTAGGAATAAATGACTATTAAAATTTCTACAACAACTACAATAAAGAAGGAGGCAGATTATTATCAGCTGATATCATTGCATTGAATAAAAGCCTTTTGAATGATTTATTGGAAGAACAGAAGGAAACTCTTGTGAGAACAAGATATATAAAGCACAATGAAATGGATGCTCCAACTGCTTTTTTTTGTATTAGAGAAAAAGCCAAAAGAGCAGACATTTTTCCATAATCTGAAACTTTCTAATGGCAATGAAACTACTGACCAGCGAGAAATTATAGCTTCTGCTATTTCTTTTTAATGAGAACCTCTATCAGAACACTGTGAGGAAGCTGCAGTTGAAGAACTTCTTCTAGATCTTCCACAGTTGTCAATGATAGAGAAGAAGGAGCTGGAGGGATTTCTGACTTTTGCTGAGCTCTCGAGTGCTGTGCAGGGGCTGAACAGTGGCAAATCACCTGGGTTGGATGGTCTGTCTGCAGAGTTCTAAAAGAGTTTTTGGAATGTGCTTGGACACGATTTATATCATGTTTTTCTGGAGTCCTTTAACCAAGGTATTCTACCCTTGAACTGCCAAAGAGCGGTGCTGACATTAATACCCCAAAAAAGGGGATCTTGGATACTTGAAGAATTGGCGTCCTATTTCATTACTGTGTACTGACTTTAAAATACTGTCAAAAACTATAACCAATAGGTTGAAGAAATGTATGGCAATTAAAATTCATGAGGATCTGGATCAGTCATACTATATCTCCAATAGAATAATTTCCGACAACCTATTTTTGTTAAGAGACATTATTACAGTTGCCAAAAAACATCAAATTGATATTGGACTCTTATCTCTAGATCAAGAAAAAGCTTTTGACAGAGTGGACCATTTATACTTCCTAAAGACTTTGAAAGCCTTTGGATTCAGGTCCACAAGTTGTCTCCTGTGTTAAATTGTTATATAATGAAACATCTAGTATGCTGAGAATTAAAGGTTGCCTGACTAGACCTTGTACAGTAACCAGAGGCATACGGCAAGGATGCCCTCTTTCCAGACTTTTGTACTCAATATCTATTAAACCTTTTCTATCATCTTTAAGGAAGCGATTGCATGGACTTGTTGTTCCTAGGTTTCTAGAAATTTCACCTGTAAAACTCACAGCATATGCAGATGATATAACTGTATGTATTAGTATGTAACACTGATATTTCTGCTTTTATTTCTAGCTCGGAAATCTTTCAAAAAGCAACATCTGCTAAAATTAATTGGGATAAGTGTACATCCCTGCTACTAGGTGAGTGGCACAATATAGACCAGGGATGGGCAACTCCGGTCCTCGAGGGCCACTGTCCAGCAGAGTTTAGCTCCAACCCTGACAAAAATTATTTTTTAGTAATCCTGAAAACATTGATTAGCTTGTTCAGGTGTGTTTAATTAGGGTTGGAGCTAAACTCTCCAGGACAGTGGCCCTCGAGGACCGGAGTTGCCCATCCCTGATATAGACCCTCCTCGGCTTCCAACACAATGTAAATGGATTATGGATGGTTTTAAAGTTCTTGGTGTATGTTTGGTAACTGATCCGTACCTGGAAAAGAATTGGGAAGGTGTAGCTGATAAAGTAACAGGGAGAATACAAAAGTGGAGGTGGATACTTCCAAAGTTATCTTATAGAGGTAGATGTTTAATTGTTAATAACAATTAAAATTTTCCTCAGCCTTTCTTGACCTTTGTAAATATTTTTTTTTGAAAATGGTGAAAAGTCTTTGACTTTCCAGATCTTAGAGTAGAAATACATTTTGAATTGGATGAAGATTTAAATAATACTTTATTAATGGGATTCAAATATGTATTGTTTCAAAATGTGCAAAAAAAAGATGTTTTATGGAATGTGTGTGACATCTTTGTTTTATGCTCAATTGAAAAGATGTACTGATACTAAATGGAGAGAATATTTATCAATTTCTTCAGAAATAACTCCATCATAGAGGTCTTTGTATAACCCCCCTATTCATAACAGATCCGGAGATCTCCAATGGATAATACTGATGGAGTTTTGCTTTTAATGCAATGGTTTCATCTGCATGTCCATTTTGTAATGTTCTTGATACTACTTTTCATTTTTTCCTGATTGTTTTAGATGAACTCCTTTGTTTGAACTGTTGGATAAAATATTCACTGAACTTGGGTTTATGTTTACGAAAAAAATCTGTTTATTGTGGGCTTGAAGTACAAGAAAGAATGGAAAGCACAGTGCACTCTTGGTAACTTTCTATTAGGGCAGGCAAAGTTGGCGATTCTAAAATCCCACATGTAAAAATGAGGGGGAAAATATTGATTTGGTTGGAATGTTTAAATCATTAGTTAAGTACCGGATTACTGTAGAATATGCCTATTGTAAATTAACAAATAATTTGGATTTTTTTTATACAAGGTGGAGTGTGAAAAATGCTCTTGTGGTGAGAAATGCATTTGGAGAGTTATTGTTTAAATGGTAAAATAGTTATTTTATTTATTATTATTTTATTTTTTATGTAGTTTTTTTTTATTTTACCAGTTAATTATTCCATAGGATTGTACCCACGATTTGCTTTCTACTTCAGTATATTCATCCTGAGGTCACTAGATTCTGTTAGCACTAAACAAAAACTTTCTCTGTCACCCCAATCGAGTTTGCATACTCGTAGTTATACATGTATAATGTTATTAGCATACCTGGATAGGCTGCTGCCCCATGAGTGCACACTGTTGAGTTTGACGTAGCCACACGGGTAACTGCTCATAGCTGGAGGTGTGGAGATTATTTCTTGTATATCCTCTCTGGCCTTGTCCAATGATGCCTCTGTGTCTTGTCTGGAGAGCCAGTTTTTGTAGAACTGATGAATACTGTCATGAGTGACATCCCTGCCCTAAACAGCGAGAAATGTCATTTTAACTTCAATTATTTGACCAATAATAGGTCCTTGACATCACAGCCTGACAAAGCCACACTTGACAGCTTGTCACAGTTGTAATAAAATTAAGTCTAATAGATTCTCCATTTAGATTTTATATCAAACCTTTCCTACAGAAAAAAGTCATTATATATTTAATATAAAAATATATGCAAAAGCTTGCAATTTGTTCTTGGCACTGGCATTATTTCTTCTCCTCCTCATCAGTGCTGTTTATAATGCAGAGGCTGTTTAACGACATCTTTTCTCCACTACAGCGCTTTCAAATTCAACATTCAGTGTAGAGTTCAAATAGGTAAAACATTTTTAAAGGATTAGTTCACTTTTAAAAAAACTTTTGCTGATAATTTACTCACCCCCATGTCATCCAAGATGTCCATGTCTTTCTTTCTTCAGTCGAAAAGAAATTAAGGTTTTTAATTTTTATTTTCTCTTTTAATTTAATTTGAAGTTTTTGAAAGGCGAGCATTTGTGCTTATACAAATTAAACTTTTTTATTTATTTTTGAAATGTGCGATGGTTTCGCTAGATAAGACCCTTATTCATCGTCTGGTGTCGTTTAAAGCCCTTTGAAGCTGCACTGAAACTGTCATTTGGACCTTGAACCGTTTGGTTCCCATTGAAGTCCATTATATGGAGAAAAATCCTGGAATGTTCTCATCAAAAACCTTAATTTCTTTTCGACTGAAGAAAGAAAGACATGGACATGAACTTAATAGAGATAATAAAGTATCCTAATGTACAATACAATAGCTTAAACATGCATTGAGGAGAATATGTTAATGTTCTTCTCCCCCTCTTGATCACCGCCCATTTGCTTCATCTTTTGGTTTCCTGTCGGTTGGGTTTGGTGTTGGTATTCCACTCTAAAGGAAAGGTAAAGGCTTTAACCGCGCCACTCCCGCACACCGATGCGTAACATACTACAAGAAAGGCTTTTGTGGCCTCCTCTGCACAACAGTGCATTATTTATAACAACAAGTTTTCTATACAGTATGTTGTTCCATTCTACTGTATTTATATTTAAACATGTAATCTAATAAATAACGTTGCCTGCTTTAAAGGCTTGGAGAATATTTTCTTTTATCACTGATGATGTTGAAAGCTAAAGTGATTATAACTTTCATGATCTAAATGTTCAGGTTAAATCCTACGTTTTCCTATCAGTTTTAAAAAAGACATTAACCTTTAAATACGAGGTTAAAGAATAACAACAACTTTAGATTATTTATATTAGAGTCAGATAAATATTTGAATTATACATGTCATCCTTCAACTGCCTTTTGTTCCGATTATTGGTTCAAAATAGCAGCGTAAGCTTCAGCCTTACAGATCTCTGAAGTGACGTAAGACGCGCTTGTTGTTGTGACTTTTATTGTGACGACACTGAGAACGCTAGAGCCTGAGCTCACACTGCTCACATTCTCCTGTTCATTAGTTTAAAATATATTTAACAGTCCTGTATAACATAAGTTATTAAATAGAACTGTTATACAAAGAAAGTAGACAGTATATGAAAAGGTATTAACGTATGACTTGTGGTTGATGGCCAATGTTGCTCGCTGAGCAGAAATACATAATCATGTTTTGCTTGTTCCAAAGCTGTGTTGGATTTTCTCCTCAGCGTAAAGGTTAAGAGGTCCATCTATCACTGTTTTCCATGTTCGTATAGTTAGGTTCTGGAATAAATATATAGGCTATAATCTGTGTGTTTACACGGCTTTTTTAAAATGGCGGGTGCTGGTGTTTCTGCAGTGAGGAACTATGAAAAGGTTCCTCTGGTGTGAAAGCCCTAAAATCTGTTTTTTAAGCGCATAATGGTGTCATCAAAATTGTTGATCCATATCAGTGATAGAGAGATACATTTTAAAGCATATTTCTTCTAAATTTAATTTTCAATTGACCACAAATGGATGTAGCTCAAACCATGTAGCGCATGTTTTCTTCAGATTTGTAAAAGTTACATTTCATGTATTTTTTGCTGTTTACACTAGCTAAATCTGATCAGATTTCAATCGGATATTCACAAAAATTTGGATTTGAATTTAACAGATTAAACGTAGACTAAGAGAAAAAAATTATGGATGGTGTGTCTATAATATTAATCAGTAATATTTCAGTAAAAAATAACTATTTTCAGACATGTTCAACTAAATAAATTGGCCAATGTGGTAGGTCAGCCAGGCACTCAGTTGTCCAGATGGAAGCATTACTTTATAGGGCTGAAGTCATGACATGAAGCCAAGTCTGATAAGCAAACATGCGTTTGACAAACAGGTGATAAGGGGTGTCCTGTTGGGACATGGGTTTCATTTTCATCACCACCCCCTTTTTTCCTAGCATCCCATATTCAGCAATACTCCATATGTTGGGAAATAAAGGCCATAACCCAGTGTTATAAAAATCATAATCTTCCATTTCAGAGGGGACAGGCAATGGAGTAAATCATATCTGGCAGAATATTGTCGTCACCTTGTTCTGTTGAATGCTCAGTAAAGTTTTCTCAAGGCGAAGCACCTTAGAGATGTTCAAGCTGTCTTTACAGAGCGACTTCAGACCTGATATTGCATCCTCAGTAAGATAGAGAAGGAAAACCCAGAGAAACTTCACTGTGTCAAGTATTCTCTTAAATATGTGCTCTACAAGAAAAGGAGAGACAAATTAGAAAATGGTTAAAGAAATAATTACAATATTAATGATTAAATGCATGTGTGCATGATCGAGATATGTGCATATAATATGTATAATCTGATTAATTAAACATCTTTATTTTGCTCCTACCTGCTAATTCAATTAAGTTGTTTTACCAACTTGAATGAATGCATGGTGGCAAGTCAAAAAGTTCAAATTTATTGATTTTGTTAAGCCTTTTAAGTTAAAAAATGTTTTGTTGATTTATGTTGACATAATTATGTTGATCATTACAAATAACTTAATATTATGTGTAATTTAAACTCAAATTTGTGTGTTAAGTGAAATTCTTTTTAAACTTGCAATTAATAAAATTGTCTTGATACCTTTAGAATTTAAGTTTTTGTGGTTAGCATTGTGTTGAAGAGTAGATACATGAAGGTAAACACTACATATTATATTCTATATAAGCAAGTTTCATTTAGCATGTGTTATGATAGCTGTGGATTTGAACTGAAATAGATCAGATTAACTGGTTCCAGGTCTACAGTGTAAGAAATTGGATTAGGACTTAATTTGTTTGAGTAATCAAATTAAATATTTGTTTATGTTATGTTTAGTTAAAGGTATTGTAGGTTAGCCTAGAAATCTAGACGCACCCTAGCGGCCGCGAAAATCATTTAGCTGCCAGTGTGGTCTAGGAACTCTCCATAGGCTTTTGAGCTGGAAAAACCAAAAACTGGTCAGGCCAATCACATCGTGTATAGAGTCGGCGGGCGGGCTTAACACAATGACGGCACAGTTCATGACGTTCCACGTGATTTTCATAGGTGATTTCCCTGCTACTTGAAAACAACGAAGATGCAGCGGTCTTTCGAATCGGCTTTGGCCGCGACTCTGGAGGACTTGGAGTTAAGAGAACGTCACTTAAGTCATTCTTAAAAAAGGAAGATGTGTTCGGAGTTTTGACGACCGGATACGGCAAAAGTTTAATATATCAACTAGCTCCGCTAGTGGGAAAACGCACGGGACTCACTCATCCACAGCCGTTCGTTGCTCTGGTTGGTTAGCGCTATCCTATTGCGTGCCGAGGGATTTTGAAAGACAACCGTTTATCCCGCCCCTCGGATTGAGGTATGTCAATGGAGAGTTCCCAGACCTAACATCTTGATGTAGGTCTGGCATGCCAGGCTAATTGTAGGTAGGATTTTTATAAAAAACATTTTTCCAAATTTGTTTAAACTTTCTATAAATATCAATGCATAATTAAAATGTAAGTACTCTGATAAAAAGAGTATACAAATCGAGTGACTCTAGACCGTTTAATCTGCACTAAACACAGCTCATTATTTCCATTCGGGACGAAACAACTGATTGGCTTAGGCGACTGTCACTCTCTCGCAACCATGGCAACCACCCTTTTGTCACACAGGACCCGCCCACTTGCGCGTATCTGTTTGATTTGAGTAATTCAAGAGCACGGGTGTCGGTTTGGTTTGAAATGTGGTGGGGACAGAGACGCATTCGGAAGTGCATTTTCAAAAGTGCTGGGTACAAACCATAGTCTTTAAAAAATAGGTTCTTCAATGGTCTAGTGACAGAACTTTTGCCAAGCGTGTCAGAGGTTAAGGGTTCTAATCCACCCTCGTTTTTTTTCTTTCTCATCAAAACCGAATATGTTCATCATTGGTTACAGTCTATATCAAGCAGGAACACGTTTGTGGGCATTTTATTTTGTGATTTCACCGGAATGAATAGAGAGTCTCCACAACTGCGATAGATTGAGGAGCGCGAGTGAAGACTGCGCACGCCACAGAGAACAGTCCTCATGTGTAGTCCTCATCAGAGTCAACAATGCTTTCATCATGGAAACGCTTAAATGCAGAACACCATATATGAATCTTACACGAAATTCATCTTCATCACAGTGTAAATGATGGCAATGGAAAAACGTGTATCATGCAACCTGTTTTTAGCTTTGCCTTATAGATAACTAGCTCGTTAGCGAATCAATAAATATATATTTTAAACTTTACCAATATCAATATGCTAGCTTGATAGTGACTAATAAAATACATCTTATTTGTTTATCTTCATAATGATAAAGTTAGATTTTTTTATTACATGTGATTCTGACATGATGTTACATGCCTCATGTATTAATTCCTCTCCGCTCGTCTCAGGTATATAATGCGTCTTCAGCTCAGCGGTCGGAGTCGTGCGTTCATGTGTTTTGGGGGCGTGGCTTTTGAAGGAGCCCAGAAGGGAGGAGGTGGAGTGAATGGAAAAATGAGCTGTCTTTAAAACAGTCGTGAGAGGTCTACAGACACTCGATTTTTATACTTTCTTTTTCAGAGTACTTACATTTTAATTATGCATTGATATATACAGAAAGTTTTAACAAATTTGGAAAAAAATTTTTTTTTATAAAAATCCTACCTACAATACCTTTAAGTTATTAACCCTTTATCAGTCACACTAAGAAATAAATATGCAAAAAAATATTTTTTGCTAAAATGGTGTTCTTTAGTCCACATTTAGCAACTTTTCAGTTTTTTTTTTTTTTTTAATGACCTAATCAGGAAGCAGATACACACGTCAACCAGCCGGTTGACTTGCCCAGTTAGGGTAATTATCTGCATGAAGTAACTAGTATTAGGCATTCATGGATTTTTTTCTTGTGTGTATCTGAAGTTGAATTTTTTTTTTTATATAAAAACATTACAGACAGTAGAATATGTTAACAAAATCATCAATTTATTTTAAAAACATGTTTTTATTATAACACATAAAATAAAAAACATTGTAAAGTGCAACAGTAAACATAATAGAAATCAAGATAACAAACAAATACAAAACTAAATAATTATGATAACTGTAAACAATAAATTACAGATAATTTAAAAAATACTATAAATAAAATAAATCTATACTGCGTGGATGGACAAAATATTATCTCCATCGTCTGGATCACTGAGCTCTTCCACTTCTGAGTCACATGGATCAGCGGATAAAATTGCTAGGTAGATCTGGGGGTCCATAAAATGGCAGACCATTATGTCTGAAAGAGATGGAACATAATAAACATTACTGTACAATGTAGGATCGCAAACTGTGTCTTGAGTAATCAGTGCATCAGGTACATCTATCCATAATAAATGCACAATATTGTCATATTGATAAACTGTTCTCCCAACATACAGGCACATTGGGATTTATTTTAATTTGTTAAGAAAAAATTGCACATGCTAATAAATACTCTGTGTACTATGCATGACAAATCGGATAACACACAACCATGAAATTAGATAAGAGACAGAAAATGTTGAAGTGTGACTGATAAGGTAAGTTTACTGTGCTAATTAAAGCCAAAAATGTCGAACCATCAATTCAATTACAGTCTCATTATCGTGTTATGTTTGTCAGATTATTGAACAGAAAATGTAATGTTTATACCCATCTAGACAGCTGTAGTTGTAGCTATGCAATGCATTACGTAGTTAGTCAATAGCCTCAGCTACGATGGCTATTGCAGAAATAATGAGTAGGACTAATGGTTAATTTCGTAATATATATAAAGAGTAAACAGTATTAAATTTAGAATCTGAAGGTAAAACCACAGGCTGTATAAATAAGGGTAAAATACATATAGTCTAGCAAATAAATAGACCGTATGATCTTACAGGGTGTATTATTATGTCACGATCGCGTTGCTGTGCTAATTTATTTAGCTTAGCTACCCTAAATGGGCAACTCAACCGAGCGGTCACACAACTTTTCTGAGGTAACAGAGACATACATCTTATCATCACGTTTATTCCATTCAACAAAAATATAATCATTAGGAAGTCTAGAACATGAAATCAAACCAAGGAATATCTTACCTTAAATTTTAGCTTCACTGGCAGCCATTGTTTGAAGAGAGGTCAGGACAATACACTTCCGGTTCCGATTCAGCTCGTCTCAGCAACAAATATTTTATTATAACATTGCCACCCAGTGGATATAATTGCGATTACACATTCTATTCAGTGAGAGGAAGAACAACAAACAGCTAAAAATGGGGTTTGGCGAGTTTTAATTACAGGAATTTGACCGCAAAAAAAAGGTCAACCGCACGGTTACAATGCACGTTAAAGGGTTAAGTACATTTAACTCAATATAATTTTTGGCTGAGTATAATTCCATTTGAAGTTAAATAATGATGCAGACTGGTGTGTTAAAAAAATATGTTGGTCTTTTGACAAAGGGACATGTTGCACTACAAAAGTACTTCTAGAACTTCAAGTAGTTCAAATCTCAATATTCTCAAAACACCACAGCAGAAAGAACATCTCTTTAAGCTGCCAAAATGACACTTTTCTACATCCTCCACATTGTGACGTCACACTGTGGTTGACATTAGTATCTTTATCTTATTTCTTCCTCAGCCACCATGCAGTGTTGAGCAGTGAGAAAAGAAGGCAAGAGATGCAATGACATTTACTGCAATACCGTACTCACAATGTCATGCCGTGGTTAATATGTTACAGTCTCACAGTAGTGTTGCTTTCGTCAACGAAAATTATGACGAAATATCGTCGTCAACGAACCTTTTTCACGTGACGAAAACGAGACGAGACGCAACGTAAATGCTGGTCATGTGACGATGACTATAATTAAATGTATAATGTAATATCGTTGACGAATAAAAACGAGACTAAATGTGGTTTACAAAATAAAAACTATGCTAAAATGTCTCTTCATTTTTCGTTGACCAAAACGAGACGAGACGAAATGTTATTTAACGTTATTTCGTCTTGTTTACTTGCGTTATTACCGGTATGCAGCATTTCTGTTTCCTGTGTTTCACTTCAGGCCAGGGGCTGCATCAGATCGCACTGCGCAGATGCAGGCGACATCACATCCTCAAGCCCCGTTCGCGGCATTATTTAGATAGAAGATGCAGCTGCGTGAGTTACGGCTGTTTCACACATACTCCGTGTGTAGTGCGTATGCGGTGCGGTGTGTATGCAGGAGCAGCTCGTGCTATTGTGTTTTCACATGTGCTGCGTTTGCAGTGCGCAGCTGATCTACGGCTGTAATACCACAATCACAACATTTATTCTCTATTTTTTATTTCAAATCAATATTTCTAGCCTACATCCATTATGTCGCGTTGTTGAGGTAGGCTACTGTGTAGATCTCTGCTCTGCTGTTATGCACGCACCGCTCCCGCGTGCGGTGTGAGCGCTCTAACCTAACATGGGTGCGGGAAAAAATACACACCGCAAACGGAGTAGGCTATGTGTGAAACAGGCGTTAGCATATAAACGACAACAAACGCAGTTAAGTCTGACACAGAGAAGGGATTCGTCTTTGGGAGAAAAAGAAGAAATTACATTTGGAAAAACTTTAATTTCATCGTGTGTAGGCAACATGTTTGGTTGGTAAAATAAATATGTTCTAAATTAATATCAGAGCGTCTTCTGTGTCTGGAATAGCATTCTTGAGTCTATAAGGTAACAATAATATAATAAGATAGGGTGACCAACTGTCCTGTTTTCCCAGGACATGTCCTGTTTTCATATAACAATATAACAAATTTCTATCCATACAGAGGAGGCATAACCTACTTTAAATGTATTGAAATTAATAAGGTTTCTTTGAGTAAACTTCGAGTATCATTTGAGTAGGCCTATCTGTTTGCCGGGCCGAGTGTCCTGTTTTTTCAGGACAAAATATGGTCACCCTATAATAAGATAGACTAACAATAATAAGATAATAATTTTTTAAATGGGTTTGGCTAAAAGAAAATGTTGGTTTCGTCTACTACTAGGTATACTTATTGACTGGGTTAAGAATTGCATTACTAAAAAGAGACTAAAATACAATTTTCATTGACTAAAACTAGACTATGTCTTTCGTCGACTAAAACTAGACTAAAATGTCATCAGTTTTCGTCGACTAAAACTAGACTAAAATGTCATCAGTTTTCGTCGACTAAAACTAGACTAGACTAAAAAGAGTATGAACGTGACTAAAACTAATAAAAACTAAAATGACAGCTTGACACAAAGACTAGACTAAAACTAAAATTAAAACAGGCCGCCAAAAACAACACTATCTCTCAGTCAATTTTGTTTTAAGAGTGATTTAGAAGTCAACCCATATTGGACAGTAATTTGGGGGAGCGTTTGCAAATGGGAGTTGAGTTGCTGTACCTCAGGTGTGTTAACTTAGGGTGTACTCACACTAGGCACGGTTGCCATGAACCGGGCCCGAGTACGATTGTCCCCCCTCCCCACTCCCCCTCTGGCCTGCACTCACATAGGGTTTCAGCATTCGTGCCGGAGCACGCTTACGTCATTATGGTGCGACGGTTTCGGGATAAACAAGAAGAGCGGCGCTCTCTGAACACAATGGAGTCCATCGCTCTGTTTTCTTTGTGGATAATTTTGTGTCGTTTGGTCCACGGTGGTCCACAGCCCTCTCACAGCCTGTTGTTAAACAGATGTGTCGCCTTAGTGGCGCGAAAATTTTCACGTAATCGTGCTGCTCGTATGAGGTTTGCAAGGTACCAGCTGAAGTCGCAAAACCATGATGTCACGCGTCCTGTTCCGTGCTCCAGCACGGTTAGCGCTCACACTGCATGCGAACCGCGCCCGAGTCCAACTGAACCGTGCTCTGGCCCACCTCTTCCAAGCAGGCCAGGGCCGGCTAATCGAGCCGCGCCCGGGCACGGTTCGGAGCACTCACACTAGTCAAACGAACCGCGCTTTGGTGGTCAAACGCACTCGGGCACGGTTCAAACTGGCTAGTGTGAGTAAACCCTTAGGAGCTGTGGTTACTGTTTAGTAAAAGAAAAGACAAGTTCCCCTTTATAGTCTCAATTAATATAGAAGGATATTACATTTGTCAGAAGCTTTACCTCTTTCTTCCTCTTCATTTTGACTGAGCTCCTCTTGCTGCTCCATATCAGACTCCTCTTTCTCCATGGCTATGATATAATAATAATAATAAACAACACTTAGTATACATTTACATGCTTTCATTGACATTTCTCTGGAAAATGTTGGATAAAACCCTTCTTAGCACCCTACCTCTTTGTTAAAAATTAAATATGCTATTGAATAGTATAACAAATATATTCATTATGCAGCAACTGTACAGGGCTGGTTATTGGGGAGGCAGGATTCCTCCATCTACTAGACAACTTAAATTTAAGAGATAAATTAGAAGGCCAAAAATTAACTAAATATCTTTAACATTGCCATAGTGGCAAAGAAGATCTCTATGGGCAGGGATTCACCTAAACTTTATCAAAAAACTGGCAATGGCATTTATCAAATATACAAATAATTTATATATCATTCTATGTATAGGTTTAAAACAATCCTGTTTTTCAATCCTGGCCGCTCTGCACATTTTGTATGTCTCGCTTGTCTGTCACCCGTAAGGTATGCTTACATGAGAACAATGTACTAAACGGAAAAGTTTTTTCTTTGCGTTTTTCACATACAGACGACAACGTTGTCAAAACGATCCCCGTTCACACGGATTCACAGAGACTACAAAAAATGCTGAATTCCGCTGACTGGCCAGTAGATGTCAATGTCACTTTGTAAATAAATTCTATGATCCTATAGACTGAACATGTAATACGCATGCACATCATCACCATTTTCAAAAAATTTTTGTTTACACTGAGACTATAACGTTATCGATTTCAAAAACTTGCAATAATCATATGAAGGCATATAAAAAAAATGCACAATCAAATCATTAAACAAATTGCATCAAATTTTAATGTGAATTGTCTCAAATCGAATCATTCTGGATTTGCAAAAATCATATCTCGAATTGAAAACCTATGAATCGTGAATTGAATCGATTTGCTGTCTACCCAAAGATCCACAGCCCTAATAACCATGCAACCGTTTGTTACAGTGTTGGATCAGACATTGCACTATACCCCTGAGGAACAATTCCTGTAATTCTTTTCTACTGAAAAATATGTTTCCAGAAGTTATAGATCCTCATCTTAATACAAAGTTCTGTCATGAAACTCTAGATGATGCAAGCTGATAGGTCCTTTACCCAATCATTCTCTATGTGCAGCTGGTTCCTGTTGCATCAGCAGCCAACTTAAGAATTACTGTAAGATAGGAAGATTCTGTACTTATACATTTTTCCTATATGTATTTATATAAAATCAGAAAAAAATAGACTTTATTTTATTTTAAAAAGAATCAGATATCAAGAGATATTTAATGGAAGTGCTGTCTCAAATCATTCCTAAATGAGATCAAACAAGCAGTTGGTTACACAGAAAATTTAAGACACAGTGTAAACCTTATAGAAATTAACTAATAATTCTCCAAGTCAAGCACAAGCTTAGTATATCATGCAAGCATAGTTCAGAAACTGTACCCTCTTGTCTGTGCAACTGTCTTTTGGCTTTTCTTTGCTCTTCTTCCTCTTGACGTTCATGGTCTCTCAGGGCCGCCTTGGGGCCTGACGTCCAAGCTATATATGCCAACTGTTGGTGAAAAAGAACATTACCAGTATTTACTTCCGTATTGGCCCAGTATACTGTTATGAGTTAATTATGTATTGCACACATGATGACATGTAAAGACATATGTGAGAAACTTAATGGATTCAGGATCACCCCCTCACTACAAAAAAAAATTCAGTTTGGTTTGGAATTTGCTGATTGTAAGATGTTTGAAGGCTTGTTACAAGGATAGTAATGAGGAGAAACAGGTTTATTTACAGTTAGAGGAACTATGAATTGCGGATCACTGATAAAGTCTTGGAGGAATGGAGTATAGGAATACTGACAGTCTCATTGCATTGCAGATGGTTATGGAGGTCATGGATGACAAGATGGTTAGCAGTCGGAGCACACACCGGTGCAGGCAGAGTGGTGAGTCGTTGGAGCAAGCGGGCGAGGCGGCGGCCATCTTGGCTGGAGACTAGGGCTAAGGTATGGCGTGAAGCTCAGGCTGGGCAGGCATGACTTGAAGCCCTGGAAGAGCGGTCTCGACGGGGCGAGACCCTGGAAGGGCGGTCTCGACGGGGCGAGACCCTGGAAGGGCGGTCTTGACGGGGCGAGACTCTGGAAGGGTGGTCTCGACGGGGTGAGACTCTGGAAGACATTCAGGAGAGGACTCTGTACATGAGGGGAGAGGATGTGGCGTTCTGGAGGCGGATCGACTGCGCAGGAGTGCATACAGGATGCATTGCTCTAACAGGCAGCCATGCACATTCCACGACATTCAAGAGTGCAGGGATTCGTCAAAACCTCCATGGAACCGGAACATGAGCAAATCATCCTCCAAGTAAACTGTTGAAGCCAGCTCCAGGAAATCCTCTACATATTTCTCAACTGGACGGCCATCTTGGGTGCAGGAGTATAGACCAATTTTCAGTTGGTAAACATGGTGACGTTTTTCTGTGGGCGGAGCTTAGGTGGTGGCAGAACGATCCCTCTGGCCGCTTCCCTAACGTTAGTATGCAAGTTTTGTTAGCTTGTTTTTTAACAATGACTAAAGAAAATCTGATTTTATCTTAATGTGCAAGGTCACTCGCTGTCATAGACCGCGATTGTTATTTGCAAAAGTTAATTTTAACGGACGGAACCAGATTGGCTGACCCATAGCCGTTACACGCTCACTCAATGGACGATCTGACAGGATTAGCTAACGTTACCTCGGTTGAGTGGCCTGACTTCTACACCTACCTTACAGAGAAACCGAGCGTGAAGAGAAACTGAGGTCATATAAATCTTTAGATGCCTGTAACTATGTGCTGAATGGTCATGTACAAGACTTGTGTGAGATCCGCAGTTCTGCCTAGCCAGCGCCAAGAAGACGACGATGTAAAGAGTGACATTACGGTGCAATTTTAATGATGTGAATATTTTCTAGAAATAAAAATTCCAGATACAGCATATTCATTTTTCATTGATTCTAGCACCCAACAACACAACAAGATGACATTTAATAATAATAATAACAATTTAAGCTCCTTCGCCGCCGAATCTGTGCTGGTTTGTATTGGCCCCCTGCAGTTTTCCCTGCTTTTTGCCTCCAGCTAGCGCCGTGACGTAACTGTGACGTCGGCTCGAAATTGGTCTATAACAAGACTATCGGGCGGAGGAATAGGCTCATACTGCAGTCTGTTGGGGTCTGTCTGGGTCTGGTCTACTGTAATGGAACAGAGACTCACAACAAGGATGGTAATAAGAAGAAACAGGTTTATTGAAGGTAAGAGGAACTATGAATTGTGGATCCCTGATAAAGTCTTGGAGGAATGGAGAATAGGACTACTGACAGTCTTATTGAGTTGCAGATGGTTATGGAGGTCGTGGATGACAGGATGGTTAGCAGCGGGAGTACACACCAGTGCAGGCAGAGTGGTGAGTCGTTGAAGCACAAGGAGGGAGACGATGGGGACCATAAAGACGATGAAAACAAGGAGGAACAGGATCGAAGACGGAGGCATGCAACACACACTTGTCGAATGTAAGTGTAAACGGGTAAGTGAGTCCTACTCAAAACAAGACCAGACAATGTGACTGTGTGAGGTGTGTGCTTATATCCTCGCTGTGATGAGGAGATGATGTGCAGGTGACAGCGATCTCTGTGATTGAGAAATGTATGCAGGTGAGGGCCAGGGAGGATGATGGGAAATGTAGTGAGGAGGTGGTGACTAGCTGGTGACCATGACAGTAGAGTAATATACAGTTTTTAACATTTATTTAATCATGAGTTCTGAGCATTTTCATATAAATCTGTCCTCATTCATTTGTTTGTTCATCTGTAAGTGATATTTTGGTTGTTTAATATTAGGATTTTGTTAAGCTGTTAAAATACCCCACACAGCACCAGCCCGCAACATCAAGCTCTGCCCCCTGAATAAAATATGTTACCGTGGCTATGCTTGTTGATAATGCAGGCTCTACAAGTTACAGATATCTCACAAACACTCGTATGAAAACTCCCTTCATTTTAATTAATTTAACATTCTTCCTGGGTTGTCTTTACTCTCAAGTTGAGACTCTTTGGCTTGTGCTTTAGAATAATAGTCCGTCATTAATAAGTAGCTATGCAGGAAGTAATACAGGACTAAAAAGTAGTACTACATTAATACTTCAGCTACTACTATTATTATTAACTTATAGAAACAAGCTTAACTAATCAGTAAGTAATATCAAATTTAGGACTAAGTTCCTTATTGGGTAATCAATAATTACCTATTGAGAGTGGAATCATTAAGAACTAATAGGTAATTATGACAAATTATAAAGAATTACGGTAACACTTTACAATAAGGTTCATTAGTTCCCTTTCGTCCTGGGAACTCCGACGTGTCGTCGGGGGAGTTCCCTGACGAATTGGGATCACGCTAGGGAGCCAATTGCCTTCGAGTGAATTAAAACGAGCCAATGAAAATTGGCATGCAAGGTTTGCATTCCGCGACCCGCCTACCAGCGTGGGTATAAAGGGCGGAAGTAAACATTGCGCAATGCTTTTTTGCTTCGGAGCCTCACAGTGTGTCTAATCGAGCTGCTGTTTCCTTGCCGAAGTTTGGAAAAAACGAGTCTTCTGGGAAGAAGAAGGTCCTCTTGGTGCTGGTGTCACGGCGCTTCAGCGATCTCCGCCCCCGCTATCGGCCGAGTTTCCTCTTTAAAAAAAAAAGAGCTGTTTTTACGGCTGGTAACGGTTGAGTGCAGCACACGGGCTTGCAGTTTCCCTGTGTGTCTGCCGCGGTGATCCCTCGATGCTTCGGCACATAAAAAAGAGCATTTTTTTTCTTCTCTAAAAGAGCAACACGAGTGAAGGTCGCGTCCTTTTCAGGATGACGTTTCACTCGTGTGTTTCTGGTTGCGATCGTTTCCTGTCCTTATTTGACGGCCACGTTCATTGTTTCACATGCCTGATCAGTGTGTGAGACTACGTTCGTGGGTGGTTCATGTTCTCTCAGGAGTGCATGACCACGTCGGCATGTTGTTCGTCTCCCCTTTCTTGTAAAGGCTTGAGCCGCTCAGCGTGCCGTGTGCCGTCGAGCGCCGGGTGACAGCGCGGGTTGTCACGGCAACCCCACGCGCGTCATTCGGCGCTCAAGATGCGCGGTCAAGATCAAGACTCGCGTGCCTCTATGAGGTGAGTCCCTTTGCTTATTTCCCGATCTAGTTCCTCTTGCCTGATCAGTGTGGTAGACTACGTTCGTGGGTGGTTCATGTTCTCTCAGGAGTGCATGACCACGTCGGCATGTTGTTCGTCTCCTCTTTCTTGTAAAGGCTTGAGCCGCTCAGCGTGCCGTGTGCCGTCGAGCGCCGGGTGACAGCGCGGGTTGTCACGGCAACCCCACGCGCGTCATTCGGCGCTCAAGATGCGCGGTCAAGATCAAGACTCGCGTGCCTCTATGAGGTGAGTCCCTTTGCTTATTTCCCGATCTAGTTTCTCTTCTGGTGCCCCAGAAGAGGGCTACTTTGGCGAATAACATTGGTGATCTGAGGGTTTCAGTGAGCACGAACCACTCACTCCTCTAGCGCATCGCAAACATGCTGAGACTGTGTTCGTGGGTGGTTTATGCTTTCTTATGAGAGCATGACCACGTCGGCACGTTGTTCGCCTGCCTGAAGGCTTGAGCGCCCAGCGTGCCGTGTGTCATCGAAGCGATGGCCATGTTCACTATCTTGCATGCCTGGTTGACGGCCACGATCACGGTTTCACATGCCTAATCAGTGTGTTGAGACTGCGTTCGTGGGTGGTTCATGTTCTCTCAGGAGTGCATGACCACGTCGGCACGTTGTTCGTCTCCCCTTTCTCGTAAAGGCTTGAGCCGCTCAGCGTGCCGTGTGCTGTTGAGGTTTTCGGATGGGTTTCTGGTCCTTCTCATGAGGGACCAAGCACTTCATTCGGGGCCCCAGGGAGGACAGATGTCGATCGCTACATCGGAGAGAGGGCTGTTATACTCTGAAAATGATGCTGAGTTCCTACTATAATGGTGTGTTCTCATGCTGAAGATTCAGACTTAACAGCCACACTTTCCTGGGCTGTTCTAAAGTGCCTGGATGTGTGTGAAGAATTTTGGCAGTATGGAAGCGTTTTGGTGCCAATATGGCAAGCCAAACATGCCTATATCTGCAGAAGTTTTTCCTCTCTCACTACCACTGCACATGCGTAGTTCTAACTCGGGGTTGAGCTGTGCTTAGTGACTGACCGTGATTAGTCACAGCGCTGGCCCTCGGTTAGACGATGTCCACACTGGTGGTCCAGAAGCACCTCAAAACCAGCCCGCTCGGAGTTTGTTTTCCCCCAGCAAAGGGAAGGGAAACAACCCTGAGAGGAGCGACCCAGAGTATGTGACGATCTGCTCTTTGGGAGTGCGTGTCATCACCACTCCTTCCCCCGGGGGAGGGCCGGGTGGAGAATTTCGTTTCTGTTCCGCCGCTGGTTATCCAGTAATCAGCGGTACCCCAAGTTTGAGCAGTCCACTTCCTCCGAGTCGTTCACGGGCCCCAGCGCTCAGATGGCAGTGAGGGCTACGGCCTTGTCACTCTCGTCTCTCGCTGGGTGAGGGGAAACCAGGACTCGATGCCCCCGGGCCTCGTTCCTCGTTTCCCCTCACGGTCGAGACTGGCAGTATAATAAGACCAGTTTCCTCCGTCTGAGAGGGTCAGAATGGCAGTGCGTGCCGCCCCCGAGCTGCACCACTCCCGTTCCCCTCTCCCCAGCTTGCAGATAGCAGTGACGCAGCCTTGTCTGCGTCGCTCCGGTCTGCAGCTGGGCCCCGGAGGCGCAGAGACCAGGACACGAGGAGGCAGGGCCTCGTGCCTCGTCTCTTCCCCTCCCCTCGCCACGGGGCAGCCCGCAGCAGAAAGCCTACGAGCTCTCTCTGCCGTCTGCCCCACGGTGGACCGCCCAGACCCCGCTTCCAGTGGCTACATTGCCACTCGAGCCGCGTCCCGGCCTTCCACCTCGCTGCCCCTCCGCGGGTACGCCGGTGGTTCGGGTGGGCTTATTGGGTCGGTACCTGGAAGCCTGGCTAGCGCTTCCGGGTCCGCCCCGGTGGCTCATCCGCACCATTCAGTTCGGCTATGCAATTCAGTTTGCACGCCGGCCTCCCAGGTCCAGGGGCGTCCACTTTACCCGTGTGCGGTCAGTGTATGCCCCTGTCCTGCGGAAAGAGGTCGATGTCCTGCTGGTGTAGAACGCGATCGAGCCGGTCCCTCCTGCCGAGATGAGGTCCGGGTTTTACAGCCCCTACTTCATTGTACCCAAGAAAAGCGGTGGGTTATGGCCAATTCTGGACCTGCGAGTTTTGAATCGGGCCCTGCACAAGCTCCCGTTCAAAATGCTTACGCAGAAGCGCATTTTCGAGTGCATCCGTCCCCAGGATTGGTTTGCAGCGATCGACCTGAAGGGCGCGTACTTTCACGTCTCGTTTCTTCCTCGTCACAGACCGTTTCTACGGTTTGCTTTTGAGGGTCGAGCGTATCAGTACAAAGTCCTACCCTTCGGGCTGGCCCTGTCACCCCGTGTCTTCACGAAGTCACGGAGGTGGCCATTGTTCCCATGAGAGAACAAGGCGTTCGCATTTCTCAACTATCTCGACGACTGGCTTATTCTAGCTCACTCGCGGGAGGTGTTGTGCGATCACAGGGACATGGTGCTCCAGCACCTCAGCCGGTTGGGGCTTCAGGTCAACTGGGACAAGAGCAAACTCTGCCCCGTGCAGAGGATCTCTTATCTCGGTATGGAGTTGGACTCGGTCGCCCAGACTGCGTGCCTCACGGAGGAGCGCGTCCAGTCAGTGCTCACCTGCCTCAGGTTTTTTCGAGGTGGGACAGCGGTTCCACTGAAACAATTTCAGAGGCTCCTGGGGCATATGGCAGCCGCAGTCGCAGTAACGCCGCTCGGCCTGTTACATATGAGACCGCTTCAGCACTGGCTTCACGATCGAGTCCCGAGGTGGGCGTGGCAGAGCGGCACGTTCCGGGTCAAAGTAATCCCGCACTGTCGCCAAACCTTCTCCCCATGGTCCTGCGTTTCTAGGGGCCGGAGTGCCCCTAGTCCAGGTTTCCAGGCATGCTGTGGTTTTCACAGATGCCTCTGCCATGGGGTGGGGGGCCACGTACAAAGGGCATGCAGTCTCGGGTCTGTGGACGGGGCCCCAGCTGCATTGGCATATCAACTGCCTAGAGTTGCAAGCAGTACGCTTGGCTTTGTGCCGCCTCAAGGGGCTTCTCAAAGACAAGCACGTACTGGTCTGTACGGACAGCACTGCGACCGTTGCGTACATCAACCGACAAGGTGGTCTACGCTCCCGTCGTATGTCGCGACTCGCCTCCCACCTCCTCCTTTGGAGTCAGAAGCATCTGAGGTCGCTTCGTGCCACTCATGTCCCAGGGGAGCTCAACCGTGTGGCAGACGAGCTCTCACGGCTGCCTCCCCTGCCAGGAGAATGGCGACTCCATACCCAGGTGGTCCAGCTGATTTGGAGTGTCTTCGGAGTCGCACAGGTAGATCTGTTTGCCTCTCCAGACACGACCCATTGCCAGTGGTTTTACTCCCTGACCGAGGGGACCCTCGGCACGGACGCCCTGGCTCACAGCTGGCCCCGGGACCTGCGCAAGTATGCGTTTCCCCCAGTGAGCCTTCTTGCACAGACCTTGTGCAAAGTCAGGGAGGACGAGGAGCAGGTCCTTCTAGTGGCGCCGTATTGGCCCACCAGGACTTGGTTCACGGAACTCATGCTCCTCACGACAGCCCCTCCTTGGCCGATTCCTCTGAGGAAGGACCTTCTTTCTCAGAGACGGGGCACTCTATGGCACCCGCGTCCAGACCTCTGGAAACTCCATGTCTGGTCCTTGGACGGGACGCGGAGGTTCTAGGTGGTCTACCACAGGCAGTGGTGGACACCATCACTTCCGCTAGAGCCCCCTCTACGAGGCGCCTCTATGCGTTGAAGTGGAACCTATTCGTCGATTGGTGTTCTTCCCGCCGGGAAGACCCCCGAACTTGCCCGATCAGAGTCGTGCTTTCCTTCCTGCAAGATAGGTTGGAGCGAAGGCTGTCTCCCTCCACCCTCAAAGTGTATGTCGCTGCAATAGCCGCGCATCATGATGTAGTAGAAGGTAAGTCCTTGGGGAGGCACGACCTGGTCATCAGATTCCTTAAGGGTGCTAGGAGGTTAAATCCACCTCGTGTTTTGCACTCTGTACCCTCTTGGGACCTAGCTCTGGTACTTAGGGCTCTTCAAAGTCCACCTTTTGAGCCTCTGTTGTCAGTAGAGCTTAATTTCCTGTCCATTAAGACAGTGCTCCTGTTGGCATTGGCCTCTTTTAAGAGGGTCGGGATTTGCAGGCTTTTTCGGTCGACGAATCGTGCCTAGAGTTCGGGCCGGGCCTTTCTCACGTTGTGTTGAGACCCCGGCTTGGATATGTGCCCAAGGTTCCTACCACTCCCTTCGTGGATCAGGTAGTGAACCTGCAAGCGCTGCCCCAGGAGGAGGCAGACCCAGCCCTAGCTTTTCTCTGTCCTGTCCGCGCTCTGCGGGTTTATATTGACAGAACGCAAAGCTTTAGAACCTCAGATCAGCTCTTTGTCTGTTACGGAGGCCAGCAGAAGGGGAAGGCTGTCTCCAAGCAGAGGTTAGCCCACTGGTTAGTGGATGCTATCACCCGGGCCTATGAGTCTTTGGGTGAGCCTTGTCCTCCCAGGTTGCGAGCTCACTCCACTAGAGGTGTTGCCGCTTCCTGGGCGTTGGCTCAAGGCGCCTCTATGACAGACATTTGTAGAGCTGCGGGCTGGGCGACACCGAACACGTTCGCTAGGTTCTGTAGCCTACGTGTAGAACCTGTTTCCTCCCGAGTACTCGCTACGGCCAGTGGTGCGAGGGAATAGGTTGTGTCGGCTTGCTACGCCACTCCTACGCCTCGGCCGGATACGTGCGTCTTTTGCTCCGTTGGCGCCCTACGTCGGTGAGCCTCGTGAGTTCCTCCATCACCCCTCCGGTGCCAGGCGTGGCGGTCCGCCGGCGCCAGGTCTGCTACCTCTAGTAGGAGTTGCTAGTAGACTGGGTGTTCCAGTGGTCTCTTCAGGTGACCCTTATTGCCGCGTGCAGTTTAGCCGTGTCTTCCCCTTGACAGACTCGTTCTGTCGTCCCTGTTGAGTGTGCTCCCACTTCCCTTGGATTGGGACTACCTCAGGGACTGCCATATGTTTTACTTTCCCACTGGGTTAGTACATATGTGTATTCCTAGCCCTTCTGAGGCAGGCTGGGGCTTCCGCAGCGTTCTCCCCTTTTCCTTGGGGAACGCTTTCCCAGTGTTATCCAATATCCACTGAGCGGGTCTTGTGGAACAGCAGTGTGATTCCCTAGCTAGCTCCCGCAACTTATTCAAGAAACTGCTGCAGGGTAGCTTAGCTGGGCGCTGGAAGAGGCCAGCACCATGGCGTTTTATTTGGGATCCCAATTCGTCAGGGAACTCCCCCGACGACACGTCGGAGTTCCCAGGACGAAAGGGAACGTCTCGGTTACGTATGTAACCCTCGTTCCCTGAGTACAGGGAACGGAGACGTGTCGTCCCTTCGCCATGTTGCTGTACCTTCGCGGAGGGCTGGACACTGTTCGGCTCCTCAGCGAAAAGCATTGCGCAATGTTTACTTCCGCCCTTTATACCCACGCTGGTAGGCGGGTCGCGGAATGCAAACCTTGCATGCCAATTTTCATTGGCTCGTTTTAATTCACTCGAAGGCAATTGGCTCCCTAGCGTGATCCCAATTCGTCAGGGAACTCCCCCGACGACACGTCTCCGTTCCCTGTACTCAGGGAACGAGGGTTACATACGTAACCGAGACGTTAACATTAGTTAACTACCTTAGTTAACATGAACTAAGAATTAACAATTGTTGAGTTTAAGTTGCTTAAGATATGCCTTCTTACGTGCGATGTTACCAGGTGCTGTCCGTGGCGATGCTGCTGAATCTGCTGATATCGATGGCTCGAGACTTAATTATTCACACATGCAGGGGCTGCTTCACGGCGTTATGTGAGAAAGCAGTGTTCTTTATAAAAGAAGCACTTGAGAAATAGTTGAAATTGCATTTATAAGGACTCATGGGATATTATAAAAAATAATCCAAACTACAATAGCCTATAATAGCCTAGCCTACATATTTTAAAATTATATATCACAATAACGCCATAATAACGGCCCATTTCACTTTTGCGTGCTTCCTTCACTTTCCCATTTTAGTTTGCTGAGGTGGAGCTGTGATGAAATATTGTACTTGTAAATACTTTCCAGCATTTCAGTAATGAAAGTGTAGGTTACATCGTACGTATGGTGCTCGGCATTGATCAAAAAGGATTTAAACAGTGAATTTTGAAGGGATTTCTCCTTGTAAACTCAGAGATGTGGATTCGGAAGGAAATTCAATTACCACATGACCTTGGTGTTTGTCAAAAAACATTAGGTAATTTGGCCGGGGATTTCTTTTGCGTTTCGGAAACACGTATTTACAATAGGGTACAGCTTAAGTTATAACTTAAGAACGACGTAGAGTTAAGAAGGTTTCGGGAAACCCAGGCTTGGACCATTATTTTAAAGTGAAAAATATATTTTTCACTTTAAAATAATGGTCCAGATCACTAGTATTGCCTGCATAGTGACTGGGTTACACTTGAGTAATTAGTAATGCATTTTATGACTATATTCAGAGTAAAAATGATGACTGATTATGTCTCAGTTAGTTAAAAGTTATTATTATATATTATATGAGGTTTATCTCATTAAGTATTTATTGATTAGCTAATAAGGAACTATCTCCTAAATTTGATAATACTTACTGATTAGTTAAGCTTGTTTCTATATTAGTTAATAATAGTAGTGTTAATGTAGTCCTGATCATAAGTTCTTTATTACTTCCTGCATAGTTACGTATTAATGACGGTCCATTATTCTAAAGTGTTACCCCCGCAATTAAAGAATGAAAGGGTCATCTGACACTCACACTCAACTTAAGTGACATGCGACTAAAACGCAAAACATATTTTGGTGCCACGTGTGAGAATCCCTACAATGTAGATACATTTATTCAATAAATTCATTTATTTATCTCTATAAATTGTGTTCTTTGTGAATAGTATTCTGTGAATGCATACTTTTGTTCTCTCTATACCTGAAAAGCAGTTTTCTTCTTAGGTAAAATGTTGTCCTGTGTCCTGTCCTTCACCTCATCTTCCTCTTCCTCACTGTCAGTTTCAAACAGATCATAGCCACAGTCCCCTTCTGGACACACACACACACACACACACACACACACACACACACACACACACACACACGTCAGTACGCTCTTTACATTAAAGAGATCATATATTATTTTATGATGTTCATCACATTTTATTCAGAAGTTTGGTGATGTTGTGATATGGTCTGACAGATGAAATAATCACCAGTCAGAAATCGATTTTTAGTTCATACCAACATGTGGATTTCATCACAACTATATAATATTAAAATATCTGTTTAAAGTGGACTACCATTTCGCTGTGGGAAATGTGAGGATTCAGGATGAACAGCAGAGGATGTCACTTTCTCATGAAGAGCATTCTTCTGTTTTGTCTTGATTTTCTCCATTCTGTGGGACAAGAATGAAACAGGCTTTACACTTATTTACAATATTAAAGTATTTCATTAATCGTTAACAAAAAAAGAATAAAATGTCTGCATACTGTTTCTTCAGCGTCTCCACAGATTTGATCTCCATCTCCAATCTTGCTGCCACCTGTTTCTTCACTTTGGCTTCAAACAACTCTGCACCTCTTTAAATAAATTAATATTAGAATAAACCTAGATGTTAAGTTATTATTATGTAAGACTACTTTGTTACTGCTTTTTGACATTCTTGCTGTAAATAAACTATTGTGATAATTTTCATGTATACATGTTTTTATATTTCTATTGTTGTTAATACATGTTAATCATGTTTACGGGTTAGATGTTTAGGGTCAATACATCCTTTCACACCTTGAAGCAAGGATCTTCGAAGTCTGAAGGTCCGACACGACATAGAGGAAGTAGTAGCTGAGGAAGACTCTCCTCTGAGCCAACAGCACAGTGAAACAGATCGCATCCCAGACAATACCAGCTTCACCCTCTGGCAATTCACACTGACTGTCAGGCTTAGCTATACAAACACATATGTTAATGATATAACACAAATTGAATTGATGTAATGCCTCTGGTCAACTGCTTCCCCATTATGCTAAGATTTTAGAACGGATCTAATTCTAATCTTTGATGCAGAATCACTTCTCTGGTCAAACAAAAGTTTAATCTCCACCTGCAGTACATTTGATGTAGATTTACACTTCAAAAATGGCTTTTTAATTTACAGGCTACTATGCTATACTGTATACACAACTACACAACCAATAGCCATCATAAAATATTATTATTGTGGGAGGGATGAGAGTCCTCGATAGGTTAACTTAAAATAAATAAATAAATCCGAGAAGCAAATATTGTTATGAAAAGCTGTATTGAGATTATTACTGCTTGTTTGTGAAAGTTGTTATAATTTAACAATAGTAAGTAGTCTTTGGTTCTTTTTTTTTTTTTTTTTTACAGTTTACAAGGTGGGGGAAAAAACTATTAAAAGCACTAGCTTAATGAGTCCGTGGTAGTTTACAAACCATTTCCAGACAATAATAGGACTCCAGTAACTAATGTTAGTTTTAGGAAAAATAGCTAACACCAAACAAGTTAAAATGGCACCTGTGTTTCTCATTAACAATCATGACATGCAAAAACATTGGTACAAATCTCTCATCTATCATGATTCCTGTATTTCTTACACATATGCAATGAATTACTGAAGACGAATCATTGAATTATTGAAAATCTATGCACACCTGAGATGATAATGTGGCCACAACATGAAGTAGAATTGCCATTACACCTCAGGTGTGCATTAATAAATGCAGTTGTCATTCGCAAAACTTTGCAAGGTGTACATAGCCTATGAAAGATTTGAAAATATAAATTGAATATGAGATTTCCAGGTGGTGTAGCCTACTAATGATATGAAGTGCACTTTCTGTAAAGCTGCTTTGAGACAATGTGTATTGTGAAAAGCGCTATACAAATAAATTTGAATTGAATTGAATATGATTACTCTACAAGGAATCATTTTCCATTAGGTTACTCACGTAAACTGTAGCCTTTGATGGTGCAGAACATGCTGAAAGCTTGAATGAGCCAACAGCCGTGCTTCTGTAGACTCTCCAGATAAGCACAAGAGCCAAGCTGATCACACACAAACACAAGTACTTATACTTAAGAGGAATAACAAGCTATTTTCAGTGTACATGCTGCCTCTTGGTAATATTATTAGACAATATGGGATTAGATTACATTGTATGCAGATGACACTCCATTAAATATTTCAAGACCAGGTGAAATTTCTAAATTATCCAACAGTGTTAAATATTGGATGACCAGTCATTTTCTTCAGTTAAATTCGGGTAAGATATATAACAGTTGCACTTTATTTTACAGCATGTGTACAGTGTTAAGGCCGATTTATACTTCTGCGTCGGACCTACGCCAGAGCCTCTACGCTATACACTACGCGTTGGTTTTCATTTATACTTCTGCGTCGTTGTCCGCGTTGACGCGCAATTACACATGCAGAGGGAGCATGAAACCTGAGGAAGGGGTTTTAATAGACCAATCACAGCCCTTGCGTTCGTGTAGAATTGACGCGTTGTTACATTTTTGGAGAGGTGCACGTCAGGGTACACCAAAGGGTACGCACGCTACGCACAGCCTACGCCGTAGCTACGGCTTAAGTTCGACGCAGAAGTATAAATTGGGCTTCACTTGTACTTACATAAGAAAGTAGGGTTACACTTTATATTACGACCCGCAAACAGCTGCGTAAGTAAATCGAAATTACGGTGTACGTTTCTGTAATTATAATGTACTTCCGTGTAGCTATAAGGGAACAATATGATAAGTTTTGGGTAATAAAGGGGTAACAAGCAGATATACAACCTGCAAAGAACTTCGTAAGTAAACCGAAATTACGGTGTACGTTTCTGTAATTATAGTGTAATTCTGTGTAGGTATAAGGGAACAATATGTTAAGTTTTGGATAATAAAGGGGTAACAAGCTGATAGATTTTGTATTTTCAGTTACAGATTCATTTACATTGTGACTACGTATCAGATGTAATCCACTCTGTCTGTGTCTGCAAAGGTGCGTGTGTCACAGGGGTGACTAATGGGCAAACGAGCGGCAGGTGTGGAGAGATGAGTTGCCTGGTGATTGGGGCACATGCTCCCAGGTGGAGTATAAAAGGAAGCCATTTTGAAGGGGAAAGGGCTCACAGGAACGGAGACGGAGCGTGCACGCAGCAGGGGAGAGGCCGAGGGGCCGAGGCTGAGGCCGAAGCAGCGGTGTTCAGTGGGATTGAAGTGCTCAGTGAGTTGGAAGTGTTTGAAGAGCCTAAAGGGTTGACTTGGAGCAGTGTTGGATACAAGCTTCCTCAGGAAAACCGTTGGGGTGTGGAGATCGCCCATTTGAGTTTGCTGGATCAGAGGATCGTTTGTGGGAAGTCTGCTGGACTGAGCTATCGTCTGGATTGGTGCGGTGGAAGGAGAGAGAAGAGATAAGTGAACTGATTTCATCTTATGAGTATTTCAATTGCGGGAAGAGGATGCAGTAAATGTGGATCTGATTGTTGGAAGAGCTATGTGTTTCAGAGTGTGTTGAGGAGGAATTGAAAGAGAAATCCCTCGTGGAGCGAGCGCAACAAACGGAGTGGGGCCTCTGACCAGCCTTAACGTGTGAGTGAATTGCAGTGCTTTTGCCTTATTGATACACATCGATTTGTGGCTGTGGAATTGAGGTGAACACAAGTGTACTGTGCCTTTGCTGAGAAGTGGCCCTAGCCCCATTCACACGTTGTGGAAAGTACTATATCTGCTCCCCATTGAAAGTCCAGTGTGATACAGCTGCACTGAAGAGGTTACTTTGTACTGTGAATGTCCTTAATTGTTATTTACTGTTTGAGCTTAAAAGCCTACAGCATCACTGGAGAAACGAACTTTTAACCCATTGTCTCCCCACTGTGAACCGAGAGATCCTGTGAATCATCATCCTTCTGAAGTGAGTCTACTGACTGCTGTCACCCTGTGAACTGAGAGATCCTGTGAATCGTCATCCTTCTGAAGTGAGTCTACTGGCTGCTGTCACTCTGTGAACCGAGAGATCCTGTGAATCATCATCCTTCTGAAGTGAGTCTACTGACTGCTGTCACCCTGTGAACTGAGAGATCCTGTGAATCGTCATCCTTCTGAAGTGAGTCTACTGGCTGCTGTCACTCTGTGAACTGAGAGATCCTGTGGATCATCACCCTTCTGAAGTGAGTCTACTGACTGCTGTCATACTGTGAACTGAGAGATCCTGTGGATCATCACCCTTCTGAAGTGAGTCTACTGACTGCTGTCATACTGTGAACTGAGAGATCCTGTGAATCATCATCCTTCTGAAGTGAGTCTACTGACTGCTGTCACCCTGTGAACTGAGAGATCCTGTGAATCGTCATCCTTCTGAAGTGAGTCTACTGGCTGCTGTCACTCTGTGAACTGAGAGATCCTGTGGATCATCACCCTTCTGAAGTGAGTCTACTGACTGCTGTCATACTGTGAACTGAGAGATCCTGTGGATCATCACCCTTCTGAAGTGAGTCTACTGACTGCTGTCATACTGTGAACTGAGAGATCCTGTGAATCATCATCCTTCTGAAGTGAGTCTACTGACTGCTGTCACCCTGTGAACTGAGAGATCCTGTGAATCGTCATCCTTCTGAAGTGAGTCTACTGACTGCTGTCACTCTGTGAACTGAGAGATCCTGTGGATCATCACCTTTTTGAAGTGAGTCTGTGACGGCTGTGCTGTTCTAGGAACGAAAGAGACTTTTAATGTTGTTTTTATTATATTAATAAAGAACTTTTATTTATTTTTAACCCTGAGTCTGCCTTTCATGAGTCTCACGGCACGCTCCTCGGGCGGTGGTCCGCTAAGAAGGGGTTGGGCGGCCCGCTGGCGCCCGCCCCTCACCTGTGACACGTGTGTCAAATGGCCCATTCAGATGTATGGCCCATTTTAGAAGTATGGCCCACAGAAACTGATTGGTGTGAATGACAAAGAATCAGCATTGCTCAGAGTGAATAAGCAAGTTAGATCGATCTCCTGTGGGAGGTCCTAACATGTTTCTATTGTTTGTAGTGTTACGAAAAAGGTAGAAAGAGAACCCAACAGCGAAATGCACCAATCAACAGTCTTTAATTCGTATTCAAACTGTCCATAAACAAAAGTCAGTAGTTCTGGGGGAAAACTTGAGAAATCAGGAAACGGCCACACGGCTCTTAACGAGAACAGAAATCCCCTCTTCAGGACAGCAATTGTGCGGATGCGGACGGCGACTGCTGACCCAGTAAACCCTCGAGCCTCACGTGGAGAGAGTAGACGCTGGTTGGCGATCAGTGGCTAGGTAGAGGATCTCGGCGTCCGAAACTGAACAGAATTCAGAAGGCAGGTAATACAGTTGCACTAGCAGGTGAATAGCATTAATATACTCCAAGACAGGACAAGACAGGACACGGATGAACCTGAGTGTACGTATAACATGAGTTAAACATCAAAATAATCTGACAATGAACCAGGGACAGGAAGAGCTAGAAAAAGGGGAAACAATCAGGAGAGAATTAGGAAACAGCTGGTGCAAACCAGCGCGGAGAATGAGGAGAGTGAGAACAGCTGAAGGCGATGAGATAATGAGCATGATAGTATGAGCGTAAATGTGTGTGTGTGTGTGTGTGAGAGAGAGCGTGTGAGTGTATGAGAATGACCACAAGAGGGAGGCAGAGAAAGAAGAAGGAACCAGGATCATGACAGTACCCCTCTCTCAACGAGCGCCTCCTGGCGCACCCGAGGCAGTGGACCGAAGAGACCGGAGGAAATCCTCGATGAGCGAGGGATCCAAGACGTCTCGAGAAGGAACCCAGCTTCTCTCCTCAGGACCATACCCCTCCCAGTCGACTAAATATTGGTACCCACGGCCCCGTCGGCGCCTGTCCAAGATTCGGCTGACTGTATAGACAGGAGCGCCCTCAATACGGACGGGGGGGCAAGAAGGACGAGAAGGCGGACGAACGACGGGTTTAATGCATGAAACGTGAAAAACAGGGTGTACTCGACGGAGACTGGACGAAAGGCGAAGTCGGACAGTGACAGGATTGATGATCTTGATAATGCGGAAAGGACCAATGAAACGAGGTGCCAATTTACGAGACTCGGAATGGAGGGGCAAATTGGCTGTGGAAAGCCAGACTTTCTGACCGCGAACGTAACGAGGGCTCTTGACGCGACGTCTATTAGCCGTTCTACTCATGCGTCTCTTGGAACGACAAAGTGCTGATCTCACTCTCTTCCAGGTGCGTCTACAGCGAGCAATAAAGGTCTGAACGGACGGACACTGAGACTCTGTCTGCTGCGCGGTGAACAGAGGAGGCTGGTAACCGAGGCAACCGTGAAAAGGTGAAAGACCAGTGGCGGAAGACGGATGAGAGTTATAAGCGTATTCAGCCCACGCAAGCTGCCCAGACCAAGAGGCGGGATTACGAAAGACCATACTACGGAGAATGCGAGCGTTAGTTTGATTGGCCCGTTCGGCCTGCCCATTAGTCTGGGGGTGAAAACCCGACGAAAGGCTGGCGGTAGCCCCGATAAGCCGACAGAATTATTTCCAGAATAACGAGGCAAACTGTGAACCTCTATCAGAAACTACATCGGTAGGCAATCCATGGAGCTTAAAGACATGGTCAACCATAATCTGGGCGGTCTCTTTAGCTGAGGGAAGTTTAGGGAGAGAAATGAAGTGAGCGGACTTTGAAAACCGATCGACTACCGTCAAGATGACTGTATTCCCAGCTGAAGCGGGCAACCCGGTAATAAAGTCGAGCGCGATGTGCGACCACGGACGAGCGGGCACAGGCAAGGGTCGGAGAAGACCGGCCGGAGGAGAATTACCAGACTTAGTTTGAGCACATACGACGCAGGAGGCAACAAAACGGCGTGTGTCGTGTTCTAAAGTGGGCCACCAAAAGCGTTGACGGATAGAGGCGAGTGAACCCCGAACCCCCGGATGGGCAGCTAACTTGGAAGAATGACCCCATTTGAGGACCGCTTGGCGTGCCGACACAGGAACCAAAAGAAGGCCCCTAGGACAATCGGGAGGAGCGGTGACTCGAGAGAGGGTCCGTCTGACCAATCTCTCGATTCCCCAAATGACTGCCCCCACAATATGACCAGAAGGGATGATGGTCTCGTGATTAGCCGGAGTAGCCGAAGAGTCAAAGAGACGAGACAGAGCGTCGGGTTTAACGTTCTTTGAACCTGGACGGTAGGAAATCGAGAAATCAAAGCGAGTAAAATACAGTGCCCAACGGGCCTGACGAGCGTTTAATCGTTTAGCTGAACGGATATACTCGAGATTACGGTGATCTGTCCAAACGAGAAACGGAATGGAAGAACCCTCTAACCATTGCCGCCATTCTCCTAAAGCTAAGCGAATAGCAAGTAACTCTCGATTGCCAACATCATAGTTTCGCTCGGCGGGAGAGAGACGGTGAGAGAAAAAGGCGCAGGGATGTACTCTACCGTCGGCGGCGGAGCGCTGAGAAAGCACAGCCCCGACCCCCACCTCAGACGCATCCACCTCGACGATAAATTGTCTCGAAACGCCGGGAGTGAGGAGAATGGGCGCAGTAGTAAAAAGGGTCTTTAGACGATCAAATGCCTCTTGAGCGGCGTCTGACCATCTAAAGTTAGATCTGACAGAAGTCAGGGCAGTGAGGGGCGCAGCAACCTGGCTAAAATTTCTAATGAAACGTCGATAAAAATTAGCGAAGCCGAAAAATCGTTGTAACGCGACGCGGGACTCTGGAATTGGCCAGTCAGTTACCGCCGACACCTTGCCTGGGTCCATACTGATCCCCTCTGCAGAAACAATTGAACCTAAAAACGAAATCGAAGATGCGTGAAACGAACACTTCTCTGCTTTGACAAAGAGTCGATTCTCTAAGAGTCGCTGAAGGACTCGGCAGACGTGCTGAACATGCACCTGGGGAGACGGAGAGAAAATCAGAATGTCGTCCAAATAGACAAAGACAAAAATGTTGAGCATATCGCGAAGGACGTCATTAATGAGAGCTTGGAAGACTGCGGGAGCGTTTACCAATCCGAAAGAAAGAACCTTATATTCAAAATGCCCCAGGGGAGTGTTAAATGCGGTCTTCCATTCATCTCCCTCCTTAATACGAACTAAGTGATATGCGTTACGGAGATCGAGTTTAGAAAAAATCCTTGCTCCTTGTAATATCTCAAAAGCCGACGACATCAGAGGCAAAGGATATCGATTCTTTACCGTGATCTCGTTGAGCCCACGATAATCTATACAAGGGCGCAAGGAACCATCCTTCTTCTTAACAAAGAAGAAGCCTGCGCCCGCAGGAGACGAGGATGGAACGATTAAACCAGCATTTAGGGAATCTGACAGATAATCTTCGAGCGCCTTATGTTCCGGGGCGGACAACAAATACAATCTACCCCGTGGGGGAGTGGTCCCCGGGAGGAGATCGATGCAACAGTCGTACTGGCGGTGAGGGGGGAGAGAAGTGGCCCGAGAACGACTAAAAACCTCTCGCAGATCGTGATACTCCTCCGGTACTCCTGACAAATCACCTGGTTCCTCCTGGAAAACAGAAACAGAAGACACGGGAGGAACAGCAGAGGTTAAACATTTAACATGACATGACAGTTTCCAGGATAAAATGCAGCCGTTTGACCAGTCAATAAGGGGGTTGTGTAGTACAAGCCAAGGATGGCCTAAAACCACTGGTGTAAACGGAGAATGAAAAATTAAAAAAGAAATAGTCTCGTTATGATTCCCCGAGACAGAGAGAGTAAGGGCGACAGTCTCTCTCCGCACCCTAGGAAGGGAACTACCGTCAAGAGCAAACAGAGAGGTGGAAGTCCTTAAATCAACGAGGGGAATACCTTGCTCACGAGCCCATGTCTCATCGATGAAATTTCCCTCCGCACCTGAGTCGACCAAGGCAGTACAGGGCACCGAGGAATTCACCCAGCGGAGGCGAACAAGTAGAGTGGTACAGGACATAGACGGAGAGGTCCTAGAAGTAGCGCTCGCCAGTAACCCTCCGCCTACTGACGAGCTCTGGCTTTTACCGGGCACTCTGGGACAAAATGTCCTGCCGCGCCACAGTACATACACAGGCGGTTTGCAATTCGTCGCTCACGTTCCTTGAGAGAGATGCGAAGACCCCCGAGTTGCATAGGTTCAGAATTCGGACTGGAGGAGTGAGAAGGAGTAACCTCAGGAGGAGAGAGAAGGGCGGACTCCATTCCGCGGGCTCTGCGACGTGAGTCGAAACGCTTCTCCACCCGAATGGCCAGATCGATGAGCGCCTCGAGTTGGGTCGGTACCTCACGAGCAAGGATCTCGTCCTTGAGATCTGGGTTCAGAGCCTCCAGAAATCGCGCCACCAGGGCTGGAGCGTTCCACCCGCAGGTCGTTGATAATGTACGGAACTGGATGGAAAAATCAGCCACAGCACGTCTCCCCTGGCGAAGCGTAGAGAGTAAGCGTGAAGCCTCTTCGCCATATGCAGAGCGATCAAAAACTCTTATCATTTCTTGCTTGAAGAGGGAAAAATCAAACACACAGTTAGTCTCTGCCTCCCAGTTGGCCGCACCCCACTCCCGCGCCCGACCCGCGAGGAGAGAGATGACATAAGCGACCCTGGACCGGTCAGTGGCATACGTAGAGGGCTGAAGTGAAAAGACCACCTCACACTGAGTCAAAAAAGAGCTGCATTGTGTGGGCTCACCAGAGTATACCGGGGGGTTATTAATCCGAGGCTCAGAGAAACTGCGAGGGTCAGAAAAAGTGGATGACTCGTCCTTGCGTAACTGATGAACTCGTCGAGTGAGATCCGTCATCTGGGCAGCCAGTGACTCGACAGCCTGTCTTGTAGACGAAATGTCCTCCTCGTGCTTGCCCAGCAAGGCGCCCTGCATCTCGACGGCCGTTTGAAAAGGATTGCCACTCGCTGGGTCCATTAAGTTGGTCAGATTATTCTGTTACGAAAAAGGTAGAAAGAGAACCCAACAGCGAAATGCAGCAATCAACAGTCTTTAATTCGTATTCAAACTGTCCATAAACAAAAGTCAGTAGTTCTGGGGGAAAACTTGAGAAATCAGGAAACGGCCACACGGCTCTTAACGAGAACAGAAATCCCCTCTTCAGGACAGCAATTGTGCGGATGCGGACGGCGACTGCTGACCCAGTAAACCCTCGAGCCTCACGTGGAGAGAGTAGACGCTGGTTGGCGATCAGTGGCTAGGTAGAGGATCTCGGCGTCCGAAACTGAACAGAATTCAGAAGGCAGGTAATACAGTTGCACTAGCAGGTGAATAGCATTAATATACTCCAAGACAGGACAAGACAGGACACGGATGAACCTGAGTGTACGTATAACATGAGTTAAACATCAAAATAATCTGACAATGAACCAGGGACAGGAAGAGCTAGAAAAAGGGGAAACAATCAGGAGAGAATTAGGAAACAGCTGGTGCAAACCAGCGCGGAGAATGAGGAGAGTGAGAACAGCTGAAGGCGATGAGATAATGAGCATGATAGTATGAGCGTAAATGTGTGTGTGTGTGTGTGTGTGTGTGTGTGTGAGAGAGCGTGTGAGTGTATGAGAATGACCACAAGAGGGAGGCAGAGAAAGAAGAAGGAACCAGGATCATGACATGTAGCCCATAAGCTATGTCTTCATGTATAAAGTTCTGTCTCACAGGCAGAAATATGGGTTAAGATTGTTGAAGGGCGACATGCTAACATTGATGCTGAAGGACTGCTACACTACAAACCTTCAATAAATTCTTCTCCCCACAAGAACTCTGGTCAAGCTTATTTATTTTATGTATTGGAGAAATCTAATACATTGGCGAGCCACCCAAATTGCTCGGCCAAATACAGCAAAATCTAACAAAGCAGATACAACCTGCAAAGAACTTTGTAAGTAAACCGAAATTACGGTGTACGTTTCTGTAATTATAGTGTACCTCCGTGTAGGTATAAGGGAACAATATGTTAAGTTTTGGATAGGCTAATAAAGGGGTACAACCAGATATACAAGCAAATTATTTATAATGTAATTATTTTAAAACTAACAGGTACCTATTCTGTTAATATATTCCAGGCAAAAATTGTATGTCTGTTGTATATAAAAGTTGGTAACGTGCAATGTAGTTACAGGGTAATTTTAACATCTGTGGGTTTTAATATAAACGTATATATATATATATATATATATATATATATATATATATATATATATATATATATATATATATATATATATATATATATATATATATATATATATATATATATATATATATACACGTTTAATCTGGTTGTACCCCCTTATTACCCAAAACATAACATATTGTTCCCTTATACCTACACGGAGGTACACTATAATTACAGAAACGTACATCGTAATTTCGGTTTACTTACGCAGTTGTTTGCGGGTCGTAATATAAAGTGTTACCTTAAAGTAGTGAGTAATATAAGGTAACTGCATGGGTTAAGGTGAGGTTTAGGTGTCGGTTGAGTGTTAGTACATAGTTATTACCCAGTTATTCTAATTACTGTAATAAGTGCATAGTGTGAACATGGGAAACAGGACTGTAAAATAAAGTGCTACTGAGATTTCTTGTTGGGCCAAAAACCTGTACACAGAAGTTTATTTACTAAGTTTAAATTTACAAGTATATATTGTATTGTATTTTTAATACAATTTGCATTTAGAATGATGTACTGTAACTTTATCCTCTACAGTTAAAGACCTGGGTGTTATATTAGACAAGCAACTTGTCTTTTGAAAATCATATTTCATGTTACAAAAACAGCCTTCTTCCACCTCAGAAACATTGCTAAGCTCCGAAAAAATCCTATCCATTTCTGATGCAGAAAAGCTCTTTCATGCATTCATGACCTCTAGACTAGATTACTGTAATGCATTACTAGTTGGTTTTCCTTCATCCTCAATTAACAAGATACAAGTGATCCAAAATGCAGCTGCTAGAGTTCTGTATCGATTATAAAGTATTGTCATTAACTTATAAGCAGTGGTGGAATGTAACGAAGTAAAAATACTTTGTTACTTTACTTAAGTACATTTTTCATGTATTTGTACTTTACTTAAGTAGAATCAACAGTGCATACTTTTTACTTTTACTTCGTTACATTTTGCAGAAATTATTATACTTTCTACTCCATTACATTTCTACAATATTCTGTTACATTTTCGTTACATTTTCTGAACAGTTTTTCCTGCCAAAACATCATCCTGACCGTCCGTTCGTCACACATTTGTCTCACCAGTCAGTGAAGTTTGGTTGCCATATCAACCCGGTCACACTAAATGCGTCTCTGTAGCACGCAGTGTTTATCGTGCAATTTATACGCGAAAATTATTTTTTTATGTGCATATGGTGGGTAGGTTTAGTAGTGGTGTGGGGCGTGTGTATTATACGTTTGGTTAGGATTAGTATGGCAAGCCAAGAGGTTCAGAATTATGCCATATATTAATCGCGTTTACAGCCAAACGTCGTCAAATACTAGTATTTATAGTAAGGATATAGTAAGCTTGATGTTTGTATTGCCTAATTGCAAGCTTGTTCAGAAATGGTGACAAAAACTTAAAAAATAAATCCATCATTATTGAACATCATTGAGTAGGCTATTAGGTTGAATGAGTTAGAATTAACTGTTTTATTAATCATTAGAATATACATTAAAGAGAAAAAAAATGTTATGCAAGTACTTTTACTTTTAATACTTAAAGTACATTTAAAATCAGGTACTTTTTACTTAAGTAGGATTATCATTGTGGTACTTCTACTTTTACTAAAGTAAATATGTCTCTGGTTATTTGTACTTTTACTTAAGTACTGATATTCAGTACTTCTCCCACCACTGCTTATAAGGCCCTAAATTGTTTAGCTTCTTTGTATTTATCGCGCTACAATCCAATATGCTTTTTAAACTCACACAACTCTAGACTTTTGGTGGTACCTAGCAGAGGTGGGACCAAGTCATTGTTTTGCAAGTCACAAGTAAGTCTCAAGTCTTTGCATTCAAGTCCCAAGTCAAGTCCCAAGTCAAGACAGGCAAGTCCAAGTCAAGTCGCAAGTCCTCAAGTTTATGCTTCAAGTCTTAAACAAGTCAATAGTGCTTTTTTTTTTTTTTTTTTTTTTTTTTTACAAATTAGTGTCTCAGTGTTAATTACTATAGAAAATGAAATGTATAGCTATAATATATCAGGAAGGCTTGTAAAATATGTTCATGAAAAATGTTCATAAAATTTTCACTAAGGGCACCCATCTATCTCAGTTAATTTTAGGGATTGTTCTTACGTGTGCCAAAATAAGGAAAAAGCAGTGAAAATAATAATAATTTAGCCTATTGGTTACCCAGTAACAAAGGCAAAATCATTTCATAGAAATAACTGCAACACATTTTGTATATGTGTGTGAGAGAGAATGCGGCAATGCAGATTTAAAAATAAAAGTAACTGTTCATTGGGAAAATTAATCGTGATTTCCTACACATTAAGTTTAAAATATTGAGTCCCTGGTTAAACTATTTTGTTTACGCAACAGTAATTGTAGAACATTCCTATTTCCATGGTGACGAATCAACTTTAACGTGACACTTTTTGGGGCTACGTGCCTGTCATTTACAAAAAGTAAATCCATACATTTACGTGTGTCACGGATGATACAGGAGACAGACAGTCGGTAAGTGAAATAGTGTTTATTTTAGGAACAGCAGAAGCAGACGGAGTTATGGTGAGTATATTAACAGAAGATAATTGGATGAACTTAGCCACAGGAATAACCAGAGTTTCTCTTTCAGATGATGATGAACAGTCACTGGAAAGGGTTGCAGTTGGACGGCTGGGAACTGAAGACGGCAGACGATGAAGAGGATAATCCGATAGGAACAGGTGAGTAGCGGGTGAGTAGCAGGTAAGTCTTTGGTATAGCATGGAGAGTCTGAGTGCCAATGTAACGACGAGACCAGACAATGACTGTGAGAGTGAGAGTGGTATTTAAAGGTGGTGGGATGATGAGGTGCAGGTGATGGTGATTAGAACTCAGGTGATAGTGAACGAGTAAATGAGTGAGTGGGAGGAGTGAGTGAATGAGTGGGAGGAGAGTGTGGATCTGCTGGAATCCTGACAGTACCCCCCTCCTCCGAGGCGGCTCTTGACGACTGTGAAGAGGGATGAGTTCGACGACGAGGTCTGCCACGGGGCCTGGGAGCTGGGCGATCAGGATGATTGGTGTGGAATTGTTGAAGGAGAGTTGGGTCCAGGATGTCGTCCCGAAGAACCCACGACCTTTCCTCAGGACCGTAGTCCTCCCAGTCCACTAGATATTCCAGCCGAGGACCTCGTCGCCGCGAATCCAAGATGGTGCGGACTCTGTATATGGACTCGTCCTCTACCGGGATAGGAGGAGGAGGTTCGATGGCCGGGTCAGGTTCTATGGGAGGAGAGGAGACAGGTTCAATGAATGGTTTTAACAGAGACACATGGAATGATGGTGAAATCCGGTACTGTCGAGGGAGATTGAGTCTGTAGGTGACCTCGTTCAGCTGCCTCTGCACGGTAAATGGACCGATGTATCGAGGACTCAGCTTACGGCAAGGCAGGCGGAGGCGCATGTCCCGGGTCGAAAGCCACACCTTCTGTCCTGGCACATACTGAGATGGTTCGATACGATGACGATCCGCTTGGTCCTTGTGTCTCCGCACTGCCTGCTGTAGATGCACGTGAGCCGAGTCCCATACCCCCTCGCTCTGCTGGAACCAGTAGTTTACTGCTGGTACATCCGAGGGCTCACCAGACCAAGGGAAGAGAGGAGGTTGATAGCCGAGGATACATTGGAAGGGGGTGAGACCGGTGGTGGACTGTTGAAGAGAGTTTTGTGCGTACTCGGCCCACGGAAGGTACTGGCTCCAGCTGTCCTGGTACTGGTGGCAATAAGTCCGCAGGTAACGTCCAATCTCCTGAATCTTTCGCTCAGTCTGGCCGTTAGTCTGAGGATGGTATCCAGATGACAGGTTTACAGTTACTCCGAGAAGCTTGAAGAAAGCTCGCCAAACTCTTGACACAAATTGAGGGCCTCGATCCGACACTATGTCCTCTGGGATGCCGAAGTTTCGGAATACGTGAGTGAAGAGGGCTTCGGCGGCTTCAAAGGCGGTAGGGAGTCCAGGTAAGGGAATCAATTTACAGGCCTTTGAGAATCGGTCCACGACCACGAAGACGCAGGTATGGTTGTTAGATCTGGGTAGGTCCGTCATGAAGTCTACCCCGATATGAGACCATGGACGACGTGGAAGTGGAAGAGGGACTAACTTGCCTTCTGGGAGTCTTCGGGGAGTGTTGGTAACGGCACAGACTGAGCATCCTTTGACGTAGCGGGCAACATCCTGAGAGATGGTCGGCCACCAGTACCGATTACTGAGGAGCGAGAGGGTACGCCTGCTACCTGGATGTCCAGAGCCCGGAGTGGTATGAGCAGAGTCCAGAAGGGCCGTACGAAGGTGACGTGGTACGAAGGCACACCCCTCTGGACCTCCCGGCGGAGCGGGATGAAGGCGGTTCTCTTGGGATATCTGCTGGTCGATGTCCCAGACGATTGGACTTACAAACACGGCTGGAGGGAGGATAGGTTCTGGGAGAGGGTCCTCACTTGATGGATGATACAGACGGGATAGAGCATCTGCCTTACAGTTCTTAGAACCGGGTCGGTAGGACACAAGGAAGTCAAAGCGTGTGAAGAACAGTGCCCATCGGGCCTGGCGGGGATTAAGTCTCTTAGCCTCTTTGAGGTACTCCAGATTGCGGTGGTCGGTAATGACCTCGAAGCGATGGTTTGCTCCCTCCAGCCAGTGTCTCCACTCCTCTAATGCCAACTTGATGGCGAGCAGTTCTCGATTTCCAATGTCGTAGTTCCGCTCCGCCGGGGACAGCTTTTTAGAGAAGAAGGCACATGGATGGAGTCTGGGAGGATCACCCTGCCGCTGTGACAGGACCGCCCCAACTCCGGTGGAGGAAGCATCCACCTCCACAACGAAAGGGATCTCTGGATTCGGATGAACTAGAACTGGGGCGGTCTGGAAGGCTTCCTTTAGGCGTTTGAAGGCTGAGATGGCTTCGGGCGATAAGGACAGAGATTTGGGCCGGCCTCTGAGAGAAGAAGTCAATGGAGAACTGATGTGACTGTAGTTGTTGATAAACCTTCGGTAAAAATTGGCAAATCCTAGGAAACGTTGGAGGTCTTTTACCGTAGAGGGTTGAGGCCAGTTTTGGATAGTCTCCACCTTCCTCTGGTCCATCCGAACTCCATGTTGGTCGATGAAGTAGCCCAGGAACTGAACTGAAGGGGTATGAAACTCACACTTTTCAAGTTTGAGGTAGAGCTTGTGAGCTCGCAGCTTTTCCAGGACAGCAGTGACATGGCGATGGTGTTCCGAGAGAGATGAGGAATAAATGAGGATGTCGTCTATGTAGACCACCACAAACTTGTTTAGATATTCCCGGAACACCTCATTCATGTACCCCTGAAAGACTGCTGGGGCGTTGGACAGCCCGAAAGGCATTACCCGGTATTCATAATGTCCAGAGGGAGTGATGAACGCCGTCTTCCACTCATCACCCCGACGAATTCGGATCAAATTATATGCACTGCGTAGATCAAGCTTCGAGAAGATTCGGGCTCCACGCAACTGTTCCAAAGCTGCTGGGACCAGAGGAAGGGGATAGCTGAATTTTACTGTTTGAGAGTTGAGATGGCGATAGTCAATGCACGGCCGCAGGCCTCCGTCCTTTTTTGCCACGAAGAAGAAGCTCGCAGCGGCAGGGGAAGTAGATGGACGAATGAACTCCTGTTCGAGGGCTTCCTCCACATACTCCTCCATGGCCTTCTGCTCCGGGATGGACAAAGGGTATACACGGCCTTTAGATAGAGTAGCTCCAGGTAGCAGGTCGATAGCACAGTCCCATGGCCGATGAGGTGGAAGTTTGGTTGCCAACTGTTTGCTGAAGACGTCCTGGAACGCCCTGTACTCCACTGGAATTTCCACCTGGTGTTGTACCTCGGGACTCTCGACACTGGTGGAACAGACGGAAATCTCGGATCTTCCCTCAGGAGGTGAGTATACCATGGAGGATTCTTGGCTGACTTTCTTAACCGGTGCTAGGCAGGAATGGAAACACTGTTCTCCCCAGTGAAGGACTTCTCCAGAGCTCCAGTCAATTGTAGGTTGGTGTTGGATCAACCAAGGGCGTCCCAGGATGAGCTCAGCAGTTGACTCCTCCAGCACCATAAAGGAAATCTCCTCCGAATGTAGACATCCTAGGCGGAGCGTCAGTGTGGGAGTAACGTGACGAATTCGACCTCGACCCAGCGGCTTACCCTGGATAGTCTGTACGCGAAGGTCCTGATGACACTTGAGTTTACGGATATTCAGTTTCTGGAGGAGTTGCGTCGATATGAAGTTCCCCGCCGAGCCAGAGTCGAGGAGAGCTTGTGCAGAGACACATACAAGAGGGGTTAGTAGATGAACTGTTGTTCGGTTCAGGGTAGCCATCTTGGGTGGAATTTGAATTGTACTCACCGCTGGGCGTTGAGGCCGAATGGGACAGGTGTCGATGAGATGCCCGTTACCTCCACAGTATAAACAGAGACGGTTCTGGATGCGTCGCTGACGCTCCGTGAGAGAGAGATGAGTGGAATCCACTTGCATGGGCTCTGGTGCTGGAGGGGTGACAGATGGAGCCGTGGGCGGAGGATGTGCAGCGGTCGTGAGCGTTTCACAGGCCGTCAAACGTTGAGACACTCTGAGAGTTTTTTGAATGAGATTTTCCAGTCCCACCGAATCCTCGTAGACCACAACAAGCTGTCGGATGTTCTGATTGAGTCCGTGACGAAAAGCAGTGATCAACGCAGTTTCATTCCAACCACTAGACGCCGCCAGCGTGCGGAATTGGAGAGCATAACTACTCACAGAAGATTTGCCTTGACGGAGATTAAACAGCTGATCATGTACCGATACATCCGAAACAGACTGTCCGAAAACCTCTTTAAAGTGTTGAATGAAGCTTGGTAGTGATTTAACTACGGGAGAATCAGAATTCCACATGGATTGAGCCCACTGGAGGGCTCGACCAGTTAGCAGTGAGATAATAAAGGCTACACGAGATGAATCATTGGTGAATTGATGTGCTTGGATCTGGAAATATAGTGAAACTTGAAGTAAAAAACCGCTGCAATCCTCCGCCTCACCGGAGTATGTCGCTGGTCGGGCCATGGGACTTGCAGAGGCAGCTGACGAAGCAGCGGGTGTTTGCGGAAGTTGTTGACGGCGGGCAGACTGAAGGATATCCCCGGGAATTATAGGCGGATTGGCTGGTAGTGAGGGGAGTAAAGACTGTCGAACAGCTTGCACGAGTTCCAGGAAAGGATCGGGAGATGGATTTCTCCCGGGCTCCGTTGGGTTCTGCATTTTGTGGTCTGGTCTTCTGTCACGGATGATACAGGAGACAGACAGTCGGTAAGTGAAATAGTGTTTATTTTAGGAACAGCAGAAGCAGACGGAGTTATGGTGAGTATATTAACAGAAGATAATTGGATGAACTTAGCCACAGGAATAACCAGAGTTTCTCTTTCAGATGATGATGAACAGTCACTGGAAAGGGTTGCAGTTGGACGGCTGGGAACTGAAGACGGCAGACGATGAAGAGGATAATCCGATAGGAACAGGTGAGTAGCGGGTGAGTAGCAGGTAAGTCTTTGGTATAGCATGGAGAGTCTGAGTGCCAATGTAACGACGAGACCAGACAATGACTGTGAGAGTGAGAGTGGTATTTAAAGGTGGTGGGATGATGAGGTGCAGGTGATGGTGATTAGAACTCAGGTGATAGTGAACGAGTAAATGAGTGAGTGGGAGGAGTGAGTGAATGAGTGGGAGGAGAGTGTGGATCTGCTGGAATCCTGACAACGTGAAAGTGAGTGGCTGGTGAACAGGTAGACTTTATAGTTATCTATAGGCTAAAATGTGCGTTTGTTGTGAAAAAAAAAACACATTTATTTATTTCCGTTTATTTCCGTGTTTTTTTTTTCCCTCAAATTATAAATGGTTTGCTAGTACTTTTGTATTTAAAGAAAAAGAAAAGAAACAACATTATTTGGTTGAAAACTGTCTAAACGTGTGATAAATGACAAAATTGAGAAGCGCTGCTCAACGCACTCTATCACGCGCTCTCTGGCTCAGTGCCAAACGTGCGAAAGCAGTGCTAATCAGCTGTGATCATGCGTCAGTGATACAGTGCTATACTACAGTGATTATTACAACTCTGATCTGTGGTTTTAGTAGGTAGGTCAAGTCTTTCCAAGTCACAGGGCTCAAGTCCGAGTCAAGTCGCGAGTCATTGTTGTCAAAGTCGAGTCGCAAGTCATCTTTAATTATGTCAAGTCGAGTCACAAGTCATAAAATTTGGGACTCGAGTCCGAGTCAAGTCCAAGTCATGCGACTCGAGTCCACAACTCTATACCTAGTATAGCAAACTCTACTGTTATGAACAGCAGCTGCTACACCCATTATTCTCCATTTGCCGTCTGTTTCTAAGGGTGCTTTTACACTGGGATTGTTTGCGAGAGCGTTTGTTCCCGGCGCCCCCCGCAGCGTTGGTCTGGTTTCACACTCAACTTGATTCTATCGAAACCTGGTGCGTTCTGCGTGCATATTACGTCATCGCAAACGTGCACGGCGCATGATAGAAAACAGAACATGGGTCAATATATTGTGTTTTTTATTCATTCTGTGCTATTATGCACAGCTGAGTGAACAACACAGGTTTACTGTGTGTGTGACGCATAAGATGGACTTCTACTGCTTGCAAATGGACTCTTTTGAGGAGACAGTGGATTTCCATTAATTTGTTGCCCTTATTCCACACGCTATGCGCAAATACACTGCAGGCTCACTCTTGCTCGTATCTAAGGTAAGTCATCAACACTATAATCCCTTACAAGTGTTTTATTTAACTAAATACATCATAATCAGCTAAAACGCATGCGCAGGTTACTTTACTTCCTGAACAAGTAAGCATCCGAGTCCTTGTTGCTTTCACATTCACGCGAACCGCGGCACGGTTCAGGAGCAACCAAACTCACATCACCTCCTCCAGGTAGTCTCGGGTTCGGTACCTCAGTGCGCACCTGGGTCCCATGACAGCATTCATATTATGATTTTTCATGCGAACCGTGCCCCGTTCCGAACTAAACTGCCAGTGTGAAAGCATCCTGAAGGTGGGTAGACTTTTTACATCCACTGTTGGGTTATATGTTTGGGATTTAATACAACTAAATCTATTTATTGATCTCATTTTATGTGTGCATGGTATTTAATAAACATATAAACTCAAAAACTACATCTATGAATCCTTTGTGTTTTCTTTGACCTTATAGAAATTGCCTTTAATTGGCAGAAATTATGTTATTCTCTGGGTGAAATTCCCAGAGTGGCATAGCATGGTTATATTTAATTTGTCGACCTCTCTTGGTCACAGTATCATACCACAGGTTAAGACTAAACACTCAAGAGATGTGCTTACTGAGAGCATGTTCTTGAGGCTGATGACCACACAGGTGTATGCTATGAGACCGTCCCACAGTCTGAGCACACACTGCACTGGCTGCAGCAGTAATGTGCCTCCAAACAGCATGAAGTAGAAACAGGCCATCAGATAACCCAGACAAAAGATGTTAATTCTTGTGGTTCCAGTGATGAAGATGAGACATAACACCATCCAGAAAAAATAACTGAACACAAACAGCTTCAACATGTCCAGAAACGACCTGAGGGCACACACACACACACACACACACACACACACACACACACACACACACACACACACACACACACACACACACACACACACACACATACAAGCTAATACAATATACATTATTTAATATACATTGTTTTGTTCAGGAAATGTACACTAATGGAAAACCAATACATACCGGCAATGAAGGAAGTTTTTGACAGGAGTGTACTGGTTTAGGGTTTGAGGATCCAGATTTCGGCTGATCTCCACATTCTCTCCTGCCAGGATTCTCATGACAGCCTGATTTTCATCCTCAAAGACCTGCCACTGCAGAGATGCTACCAACAACAGCAGGCAGTCATCTGATCAAAAAGAAATTAGAAAATGAGAGTGATACACGCATTTCTCTTGCAATAAATGTTAATTCAATGTGGTGTGATGGAGTAAGTTACAAAGGATGAAGGTGGCGTTGGGACTCATGGCGTAGTCTGGTAGATACAGCCACTTTATCTGATTAGAGCTCAAAGCCAGAGATGACTTCCTCCAGGGATAATCTAGCACAGAGTGGAAGTGTTTCATTAGGACACATGTTATTTGGATATTGTGCTTTATAAAAATGTGCTTTTGATTCTAAAATGATCCTGGTCCTATTTTTGTACTTCCTTAAGCACTGCTCTTACCTAAAAATCTCGATTTGACTCATTAGCTTATTAATAGAGACACATTTTTTGTTATTGAATCCAATTTTCTCCTTTTCTAAATTGTACTTCTGCTCCAGTTTAACCCAACCACTGGAGTTGCACAAGCTGAGATAAAATGAGGAGGGTTGTGTCAGGAACGGCATCAGGTGTAAAACCAGAGTTCCATCACAAACCAGACTTCCATAGCAGATCAGTCGAGGAACGGGTCACCAACGACCGCCACCAGAACTGTTTTGCTAAATCTAAAACCAGGACCTGCAAGCCGATCAGCACCCACTATGCTACAGTTGGGAAAAGGAGGAGGAGAGGGGGAGGTGTGTCCAAAGACAGAGGGATAAAGGAAGGGTAAGAGTGTAGAGGTGTATAAATATAAATATAAAATGTTGGGTAAACTGTGACTGGTAAAGAAAGAGAGCTGGCTGATATGATGGAATGGAGAAAAGAAGTATGTGTATACAAAAGACAAGACAGTGAAAGGGGAGTAAGCCCAGGAGCATTGGAGTTGCATTCATACCGTTTTAACCATGGTGGGGATGGAAAGAGAAATGGTGTATTGGAGGTGAAGTGTCTTACCGAATGATGAATGTGAAGCTGGAAATTGAAGGGGTGATAATAAATGTCAAGAGTGCATTTGGAATGTGAGAGGAATGAGAAAAAATATCTTTGTACTAAGATGGATGATGTTTTGGAGAGATTACCACTCAGAAAGAGTGGTGATTGGAGCCGACTTCAATGGGCATGTTGGTGAAGGTAGGTATGGTGTCATGGAAAGGAATGTAAGAGAGAAGATGTTGGTAGATTTAGCAAAAAGAATGGAAATGGCAGTGGTGAATACATCTTTTAAGAAGGATGAGAAGCACAGGGTCATATATAACATTTGAGGAAGGTGCACACAGGTGGACAACAGCCATGGCCAAAAGTTTTACAGTGACATTTGCAAAGTTAGCTGTTTCTGTATTTTTAGATTATTGTTTCACGTTTCTTTGGTATACCGGAAAACGTCTCAGGTTACTATTGTAACCATAGTTCCCTGAGAAACAGGGAACGAGACGATGCGTCGAACGACACGGTGGGAACGCCTCTAGCGTGATTGCGTCTGAAGCATCTATGCCAACTAGTCCAATGGAATGAGAGAATGAGCGTCACGGGCGGGTGACGTCATGAACCAGGAAAGGATAAGAGCACTTCCGCTGCTCGCCGGCATTTAGCTTCGACAGTTGCCGAAGCAAGCCGATCGCAGGGACGCAGGAAGTATGGCAGGGGGACGCATCGTCTCGTTCCCTGTTTCTCAGGGAACTATGGTTACAATAGTAACCTGAGACGTTCCCTTTATCGAAAAAGGGAACTTCGAGATGCGTCGAACGACACGGTGGGAACGAGAATACCCAACCCGCCATAATTACAAGTACCTGAGTGTCAGTCTGATGATTTAAGCACTCAGCACCTGAGAACCTGGGGCAGCATCCAGGTCCAAACTGTAAAATCTCACGAATGTGAGCGGAGAGGACCAGCCCGCCGCATCACAAACATCTTGAAGAGATACCCCCTGCAATATGGCTTTAGAAGCCGCCATACTCCTGGTCGAGTGAGCTCGGACCACCAAAGGACAAGGCTGGCCCGAGTACTCGTATGCCAGTGAAATAGCCTCGACTATCCACTTACTGACTGTCTGTTTTGAAGCAGGAAGACCTTTCTTAGGTGATCCAAAGCAAATCAGTAATTGGTCGGACTTTCTGATTGAGGAAGTCCGCCGTACATAAGTGTCCAGTGCTCGCACTGGACACAAAAGGTGCAGTCTTTCCTGGTCCGCAGTTGCAAAAGGAGGAGGACAGAAAGCCTGCAGCACAATAGGCCTCGGAGTCAAGGTTGGAACCTTAGGGACGTATCCCTGTTTTGGATATAGGAACACCTTGACCATCCCCGGTGCAAATTCAAGGCAGGTGGGGGAGACCGAAAGAGCCTGAAGGTCACCAACTCTCTTAAGGGACGAAATAGCTAGCAGAAAGATAGTCTTGAAAGTAAGGAACTTTTCTGAGACCGAATCTAAGGGCTCGAATGGGGCCCTAGACAGGCCTTCTAGAACTATAGTCAAATCCCAAGCTGGCACCTTAGTGCGAGTTGCAGGCCTTAGCCTCAAAGTGCCACGAAGGAAACGTGTAATCAGGGGGTCTCGACCCAAAGATATACCTCCCACCATAGTATGGTAAGCCGCAATGGCTGCCACGTAAACTTTTAGTGTGGAAGGACAAAGACCTGACACAAAGCGCTCCTGCAGGAACTCGAGTACTGTGTTGACAGAACAGTTAACTGGATCCCACTGATGTCGGTGACACCACAAGGAGAAAACTCTCCATTTAAGCGCATAAAGTTTCCTCGTAGCCGGAGCTCTGGAGCTTAGGATGGTCTCAGCAGCCTCAGCTGAAAGACCACTATCTATAAGTTGGGCCCCCTCAGAGGCCAAACCCAAAGATTCCAAATGTCTGGTCGAGGGTGAAATATTGTGCCCCCGGCCTGAGACAGAAGGTCCCTCCTCAAAGGGATCTCCAATGGAGGCCCGTCTAGCAGAAGGATCAGGTCCGCAAACCAGATCCGACTTGGCCAGCGTGGTGCTACTAGCAGTAGGCTTATTCCATATCGACGGACCCTCTCCAGAACTCCTGGGAGCAGAGCAACAGGGGGAAAGGCGTACAGACGTAGCCTCGGCCACGTCTGCACCATGGCGTCCAGCCCCAGGGGGGCTGGGTGCGTCAGAGAATACCAGAGAGGACAGTGCGTCGTGTTCTGAGACGCGAACAGATCCCCCTCTGCCTGACCATATGCCTCCCAGATTTTCTCCACCGCCTCGGGGTGGAGTCTCCAGTCCCCTGGCCTCAGCTCCTGCCTCGACAGGATGTCTGCTCCTATATTCTGGTCCCCAGGAATATACACTGCCCTCAGAGAGAGTACCTTCCCCAGAGACCACAGGAGGATCTGGTGCGCCAGTTTGCAAAGCGGACGCGACCGCAGACCCCCCTGGCGGTTCAGATAAGAGACCACTGATGTGTTGTCTGTTCGAACAAGCACATGATGGCCTCTTAGGTCCGGAAGGAAATGTCTCAATGCATTGAAGACGGCCATCATCTCCAGGCAATTTATGTGCCAAGAAAGATGATGGCTTTTCCACAGACCCTGAACCGAGCGGCCTTCCATTACCGCTCCCCAGCCGGGGAGAGAAGCATCTGTCGAGATCACTACTCGATGGCAAAGAGCTCCCAACACCGGACCCTGGGTTAAGAACCAGTGTTTTTTCCATATCTCTAAGGCACGAAGGCATCGCCGCGAAACCTTGATCATACGAAACGGGTTTCCCCTCGGGGAGAACCCCCTGGTTCTGAGCCACCGTTGTAAAGGCCTCATGTACAGCAGGCCAAAAGGTATCACGTTGGACGCTGCTGCCAGTAGACCCAACAGTCTCTCGAACTGTTTTACAGTGCGTGACTGACCTAGCTTTAGCTCTTTGATGGCTGACAGGATAGCAGCTACACGAACGGCGACAGGCTGGCCCTCATCGTCAATGAATCCCATACCACACCAAGGAAAGTGGTTCTCTGTACTGGAGAAAGTACACTCTTCTTGGCATTGAGCCTCAACCCCAACATTCGTATATGAGCGAGAACGACACCTCGGTGTCGAACCGCCAACTGTTCTGATTCCGCTAGAATCAGCCAGTCGTCGATATAATTCAAAATGCGTATGCCCTGAAGCCTGAGAGGGGCTAAAGCTGCATCCATGCATTTCGTGAATGTGCGGGGTGACAGAGCTAGGCCGAAAGGAAGAACCCGATACTGGTATTCTTTGCCCCTGAAAAAAAAACCTTAGGAACTTCCTGTGCTGAGGGAGGATGGAGATATGGAAGTATGCATCCTTTAGATCTATCGTGACAAACCAGTCCTCGGATCTGATTTGGGTCACGATCTGTTTGATGGTCAACATCTTGAACTTGAGTTTCTGAACTGACCGATTCAACAGGCGAAGATCTAAAATGGGACGCAACCCCCCATCCTTCTTTGGAACAATGAAATAACGGCTGTAAAAACCCGATTCTCTGTCGGGAGAGTACACCTGTTCTATAGCTTCTTTTGCTAACAGGGCCTTTACTTCTTGCTCCATTACCAGAGCCTGCTCGGGATGCACCACAGTGGGCAGCACCCCGCTGTAACGAGGAGGACGAGAACCGAACTGTATTCTGTATCCTATCTCTACAATCTGCAGGACCCAAGGAGAAATATTCGGCAGAAGTTTCCACGCTGCCAGAAAATTTACTAAGGGAACCAGCCTCTCGAGGCTGGTCTCTGGTGTTACTGAGATAGCCAAATCTGGAGCCTGAAACATAATGGCAGGAACTACCTGACCTGACTGCTCTAAAGCCCCCCTCAGAGGGCGCGAAACCGATTCGCTGGAGACCACTGCGCCCTGAAGCACCGGAGGTGGCAGGGTTGGCAGGAGGGCCTCGTGAGGACCCCGAAGTGGAACGGGCACCGTGTGATGAGGTGAACACCACTCCACTTCGGTCGGGGCTGTCCCCACAGGCCTGGTGCCTAAGCATCAGGACCTTTTTTTTTTTTGAGCCGAAGCCTTCTTCGCCTGAAGAACGGTCCTCAGATCCGGCTTAGGCTTAGTCGACTTCGGTTGAGAAGGTTGCGTCTGTCTCCAGTATCTACGTGGAGGAGCACGAGACGCAACACTCTCTTTTTGTTGCACACGATATGATGAGCTAGGCGGCTGGGGCTGCTCACGCCCAGCAGCCCCAGGGGGCTGGACACGGCGAGGGATAAACTTTTTAAATGCATCAGACTGTTTTTTAGTCTCCTGGAACCTTTCCACTGCAGCATGGACTGCGTCACCGAAGAGACCAGAGGGTTCAAGAGGAGCGTCTAATAAAAAAGTTCGATCTTTATCTTTAATCTCAGAAAGATTCAACCAAAGGTGCCTCTCAGTGGCTACCAAAGCTGCCATAGACCGCCCAATAGCTCTAGCGGTCTCTTTAGTAGCCCTGAGAGAAAGATCGGTAGCCCTACGAAGTTCTCGAACATCGTCATGACTAACACCCTCACTGTTATCCAAATCCCCCAGCAGGTCAGCCTGATAAGCCTGAAGCAGAGCCATGCTGTGTAAGCACGCTCCAGCTTGACCTGCCGCCGCATAAGCTTTGCCCACTAAAGTGGATGTAGTTTTGAGCGGTCTAGTGGGCAAAACTGGGGCTCTCATAGCAGATGCTGGACCAGGCGAGAGATAACTCGCTAAATTTTGCTCAGCCTGGGGCACCGACTCATAACCATATTCTTTTAGCCCTCTAATTCTTGAATAAGTGGTGGTTTGAGGGCTAAAAACACGAGATGAATATGGTTTATTCCAAGATCTAGATATTTCACTATGTAAATCAGGGAAAAATGGGAGCCCTCGTGGTGGACATAATGTGGCTGAAGAGAGAAATCGCTCATCTAACTTGCTTTTAGGGCGAGTGTTTTTATTCTCAGATGGCCATACAATATTTAACTTCTCTACAGCTCGTGACATGACATCCACCAGCTCCTCATACGCCGGGGAAATAAACTGTGTATCCCTTTCCCCCGTGTGTGCATTCTCACTTTCAACACTCATAGGATCAGCTTCCTCAGAAGAAGAACAATGCAGAAAGGGAGGGCTCTCTTCCCGGGCGGGAGAAACCGCAAAGCGTGCTTCCGACACCGGGAGAGGAGAGCTAGATCTCCCGGGTAGGGAAGGAGAAAAGGTCCGAGGACCCGTCTCCAACCCCTCCGAGAGATCTAACTGCGATCCCCAAGAATGCATTCTCCGCGCTGCCTCGGCAGACGCGGGTCCTGATCCTTGTGGATCGCGAGCCTGACCACTCACACTATCAAAGAGTGACAGGCGGGATCTGAGCATGCGAAGCGGTAGCTGCTCACAGTGCTGGCATTCAGCCCCTTTTTTTCTTCTCAAAGGCTGAAGCCGCATGCTCAAATCCCAAACAAATCACACAAAGCTCGTGTGTGTCCCCACCCGTTAAATAACGCGGGCAGGGAGGAACACACTGCTTGTAAACTTGTTTCGCCATAACATTTCCAACAATATTGTAACAGACAACAATAAATAGACAGAGACAGTTTGACACAGATCGCTTGCTGAGGCAACAGAAGCTAAATGCCGGCGAGCAGCGGAAGTGCTCTTATCCTTTCCTGGTTCATGACGTCACCCGCCCGTGACGCTCATTCTCTCATTCCATTGGACTAGTTGGCATAGATGCTTCAGACGCAATCACGCTAGAGGCGTTCCCACCGTGTCGTTCGACGCATCTCGAAGTTCCCTTTTTCGATATAAAGGGAACAATGATGATCTTTTCACAAGTTTCAAAGGCTTTAATTTGCAAAAGCATTCAATATATATGCAATATTTACAATGTTGACCCTTCTTCATAGCTTCTGCAATTCACTCTGGCATGCTGGATATCGCCTTCACCTTTTGAGGACTGACCACAGATTCTCTATGGGAATCAGACCCATGGAGTTGCCTGGCTACAGATCCAAAATTTCATTGTAATGATCCCCAAGCCACTTCATTATCACTCTTGCCTTGTGTTCCATTATGTGGTAAAATGCATTCAGGCCATTGTCCAAAGTTTTGGCACTCACACCCACCTACTGACAACACTGAGCAAGCTCTGCACTGGTGGGCATCTGATTCCTTGGCTGACTCCTCAGACCCTGAGCAGCAGGAGGAACCTCTGAAACAGCTGATAGACATAGTCCAGACCACAACTGTATCTGCGAACATCATGGGCAGATGGATGGAAGAGGAACTGATTTAATCTGATCCAGAATTGAGTAATGCGGATACATGTCAGGTGCACATTAGGGGATATCAAGAGCTTGTAAACCAAGCCAAGCTTTGTTGCACTCAAGCGAAATTTGCTTTCAGAGTGTTGATGAAAAAGTATAGAGAAGGCCAGAAAAAGTTGCATTGCGTGTTGTGCCTCTAGAGAATATGTATGACGGGGTGCCAAGAGAAGAATTTGGCACTGAATGAAGAATTCAGGAGTGGCAGAGAATTACAGTACGTAAGAGTGGTGCATGATATGTATAAGGGCAGTGGGACAACAGTGAGGTATGCAGTAGGAATGACAGACTGGTTCAAGATGAAGTTGGGATTGCATCAATGATCGGCCCTTTCTTGTTTGTTATGGAGATGGAAAGGCTGACAGATGAGATCAGACAGAAACCCTATGGCCTGTGATGTTCACAGAGGACTTTGTGATCTGTAGTGAGAGTACATCAGGGTGAATCAGAGAAAGCGCTGATTTTTTTTTTTTTTTTTATTAAATAAAGGTTAATTTCTTGCATTGTAAAATAAACCTTGCATTGAGTTCACATCTCTGTCTCCTAATCTAAAATAATATAATAATCTAAAAAAAAATAGGAACCAGCAGGGTCCTTTATATTGTGACCATTTTCTTGTGTGTGTTCAGTTTGTATTTTTCATGGGTGGTAATATCATCCAAGTGGCTTTTTTATTCATAATTCATCTTAGCCAAAGGTTACATCTTCATCAGATTGGTAAATGTCATTTTGCCCGTTTCTCAAAGTTACATATTTAACACATTTAACACTTTTATCAGTAAGTAAAATTAAAAATAAGGTAAAATGATGCAAGCAACTAGTTAATATTAGCTGACTTTAGAGCTAAATGAGCAATCCAGCCTGCTGAGTTAAATCCATAACCCAACCTAATGGTTTTGTAGTGAAACAGCTGTTTATACTTTCACAATGTACATTTGTTTATCTGTTAATTAACTCCCTGAACATTAAAATTCTCTGCAACAGACCTGCAAATAAATGTATCCCTTTCTTACAAGTCAACTTTGCAGTAGTAAATGTTGAGTAACTGACCGACGCAGAGCGCTGGTGGAAGGCCGATGCACAGCAGGTACTGCAGAACCATGAAGCTTGCGATGAAGCAGCAGTATTTTGGCCACACTTCTCCTATGGCCTTCCTGCGACGACGTGCCAGAACAGCCATTAAAGCAAAAGAGTGCAGAAGTGCACAGACATCCATCCGTTGGCCAATGACATTTACTGCTACCACAATACACACCTGATACATAAAATAATGTGGAAAATGTAGTAAAAAATGTTAGAAGCTAATGCTAGTTTTAAAACGTACTCGGTTACTAACGTAACCTCGGTTCTCTCTAGAGAGGGAACGAGTACTGCGTAATATCTTACGCTATGGGGAAAACTCTTTTCCTCGAGATATTGAAGCCAAAAATTATCCTTAATTTTTTAAAATGTAAAACGCTTTGCAGCAGCAAGCAGACAAGGGCGAAACAGCTCGCGCGCCCATTGGCTGCCTTGCTGGAAAAGCTGCAGCCTATCGAGTGAGGCACTGCGTGACGTAATGACGAATGGGGGCGCTTCGCGCCCATTTCGTCATGTCCTGCCAGTAAAGGCGTGGTCTCGCCCTATAAATACCCCCTCGATAGCTGTATTTCCTCTGATTTTTCAACGCCGAAGCGAACCAGAGCGTATTCCAAGCACGGCAAGATACGCAGTACTCGTTCCCTCTCTAGAGAGAACCGAGGTTACGTTAGTAACCGAGTACGTTCTCTTACGAGAGTATCTCTCGTACTGCGTAATATCTTACGCTATGGGGAACACCATGTAACACGCCGTGCGGACAGGGATCCAACACCAGAGTCCCGGGGCCGAAGCCCGGGGCGCATCTAGTGCACAATCACCACAACTCTCACAGAGTAGAGGAGGAGAGGCCAGAAGCATCACTCCTTTATAAATAGTCCCGTAGGGGTAACAGACCCGTAAGGGTACCACACTCATGGGGCTGCCGCATCGGACTGAGCGATGCATAGGCTAACACTCCACACATAAGCCGCATGGCGGCCGATAAGCCCGAAGTTCAGACCGCCAGAAGCTTAGCTTGTAAGGCGGGCACCTCCAGGTTATAGTACTTGATAAATGTAGACGGCGAAGCCCAGCCCGCAGCCGTACAGATATCTTGCAGGGAGACCCCGCTATACCAAGCCCACGACGAGGCCACGCCTCTCGTGGAGTGCGCTTTGACACCCAATGGGCACTGCAGGCCCTTGGAAGTGTAAGCCAGCGCTATGGCATCCACTATCCATCTGGATAGGCTCTGTTTTGAAGCGGCAAGTCCCTTAGAACGGCCGCCAAACAACACGAAAAGCTGCTCGGTCTGTCTGAACCCAGCCGAGCGGGACACATAAGCCCTTAACGCCCTGACAGGGCAAAGGAGACTCGCGTCCTTCTCCTCATTGAGAACCGGAAGGGCAGACAGGGAAATTACCTGGGCCCTAAACGGTGTATTGAGGGATTTCGGCACGTAGCCATGCTTCGGTTTGAGTACGACCTTTGAGTCGTTAGGCCCAAACTCCAGACATGACGCGCTTACAGAAAGCGCCTGTAAGTCCCCTACACGCTTCACTGAAGCGAGAGCCAATAGAAACACCGTCTTAAGGGACAGGTGCTTCATGTCCGACAGCTGGATCGGCTCAAACGGGGCGCCTTTCATGGCCTCCAAGACCGTGGAAAGGTCCCAAGCCGGGACTGAAGGGGGCCTGGGAGGGTTTAACCTCCGAGCTCCTCGTAGGAAACGCACGACTAAGTCGTTTTTCCCCAATGACTGGCCAGACACCGGTTTAGCAAACGTTGCTAAGGCCGCCACATAAACTTTGAGCGTGGAAGGGGTCCTGCCCTTATCCATCAGCTCCTGAAGGAAGGCAAGCACTTCCGTAACCCCGCAGTCCACAGGTGAAAAGCCACGGGCTCGACACCAAGTAGAGAACACTGACCATTTCGAGGCATAGAGCCGTCTGGTAGACGGAGCTCTAGCCTGCGCGATCGTGTTTAGCACTCCTTCCGGGAGGCTAGCGGGTACCCGTTGATGGCCCATGCGTGCAGGGACCACAGATCCGGGCGAGGATGCCAAATCGAGCCCTCCGCCTGAGAGAGGAGATCTCTCCTCAATGGTACAGGCCACGGGGCAGTGCTGGTCAGCCGCATCAGGACAGGAAACCAAGCCTGGTTCGTCCAGAGCGGAGCTACAAGCAGCACTGGGCATCCATTTTCCCTGATCCGCTCCAACACCTGAGGCAGGAGCGAGACGGGGGGAAAAGCATACAGGGGACCGCTGGGCCAAGCATGGGCCAGCGCGTCCCTGCTCTTCGAAAAGAATACTGGGCAGTGAGCGTTCTCGCGGGACGCGAACAGGTCCACCTGCGCTCTGCCAAACGTTTCCCACAGCAGCTGGACCGTCTGCGGATGCAGCGACCATTCTCCTGTCGGGACGTTGCCTCTGGACAGCTTGTCTGGACCCACATTCAGGTGACCAGGCACGTGCGCCGCTTTCAGTGAAAGGAGGTTGCGCTGGGCCCAGACCAAGAGGGGTTCCGTCAGCCTGCAAAGGCTTCTGGACCCGACGCCGCCCTGGCGATTTATGTACGCCACCACTGACGTGTTGTCCGACCGGACCAAGACGTGGTGGCCTTTTATCTGGGGACAGAAGCGCCGTAGCGCTTTGTCGACTGCTATCATTTCCAAGCAGTTTATGTGAAGGAGCTTCTCCCGCTCTGACCATAGGCCAGCCAGCGGTCTGCCCTCGAGCAGCGCTCCCCACCCCGTGGTGGAGGCGTCTGTAGACACCACTTTCACCCTTGAGGCGGTCCCCAGACTCACACCAGACTGATACCAGCTGGTTACTTTCCAGGGTTCCAGAGCCGAAACGCACCATTGGTCGACCCTGAGGCGACACCGGCCTGTGGTCCATGCCCGGGGCGGGACCCGTGCTTTCAGCCACCTCTGCAGTGGGCGCATGCGAAGCAGGCCCAGCTGGAGTACAGAGGATGCTGAGGCCATCAGGCCCAGCATTTTCTGAAACCGTCTGAGCGGGACTATAGAGCCGTGGCGGAAGGATTCCGCGACGTGCTGAATACTTAGTACGCGCTCCGGTGACAGGCGTGCCGTCATGGATAGCGAGTCTAACACTGTTCCCAGGAAAGAAATTCTCTGGCTGGGACACAGCGAGCTCTTTTCCCAGTTGACTGTCAGGCCCAGTTTCTCGAGGTGCTCGAGCAGTGTGGCCCTGTGTTCTATGAGCTCTGACCGTGATCGAGCTAGAATCAGCCAATCGTCCAAGTAGTTCATAACTCGCATGCCCCGAAGTCTCAGGGGTGCGAGAGCCGCGTCCATGCACTTCGTAAATGTACGGGGTGCCAAGGACAGGCCGAACGGCAGGACTGTGTATTGATATGCCTGGCCCTCGAACGCGAATCTCAAGAATCGCCTGTGATGGGACGCTATTTGTATTTGGAAATAGGCGTCTTTCAGATCTATTGACATAAACCAGTCCCCTTGGCGCACTTGCGCGAGGATTCTCCTGGTCGTAAGCATCCTGAACTGGCGCTTCACAAGCGCTTTGTTCAGCTGTCTCAGATCTAGAATGGGTCTGAAGCCCCCACCTTTTTTCGGTACCAGAAAATATCTGCTGTATAAGCCCCCTTCGCTCTGAGCCTGAGAAAGGGGCTCTATGGCCCCTTTGCTCAGCAGTTTCGCTATCTCGGCTCGAAGTAGATGAGATACTTCGTTTCTCACCGTAGTCTCGACGCGCGCCGTATAACGGCGGGGACGTCGTGCGAATTGTAGCGAGTAGCCTCTCTTTATAGTGTTCAGCACCCAGTCTGATACCCCGGGTAGCTTTGACCACGCTTCTGCGTGAATAGCTAGAGGTAGGATGCAGACCGGGCTCTGGCCGTGACCAGGCAACGGCTCGAGAGCCCCGGTACCCTGGGAACACAACGCCGTGTTTACAGCGTTAGAGGCGGGGGGCGCGCTGAACACAGCGGGCAGCCTGGCCGCGCTCAAATTCTCTACGGCGGGACGCACAGCGAGAGTGAGCGGGGCGAATCCCGTAGGATTCAGCGTGCTTGAGGGGGGATGTGGGCGCAAACTTACGGGCACATCTGCTGCACTGTACACGCTTTCGGTCGGAGCCGATAGACTGTGTGTTGGTTTCGTTTTTACAGAAACCAAGGGACACGCGGCATGTAGTGTGAGCGGGCATTGTATGGGCGCGTTCACTACATTGTCTGCACAATCGACCTGAGTCAGATTTATGTGTGCTAGCCTCGCACCGTGGCGGGCTGTGTCTGGGTGTGGGAATGGGCACTGGGGCGTGGGCATTCTTACAACACTCATAACACCATCGGCCGTGGCCGGTACACCAGAAAATACACTCTTTATTGGATTTATCTGGGTAGCCATAAAAACGGCTTTTGTGTGCAGGCAAGCGGGCTGAGACACCGGCTGCTTCGCTGCTAAATACACTGGCACAGTCACATCGCAAGGAACTGAACGAGCGAATCGTTTCGGTGGGGAACCGGCCGCAGCGGGATCCGAACACCGTCGCTTTCCTAGAGTGGCTAGGAAAGCTTCGAGGCCTCGGGCTTGAGCTCAATCTTCGGCCGGGGCCCGCGCTGAGCGGGGCGGCGTCCAGCAGAGCGAGAGCGCGGTCTCTGATCCCGGGCCTGGCGGCGCTGTGTAGCGGCGGCTGCGGGCGATGCAGGCCGAGGCTGAGAGCTGCGAGCAGACGGCTGCTTAGAGCGACCTGCAGCGGAGCTTGAGCGCTTCGGGAGGAAGTGCTTCATGGCCTGTGAAGTCTTCTGCACCTCAGAATATCTGTCCGCGAAATCTTTGACGGCAGATCCGAAGAGGCCCGCAGGGGAGATGGGCGCGTCGAGGAATACAGAGCGCTCAGCTTCCGTCATCTCAGACAGCGTCAACCACAGATGTCTCTCAGCAGCGGTGAGAGAGGCCATATTCCGCCCCATGGCCTGAGCAGCGGCTTTAGCGGCGCGTAGAGCAAGGTCCGTAGCGCCTCGTAAATCCGCCACACTGACAGCACCCGGCCCTTCCTCGTCCAATTTAAGGAGAAGGTCAGCCTGGTAAATCTGCAAGACCGCCATGGTATGCAGCGCTGAGACCGCCTGTCCAGCGGCTGTGTAAGCACGCCCGTGCAGCGATGACGTCACCCGGCATGCTTTGGAAGGAAGCGTCGTCTGCGCGCGCCGTCCCGCAGAGGGCGGGCAGAGATGCGACGCGACCGCCGCCTCCACAGGAGGAATGGAGAGATATCCTTTATCTCCCGCACCGACGACAGAGGAAAAAGCCGCAGAGGTGGAAGTGCGCAGCCTGGCGGAGAAAGGGGCGGTCCACGACTTGGCGACTTCGTCGTGGAGCTCAGGGAGGAAGGGGGCGGCCCTAGACCTAGACGGGGCTTCGTCCTTTTTGAGAAAGCACCCGTCGAGTCTGTTGCGCGGCGGCAACGTAGGCGCCTCCCACTCGAGGCCGATGCATTCCACGGCCTGGGTGAGCAGACGCATCAGCTCAGCCTCAATGCCGGGTCTCTTTCCAGAGGGTTGGCTAGACACGTCAGCGGGGGGAGGTCCACAGAGCTCGCCCAATCCTCGCTGTCAGAAGCCACAAGAGAGCATACCTCAGCAGGTTCGTCCAACTCGGGAGCGGAAGCGGCGGCAGACGGCGGGCGCTGTCCGTCCGGGAGCGACTCAAGTGAAGCCGGCGAAGCAGGCGGGCGAACCGGCGAGCTTTGGCGGGCTGGAGAAGGCTCGGGAGCGCGCTGGGCGCGACGCTTCTTGCGGCGCGGCACAGAAGGCTGGGACGCGGGCTCAAAGAACGACGCCAGGCGAGTCCTCAGAGTCACCATGGGCAGAAGTTCACAGTGCGGGCATCCACCATCCGCGAGCGCGATAGCCGCGTGCTCATGACCCAGGCAGGACACACAGATGACGTGACGGTCCTCATCACTGAGTTGGGAGCGGCACGAGCCACAGAAAGGCATCTCTAAAAAGACGCAGCTCTTTTAGAACAGTAGAAAATGGGTGTTGCGTCAAGTAAGCAAACACACACACTTAGCAGAGTAAAGGATATAGTACGCCGGAAAGCGCAGCAGGCACGGCGGCTGAAGGCGGCTGGGCCAGCGACTTCAGATGATGGCACGTCCCGCTGAGAAGGCTACAAGTCAACGGCGCGGCTTCTCACTCCGGATCCAGCGATGCGTGAGCTTCGCGTGAAGAGTAGAAAAATCAGAGGAAATACAGCTATCGAGGGGGTATTTATAGGGCGAGACCACGCCTTTACTGGCGGGACATGACGAAATGGGCGCGAAGCGCCCCCATTCGTCATTACGTCACGCAGTGCCTCACTCGATAGGCTGCAGCTTTTCCAGCAAGGCAGCCAATGGGCGCGCGAGCTGTTTCGCCCTTGTCTGCTTGCTGCTGCAAAGCGTTTTACATTTTTAAAAATTAAGGATAATTTTTGGCTTCAATATCTCGAGGAAAAGAGTTTTCCCCATAGCGTAAGATATTACGCAGTACGAGAGATACTCTCGTAAGAGAACCTGCATTTTCAGCAGAAGCTGGAACATAATACTGAATAATTATTTTGCTTTATTAAATTTTATGCAAAATAGATATTAAATCGGTAACACTTTAGAATACTGTATCTTACTTACTGCATAACTAATAAGAAATTATTGAAGAACTAGTAGGTAATTCTTCATTAACTACTTCTTCACTACTGTTAACTACTAAGGAAGATGTGTTAACTAATCAGTATGTAATAGAATTTTATGATTGTGTTAAGTTACAGTTAGTTAATCAATAACTAATGAATTCTGTCATACCTCCTGAAGAACTACCATTAATTATCTATTAATTAAGGTTCAAGAAAAATAACTAAGAAGTAACTAATGAACAGTCATACAAAACTAATCTCAGATTAATTTTATATACAGTACTGTGTGTGTCTGTTTTCCTCAGCATAGAATGCCATTGAGTAAATTCATGTATTTTAGGCAACAACTGAGGGGAACTGAAAATATAGGGAACTTACTAGTAATTAATAAAGAATTATTAGATAATTCTTCAGGAATTACTTATAACCTGAAACAGTATTCTAAAGTGAAAATATAGGGAACCCATTAGTAACTAATAAAGAATTACCACATACTTCTTACTCAAATAAAACTTACTGTAAAAAAAAAAAAAAAAAACACTATTAACATAATCATCCATAACCTTTGTAAAATACACTACCACTCGTTTAAGCTACATGATATCTTCCTTTATTTCAGATGATATTTTGTTTTAACATGTATACTGCCTACATTTAAACTCGTTTAACAAACAGCTCTAAGAACATATTTTAACATCTGATGTAAATAGATTTACTATCTTTATGAATAAAATAATGTGTTTTATGCAAGGGATCATGCGTTTCCATCACGTAAAAAAGACCAGGTCAGTTACGAGGCTAACTGACCTCGTCTCTTTGTATGTTGCCTTGCATAAAATAAAATGATTTACAGCACAGTAATGATTTAATAGATTAAATAAAACGTACACAATCCTGTATTTCGAAGAAGAAATGCACCAAATCGGCGGAGCTGAGAACTCTCCAGAAGAGTATGCAAATGCCCGCGCTCTTGCATCACCAAATCACTGTAAAATGTATGCTACTGTGATATTGCCGGAATTTGAATGGTGCAAAATAAGTTTAAAATGTATAAAAATTAAGTATAATAATATGCTTTTTACTTTTTACGTACTTTAAAAATTAATTACCTTTGTACTTTTACTAAGGTAATTTTGAAAATGGCCTAATTATAATTTTACTGGAGTAACATTTTATTGTGGTATATCTGTACTTTTACTCAAGCACTTGAGTTGTGTACTTCTTCCACCACTACAATGCTAAAAAAAACTGGATTATTGACTACTGTGTATGACTGTTCATTAGTAGTTACTACTTAGTTATTTTTCTTGAACCTTAATTAATAGATAATTAATGGTAGTTCTTCAGGAGGTATGACAGAATTCATTAGTTATTGATTAACTAACTGTAACTTAACACAATCATAAAATTATATTGCATACTGATTAGTTAACACATCTTCCTTAGTAGTTAACAGTAGTGAAGAAGTAGTTAATGAAGAATTACCTACTAGTTCTTCAATAATTCCTTATTAGTTATGCAGTAAGTAAGATACAGTATTCTAAAGTGTTAAGGCCATTGCACACTGAGTCCGAAATTCGCATCCGAAATTTTCGCACGTTAAAAAAAAAAATCGACCTCACGTTATGTCAATCACGTTTGCACACTGCCTCCGAAACTTTCGTCCGTCAAAAAAAAATTCGGATCAGGTTCGATTTTCTGCGTTTTTCGCATCCACAGCCAGCATTTTGAGAGGTTTTTTGACTATTCAGACCCACCGACCGTACAAGCGAACGACACAATCCAGAATGGCATCTGATAAGTTGATACACTTCGTCTCGCAGCACAAAGTAGGCTACTGTATGATAAACAAACTATACAGCTGTTCTGTTATGCCCAGCGTTTCTGCCGGCTGTGTGTGTGTGTGTGTGTGTGTGTGTGTGTGTGTGTGTGTGTGTGTGTGTGTGTGTGTGTGTGTGTGTGTGTGTGTGTGTGTGTGTGTGTGTGTGTGTGTGTGTGTGTGTCTTTTTTGGTGGTCTTATTTTTAATATGTGGCTCCAGTATCGCTAGCAAAGCATCAAACTGTTCCTTTACATTCTGAGGTAAATTTTGAATCGCTCGGGATAATTGCGCAACTCCTTGATGAGCTGAAACTCTCCTTCCTCTCGGCACAAGATTGGATGGACCCTCTTTTTCTCTTTTAAAGAAGAGAGAGGGCAACAAAATCATCCTCACTGCTTGACGAATCCATTTTGTATTTTTTGCGTTTTTTTCCGCAAAGGTTTTATAAATACGCATCGGACTCAGTGTGCAAGGTTTCTGTGCGTGACGAATTTTTAGGCTGATGAACAAGAAAAAACGCATACGAAAAAATCGGACTCAGTGTGCAATGGCCTTTACCATTAAATCTGTAAAGTTTTTCAACTTTATAACCTTTCTGAACTTCTTCTAAATAAATGGTAAAGGTTTAAACGGTTCAGGGTACATTTAAATGACAACGGTATACTAAACACGACAACATTGTCAAAAAACGATCCCCATTCAAGCGGATCCACGAAAACTGCCAGGCCAGTAGTTGGCAATATCACTTTGTAAAGAAACACGACGTGCCTATTGACTGAACACATAATAGACATGCGCACATTATCATTCTTTTCACAAATTTGCGTTTTTGTAGTTTATACGTCGGAAACAATATCTTTTAAAAACCTGTTTTCAAAAATGTGCGTTTTCAGGACCCCAAAATGCCGTTGTTGTCTAAATGAATGGCCAAAACACATAACAAGTTTTCATTTTTTAGTTGTAAAGGGTATCTTGTAAACACCCCCTTAGTCACAAAGTATAAAGGAGACATCCAACACATGTCTGATGTATCTCTATGCTGCTCGCCCTGCAGCCACACTGATCAGTTAAACTGCGCACAATATACTTTAATCAGGCGCTTTCTTCAAGTTCAAGTATTGGTATATTTTACCTTAGTTAATGTTTATTATATTTCAAGTAACACATTGTTATTTTATTCAACTATCATAATCTAAATTTAATTTCAGACTAAATTTGAGATTTGGTGTCAGATTAAATCAAAATAAATGTCAATCAAATGTAATGATTTAGGAGATATTTTCTAGAAGTTCAAGCAAGGTAAGCAAGAACCCTTGTTGTTGGGCTGGCCTTCTTATAGTGACACAAAATACATACACTACCTCCAACTTAAAACACTCAAATTATGTCACATTTCACACTATGCTTGTTGAAAGAAAAATAGCTTTTTGCTTGAAATGCAGATAATTCCGTCTAAGCAATTATAAGCTACTGAATATGTAACAAAGTTAGTGTCACTATTTTTAGTCTGTTACTCTGATTTATAATTGTTTCAGTTGCAGTGGTGTTTGTAAAGCATGAAACAGAAGAAGAGCCTGTAGTTTACTGCAAATGAACCTAAAAAACTAAATCATTAGGGGATGCATGAGATGAGAGACATCAAAAGATAAGAAAGTTTACAGTATGTTCTACTCAAACAAATCTAGTCATGTAATATATGCTATTAAAGTATTGTATACTAACTCTACGTACCTCCAAACCAAACTTGTAGAAGAAATAGTTAATAAAATATCTGAGGGAGGGCAGAATGCCAAGGTCCAGATTATGATGTGTCACACCCTGGAATATGGTGCGGCTGTATGCTGCTTTAAGGCCATTCTGAAGACGGTGATGCAGCTGGTGGCGATGGACAGTCACATCAAACACAAGGAGGCCTAAAATGAACAGGTGATTCTATTGGAATCACCAAAAAATAAAAAATAAACATTATTCTTCAGTCTGCATATATAGACAATTTAAAGGCAACATGAAGCTCCATTCATAACAGATTTAAATTCTGTACTGTGATATTTCTGGGTGAAACAGTATATAATTCCCCTAGATCAGCAATATGAATCATTAAAAATGGTTATGCTTTTTCATTTGGGGTTTTTGAAAAATGTATTCCAAAAAAAAAAAAATCTAATTAATATTATAAAAAAAAGCGTAGCAGAATACCCAGAGACAGGGCAGGATGCGATCCTCACACTTCCTCAGTCCGCCGACCCACATCGCCGGATCTACTGGTGCCACATACAGAACTGAGTTCCTCAACAGCTCTGCTCTGTTCCCAGCTGTCCAACTCTCATTAGATGATGACAGGCCCTTTGGGAAGGTTGGACTATTAAAGAACTTCGACATAAAAATTTGGACATTTAAAAGGACACAAAAATATAGATCATATATTGTTTAACTTTTTATCTTTTGGATACTGTAACAGTTACTGTATGTGTGCATGAAAAGTGATCTATTCTATCCCAAATAATGCCAAGCAAAAAGCCAGTAATAAATACCAGTATTTAGGAATTAATACTTGGCATTCTCTCCCAAATGAAAATGTTGTACATATTAAATACATCAATCTAATGCACTAAGGGCAACACTGAGCTCCAACTTCTCCTCATTGACCAATTTTTCACAAAATAAAAAAGTATTTGCATTGACTTGTACCTGACCTTGTAAAGGACTCAAAACTTTTTTTCTTTTTTTTATGATGTTGCCTCAGTCCATATCACACAATTATTATATTTTTATTATTATTTTATTATCATACATTTCTAAGACAGAAACACATTTCTATTGTAATACTGCATTGTTAAATAAAAAATAATAATATTTAATTCATATTATCCATCGCTTATCCTGGACTGGATAAGGATGCCCATATGTTATTTTCCCTGGCCACTTCATCAATCCTGGAGGACCCCACAGCAATCCCTCCATTATGTTCTGGGTCTGCCCTGGGGTCTCTCCTAGTTGAACATGGCCAGAACACCTCCACTGAGAGATCCTGAGCAGATCTCGTGCCACCTCACCGGGCTCCGTTCCATGCGGGGGAGCAGTGGCTCTTCTCTGAGTCTCTCAAGGATGTCTGAGCTTGTCAGAGAAACCCTGCAGAGGAAACTAATTTTGGACCTGCAATCTCATTATTTTCGGTCACTACCCAGAACACGTGATCATGGGTGAGGTTTGGAACATAGATCGATTGGTAAATCAAAAGCTTTGCCTTAAGGCCTAGCTCTTTCCTCACCACGACAGTCCTGTACATGACTGCATTACTGCTGCCACTGCACCTATCAAATCTCATGCTCTGACCTAGCCTCACTCGTGAACAAGACCCTGAGGTACTTGAACTCCTCTACTTGGGGAAGCAACGCACTCGTTGGAGTCGCCCTACAGAACTATGGAGTCTCCAGGTGGAACCACCCAGGACCCACCCATGGCCCACCCAGGACCCCCCCAGGACCCACCCAGGGCCCCCCCAGGACCCACCCAGGGACCCACCCAGGGCCCCAAACAGGACCCACCCAGGGACCCATCCAGGGCCCATCCAGGACCCCACCCAGGGCCCCACCCAGGATCCACCCAGGACCTCCAAGAAGGCCTGATACTCCGAACTGTGGTTTAGGTGCATAAACACTAAATACAGTCAGAGCCAAAGTGAACTATTTTCTTTTTTATATATACTTTACACTACAGTAGTAATATTTCTTCACTTGCAAGGAGTTAAAGGGCTAGTTCAACAAAAAAATTTTTAATTATATAAATCACAATAATCGTCACACATACATACTCTTAAACACGGAAGCTTGAGTGTGCGTCAAACAAACCTCACTGGCATGCACAAGTTTCTGTGGTAACTATGTACATATGTATGTATGTGTGCGTGTAAAGCCGAAATTAAACATTGCCATTTATTTTCCGTGCGTGTGTGCGCGTGTGCGTGTGTGTGTGTGTGTGTGTGTGTGTGTGTGTGCATGCACGTGCGTGTGTGTACGTGCGCGCATGTGTGTGTGTGTGTGCATGTGTGTGTGTGCATGCACGTGCGTGTGTGTACGTGCACGCACGTGTGTGTGTGTGTGTGTGTGTGTGTGTGTGTGTGTGTGTGTGTATGTGTTGTGTGTGTGTGTGTGTGTGTGTGTGTGTGTGTGTGTGTGTGTGTGTGTGTGTGTGTGTGCGCGTGTTCGTGTGGGTGTGTGTGTAAGAATTGCTGGTGCATTAGTAATATAACTTTTGTTTAAAATTATGTTTCCAAGTCAGCAGTCAAATAATACTTACAGCAGTGCAGTTTGAAGAATATTCAGATGGTTTGATACTTTTTAGCTGGTACATCATTTTACACACAACCATCACACAGGCCCAAACAGAAGACACATTGAAGGCCAAAGGCCGCAGTCTCGGATATGGCAGAGCAAATGTCCAAAACACCAAAAACAAAAAGTTCATCAGCGATACCTGAAATACAAACAGCATGTAAGAGTGTAAGTAACAGTGTATAGGTGCTAGTTGAGCTTGACTGCATGTCCAACTAATCTAATGTAAGGTTTGTGTAGGGTGTACACTGGTTTATGTCTTACCTCCTGCACGCAAACCCAGATGATGCCTGTCGAGACTAGTTTGAAGCTGTGGAGCTCCAGTATTCTCCAGCACACCTCCTGACCTCTCCATAACAACAGAACAGCACGCAGGATCAACTCATGCACCCTGTCCACCACCACCAACAGCTGGTTCACTGCGTCCACTACAAAACATGCACACATTCTGCTTATTTCAATATATTGCATTACGTCTTTTTTTGTGTGTTAAGGTTCTTGCACACTGAGTCTGAAATTTTCATATGCGTTTTTTGCATTCGTAATTCGGTGGCTCTAAATTGTCAAAACACCTCTCAAAGTGCTTGCTACGGATACAAAAAATGCAGAAAATCGAACCCGATCTGATTTTTTTTTATGACGGACAAAAGTTTTGTGGCATTGTGCAAATGTGATTGACACAAAGTGAGGTCGTATTTATTTTTTAACGTGCAAAAATTTCGGACTCTGTGTGCAAGGACCTTTATAGAGCATGCCTTGTAAATAAAAACCTTTGACACTCTCCAGATCACAAATACAGAGACACACTGGGTCGCTTGCTAAATCTGCTATTCTTACGAATAGTCCAGGTGATATGTGTCACGGGTGGTTGCAGGAAGACAGAACAAGATGAAGGTATCTTTTCAACACGAACCAGCGTTTTTTTATTTATTATTATTATTAAATCAAATGCTTGACCAACTAACAATCGATACAAAATTCCAATTCTATAACTTTACGTAAACACGTCCTACATCTGCGCTGAGTGGGCGTGACACATGCAACGGCTACACCATGAATTACACCATGGATACAGCAAAAACGCCGAAACAATGATATAATGGACAAGCGGCAGCAACTAAGTGGAGCATTAAAGGAGGAGCGACGACAGGGAAGATCGAGAGAGGAACAGGCCAGATTTTATGTTGTGTTTTGTTTTTTTTTGTGTAGCCAGCAGTCTTCCGTGAGGGGCTGCTGGCGAATCCTTCTGTTATTTTTTATTTTATGATTGTGCGGCCGCCCCGTAACCCGATGGCGGGACTCGCTCAAAAAAGACATCGACAGGGACTGGATGGGTCTGGCCAGGGGCAGACAAGCCTGGCGAAGTTGTTGTGGCCTGCATCAAAATACAGGCCGATTGATTGATTGATTGATTGTTTGATTGATTGATTGATTGATTGATTGATTGATTGATTGATTGATTGATTGATTGATTGATTTATTTATTGATTGATTGATTGATTGATTGATTGATAAAAAAAATTGAATGTTCACTGGTTCCCGCCTCCTTCTTCCCATAACATCTAAACCCCGTTACAAAGCCTTATGGGGCCTATCACAGAGCAAGTGAGGGAAGAGTCTATACAACGATATGAAAAACTTGGATCACCACACAACGGGAATTATCTTGGTTTGCATGAACTCTTATTTAAGCCCTCTTACTTGTCCTCTCGAATTTGTGAAGAGTTCATCTCATTAATTGCCGAGAAAACCAAGAACATCATAGCTGCTGAAATCCAACAGGCTAAATATTTCTCTGTAATTGTAGATTCAACACCAGATCTTTCTCATGTAGACCAATTGACATTTATTTTTAGATGTGTTAGCGCTGAGGGCAAAGTAGTTGAAAGATTCCTTGGATTTGAGCCCCTCCATAGCCAACCGGTGCAAGCCTTGCTGAGTGTGTACTAAAAATGGTGTGAGAATTGCGGTTGGACATGACAAATTGCCGTGGACAAAGCTATGATAATGCGAGCAATATGCCCGGTAAATATAATGGACTTCAAGCACACCTGACCATGGAAAACCCTTTAATTCACTACATGCCCTGTGCTGGTTATTCTTTGAATCTCGTTTGTGTCAACAGCACAGATGATTGCTGTGAGGAGGTCACATGCTTTTTCAATCTTTTACAATCCCTTTATACCTTTTGCAGTGCATCCACTCATTGCTGGAATCGGATATTTCATGACAGTGAAATTCACATTAATTTGACTTTTAAATCTCTGTGTGCCACAAAATGGAGCTGTAGAGCCGACTCCAACAAAGCTCTCTATGAAAACTACAATGTAATTAGAGAAGCACTTACAAAAATTGCTGAAGATTGTAATGACACTAGACGTGATGCTGCTGCACTCGTTGGAAAGCTAAATAAATTAACTGGAAACAGCGATTATGACTACATTGTGGCACATGGTGCTAAGCAGATTTAAGGCAACTAGCGTTCAACTTCAAAAAAGCGACATGGACTTAGCAACTGCTGTTAACCTATTGCAGTCGTTACACTTTATGTTGGCACACTTCGAGAGCAGTTTGATGAGGTGGAAGGATCCGCTCGTGCTATCAGTGTTACTCAGTCTTATCAATATGACATTTACCGCTCACAAAAGAGAAAGCGGTTAGCGGATGAATCCTCTGATGAAGATAAAGTGACATTTTCTGATGGGAGTCAGAGATTTAAGGTTGAGGCATATTATGTCATTTTGGACAGGTTCAGATCATGCCTAGTCAAACTGACTAATATATACAAAGAGTTGTATGATCTTTTTGGTGTTCTCTTTTACAAGGACTGTACAGAAAGTGAATTGTGCATAAGGGCTGATAAACTCTCCTCCACTTATCCAGAAGACCTCGACAAAGCTTTGGCTGATGAACTCATTCAGTTCCGACATTTTAGCAAAGACAAGTCCTCACCTGCAGAACTGCTGCAAATTGATGATAGTAATGGACTTAAGACAACATTTCCTAATGTTTTTGTTGCACTGAGAATATTTTTAACCATGCCATTGTCTAACTGTGAATGAGAGAGATCTTTTTCTACTCTAAAACGAGTGAAAAATGAACTTAGGACAACAATGACACAGAAACGGCTTTCTGCACTTTCCCTGCTTGCCATTGAATCTGAGCTGGTTAAAGTCATAGATTTTGAAGACATTATGAGTCAGTTTGCACGGTCAAAATCCAGAAAAAGGCCATTGTAAGGTGTTTAAGTATTTGTGTAAAAAGACATCGCTAATTTGGCGGTTTTAACATTAAGTGACATGGCATCTGACGCACAGAAGTCAATGGCACATGTTGCAATGCTTAGTGACGCATCCGGTCTTCATTGGCATGTGCCACTGACATTGTCGCAAAACACTGACACCGAGTCGTGGAACATGTCGTCGAATGTTGTGACACCTCCAGTAGTGACTGACAGATGAGTTGAGCAGCTATGCTGAAGTAATTGTGACACAAAATCCTAAATAAATAGCCAAATTTAGTGATATTTTTTAAATAAATGTCAATTACTTGCATTAAACATTTTTACATATACATTTATTTATTGACATTTATTCTGTGTCAGTGTTTTGGGACAATGTTAGTGGCACACTATCCACTGGCACATGCCAATGAAGAATGCCAACATGTGCCATTGGCTTCTGTGTGTCAGACGCCATGTCACTTAATGTTAAAACTGCTACTGGAGATCAAAACGAGCAATGTAACATTACAGCGGTGAGAAATTAGGTTCCCATCAACAACAGCTGCCTTTAGGAGATGTATCTCCATCTGCACTTTTTTCTGCTGCAGTTGGGTAAGCAAGATCTGTTCTTTACCCAGTTCAATCTGTACTTCTGCTCTTTCGGTTTCCCCTTTCAGAAGCAACTCATAGCTGTCACCATCCTGGTTTGTCGCTGAGGAACGTCTTGGACTGTCTTCATTACATCCACTGGGGATCCTTAATCACTGTATTCAAGTCCAGGACAAACATTTCCTCTGCAGGAGAATTTTGCTCACATTCTTCTGAAAGTCTCTTTAATTGTGGTCTCTCCATCTGCTTCTGTGCCTTCAATGCCATACAGAGCCTCTGATTTTTCTCCTCCTATGATATCAAGGATCATATCAGTGAAATCATCCCTCTTATATGGCTTGTTACCTGTTTTGGGGTTCTTGGCTTCAGTAAGGTCTTTCGTTGCCTTGGCCCTAAGGTTCTTCCACCGCAACATAACTTGTTTTATTGCGTGTCTTGAAAAACCCAAAGAGCAGGTTTGATTCAGATCAAATGTAAGATCGGACAACATGCTCTGATCTTAGTTCGGAATCCCTCTTTTGCTTTTGAAAAACCCATTTCCAAGATTCGATCCAATCCGTGATCCGACATCCCACTGGATTACATTTGAAAACCTGGGCCCTGATAACTCCAAATGAGTGGCTATGATTCATCATGCAATTAAGGTAATTAATCAAGCAGTACAGAGGATATATTCAGGACAAGTACCCATTGTTACGGTGGACCAGACACTGTACAGAATAGCCCAACAAATACGGTGGAGTTGTCCCATTACAGAAGATCATTTTGTCATTGTCTTAGGAGGAGGACTCCTGCAATGTAAAGTTAAGTATTTTTTTTTTTTTTAAATAAAGACTATTTTGGTTTTACACAATTTTGTTCTGCTACACATTAACTACTATAACAATTAATTCAATTTGTTTTGCAAAACACAATTTGTTTAAATGGACTGTTATACTCTCTACAAAGTTTTCCTCAATTGATTTCAGGAAATAAACTAATCGAACACATTATATTTTAGTGTTGTTGGAGAAAAATTATTTACAGTAAATAATGGCTTTCATTGGAAAGTCCATTGCATTTTAAACCAAATTGTCCAGGTAGGAATTGTACTTACCATCATCTTCTAATTCTGTTTCATGATGTTTGTCCAAGGAGGAAGACGAATTATTTTTTTGATCACCACATTTTCCTCGAAGCTGCCCTTCCTTCACCCTTTAATAAAGAAAGACAGAATCATGTATTCCTCCCCGGTGAGATGTTTTGCAATTTTGAAAAGATGCAGTTGAATTACATGCAGTTTCTTGCTTTATTTATCATTGCAACAATTTAGAACTAAGTATCTTATTCAACAATAAGGGGGAGATACTAACAAACAGCATTTCTGTGATCTAGTCAGTTCACATGTCACAGTCAGCACACGGACAAACATAATACTGAAATGCAATCCTACAGAAAATCAATGTATATTCAGATTCTTTACAATTTATTCAAGTAAAAACAAAAGTACACCCGTCTCTCTTTTATTTGGTCACTTCCAGCTGTGATTCTATTTTTATTTTTTTAAATCAATAGTATCAAAAGTTTTTTTTCGTAATGGCCATAACTTAAGGGCTGCAACGTTCAATTTGTTCCACAGCCAGCTGTGTCTTTATGGACAACAACCACTAATAAACATATTCAAAAAGTGTAAGATGAATCAAAATCAGATGTGTGCGCGAGCTCTTCATCTAGAGATTTCCCTTTTATTATAACCACTGTGGCCTTGAGAAAGGCATTGAACCCCAGGCTACACGGTGAACCTCTAATGTTCTGCAAATGGACCATCTGTTTGTGACTTGAATAGCTCTCTAATAAACTGCAAACCTAAACCTCACTCACCATTTCGTCAGTTTCTCAGTGTTTGTCCTTATCCTGCAGTAAAGAAAAAAGAAAAGAAAAAGAAAGTCAGTTTATTACAAGTTCTTATAACGCACAAAAGATGAAGGTGCTTTAGAGGGGAAGATGAAGAATAACTTCAGGATCAAGAAACTTCAGGTTGTATTAAATAAATGCACAAAATCACTAGTCACCTGGTCTGAAAGGATGCAATTATGATTAAGGAAAACAAATAATATATATTAGAGCTGTCAATTTATTGTGTTGATTTCGTTCAATTAATTATGGAAAATGTATTTAATGAAGTAAAAAAAAGAAAACTATTTAAAGCTGCTGCAAGAGGAGAAATACTCACATATCAAACATCCCCTTCAGTGTTTCCTTCAGATCTTCTCCTCTGAAATCATATATCAAGATATTCATAGATGTGCAATGTTGCTTCTCAAGTAAATTCATCTTGTTTTAAATGAAAAATTATACAAAACTATTTATTGAGAATACATTTTGCAGTGTAAAAGGCAGGTGAGTTAGCATTAGCAATAAGATAATGTTTGTTCAGTTCACTGCTGATGATTAAACTGATGAACATAGAAAAAAAAAAGATGAAATTTAAAGAAAAGTTTGAATGGAAGCTATGGAGTATACAGTGGTGTGTGTGGAGTTTTTATTCTGATGGTATTGAGCTCTCTAACAATTATTTTATTAGCCGCGTTTCCACTGCCGGGCCAGGGCCGAGCCGTGCTAGTGCGTGCCAGGGCCAGTCGCGTTTCCACTGTCACTTCCGGGGCTTGATCTGGGCTTACTCGGGGCCAACGGCAGGATTTCTGGCCCGTCGAATACCTTGGGCCAAAGCGGGCCAGCTCGGGCTAGAGGCGTGCTCAAGGTAAAAGGCGGAGTTTATCGGTGTTATGGAACGTCATGATCTGAAGCAAGATGCACATTTCACTTTTTAATAACGCGCAAAATAATTGCTGCTCGAAATGGAGAATCGTCTGTACTGGTCTGTCGAAGATACCAAAGCTCTGCTGAGCATTTGGGCAGAAGAAAGGGTACAACGTCAATTTGACGGCGTGTGAAGAAACGAGGACGTTATAAAATACATCGATGCTGAACTTTCTAAGCTAAGCATTCAGCGAGCAATGCTTCAAGTTCAGGAAAAAATAAAAAAGTTGCGGGTGCAGTATTGCACAAGGCGATTAAAATGCACAATGGACAAAGCGGAGCCCAGAGAAGGAACTTTTCCATGGTTCGACTTGATGGACGGTGTGCTGGGTCACCGTGTGCTGGTTCACCGTCCCTCTGTTAGTGGCGACTCGCGAGACATTTGTGACACTGTTGCAGCCACGGCCGGGCGGTGAGTTAATATACATGCTATCTTCCTTACTTAAAAAATATATAAATTCATAATACCCGCTGAAATGGGTTGGATTGTATTGTATGACGTTTGATCCAGAAAGGCGTGTTGGGGCCGGGTTTAGGGCAGCGCTGCGGGGCTACTGGCCCGGCAGTGGAAACGCAAGCCCGGTGCTTGAGGTCCGAGGCCACTGGCTCGGCTCGGCTCGCTGTTAGCCCTAGCCCGGCAGTGGAAATGCGGCTATTGAGTGCTAAAGACAAAGATGCAATGTGTGTGTATGTGTGTCTGCGTGTTTTGACACACCTGTCTGTTCTGTTCTTTGTTGAAACTGTCTGAAGATCGGTTAAAGAGAGGAAGTCACAGTTGAAATAATGCAGCTGAAGAATGCAGGCCAGAAGGAAGAAGGCTGGCCGTAAGATTCGTGCAAACAGTTCAACAGTGTCAAACTGTTCTAACCCAAGGTCTCGTAACCTGACAGAGTGAACACACGGATATCATGTGTAAAAACGGTCTCATAGTCATATGTACATGCTATCAGAAGACTCATTTTTGGTGGCATTTTTGCCCCAAAGCCCTGTTCATTTCATAAATGATTCTAAGAAATGATTATCTTCATGGCAGTCCTTACCTTTCCTCTGTTATGCCTAATATCTGTTGGAACAGGTTACAGACACTTTTAAACTGGTATACGTAGATCAGCATCAAAACTAGCATAGAGTATCCAACCACAACCGCCCAGAAATACTTCAGTTGACTTCTCCATACTTGATAATGCACCTGGACAAAACAGTTACATCAATATTCAAGTTAAACAGAATTCACAACCAATTTTAATGAATGTGACATATTTACAAGTGAAATTAAAATAGGGTTAGGGAACAAAAAAAAAAAAAAAAAAAAAAAAATTGGGAAATCTGGAAATGATTGGATGGTGAAAAGTGGGTGTTTTGTTACAGAAATTGTATAATTTCAGTCAAATTTGAAAGCGAGTTTCCTCGCTAGCATTGCCAGGTCAGCTCCGGCTAGTAGACACCGTTACGACACTGTAAGAGCATCGAGAAAGACCATCCAGTCTCATTCACGAAGCATGCGTACGCACTAATTTATGCGTGAAATCTGCGTACAATCGTTTTTACAAACAAATCATGATTTACCAAAAACAGTACTAAAATGTATACTAATTTTCAGAAACATTTAGGAACAACTGAAATTAAGCCTACACAAAAAGCACTTTATCTGTGTGGACTTATAATCTTATAATAAAGGACAGCTATTTTGAATTATCAGAGAAAAACAAGCAATTTTTACTAGAGGTTCTGCAGTTTGGCTAATGAATGGATCAGAAATGTCTGGTTTTGAAAAGGTTGATACATGTGTTAACTCACCTCGTACAGAACCACACCGAAAAGGAATAAGCAGATATAGAGAATTTTGTAGACTGCCACTTTGTCTGAGAAACTGACGAAGAAGAACATGTAGCAGCAGCAGTAGATCCAGTACTTCACCAGAATGCCTTTTACTGATCCTCCCAACACAGTCATCACTGGAGAGCTTTGGCTGTTGTCACCTGTAATAGAAATATACACACATTTCCACAAGATATTCATTTTTTCGCAAGTGAGATGTTATATTTTGAAACAAACAAGAAAGAAATAAGACTTAAAGACATAGTAATCTCCTATCATTTATAGAAACAGCTGCATTTTCTATCCCTTGATATCAACTGAAATTGAAGTAATTGATAAAAATTAGGATTTATAAAACTGTAACTAAAGTATAATCTCCTGTTTACACCTGGTATTAAGAAACATGTTTTTGATCTGCTCACGAGTGGACGACGCTAAATACAGGTGTAAATGGGGTCTGAAATGTTTTGAGCTTGTCCACTTTCGACCACTTCCAGCATTTTATCGGATTGCTTTCATAGTTCAGTCAATGTGTTCGAACAGCCACAAAACGAATGCCAACTCTCCGCCTACTGACCTAATGCGTAAACATTGTGTGTAACACATAGACCCTCCCTCCAATAAATCAGGAAAGAAGTGGTCAAAAGAGATGGATTAAAAAAGCAAGCGTAAATAGCGTAACCTCGTCTACTTGTGATCTGATCTAGCAAGATACATCTTAATAGCAGGTGTGAAGAGGAGCTAAGCTGGCTTGGTGGTCTTAGCTGATCTCCCTAAGATGATTTAGAGCACTTTTCAGTCAGGAAAACTAGCTTGGCTAAGCTATAAGAAGACGATGAACAAGCTAAGACCATCATAAACAACCGTGGCCACAACTCAGCCCTGAATGTCAGTGAAGACCACGACACATTGACAGGCCCTATAGGAACTGGCATATCAGTCTTCAAGCAGAAGGATCTGGATGAAAAATTCTGAATCATATCAAACCACAATCTGACGGCCTGGATTAAATCACACTATGTTTGTTCATTTGGCCAGAAGAGAACTGGCCAACCCTCACTGAGTCTTGCTTCTCCCAGGGGGATTTCTCCATTTTTCTGTTCATCAACTGCTTTTCAACTGCAATCAACTTTGTTTCATAATTGACCAATTGTGCAACATTGATATACTGTTATTGAACTGAATTGAATTAACATTGAAGTGTCTTCTGTAGCTCTTCTTTTCAGCACCTTGCATCATTACTGTTTGTTCCGGTTTATTACTGTGAAGCTGCTTTGAAATAATCTAAATTGTATAAATCACTCTTATTAATTAATAAATGGAAACTCACATGAAAATTAAATCAGGCAAGAGAGCCAATCAATGTAAGAAGCCTGATTAACGTTTAAGTGGTCCCACTTTATATTAAGTGGCTATAGCTACTATGTACTTACATTGAAATGAATTAGCCTATATGATACAATGGACTTATTGTGTACATACATGTTTTTACATTGTACTTTTATTTTGAAAACACCTGCATGTTATTACAGCTGTAATTAATGTATGTAATTACACTTGTAGACCCTTCCCTTACACCTTAACCTCACCTGTCCATAACCTCACCCGTATCACACTTCAACAGCAGCACAAGTGTTATACAATACAACATTAACATAATACGTACCTTGTAGGCTACTTATTTTTTGATGTAAGTACATAGTACTTAAAGCCCCTTAATATAAATTGGGACCGTTTAAGGTATATCATCTGCATCCATACTGCCTTTGTTTTGTGACCCTCAATCATCTTAACACATTTTACATGTATTTTGCACAAACAGTTGCAGCCCAAATTTAAAAAAAATTAAATCACATATTTAGGTTATATCTGTAAATCTATAGTGACTTCACCCAGCCCTAATCAGACAATGCAGAACAACCACATGTTGATATCATGCACAGATTCTGTAAAAAAATAAAAATGAATCAAAAGATCAAAAAGATATCCATACATGCTTGAACTTTGACTTCCATTAAATCGTCCGTGCTCTGTAGCTCCTCTTTTTTTTCTTTCAGCCGTTGCCTGAGTAAAATCCAGAAACTAAACGTGAAAGAAACCTGCAAAGAAATCATTCGATTTTTTTTTTAAAAACTTTAATCACAAAATTAATCACTATTAATAAAATCTAATATTAAAGTTTTAAATATATTTTTATATTGTAATAATTGCACATTCAAATGAATGTAGAAACAACATAAAGACAGTAGCCTATATTTTAAATATTGAATTAATCTCTTTTTTATTTTTTACTTTTATTAGGCTTTACATATACTTTTATTAGGCTTTACATATTATAACAGCTTTTTTTTAAGTGAACTAAAAACAATCTTCACATAAACCCATTATAATAAATGTCCCATTTAGCTCTCCCCTTCAATATATCAGGGCTCAATGTTAACAGTGCTAATGAGGTAAGCAGTAATAAGGTTTTTAAACACTTCACTGTCTTCACTGCATAAATTATAAATTAAATATACGTAGATTAATCCTTCTTAAAGCTACAATTAAGTCAGGAGCAGTGAGTGATTTTCTCAGTATTTTGTTCTTTTATTAGCATTACTGACATACACAGCAGAATGTTTATTAGGCTGCTGTCACTTTAAGACCTGACGAGGATCTGATGATCATCCTATTTTCTCACAACTCTTTACGTACATTTAAGCCTTTATTTAACTCTTTTAACTGTGCTTGCAAGGATACTCGACAAAACAGGCATTTTGGCATGATTTTGTGTTGTTTTTGTCCGCAAGCACTGTCTTAAGCAGATTTCTGTGCGCACAAGTCGTGTGTGTGTCACACAGACAGGAGATTCACACACGTGACAGAAGTAACGCACTGCCTTCTTCCCTTTTGTATTGTCGCGTGTGAATGGTTTAAAAGCGTTTGCTTGAATAAGAGCATGATCATATATTTTATCGCTAGCCAAAGGATGACGGAAAAAAAAACAGATACGTTTTTTAACTGCGTGTAAAAAAAAATGTAACGCATTAAACGGAAAAAAATAATTGCCTGCGTTAACATGTTAACTTTGACAGTACTAAGAAAAATACGATATCAAACAATGTTGAAGATAAACATGAAGTGAAAACATAAACACTTTAATTGATGTAAAACTTTTGGATTTTCAAATAGTTCCCAGGTCAAGGAGAACTCGACTAATGAAGAAGATAAGATGATAGCAGATAACCTGAGGAACTCAAATCATCCTAGAATGATAAAATCTTTAATTCGCAATATATATTGCAGAAAAAAAAAAATATCGCAATGCCAGTTTTTTTTTTTTTATATCGTACAGCCTTTTGACAAAGATCCGGCCATGGAAAGAGCAGCAAAGATTTTTTTTACTTTATCATTTTTTTTAACTAGCTCATCCACTTGATGAGAATGAGTGACTGTTTGTCACAAGGCTAGTCTGTGTTTCTGTCTGGTTTCATGTTTGTCACAGTCTAGGTTGTGTTTCTGTCGTGTTTCATGCATGTCACAAGTCTAGTCTGTGTTTCTGTCTTGTTTCATGTTTAGCAGCTCCCTGTTATGTTTATTAGTCTGTCACAGGTGTTTCCTATTAGCCACACCCCCTTGTTAGCTCGTTTACCCTTGTATTTAAGCCTGTATGTCTAGTTCAGTCTTTGTGGGTCCTTAATGCTGTATGCTGGTTGTTCTGTTCCCTAGTCCTGTTTCCTGAGTCTGTATAGTTTGAGTTTGGGTGTTTCTCAAAACCAAGAATGCAAAGAACGGACTTGTGTTCTTGGTGAGAACGCTCTTGCTAGTGGTTCTTGGAAGAATGAACTTGCAAGGTGACGAGCACACAGAGCGCTGCTGACAGTTTGAGACGATGTGTTCTTGCGGGTATTGTGCAATACCCTCATACAGAACTCGAACAATTATGACTCGCCGTACATTTTCGTAAAAATGCCAATATTTGAAATCTTCACAGTTGATTTCTCGCATCAAATGTTCTCAGAGGTGAATTGAGTGATGAAATAGCATACGAAATTGTATATTTTAGGCAACAATCAAACGAAATATGCTACAACTCTGCCTCTTTTCGTCAACAATAAAACGAAATATTTTAGAAAACACCACTCTGCCTCTTCATAAAAATACAAATAAATCTTAAACATATTAGCCTAAATAGCCACGCAATTGTGGTTCAGGCAACGTGTACATTAATTATCTTCACTGCATATTTATAACAACATGAAATATTAAAACACAACCCTGCTTCTTTTTTTATTTTATTTTAAAAATATGAAACATTCTTGATTTTTATTGCCATTTGTCAAAGAGAGACAGGGTTGTGTCATTTTATGTTACATATAGTGAAGAGAATGTTAGAATAAATATAAAAAATATATATATTTTAAAGTATATAAAATAAAATAAACAACCCTGTCTCTTTTTGTTAAATGTCATTTTTACTGATCAATAATATCCAGTATAAAGGTATAAGAAGCTAACTTACAATGAAAAATTAAGCAAACAATTAGGCTACAAAGTTAAAGTTAAATAGCCTAAATATATAAAGTTATGAAACTTCACTTTGCCCTCAGCCAAACCGATTTGCCATGGAACAAAAGATTAATGAGTGAGACCAAAGATCGACACAAGACAAATATAGTCATGTTTATCCACTAGACTAGAGACACCAGAGCCAGCACCACACGTCAGAAGCACTAGCCGAGGAAAAGCTGCTCATGTTGGGGTTAATGAGCGCTGAACGCCCGCTGATCGCCTGGATCTCACAACTCCGAAAACGTCAGATACATTTTTCAAATAGGCGCTATCTTTATAAACAAACCACAGATTTGAGCTTTAAACAACTACATTCTCGACTGAAACACTCTTAAAATTACATTTCATGACACAATAACAGTAGTATTTTGATATTACGCGGGTTTTCTCCTCTGCTATTGACGCTTGCTGGTTGGTGCGAGATGCATTCTGGGATACATGCCTGTCTCAAGTCCGCACAAGTCACCTCTCGATGCATCCTCGGTAAACGGGGCGGATCAAGAACACATCCGGGGATTTGAACTGTTCTTGGCTAGATGTGAACTTTGAATTGGGACAGTACTTGGGCAGCGACTTCACAAGTCCACAAGAACACAAGTACAGACAAGAACGCATATTGAGAAACGGCCCATGTGTAATAAAGATATGCTGCAAATGGATACTACTTCCTCATCTGCTTCAACCTCAGGTGACACTGTTGAAGCGGGAGATGTGGAATAGCCAATAGTTATCTAATATTTATTTGAAGCATCAAATTACTTATTAAAAAGTGATGTATATTCTATGTTTGATTACTACAATAGAAAGCAGTGTTTAGATCTGATCTATAAATATTAATTTTAAAACTTCTGTAATTATTTGATTGTTTGTAAAAAACAAAAAGAAAAAAAAGATACTGTGCTGTTAAAAATAATATTTGCGAAGCTATCACCCTCATAGGTTGTTTAATTAAACAATTGAATAATCATTTAAAAAGGGATTTATACTCGTATGATGTTATGCTGTCGCAACATTAGATCAGAGGTGTAGAAAATGGATGGATGGATTATTCAGTCGCGGGTTTAGCCGTTGCGTGTACATGGGTTGTAAAGGTGTTATTGCGGTGCATTGTGGGATTGAATAAGTTCACTCAATTACGTCCACTATGGTTTTGAAAACCACTACAAATGGCTGTCCCCTCAAAAAGTGCCCTATTTAAGGGTATATATGGTGATTTCCACATGACAACTGCTCTCACTCTTGTAGCGGCGATGTGATCGTAATAGACTAAATTGTTGTAATTCAGGAACAAAAACACAGTGATGTTTGTCCTTAAACAATTAATGGTGGAGCTCAACACTGAGAACACTTTGTTAACTCTGGGGTTGTTCGGCCCAAATGGACCCGAAGCATTTAAATAATGTTTTTTTTTTTAAATCATAGCTTCATCGGAATGGTCTGAAATTTGGTGACTTTGTTGGTACTTGGTATATGAACACCCAAAAAATTTGGGGACAGGATTTGAATAATCTAAGTGGTTGTAAAAAAAATAGTCACACTCAGGACCTTTGGGTCCAAATGGACCCGCATAGGAAATGAATGGGAAATTGGCAAAAATGTGAAAATACCGAGTTTTTTTGTGCGTACAATCTACAAATCAGCCACGATCCAGAAAAAAAAAGCACACAACAGTGAAGGGGTGAATCTATAAAACATCAAGAGTGCAAAACAGACAGACAGACACACACACACACACACACACACACACACACAGACGACACACACACACACACACACACACACACACACACACACACACACACACACACACACACACACACACACACACACACACACACACTTTTATACATAAACAAACTAATAAATTCAGATTACATATGTGTTTTGCATTTTTTAAATGCTCAGTTTGTCCACCAGATGGCATCCATCTCATTTCAAAAATTGCTTTCATGAGGCCTAGGCTTGACTCTAAAATGAAATACAGCTTTAAAATATATATATATATATATATATATTTTTTTTAATAATTTTCTATTATATTCAATGGGGGGAAAATGGGTCATAATTGTTGCATAAATATTATTATAAATCATTAAATTATTTCAAAACACCAAAAAAGAAAAGAAAAAATATTATAAAAAACAAGTAAAAGAAAAAATTATGATTTCTTTTTTAAAATATGAATCCTGCCCTTTGGATCCATTTGGACCCGAACATCCCAAGTGTGACTGTTAAACGAACAACCCCAGAGGGTTAAGCTATATCAAGATTTCTGTTACATACCTTAGCAGCGAGATGCACACAGGGCACTGGATAACCATAGACATCAAAGTCAATCAACACAACCTTCGGCAAGGTCGGGAAAATGTCAATATGATTAAGATGGAGTTGACTGATGAATGTAACCACTAGCAGCAGTGTCCCATAGACAGCAAGAAATGGAGCACTAAGCATAGCGAACCGCCGCCGATCCTTCAGCATCCAGATCACACATGACCACACCAGTAACATTAGTGTGAGCCATGAGTTATAGCAGATGCTCCATACCTGCACACATATGAAGAACAACAAGAAGAGCAGGTGTGCTTCATTTCATGGAACAGTATTTCTAACCTTAAACTACATTTACCACTGATTTTTAACCTTATTCTAACATGCATTTTCCTGGTCTTTAGATACCCAAGCGCTTTTGTTACCTGGGGTCTTCAAGCTTCACATCCAGGTAAGAAAAACTTAAGAATTTATACAATTACAGCTATAGCCTAACTATTCACAGGTAAGTAAAATTGCAAACAATAGTGTGGGCTCCATACAATTACATTTCTTTTGACGTTTTTATGTACCAACCACCAATAAAAGGCAGATATGATCACCTTTCTGTCTCCTCCCCACAACCAGTAAAAATCACCGAAAAGAGTAGTTTCTTATTTCTCTGAGGCAGTTTGGTAAGCTGTCAGTTGCCACTAACATTTACTCACCTTTTGTCTGTGATCATTTAAGATCCTGACATGTGATGACTAAAATCTTTTATCTAGTTAAATATACTGTAGAACGTCCTGGTTGCATACGCAACCCACGTCTGACGTTCTTGACTGAAAGGGAACTAAAAACTACCAGGCTTTAAAAAGTGTATCATAAAAAATTAAATTGGAGAAAAAGTCAATTAAACGCACTCTGTCTGTGAGTTGCTTTGCAATTACAAATGGAAGTTACATTGAAATAAATGTGAGTTTTAATTTAATACATCCTGAGAGAGTGTTTATTTGGTCCAGAAACAGCATAAATTGTCTAAATGAGACCTTAAATTATGTTGAAAATATGTCCACATTTTCCACAGGCCCCATGAACGTTCATTACAGAACACGTCAAAAAAAAGATATCACAAAAACTTTAATTCTGGCTCCTTCTCAGTGGACGTCTTTGTAACGTACGACTTTGTGAAAAGACGTCTTTTGAACATAATTTTGCTTAGTGGGTGTATTACTATTGTGATGATATGGGGTAATTATGTTTGCTCTTGAAAGATATTTAAACTTTGTAGCTTAATAAAGAATAATGTGATGACCAATCAGGGACAGGCCAGGACAATTGCATTGTTTCTTTGTAATGCATCCTTTGAACCAAAATAAGACAACACTCATGTTACACTAGATTATGATAGTTTAGTACCCACACTCTATGGCAGGGCTATTCAATTAGTTTCATTCGAGGGCCGCATTATCAAATCGAAAAGTAGAGGTGGGCCGGTGTGTTGGTTTGGGGGTTTATCTTATTTATTGAAACATAACAGTTCAAATAAGTTAAAGTAACCCTAAAAAAATTGTGCTATTTACCTGGAAATGTGGTACCCAACAGTAGACTTGATAATTTACAGCTGTGTACAACTATTTTCCTTGGAACAAATAAATTATTTATACAAACTTATAGCTGTTGGTGAGAAATAATAATCATTTTTTATAATTGTTATGCTTAAATGAAAATATTCTGACAGTGAGACTTGTTAACCACAGGCTACTCACTCCCACTGTATAAAGAAATGCCTAAACACAAGTTAAAAACTATACGCACCTTTACAAAGAAACTGACATAATTTCATAACAAGCATTAATTATTCCTCTACCCACCTAATAAAACTAATGCAATATAAATCACTATGTTTACTATTATAGGCCTACTATATAATATTACAGTATATATATATATATATATATTTATATATATATATATATATATAATATATATATATATATATATATATATATATATATATATATATATATATATATATATTTACTATATTTATTTATTACTACATATTATTCAATATAAATATTGCACATTTCTGCCCAACCATGGTAAATTACTACAGTACATTCATGGTAAATGTTTGTAAGGGTGATTAGGGGATTTAAAGTCTTCTAATTTCGTTCATGCTCACAGTGTTTCTTCTGCTTTCCTCATCAGTCTTGTTGGGAATGTTGAGGCTGTTTCATCCGATTTAATACTAATTAGGCTAAATCACCAAGTGATTGTTGGTTTGTAACAGAGAGGTGTCTGTCGAATTGAAACACTTCTCGCAAAATGTTTAATAATAGTGTCCGGGAGTAAACGCAACTCCGTGCTGGGCCGTGTTGAAACAACTAACAACTGAAAACATCGCTATTTGTTGTTAGACTGTACTGAACGAGAAACCGCTTCAGATGATTCAGTAACGGAGCGGTCCGAATGAATCCGAATAGTTTTAGACCGTTATGCAAGCGCGTTTAGAATGATTCATTCACGAATGAGAGTGGTAGCCTATCGCTGGTTCAGTCGACATAAATTCGGGACACATATAATAACTGCTGAAATATTCGCACGTACAACGTTTCTAAGGTCAATCGGAGCGAGTATCAAACTGAATTAGCCGCACCGCCAGGAAAAGAGGAGGAGGGAGGTTGGTGCCGTCGGGCCGCATGGAGATGATTGGCGGGCCGCATTTGGCCCGCGGGCCGCCAATTGAATAGCCCTGCTCTATGGCATTGTCATAGACTTCCCTCTGGTCACATGCTCTAGTCACAGTATCCATCTAGTATCACCTCACAGTATCCATCTAGTATCACCACCTTTAGTAACAAAAGTTAAATTTTGACTTTCTGTCTTATACCGGTCTGCTACAGTATATTCCTCTCATTACCTGTTTGTCTTTATTCTTTTTTGTCTCCACCAATAGAATCATGCTGAAACAGAGGTGCATGCTGAGCTTGGCAGTTGTCCACTGAAAATGTAAATGTGCCATCATCCCGACACGATTGGTATTATGATAGAAGGACAGCCCGTGGTCAGAGGTGTGCCAAACCTGTCTAAAGCATGCTGCCTCCTTTTTGGACTTACCTATGCTCTCAACCTTTGCAGTTCCAGTGTGATACAATGTGATTGTATGGCTCACATTTACCTTTATCCAAACATTACAGATTGGGCAGTTTAGATATTTCACTGTACTTTTCAGAACAGGTTGAAAATACACTTATACAGTGTTTGTTTTATATTATACTTTACACATTTATTTGCTGTTTTGTAGTCACTGTTGAAAGTGTGTCACTGGTTAACATTGAATAAATGTTTTTGTCTTCAATCTATTTTCTCATCTTTTTCTTCCATTGCATTTGTAATAAGTTAATCACTGTAGTGCTTAGAATATAGACATTTAGATTTATATTCTGAGGTTATATCCAGGACTCAATTAAAATGTTTATTCGCATATGATTAGGTTAATTTTACTAAGAAAATAAAGTTCATAAAACCTCATTAAAATGAGTGCAGGTTACTTGTAGCATAAATACATTACCTGTACCAATAAAAGTAGGTTTATCTAACTGAGTAATAATAGTATTATTAGTTAACTCAACTTGATTTTATTGCGTTCATATTAAGTAATGTTAAAGGGTTCAACATACTTAAAAAAGGCTGCATGTTGACTCAACCTAAAACATTCAATGCAGCCACTTGCCTCACTTTTTATAAGTTAGATCTAGGTATTACTTTTTACAGTGTAGCGTGCAGTTATTATAAAGTGTTAACGATAAATTTATTATATACATATATTATATAGAAAAAAAAATCCATTGCAAAAAACAAAACAAAAACAAAAATTGCTCAATGTTATAAATAGTGTGACTGGAACTGAATGCTTCAGAGGTGAACAAACCCTGGATCATAACCTGCTCTGTTAATGGCCAGACATCATTAGTGGCATTCACTTCACTTTCATTCACAACTTTGATTATTTTAATTTTAATATTTTAATATTTGTATAGGGTAACACTTTATATTACGACCCGCAAACAACTGCGTAAGTAAACCGAAATTATGGTGTACGTTTCTGTAATTATAGTGTACTTCCGTGTAGGTATAAGGGAACAATATGTTAAGTTTTAGGTAATAAAGGGGTAACACGCAGATATACAAACAAATTAAAATTAGTTTTAAAATAATGACATTATAAATAATTTGCTTGTATATCTGTACGTCTGTTGTATATAAATGTTTTTATTACATTTCTGGCAAAATATGTTCTTGTGCAATATATACGTTTAATTTACAACCCAGAGATGTCAAAATTACCCTGTAAAATTGCACAAGAACATATTTAGCCAGAAATGTAATAAAAACTTTTATATACAGACGTACAATTTTTGCCTGGAATATATTAACAGAATAGGTACCTGTTAGTTTTAAAATAATGACATTATAAATAATTTGCTTGTATATCTGGTTGTACCCCTTTATTACCCAAAACTTAACATATTGTTCCCTTATACCTACACGGAAGTACACTATAATTAGAAACGTACACCGTCATTTCGGTTTACTTATGCAGTTGTTTGCGGATCGTAATATAAAGTGTTACCTTGTATTGTGTGGTAACCATTTTATAAAAGCACTAAGGTACACGAGGAGTGCTGAAGTGACTGCAGCCAGCAGTGTTTTTGGCTTTATCTAAAGTGCAAGAAATTCCACATACTAAAAAAGGTGAAGGTGTTCTTTTTAGTCATTAAATTAATTAAATCTGTTGGACATTGGTCTATAAAATACAGCTTTTGTCACAGCTTCTATGTCATGTATGCAACTTGATCAGATGATTGAAAAAAAACAGCCATTCCAGTTTGAAAACGACTGATTAGCCATCACACATTGCAACCTGTAAAGGTGTTGTTCAAATATTAACAAATGGAAAAATAAGAATATGAAGTTTATAAATATCTATAAATATCAAAAGGTCAGAAAATACTTATTATACTGTTTATAAAATATTATATCATTTCTTAGTATTATAAAATAAGATTATACTGCAAGCATGAAGCAACATAGCTACGTTACCATCATGATGATGAGAGAAATGATATAGCTCTGTTTCATGATGAACTGTCCAAACAGGATCACAGCACTGGGTCCAGGCCGGTCAGTGGAAGGTAGCGGGTCCACGTCATTCACTATTTCACTGTCTCCGTCACAGCTTTCATTCTCCACAGTGTGTTCTGTGCATGCATAACACACAATCACACACACAGATTCTAAAATGTGAACAAAATGAACTTAATAAATAGATGTGAACAGAGTTTGACGTTGCAAGCCATTACCTGTAAATATGTATGTGTGACTGTTGCAATGACAAAACTATATCTAGCTTACAATAGTTCAGAAAGTTTAGTTATCAGCACTCGCCATCAACCCAACTCCTTCCCAGCTCCTCTATGCATTTATTTTATCATCTAGCCTTTAGTCATAGCTGACCTTGTGCTTCTCTCTTCGGTCCTGTTGTTTTGTGTGTATTTGGGCACAATGTACACATTAATAATGTAGACTTTCTATATTTATTTACTTTTTACTGTAAAATAAGAGATCTTCTGTGTGTATGGAGATAAAGCCAAGCAATTTGGGTAGTCATCCTCCAGAATCAGGGAATTCACCCCAGAACCTTCGTGGTCTTGCCACGTCCTCTTCCACACCAACACCATAGCCTAAAACATGGCAACAACAGCACAGAAAGCAGATGTTGAATGATGGTACGATTGTATTTGAGTTTAAAGCAAGACATTCTGCACTCTGATCTTCATCACTACTGAATTTCTATTTCATGTAGCACTTGCAAGTAACTGCTCTAATTATGCTTAAACGCACACTATGTAAGATTTTTGAAAAAAATCTCCAAAAACCAATAGAACTATGTTATATATGTTGTTGATTTGTGTACTTACATTAAACTAAATGTTTTCTTAGAATGTTTAAATCCAGAGTAATAAGCATAACTTGTTGGCAAACTGACTCTGAGATGAGATGGGTCATGTGCTCGTAACATGATAGTGGGGGAGGGAACAGCCAATCACATCATGAAACATGTGCTGCGCCTATATAATACGCCCTAAAAGTATGTACTCATTTTGTGAAGAAAAAGTAGATACTTTTGACTGTGTAGCATAAGAGTACACAAGCTTTGGGACTTACTATCACATACAATTGCCTCTTTAACGGTTGCTCTCTGTCACATTCTGTAACCGTAAACTGACCTGTCAATCATCTTGTCAAAGATAAAATCCTCCACATTTGATTTCATTTAATTTCCTACCATATCGGAGAAAAATGCAGAAGCACATTGATCTGCCAGTCGCGGGTCTTTCATGCATTTCTCCTCATATTAATGCATAACAATGCATTTAAAAGTTAATGGTCAAATGGATATTTATAATAAATAAATAAAAACTATTAGGTTAAACTTTGATTGATAAATCACTCAAACCTTTATCTAAACCTCTCACCATCGGTCGTGCATATCCAGCATGTTTGTAGTAACACTGGAAATAGTAGAACATCTGGGGACTTTTGACATACTCTTTTCAACATACTATGCTTTGTCACACACTTATTCTAATCTCAAATACTATTTAGGATGGATAATATGGACATTGAGATGCAGGGACTGTGAAAGTGCACTTTACTTTTCATATGAGAGTCAGCTGAATTCACTACTCACAAATGTATGCATTCCATATTTCAAAGTTGGTGTAACTGATATGGGATATGTTTGTTGTTGTCTTGTGTAAAAGCTGGCCAAGATAAACACTTGTCAAAAACACATGATACTGTCCTGGAAATTGCAAAGAAGTCATGAAAAAATTAGGAAGAGGAAGGCTCAAAGGGGTCAAGGTGGCAAGTTGGGGACAATGTGTCACGAGGTGCGGTAGGAATAGCGATTTGGCTGGATCCAGACGCAGTGTCTTTATTAACAAACTAAACTTAGACAAGAACAGAATTCAAGGACTCAGAAACAGGATTCAAGGATTCAGAGATAACAAACGTTAACATCTAACATAAATTCATTTAACAACTCACAAACTTAGGGCAGAAACACAGGGCTTAAATAATCAATACAAACGAGCTAACAGAATAACAAGAGGGCGTGGGAAATGAGAAACACCTGGGATAACTAATGACAAGACAGGGAACCACTGAACATGACATAAGACAAGACACAAAACCCACATCATGACACAATGTAGATCAGAGCCAAAAATTGAGGAAAATTTTAAATACCTGACTGAGGCCTTTCACCTTTATTACGAATATATTTTATTTTTATATTTATATTTTATATCCTGACCCCTCCTGTAAGCTCTATGTGATTGATAGCCGTAATCCCATGCACAACTCCCCTGCAGCCTCATGTAGCCCCAAAATGTTTATGTTGTCCTCCAGTCCTCTGCTGAACAATGTCTTCTTCCTTGCTCCACACAGTAAGTGGTTGTGTGTCAAGGGTGTCGCTAGGCCCTTTTTAGATGGCTTCAGCCCCCTTAAATTTCTACTCAAAAATTCTGATTAGTCTTAGTCCCCTTTAAAATTTTTAAAACGGCGGCATGCTTCGGCTTCTCCACGTCTTTTAGTCTGCATTATTCAGAGCGTTCTTCAATCCGCATCGGCAATTCCGGGGAGCGAATCCCTTTGTAGTTTTCTTGTTTATTATTGCCATGACTATTTCCAGCTTTTTCTTGTTTGCGAATTAGTTATTGTGTACTTATAGACCTCATGTTTCCTGTCAATTTTCGAGCTTTGTTTGTGTCAGCCTTGTGTCGGTGAGTCTCAGTCTCACAGTTTAGGCAAGCCAAGTCATCATCTGTTGTTTTTTTTTTTGTTCTCTTCTGTAATAAACTGTTCTTGGTTTCCACTGGACTAGCCTTCAGTTCACTTTACGTGACAGATTGTTTTATAGATAAAATATGCCTACCTCACAAGCTTGGTGAGGCAGTATACAGTAGGTTACCAACCAGAATAATACTTTCACCGCCGTCGCTCTGCCGCGGCGGTGAAATTCGGGTGTATTTGCTGCCTTTAACCGCTAAGAGGCGCTACAATCACAGACTTTGAAAAGTGTCAGTTCCCCTTCAGTCGCTCACGTTCGACGTGACGTCGACGTGACGACGTTAGGGGATCACTTCAGGGAGCCCTATCAACTTCGAGTATCTAAAGAACAAGCCAATGAACGTTGGCGTGCGTGAAACGCGTCACGCGCCCCGCCCCGCAGCGCGGGTATAAAACAGGAAGCGGACGCCGCACTCATTGTCTTTCGCTTCGGAGCCAAGCTTTCATTGACTCTGAGTTCTACAGACTGCTGCAAACGTTTCTTAACGAGAACTAGAGGGAGAAGGAAACTCTACTTCAGTGCTGGTGTGACGGCGCGATCAGTGGTGGCCGCGAGCATTCTAAACACAACTGCCGTTTTCACGGCATCATCTGTGTGTGTGTGTGTGTCGGTCTCGTGGGCGTTCCTTAACTGAGAGTGTACCCGATTACACCGCGGCTATCCCTGGGTGCTTCAGCACTAAAGAGTTTTATTTCTTCCTCTGTTTGTTATTTTTACTAAAAGAGCAACACAAGCGTGACCCTGCGTCCTTTTCAGGATGTCATTCCGCTTGTGCGTTTCTGGGTGCGGTCGTTCCCTGGCGCCAGCAGATGGCCACAAGAGTTGTCTCTCGTGTTTGGGCATTCAGCACGCTGAGGCAGCTTTTGTGAATAGTTCATGTTCCCATTGCGGGAATATGACTATGGCAGCGCTTAGATCGAGACTCGCTTACCTCACGGGAGGTGCAGTCCCCTCGCCTATGCCCCGATCTAGTGTTTATTCTGCCCTGCAGAATAGACCTACTTCAGCGCATGACCAGGGTGATCTGAGGATTACCGTGAGGGCTTCCCCGTCGAGGCAATCTCCGCGGGCCCCTCACGCCTCTCATGCGCTGTTGCCATCCACGCCCCTTGGCGAACGGCTCGGTCCTTCTCCGGAACGGCCAGTCGTTTCCTTTGGGGCGCCAGCTGACGATCAGATGTCGATCGCAGCATCGGAAGGGGAGCCTTTCTCCTCTGGAGATGACGACTCGGCTGCGTTGCCCCCTTTGGGGTGTGTAGCGTTGTCCGAGCCGGATCCAGAGTGGGCGGCTATGCTTTCCCGGGCCGCCGAGAAGGTCGGGCTTGCGTGGAATCCTCCACCACGTCCCGAACCTTCTCGGTTGGACGATTGGTTTCTCGGGGCGGGCCGTGCTGGTTCTCAGTGCGCCGCCCCGGTACCTTTCTTTCCGGAAGTGCATGAGGAGCTCTCTAGGACGTGGAAGGCACCGTATAGTGCCCGAAGCCGTTCTAGTGGCTCCTCCCCCCTCGCCACCCTCGACGGCGGGGCAGCTAAGGGGTATGTGGAGATCCCCCCGGTGGAGCGGGCTGTCGCGATGCAACTGTGTCCGGCGTCCGCCTCCTCCTGGCGGGGTGATCCACGCCTCCCGTCCAAGGCCTGTAAGTTTTCGTCCGGTCTTACGGCGAAGGCTTATAAGGCCTGTGGACAGGCTGCTTCCGCCCTCCATGCCATGGCGCTCTTGCAGGTCCACCAGGCCCAGGCGCTCATGGACATGAACGAGGGTGGTTCTGACCCAGAGCTCCTCCGGGAGCTCCGTGTGGCTACTGACCTCGCCCTCCGGGCGACGAAGGAAACCGCACGTTCAGTCGGTCAGGCGATGTCCACCTTGGTGGTCCAGGAGCGCCACCTTTGGCTCAACCTGGCGGATATGAGGGACACCGATAAATATCGGTTCCTGGATGCCCCTCTTTCCCAGGTTGGGTTATTCGGCGATGCGGTCGAGAGCTTCGCCCAACAGTTCTCGGCCGCCCAGAAGCAGACGGAGGCTATCCGACACATCCTGCCCCGGCGGGCCGCTGCTGTTTCCACCCGTCCGCCGGCTGCAGATCCTCCGTCTACTCGTCGCCGAGGCCGTCCTCCTGCGGCGTCCTCCGCTCCCGCCAAGCCTCAGCAGCAACCTCCATCCAGGCCTCGGCGTGGAGCAAACCGCAGGAAGTCGGCCACGCCCGTCCAGGCCGCTGCCAAACCAGGTGGTAAGCGCGCGTGCAAACGACCCTGAGACGGGCGACCCAGAGGTGGATCAAGTTGCTCTTCAGGAGACGGTGAAGGCACCGCTCCTTCCCCGGTGGAGGGCCGGGTGGAGAATCTTTTGTTTCCTTTTGTTCCTTTTCCGCCACTGCCTTCAGTGGTACCCACATATTCAATGAAAGAGCAATTTCTGAAACCTCTGGGTCCCAAGAGAGCGCGCTTGGCGGTCGACGACGCTATGCCTTGTCACCCTCGAGCCCCTCTCTCCTCGCCAGCGAGCAGCAGTGGCTGTGCTCCGGACGCACTGACGCCTCCACACACTCACTCTGCCCTTCGACGGAAGCAGGTATGTGTTGCACCACACACTCAGACCCCACTCCGGGCCGCTATGCCGTCCGAGTCGGGTCCCTGCATTCCGCCGCGCTGCCCCACCCCGGGTATGTCTGTGGTGCCGTTGATCCCGCTTGCGTGGTGTCTGGGAGCCTGGCTAGCGCTTCCCAGCCCGTCTCGCTGGCTCATCCGTACTGTCAGACTCGGCTATGCGATTCAGTTCGCCCGGCGTCCCCCTGTATTCAGGGGCATTCTGTTTACCCGCGTTCTGCCGGACAGTGCCCCTGTGCTCAGGGCGAAGATCGCAGTCCTACTGGCGAAGGACGCGATCGAGCCGGTCCCTCCAGCCGATATGAAGACCGGCTTCTACAGCCCGTACTTCATTGTACCCAAGAAAGGCGGTGGGTTACGGCCAATCTTGGACCTGCGTGTCTTGAACCGGTCCCTTCACAAGCTGCCGTTCAAGATGCTTACGCAGAAACGCATTTTCAAATGCATCCGTCCCCAAGATTGGTTTGCAGCGATCGACCTGAAGGACGCGTACTTTCATGTCTCGATTCTCCCTCGACACAGACCGTTTCTTCGCTTTGCGTTCGAGGGGCGGGCATATCAGTACAAAGTCTTACCCTTCGGGCTGGCCCTGTCGCCCCGTGTCTTCACGAAAGTCGCGGAGGCGGCCATTGCTCCCATGTGCGAGCGTGGTGTTCGCATTCTCAACTACCTCGACGACTGGCTATTCTCGCCCAGTCGAGAGAACAGTTGTGCGAACACAGGGACATGGTGCTCAGTCACCTCAGCCACCTAGGGCTTCGGGTCAACTGGGAAAAGAGCAAACTCACCCCCGGGCAGAGGATCTCTTTTCTCGGTATGGAGTTGGACTCGGTCAACATGACAGCGCGCCTCACCGAGGCCCGCGTCCAGTCAGTGTTGAACTGCGTGAGCACGCTCAGACGCAGAACAGCGGCTCCACTGAAACTGTTTCAGAGGCTCCTGGGGCATATGGCATCTGCAGCCGCGGTAACGCCGCTCGGATTGCTTCATATGAGGCCGCTCCAACACTGGCTCCACGATCGAGTCCCGAGATGGGCGTGGCAGAGCGGCTCGTGCCGGGTCCAAGTGACCCCGCACTGTCGCCAAACTCTCAGCCTGTGGTCAGACCCTTCGTTCCTGCGGGCAGGTGTCCCCCTGGAACAAGTGTCCAGGCACTCTGTGGTCACCACGGATGCCTCTGCCACCGGCTGGGGGGCCACGTACAACGGGCATGCAGCTTCAGGTCTGTGGACGGGGCCTCAACTGCATTGGCACATCAACTGCCTCGAGTTGTTAGCAGTACATCTTGCACTGGGCCGCTTCAAAACGCCGCTTCGAGGCAAGCATGTACTGGTCCGTACGGACAGCACTGCGACCGTTGCGTACATCAACCGCAGGGTGGTCTACGCTCCCGCCGCATGTCACAACTCGCCCGCCATCTCCTCCTTTGGAGTCAGAAGCATCTGAGGTCGCTTCGTGCCGTTCATATTCCTGGCCTGCTCAACCGTGCAGCCGACGAGCTCTCACGGCAGCAGGTGCTACCGGGAGAATGGCGACTCCATCCCCAGGTGGTCCAGCTGATTTTCAGGCGCTTCGGGACCGCACAGGTAGATCTGTTTGCCGCCCCGGACACGTCTCACTGCCAGTTGTTCTATTCCCTGACCGAGGGTACCCTCGGCACGGATGCTCTGGCACACAGCTGGCCCCCGGGCCTACGCAAGTATGCGTTTCCCCCAGTGAGCCTTCTTGCACAGACCTTGTGCAAAGTCAGGGAGGACGAGGAGCAGGTCTTGTTAGTTGCGCCGTATTGGCCCAACCGGACCTGGTTCCCGGAACTAGTGCTCCTCGCGACAGCCCCTCCCTGGCCCATTCCTCTGAGAGAGGACCTGCTCTCTCAGAGACGGGGCACCCTATGGCACCCGCGTCCAGACCTCTGGAAACTCCATGTCTGGTCCCTGGACGGGACGCGGAGGTTCTAGGTGACCTACCCCCAGCGGTAGTTGACACCATCACTTCAGCTAGAGCCCCCTCTACGAGGCGCCTCTACGCTTTGAAGTGGAACCTATTCGTTGAATGGTGTTCTTCTCACGAGGAGAACCCCCGAACTTGCTCGGTCAGAGCCGTGCTTCCTTCCTGCAGGACGGGTTGGAGCGAAGGCTGTCTCCCTCCACCCTTAAAGTGTATGTTGCCGCTATCGCCGCACATCACGATGCAGTTGATGGTAAGTCTTTGGGAAAGCATGACCTGGTCGTCAGGTTCCTGAGGGGAGCAAGGAGACTAAATCCTCCTCGCCCACTCTCTATACCCTCTTGGGACTTGTCTCTGGTCCTTTCGGCACTTCAGAGACCACCCTTTGAGCCTTTGCAGTCAGCTGAGTTAAAAATTCTCTCCTGTAAGACAGTTCTCCTGGTTGCATTGGCCTCCATCAAGAGGGTAGGGGACCTGCATGCATTTTCGGTCGACGAATCGTGCCTGGAATTCGGCCCGGCTAACTCTCACGTGATCCTGAGACCCCGGCCCGGATACGTGCCCAAGGTTCCTACCACTCCCTTCCGGGACCAGGTGGTGAACCTGCAAGCGCTGCCTTCGGAGGAGGCAGACCCAGCCCTGGCTTTTCTCTGTCCCGTCCGCGCTCTGCGTCTGTACGTGGACAGAACGCAAAGCCTCAGGACCTCAGATCAGCTCTTCGTCTGTTACGGAGGCCAGCAGAAGGGAAAGGCTGTCTCCAAGCAGAGGATGGCCCACTGGATAGTGGATGCCATCGCCTTGGCTTACGAAGCCCAAGGCGTGCCTTGCCCGCCCGGGTTGAGAGCCCACTCCACTAGGGGTGTCACTTCTTCTTGGGCGCTGGCACACGGCGCCTCGCTGACAGATATCTGTAGAGCTGCGGGCTGGGCGACACCTAACACGTTCGCTAGGTTTTATAGCCTACGTGTCGAGCCGGTTTCTTCCTGTGTGCTCGCTTCAACCAGCCGGTAACACCGAAGTTCCCGCTCTTGTGTCGGCTTGCTGCGCCACTCCCCTCCACATGGAGCGGATACGTGCGCTTTTTTGCTCCAGTCGAGTTCCCCACTCTGGCGAACCCTGTGAGTTCCTCCGCACCCCTCCGGCAGTCGGACGTTGCGGAGCGTCCGACGCCAGGCCTAGTGCTCGTATGCTTGTGTAACTTGTGCTAGGCTGGGTTCCATATGTGGTGATCCCTGCGGCGATCCCATATGAGTATTCTTCCACGACCAGCTCCCTGCGGTGAGCCCGTGTCTTTCCCTTGGCAGAGTCCGCTCTGCCGTCACTGTCTGGTGTAGCCTCCCCCTTCTCAGGCTGGAGCCACCCCAGTGACATTCCATATGTTGCACTGCCCCTCTGGCCAGTCCATATGTGTATTCTCCACATGTTACCTCCCTTCGGGCAGGATGTGGCTTCCGCAGCGTACCTCTCCCCTGGAAAGGCACGCTTTCCCAGTGTTATCCAAGAGTTCCACTGTGTGGGTTAATGGAACAACAGTGAACTCCCTCTACGCAGGTCTTCCGCCCCAGCCAGTTGGGGGTCTGAGAGTCTTCCGTAGGGCGCTGGATGTGGCAGCAACCGTTGGCGTTTTCCATGGGATCCCCTAACGTCGTCACGTCGACGTCACGTCGAACGTGAGCGACTGAAGGGGAACGTCTCGGTTACTAGTGTAACCCTCGTTCCCCGAAGGAGGGAACGGGAGACGTGACGTCCCGCTGCCACAGTTGCTGACCATCGCTGTACGGCCGACTCAATCTCGGCTCCTCAGCGAAAAACAATGAGTGCGGCGTCCGCTTCCTGTTTTATACCCGCGCTGCGGGGCGGGGCGCGTGACGCGTTTCACGCACGCCAACGTTCATTGGCTTGTTCTTTAGATACTCGAAGTTGATAGGGCTCCCTGAAGTGATCCCCTAACGTCGTCACGTCGACGTCACGTCTCCCGTTCCCTCCTTCGGGGAACGAGGGTTACACTAGTAACCGAGACGTTTATTCTCTCTACTGCGTAATCTGCCGCGCCGCGGCTCATTCAGAGCGATTGAAAGCTGGTAGCAGATGAATTCAAGTGAAATGTAGTTAAAATAATTCATCACAATACTTAAATTAAATTGAATAAATAATGAAAACATTTCCATATAAAACATTGCAATAGAAACATATTAGGCTACATCAATGAGGCTTTGGAACAGCATAAGACATTGCTGTAACAGCGTTCAGGCGGTGGCTCTGTGGTTAACACAATGACCCGGAGCTTCAAGAGACCCGAGATCGAATCTCAATGAATATAACATTATGTTGGCCGACACAGCATTAATCTTTAACCGTTCTTGATGCTTAAATAGGTAACTGTTTATTTGCGAGTTTATTAACTGTTTATTTATTTAAAGTCAAGCGTTTTGTTTAATTATTAATGGCACATTACAACATTGCTACATCCTGTAGAGCCGCTACACAGACGACAAAATTGTTGAAGGAAGATTGTTAGCCGATTGCGTCCGAAAATGAAAATGAAGAAGCTCGTCTTTAGTCTGCCAAATTATTGTGTAATGTAAAAAAACACTAAAAATACTTAAACTTGGAACCCCATCGAACAATTCAAGGTTTAAATAAAGTGGTGGAACAGTTTAAAAAAAAATGTAAAACAGGATTGCATTTAGACTTTATTTCCATGCAAAAAAGAAACACAGAATCTATTCTTGGTACATTTTAAATTTGTTTTGCCAAAGAAATTGCAGCTAAATTAAACGAAACGGTACAAATCAACATAAATTAAAAAACATGAGTTTCTCTCGCGCTGGATCTCAGCGAGTTTATTTAGTCTCCCTTGCTCAAACATTCTTGAACTCTACAAAACCAGTTGAAACATCTGGATTGAACACTTCAATTTAAATTTGTGTGTGAATTTTTTTTAAATAGGCTACAATAAATAAACTACAATATTTATAATTTAATAAAATATGGGGACACACACATCGAGAGATAATTTTGTCTTTGCCTGCTCATCAGGCTGGCTATCCCACACTATCCATATGAAAGAGGGACATTAACACCTCCTATTGTCCTCCTGCATCACGCTGAACTGTCCCTGCAAACCCCCCACAGGCTCTCTGAGTCTGAGACTGACTTAAAATAAAGAGAAGTCGCAATTCACACTTAAATCGCTCTTCTATACATTAGCATTAGGCTATTAAAGTGTTTATAATGAAGGAATTAAATGATTTAAGCTACATGTAGTGATATTTCTGTCATAAAAGTTTATTACGAAATATTTCATTATTTAAATAATTTAGGAAATAAAACCAGCTTTTTCCAAGCAAAACTAAATATAATCTTCAAACGCATGTCCATTTTGTTGTCATGAACAAAATGCTCAACTCAATATTAAATTCTACAGGGATCTTTGGATCCAGGCATGCAAATTGTGAATTAGTTCTTTTTAAAATTATTATATTCAAATAAATATTCAAATACAAATATCTCTGTGCTTCGTGGTACTAAACTAAATAACATTTAGATAATAATTATGAACTTTAAATGAAACAATATAGCAACACTTCGACGAATAAATGATTTGATTTTTACATTTTAATTCAGGGAGATTTAGTCTCTACATTTAATTAGATCGAGATTTTCACCTTGTCATTTTCTCATTGCGAGGGGCCAGCATCATAAACATATTTCAGCAGATTCTCTGTACCTCTCGTTTTCATATGGATTACATAATCAGATAACATTTATTAGCCTAAATATTTAGACATTTAAAGGCTTTAGACATAGCCGATTTCCTATCGTGACTGAGCTGAGGCAAGTGGCTTTCGTTCATTTTTGTGACGCGCAGTTCCCGGAGACAGAGAGAGACGACATATACACTTTTGTCATTAGCCTGAAAAAAAGTTTACAGTTTTGAACGATGTAGGTGTCACAGTCCTCGTCTGCACCAGTCTGTCTTTGTGTCTACACTACACTTCCCAGAATCCTCCTCGTCTCCACACCTGTATTCACTCCCTCACTTACCAGCCTGTCCCTCGTTATCATCATCTGTGTCACCTGTCTTCACCTTGTTAGTGTTCATTTGGATCTGTATTTAGTTCACTCTGTTTCAGTCTGTCCTGGTCGGTTCTTGCGTCTTCTATGTAATGTATTGTCAGTGTTCCTGCCCGTCTTCCTGTTTATACCTGTTTTGAGTTTGTTATAAGTAAATGTTTGCATTGGAGCCTTCTTGCCTCAGCCTCCTTCAACCCGCACCACAACCCGTGGCAGAAGAACCGACCACTAATTAGTTAAAGTAAAAGTATCGTCTTCAGTTTGTTTCGTTGTTTTTTCCTCTTTTTTTTTTTCTCATCATGGATTTCCCTGCAGTCAGACTAATGTGCCTTGAGCAGGGAGACAGCTCTCTCGAGGAACACCTGGAGGTGTTTCTGGATCTGGTGCCTCAGACTGATTTCCCGGACGACTGCCTCTGCACGTTTCTACGTGTGGGACTGAACAACGCCACTCGAGCGCAGTTGTCCGGGGAACCTCCTCGAGGGAGCTTCGCGGACTATGTGGAGTCTGTGCTGGTATCCTGCGGTTCATCCTTCACCGTCGATGACGTCACCAGCCCCACTCCAACCCTACCGTCCAGCCCAGTCAAGCCTTCACCGCTGGCCCCGTCCAGCCCAGTCAAGCCTTCACCGCTGGCCCCGTCCAGCCCAGTCGAGCCCTCACCGCTGGTCCCGTCCAGCCCAGTCGAGCCCTCACCGCTGGTCCCGTCCAGCCCAGTCGAGCCCTCACCGCTGGTCCCGTCCAGCCCAGTCGAGCCCTCACCGCTGGTCCCGTCCAGCCCAGTCGAGCCCTCACCGCTGGTCCCGTCCAGCCCAGTCGAGCCCTCACCGCTGGTCCCGTCCAGCCCTGCCGAGCCCTCACCGCTGGTCCCGTCCAGCCCTGCCGAGCCCTCACCGCTGGTCCCGTCCAGCCCTGCCGAGCCCTCACCGCTGGTCCCGTCCAGCCCTGCCGAGCCCTCACCGCTGGTCCCGTCCAGCCCTGCCGAGCCCTCACCGCTGGTCCCGTCCAGCCCTGCCGAGCCCTCACCGCTGGTCCCGTCCAGCCCTGCCGAGCCCTCACCGCTGGTCCACGTCAGCCACGTCCAGCCAGAGCTTCACGTCAGCCACGTCCAGCCAGAGCTTCACGTCAGCCACGTCCAGCCAGAGCTTCACGTCAGCCACGTCCAGCCAGAGCTTCACGTCAGCCACGTCCAGCCAGAGCTTCACGTCAGCCACGTCCAGCCAGAGCTTCATGTCAGCCACGTCCAGCCAGAGCTTCACGTCAGCCACGTCCAGCCAGAGACCGCCGTCCAGCCAGAGACCGCCGTCCAGCCCAGAGACTTACAATGACTCGGTCACTCTCCCCATTAATTTTTTGGGGGGGGGGCCATAGGCGCCGAAGGACCCACGGCCATCCGAAGGGGCCTCACCGCCGTGGCCATCCGAAGGGGCCTCACCGCCGTGGCCATCCGAAGGGGCCTCACCGCCGTGGCCATCCGAAGGGGCCTCACCGCCGTGGCCATCCGAAGGGACCTCACCGCCGTGGCCACCCGAAGGGGTCTCACCGCCGTGGCCACCCGAAGGGGTCTCACCGCCGTGGCCGCCCGAAGGGTCCTCTCCGCCATGGCCGCCCGAAGGGTCCTCAGCGCCATGGCCACCCGAGGGGGTCGCTCCGCCCTGGCCACGCCCACGTCCTGCTCCGCCCTGGCCACGCCCACGTCCTGCTCCGCCCTGGCCACGCCCACGTCCTGCTCCGCCCTGGCCACGCCCACGTCCTGCTCTGCCATGGCCGCCTGATCCATCCTGGAGTCCGTCCTCCTGCACCCGATCCGCCTTCCCGTCACGGACTCCAGGATGCCCACCCTCCCACCCCTGTTCTACGGCGTGAGGCCACGCCTACCGGGAGGGGGGAGTAATGTCACAGTCCTCGTCTGCACCAGTCTGTCTTTGTGTCTACACTACACTTCCCAGAATCCTCCTCGTCTCCACACCTGTATTCACTCCCTCACTTACCAGCCTGTCCCTCGTTATCATCATCTGTGTCACCTGTCTTCACCTTGTTAGTGTTCATTTGGATCTGTATTTAGTTCACTCTGTTTCAGTCTGTCCTGGTCGGTTCTTGCGTCTTCTATGTAATGTATTGTGAGTGTTCCTGCCCGGCTTCCTGTTTATACCTGTTTTGAGTTTGTTATAAGTAAATGTTTGCATTGGAGCCTTCTTGCCTCAGCCTCCTTCAACCCGCACCACAACCCGTGACAGTAGGCTACTCTACTCTTATCTGTATGACCAAAAAAATCATGTATAGCCTATTAAGTTATGTTAGCTGTTATGAGAAAAAATAAATAAAATGAACGCGCTGCCTCGTTTGTTGAAAACTTTACTTAAAACCATGTTTTTAAAAACTCTATGTAGGCTATAGGGAATAAAACAAATATATATATATATAGGCTAGCCCCATATATAATTTTTTTTTTTTTTACAAAACTGCTTTTGAACGATTGGTACTATAGCAGCTATAGTATAGCTACAGATGTAAAGTCGTTCTGTTGGATAGCCTAGGAAAATAAGGAAGGAAGGAAAAAAAAGGAAGAAAGGCTACTATTTGTTCCTTAGTGTAAAATGGAAATGCATGGTAATTTTATTTTATAAATAGGCCTATAAGCAAAAACATATATGGTGGAACAGTTTTAGAACTAAACAAATCTGCATTAATAGCCTAAAAAGAAAAATTTGTTACAGTATGTTTGTTCGGGATTTGAACGCATGTCTTCTGATTGATGAACCGTCAGCTCTACCACTCGACCATGTCGAAGCTCACTGAGAAAAGCCCAAACGTTTATTTCACCAGTGTGTGTTCAAATGAGTGAGAACGTTTTCTTAGCCTATTGTAGCCTACTTTACATGAATAAAAGTAGACCTTTTACAGTTTTAAAATATGATATCCTATCTGTATAACAAAAATTACGAAGTAGGCTATAGCCTATTAAGTTATTTTAGCAGAAAAATAAATTCAAGTGAACGCGCAGCTGCGTTTGTCGAACTCTAATTCAATGGCAGAATAAAACCCCATTTTAGAATACGCACTAGGCGTGGTGTGTCAAAATACTTAATTATAAAATTCAATATTTCGTTCAAAACCACCTCAAAAACGCTTTGTGACATTTTAAAAAGCCAAGGCCACTGGAACCAGGATCGTAACTGAAACGCGCTGCATGTTATCTCTCAATACAGGAGCAGAAGCGCTGGTTCCGATTTTATTGTTTGTTGTTTAAACGTGCGTGTTGTTATTTAAAATATATATATATTTGATATGGTCTATAGGGTAGGCCTATAGCATTGATTCACTATACTGTGGAGGGGGGAAATCACCCACTGGCAAATTGCACCTTATTAACCATGTTTTTAAAAATTCTTTCTGCATGTAACCCCGTGAAGTTTTATTTATTTTTTTAACAGAACTGTTTTTGAAGACGTAAATTCAGTCAATCTGTTGGATGAGATTTGTTCCTTAGTGTAAAATGGAAATGCATGGTAATTATATAAAAACATGTTTATTCAGGTTTCGAACCCGTGTCTTTGTACTGCTTAAACATTCAGCTCTACCACTCGTCCACAGGATTTCTTATTCACTAGTCAGTGTGCGCGCAGACGAGAGAGCGCAGGGTCTCTCTGTGCAGCGCAAAAGCCCGTGTTGACAGTTCGGGAGATTACCAGATACAGTATTTTGCTCCTGCAAATTCTATTTTTCATTGCTAAAATGTATTCTATATTTTGTTCTTTGCTGTAGGAGCCAAATTGGCCTATTTATAAAAATATTTTATTTTGAAACCCACTTAAATTTAAAAATACGGCTGTTTGCACAGTGTCCCTTTGCGCCACCTGGTGGTCATTTCGCGAACGACTTTGAAATGCGACTGTTTTTTTTTTACCGCGGCGAATTTGCCGCGGTAAACGCCGCGGCGGCATTAGGCATTCTGGTTGGTAACCTACTGTATATTATAGTACAGAAGGTTACGTCATGACTGACTGCCATGTGGCATGGGAATCACAAAGGCTAACGAAAGTAACAAACCTTGCCTGCTTTATTAACCATGTAAATAATAATGGTCTATCTCTCGTGATCATCACCTAATGGCAGTGTTTCCCATCGCTGGTCCTGGAGCCTGTCCTGTGAATATAGTGGCGAGTGCGCATTTTGCTGTGTGTGCTCAAAATGGATAGTCTTTACAGAGACTTCATGAGAGCAATTCTCTCTATATTCATTTTTATTTCTGTTAATAAATTATATCTTACCTCTTTTCTTTCAGGGGGGAAATGGTGCATTTTGGAGAAGCTTGAATGGATGCTGGAGTCTTCAGAATAGTTTTCAACAATTTCCTGAGCATCGTATATATTCGGGTTACAAATGCAGATAAATAGACAAACATGTACACAATTGCCCTTTTTTCCCCAGCAATTCTTTTGGAGTGCAAAATAAAACAAGTTTACTCAATTGCATTAAGTAGCAGTAGTATCTGCACTAATATAAGTAAAAGATTCGATTCCAGGATTCCCAGGTACAAAAACAAGTTTGGTAACAGCATTTTGGATATGCTAGAGCAGTGGTTCCCAACCCTGGTCCTGAACACTTTAGATGTCTCCGTATAAAACACACCTGTGTAGCAAACAGCACATTATAAGGCCCAGTTTAATGATAGGGCTCCCTCTCTGACTGCAAAAGTGAAGAAAGGTTTGCTACATTTCGACTGGATTGTCCAACATTATCAGATAAGGATGATAAGACAACTGACAGACACCTCAAACGTTGGATAGGCAGGACTTCTCATTTTTTGCCCTGCATCCATATTGAGTAAAATACAACACATCCATTTCAGATTTATGCGCTTATGCAGAAGCATTGAGTATAAACCAGGCTTAAGAGGTCATCTCACAATTTCACACTCACATTAAGTGGTGTTACCAAAACTCACAATATTAATTTGGTGCCACCTGTGAAACTCCAACGTAACTGGGGTATTGTGTGAGGTTGAGTAAAACTGCTACACCTGTCTCAACTTATCAGCTCGTTAATGAACTCCAAGACCTCAAATAAGTGTGTCAGATAACAGAGACATCAAAATGTGCAATGTTGGTGTTGGACCAGGGTTTGAAACCACTGTGCTAGGAGTGTTTAAATCATACTGTAGGAGGGCCACTTTCCTGCAGAGTCGCCCTAACACACCTGTCTGGAAGTTTCTAGTTATACTGAATATTTTGATTAGTTGGTTCAGATGTGTTTAAGGAAGGTCGGAGATAAAAGTCTAGCTTCCAGGAGAACGTGCAAGCACTTCCTGAAATGTTTAGAGAGAGAGTGATGAGGGTGAAATACCCCTCATCCCCATTCAGCTTGCATACAGAAACATGGAGTCTGCAAAAAATGCAAAAAATCTGGCGGGTTTGTGGGTGAGTATGTGGGTGACGTGGAGGAGGCAACCTCAGATAAAACATTTGCTTCGACTCCAGTAACATCTAGCTCCTTAGAGCTAGATCGACCAAGCAACATGCTCTCGCCCGGACCGGAAGAAGCCGGCGAGCGGGCTTCAGAGTTCGGTGCAAGAGCACCAGAATTGGCAACATAGGATTGGGAAAGGGATAGACCCGACCCAAGTTCTTCAGCCAGATCCAGCTGCAAACACCATGTGTGCATACAACGCTCTGCCTCAGCAGTAGTGGGTCCAGCAGTGCGGGTCACAGACGCCTGGAACTCATCCCCTGAGAACAAAGCCAGGCGAGAGCAGAGCTTTTTCCCTGTCAATGCATCACAGTGCGCACAGACTTCACTGCGAGACACACCACACATAAATCATGAGTCATTGGGTGTGATGTATCTCTCACATGGAGGCATGCACTTTCTTTGCACTTTCGTACTATTATTTTGAGCACATGCACAACAAACAAACGGCTTCTCTGAAGACAATGAAGCTAATTCTGTGTTCTCTAGGCACCCCTTATGGCATCACCCATCGGTGGCAGCTAATTGGTGGCACCAAGATTGGTGTTTAGCACACGTACTTCAGACACCGGTCACGCTGGAGGCTTGCGTCCCTTGAAAGCACCATGACACAGTTTGAGTTCCACTTCGAAAGGGAACTCTCCTGACTGCTGTGTCATCAATGTGAGTACTTAGCAGCAGCTGTTTAGCTGAGTTAGGAGGACAGGTATTATTTGACGTATGCATTTATCTGATGTTAAACTCTGTAGAAGGAGATGGTAGCCCTCCAGCAGCAGATTTGGACACCCCGCCACATAGAAACATGTTTTTTTTTGTGTGAAGTGCATCACAGTACCTCCTCAATAGATTGATTCCACTTTTGTAGTAGACTCATGACTGAAAAATACAGCAGTAGGAGCATTAGTGGGTTCATTATTGCAGGCCAGCTGCCATCTTCATGAAGTGCCAGGATATACGGTTCTGACATGTTGGTCTTGATGAGCGCTGTCAAACCAAACAACCTGACAAACCAAACAACAGACATAGAGATTAGATGCATACAGATACTGAATATGTTTTACTAAGGTTTTGGACCAACTGCTTCAATGTGCCTTGACCCTGTAAGACTTTGGGACACTACTGGTGTCACGTTTTGAGTTCTGTTAATGTTTAAGGGTGCTTTCACACTGAGCTTGTTTGCCCGGTCGCGATTGTTCCCAGCACCCCCCGCAGCGTTGGTCTGGTTTCACACTCATCTTGATCCTATCGAACTCTAGTGCGTTTGCGCGCATCTAACGTCATTGTGTTTTTTATTAATTTGGTGCTATTATGCATTGCTGAGTAAACAACACAGGTTTACTGTGTGTGTGTGTGTGTGTGTGTGTGTGTGTGTGTGTGTGTGTGTGTGTGTGTGTGTGTGTGTGTGTGTGTGCCTTTCCGCTGCTTGCAAATGGACTCTTTTGAGGAGACAGTGGATTTCCATTAATTTGTTGCCCTGATTGTTCACACCCGGCTCCGCATGACAGCGTTCACATTAGCGATTTTTCATGCAAATCGTGCCCCGTTTCCGAACTAAACTGCCAGTGTGAAAGCACCCTTAGTTTCTCAGCTAGTTATCTTATCTGTTAAATACTAAGGCCCCGTTTACACGGGAACGATTCCAGGTGAAAACGTACAAATATTTTATCGGATGTGCCTTTTGTTTACACGGCGACAGCGTTTTGGGGGCTTAAAAATGCAAAAAAAAAGTTTAAACCACCCTTCAGAGTGGAAATCTTAAAAACGCTCCACCGTCGCGTTCCCGTCTAAAGGGTAAAAAAGCAAATCTGCTCACGGTGGCTCTCGTCACGTACACGTTTACGTCACAGGCATGCGCCAGTACAGGAAAATAACAACCAACATGTCAGATTATTTCCATACAGATTATTTCAATACGTCGGACCTTCAAGTTGCCCTAGCAGATCTGACAAACTTACAAGAGTCTTTTCAGCAGTTGTACAAAATATTCTCAGATATTCGTGTTGTTGTGTGGCAGTGCTTCACATTGCCACCTAGCCGCCTGGAGTGCATACTACATCGAATTTCACACACTTTTGCGTCTTGTAAAAAAAACAAAATGTAATTAACATGTAACTAAGTTATGGAACAGCCTGTACTTACAGATTGTAATTACACTCATGTAATAGGCAGCTACTGTTACACAAGTGTAACAGGCGGAGTCGGTTACATGCGTGTTACCGACTTGGTACAATGTAACAAGTACTTAAATATGTTACTGTGAAAAAAGCCTGCAGTTACACAGAGAGAGAGTTTTCGCTCGTGCTTGATTGCGCGTCCATGTTTTTCGAATGGGTGGAGTCAGGGCCAGCGTTGGAGGAGAGAAGGTAGGACCTTATGAGTTGTGTATTTTCAAAATCTGCCGGCCGTTTTGCAAATCACATACCCCACCTTTAAGAAGCTACTGCATGTATTTAAGCTGTAAACTAGAGGGTTAATTAAGATGGATAAGGTATGTAGATACTCATGAAGTGCACTTAAGTACAACCTTGATGCATGGCTTTTTACCTTAGTAACATATTTAAGTACTTGTTACATTGTACCAAGTCGGTAACACGTATGTAACCGACTCGGCCTGATACATGAGTGTAATTACAATCTGTAAGTACAGGCTGTTCCATAACTTAGTTACATGTTAATTACATTTTGTTACATGTTATTACAATGTCTACTGCTAAGTAATTAATTAAGTAATTACTCTGTATCACAGACACTGTAAAATAAAGTGTTACCAAAAAACGGTACTGGAAACTATATTGAATCTAATCAGTAAATTGATTCCATCATATTTACCTTGAATGCCCAATACAGTGTAGTTCACCTTAGTTTTTCCTGTGATGTTATGTAAGACGTAGGGTCAGCAGATCTTAAAAAGATTGTTAAATTTGTAACCACACACCACCCTTCCCGAGTCTTGTCCTGTCATGGCTGCCATTCCCGAATCTTGTCTCAAGATGGCAAGCATACCCGAATCTCGTCCCAAGATGGCCGCCCCCACTCCTGAGCCCTCAGTCAAGATGGCTGCAGCCACACCTGGGCCCTCGGCCAAGATGGCCGCTGCCACTTCTGAACCCTCAGCCAAGATGGCCACCGGTTCTGAGCCCTCGGCCAAGATGCCGGTCGCACTTGAGCCTCCAGCCAAGATGGCAGCCGCCTCTCCAGAGTCATCAGCCAAGACGACTCCAGTCCTCGTCCAGAGTCCAGAGACGACTCCAGTCTCTGCCCAGAGTCCCGAGACAACTCCTGTCCCCTTCAAGAGTCCGCAATTGACTCCAGTCCCTGAGCCAGCTCCAGCCCACAAGCTTGCCTCAGAATCCCTCCTGGCCTACAAACACCTAGCTCCCCTCCCCCAAAAATAATTTGGTGGGGGGGCTATATGCCCACTGCCATAGTAGCCGAGCCTGGGTCCCTGGTAAAGGTCACGAGGGCAGATCCTCCCGGATCTCCAGAGTTGTCGGCTCCGCCCTGGTCTCCAGAGTTGCCAGCTCCACCCTGGTCCTCTAAACCACAAGCACCCCTCTGGGCCCCTGAACCGCCAGTGCCACCCAAGTTTTTTATTTCATGACTTTTCCCTCATTTACACGCAACAACTAGGAAAAGATGGTTTCCTACTAGGCCTACTAACTAGGTCTACTCATCATTTCAGGGTAATGTCATCCAGACTAAACTGTCATGCTAAAAGTGTGTTCTTTTAATAAAGGGAGTTTTAGGCTTGATATGGGGAAAAAAGAATAGCCTCCGGTTACATCCTCGCTCAACCCTGTCATTCCTGGTTGGACTGTCTTACTGGATTGAACCCTCTTTTTATTTACCAAATTTGTCTTTGTATTTGCCAAATAAATGCTCTGCTCTTCCTTGTTACAGCTTCATTTAGTGTGTAATAATGATCTTGCATTCTTATTGCTGACCCTGTTTGAACTTAAATTAGATAGAGGAAATAGTCAATTCAGGGAGTCGATTCCATCCAGTGGGAATCGAAGTCGACTCAGAAAAACCTAATATCTCCTCAGACTTTCAGGTTGTTCTGATCCACCTTATTTTTATCGTAAAAGTGGAAGCAGACCTTTTTACCTTGAATATGCAGTTTCGTGTCAGATGTTTCCAGTTATTTTAGCTGTACAAAAACATGCTGCTTGCTCCTAAAAACATGCTCCTGATTAAAAAAATTATAATTATAGTACACATACATAAGTGACTCAATAGACAGGCACTAAATGTCATCTTGTGTGAAGAACACTACACCAGTTTTGAATCCCTGGACAATTTAACTAGACAATAAAGAAGCTTTTTGGAAAGAGGTGAAAGAGAAAGCTATTAAAAGTAGAGTGGTATAATATAAAGAAAGAAGGAATTAAATAAAGCGGTTTCACTTTATTTGGATGGTCCCTTTAACACATTCTGTTGACCATAAGTAACGTTGCACCTACATGTCTACTAACTCTCATTAGAGTGTTAGCAGAGTATTAGTAGACTGGTAGGGTTAGGGTTAGAATAAGTTGACATGTAGTTGCATAGTTACTTATAGTCAGTAGACACTCTGTTGGAGGACCATCACAATAAAGAGTTATCAGATATTAAGCAGACAGTCTACTAATACTCTAATGAGAGTTAGTTGACATGTAGTTGCAAAGTTACTTATAGTCACCAGAATGTTCAAAAGGGACCATCAAAATAAAGTGTTACCAATAAAGCCACTCTGATAAGTGTAAGATTTAAATCCCACTGTATATCATGTGTTTAATATGTGTGGACTTGTTGATTATGCTTCTTCTTAGTAAAAAACACTTGTACAGCATGCTTGATGTCAATAACATTGGCTTTTACTGAATGATATTGGTTTACTTAGTAGAGATATGACCCAGACAGCAACATAGAGTCAGATCTGGGCCACATCTGGTATATGTGGATCCACGCGTCCCAGATGTGGGCCGGATCTGGGCCGACACTGTGTTGCTGTCTGGGGCACTGCACCTGGCAAAGTCATCCTGTGGAGGAATGAGCTGTTGGAAGAGGGGCAGCTGGTAGAGGTAGAGGATAAGGATGTGTCCTCCACTGAAGATGGTCATCATTACACACAAAGAGCTGTAGTGCAGCAGAGAGATGGTGTAGTCCAATACCCAGCACCACACAAGGCCAAGAAACACCATGAAATACAGTGCTGACGTCAGGGAGGGAAACGTTATACCTGTCAAAATATGTAACATCATTGACTGCATCTATAGATAATTTTCCAGAATGCATGCACACGTTCATCTCTATATGCATTACCTGCCAGTCCTAATAGAACAGTAACCAAAACTTTTCCAGCAGTGTTCATTACTGAAGACATGAGGAGTCTCAGACCAGTCATAAACATGATGAGTTTCTGCAGAACGTCGGGAGAGGATGCTGGGGCGGTGCGGCTCTCAGCAGAGGTGTCAAAAGAGGAACCCTCAGATATTCCACTCTCCCCTTCATATTCGGAGTCAGAAATCTCTTCTCCGGAACCCTGTCAAATAAGGACACAGGACAAAAGCAGACAACACTAAAAATAGAAATAAAATAAATACAGCAAAAAAAAAAAAAAAAAACATTATTCCTTATAATCATTTCTGTTACAAAAAGTAGCCAGTAAGTTTTGGATGATTTAATCAATGAACCTTTCAGCAAAGTTTAGTTCCAGCCATGCTTTAATTTTCAAGTAAACCCGGAGTCCTTGATCAACCGGCCCAGGTGTGTTTGATTTGACTCAGAAAGCTGGACCTGCAGCAGAAGAACTGAGCAGAACCGCTCTACAATATCAAGACTAGCTGCTCATTACCTCAGTCTCATAGAGCTGCCGGCTGTTTTCACTGTGATGTGGCTTCTTGGGCTTACAGCGGCGAATGATGAGCAGTGTAGACAGGAAGACAGCAAAATCTGGCATTAGCAGACGTATTATGTTAAGTATGTCCACATCACTAAACCTGGAAAGAGTTTAAAAAAAAAAAAGTGTCACTTACACAAAGCAAATATACTGGAATCATTGAGAGTGAAAAAAAAACCTTCCCCATAAACATATGTATTATTTATAAAGTAAAAAAGAACAAATGGAATACGCCGGGAGTATTTGGCACCTCTAAGCTACATACAGGCGCAAAATGAGCTTTGTCTGCGGCGGTTGCCATGCCAACAGTGCAAATGCTATGTTATAACTTCTAGTGAGGAGCAGTTTAGGTGAAAGAGGCATGTTCGATATCAGCTGCGCCTCACCTCAGGTTAGGGGGTGCTGGTTAGACTTGCATGGGATGCTGGTTTTCTGCTTAATTTCTGCTTTTTTATTTTGAATTTGAAATGGGTTGTTTTTGTAATGCAGTCAGAGTCATTTTTTAAACTTGTCTCCCTTTTGCAAATTTTATTGTTTACGTTTTTTCTTCTATTTGATTTTGTTGACAAGCAGAATCACTCCAGGACAATGGAAGTTGATAAAAAAACAGAATAGTTTTATACGGCTTTCATAAAAACATAAGCTACTTATACGGATGGTGTGTTATATCTGTGTCAAATCCTTTCCAGAATTAACATTACTCTTTCCCTGTCATTGATAAGATGTCTGTATGTACATGGTCTTTGGGGCACTATGAGGGGCCATACAAAGCAAAACCCATTCTTCTACTTGCACACACACATTCATTCTCCTTTCACATTTATACTCTCACACAATTACATTCTCCTTTCACATACATACATTTCTACTCTCACACACACATACATTCTCCTTTCACATAGGCCTACATACATTTCTACACTCACACAGACATACATTCTCCTTTCACATTCATACATTTCTACTCTCAGACACACATACATTATTATCCTTTCACATTCATACATTTTTACACTCACACACACATACATTCTCTTTTCACATTCATATATTTCTATTCTCACACACACACATACATTCTCTTTTCACATTCATGCATTTCTACTCTCACACACACATACATTCTCCTTTCACATTTATTTGGTATCCATTACTTCCTCTTTAAGCAGGAAGTCACACTCAGACCAGAAAATACATGTGCAAGACTTTACAACTTTACAATGATGCTATTTAAAGTAATCCTGTTTTCTTTTCAAGCACAGTTTTTACTTTTGTAAAAATACTTTTGTACTTACTAGACAATCAGACAATTGTTTAATAATGTGTTGGAATGTATTGACCAAATGCAGAAATGAGCAGATTATTTTGTGCATGATAGGCTGCATAGAGAACTCTGTGATCACATACCTAGCACAGTTATTCAGCATTTTGAATGCCAGACTTAATTCAATAAAATTAAGATTTGAAATTTAAAGAATTCATGTTTCATACCTGACAATGCCGAGGTGAAAGTAAATGTTGTCCCATGGCCCAGTCACTGATGAATAAAAAGCACACATTATTATGCACGGATAATTTAGGGTAAATAAAAAACTTGAAAACTTTTCAAAAAGCTGATGAATATGGAAGCCCTTTTCCACTTCAAAATAAGTAAAGTGATTAGGGACTTCTTGAAATCGTGACTTTACTCTCATCCATTCATTCTCCGAATCACTTAATGACACAGGATAATGACACCTATATGACACTTACATCGTTTTGATTTTTTTTTTTTTTACTTGAATTCTGGACATTTGATATTTAACAAAAAATATATATTTTATGGCATAGATTTTCTAGATATGGATTTTCAAACAGCAATTTTTGTTCTGAATTCTTTAGACTGAAAAAATACAGTTTTTAAAAATACAGCTTCACGTTTTCAAGATGAAGAAATTCAGAACATCAAATTTAATATTCTAGAATTCAAAACACAGAAATTCAGATGGTACAGACAGTGGGCAGAGGTCCAGCTTCCGGGATCTACAGGGAAGAGTAGAGGGTCTCGGGAAAGTCCAACGTCACATTTTGGCCAGTTGCAGTGTTGCAATAATTCTCAGCACACGAGACATTTATCTAAGCGGTATTTCATTTGGGTCGATAAAAAATAAATGTGTGCGAGAGTGTTATAGGATATATGTATTATTATAGCCAGATATGAAACACGCATCACCGCAGATGAGCATCTTTTCATTAAGCTTATGTGCAAACTATCACAAATCAAAGTGAATTAGTTGCAGACGCTTAAAGGAACACTTCGACTTTTTGGGACTTTAGCTTATTCAACCTTTCCCCCAGAGTTAGATAAGTCCATACATACCTTTTTCATCTCCGTGTGTGCTGTAAGTCTGGTTGACGCACCCACCGCTAGCCTAGCTTAGCACAAAGACTGGATGTAAATGGATATAGCTAGCACACTAATCCCAATAAGTGACAAAATAACGCCAACATTTTCCTATTTACATGTTGTGATTTGTATAGTCACAGAGTGTACAAATAACAAGGTAATATGAGACAAAGCCACTTTTTAAACGTTTAAATACTGGGAACTATTTTCTCAGAAGGCGAAGCACTGCTACTTGGGCGGAGTGATAACCGCAGCACCCGAGAAGCGCCGTGGTGAGGAGCAGAGAGCGTGTCTCAGGTGCTGTGGTTATCACTCCGCCCAAGTAGCAGTGCTTCGCCTTCTGAGAAAATAGTTCCCAGTATTTAAATGTTTAAAAAGTGGCTGTGTCTCATATTACCTTTTTATTTGTACACTCTGTGACTATACAAAGCACAACATGTAAATAGGAAAATGTTGGCGTTATTTTGTCACTTATTGGGATTAGTGTGCTAGCTGTAGCCATTTACATCCAGTCTTTGTGCTAAGCTAGGCTAGCGGTGGGTGCGTCAAACAGACTTACAGCACGCACGGAGATGAAAAAGGTATGTATGGACTTATCTAACTCAGGGGGATACAGTGAATAAGCTAAAGTCCCAAAAAGTCGAAGTGTTCCTTTAAGACTGGTTTGTGTTGTTGTTAAAGCTACACTGTGTGATTTTTACCCCCATCTAGCGGTGAAAAGGTATATGACCATCCAGTGAATATTAGATTCTGTTCCTCTCAATTCTGATTTCGTTTTAACTCCTACGGTGGCCAATGTAGTCCAAGATTAAAATGGCTTCCAGCTCGACCTCGTCCATGAGTGTTCCTTCAAGTGATACGCGAAAGGCGAAGCTTGAATTAACCGGTTATATTTCCCTCTTTGGCTAATGTACTTTCAAGATGGAGGGGCAACATGGCGACCGACATTAGAACCCCTTACCCGTATGTATTTTCAATGACATATTATACACTCATGAGAATACTTTATTACTGCAACGAAGTAAATATACATTAATGAGCACATATATTTTTGAAAGAACTAAGTGTTTTTAGCTAAGAATAAACTAAAAAAGTTACACAGTGTAGCTTTAAGACTGAAATAAGAGCAGTTTATCTGTCACTCAGATTCATATCAGATGTGAGTTTTGCTCATGACTAAATGCTACAGTAGGCCCTATACTTAGTGTTCTCCATTAAGGCCTGGTTTCATAGACAGGGCTTGAAATAAGACAGGATTTTGTTAAATTAGGGCATTTAATAGCTTTATAAACGTGCCTTGGAAAAAAAAAATTACTGATGTGCATCTTGAGACAAAACAATGTGGCTTATTTAGCACATTGTCTGAGTGGACTATAATCAGCCAACCATCTAAATAATATAGTGAGCACATTTCACTCAGTTGCGGAGGGGAAAGAGTTTATTTCAAACATTCCATGACTGTGCATGGGACCAGTGACAGAATTTATAATTTATGCCTTTGAATTTGTATATGTGTACTAATATACAGGTCCTTCTCAAAAAATTTGCATATTGTGATAAAGTTAATTATTTTCCATAATGTAATGATAAAAATTAAACTTTCATATATTTTAGATTCATTGCACACCAACTGAAATATTTCAGGTCTTTTATTGTTTTAATACTGATGATTTTGGCATACAGCTCATGAAAATTCCTATCTAAAAAAATTAGCATATTTCATCCAAACAATAAAATAAGTGTTTTTATTAATACAAAAAAAAGTCAACCTTCAAATAATTATGTTCAGTTATGCACTCAATACTTGGTCGGGAATCCTTTTGCAGAAATGACTGCTTCAATGCGGCGTGGCATGGAGACAATCAGCCTGTGGCACTGCTGAGGTGTTATGGAGGCCCAGGATGCTTCGGTAGCGGCCTTAAGCTCATCCAGAGTATTGGGTCTTGCGTCTCTCAACTCTCTCTTCACAATATCCCACAGATTCTCTATGGGGTTCAGGTCAGGAGAGTTGGCAGGCCAATTGAGCACAGTAATACCATGTTCAGTAAACCATTTACCAGTGGTTTTGGCACTGTGAGCAGGTGCCAGGTCGTGCTGAAAAATGAAATCTTCATCTCCATAAAGCTTTTCAGCAGATGGAAGCATGAAGTGCTCCAAAATCTCCTGATAGCTAGCTGCATTGACCCTGCCCTTGATAAAACACAGTGGACCAACACCAGCAGCTGACATGGCACCCCAGACCATCACTGACTGTGGGTACTTGACACTGGACTTCAGGCATTTTGGCATTTCCTTCTCCCCAGTCTTCCTCCAGACTCTGGCACCTTGATTTCTGAATGACATGCAAAATTTGCTTTCATCCGAAAAAAGTACTTTGGACCACTGAGCAACAGTCCAGTGCTGCTTCTCTGTAGTCCAGGTCAGGCACTTCTGCCGCTGTTTCTGGTTCAAAAGTGGCTTGACCTGGGGAATGCGGCACCTGTAGCCCATCTCCTGCACACACCTGTGCTCCAGACTCAGTCCACTGCTTCCGCAGGTCCCCCAAGGTCTGGAATCGGTCCTTCTCCACAATCTTCCTCAGGGTCCGGTCACCTCTTCTCATTGTGCAGCGTTTTTTGCCACACTTTTTCCTTCCCACAGACTTCCCACTGAGGTGCCTTGATACAGCACCCTGGGAACAGCCTATTTGTTCAGAAATTTCTTTCTGTGTCTTACCCTCTTGCTTGAGGGTGTCAATGAAGGCCTTCTGGACGGCATGATTGCGGTTTTGAGTAATGAAACAGGCTGGGAGTTTTTAAAAGCCTCAGGAATCTTTTGCAGGTGTTTAGAGTTAATTAGTTGATTCAGATGATTAGGTTAATAGCTCGTTTAGAGAACCTTTTCATGATATGCTAATTTTTTGAGATAGGAATTTTGGGTTTTCATCAGCTGTATGCCAAAATCATCAGTATTAAAACAATAAAAGACCTGAAATATTTCAGTTGGTGTGCAATGAATCTAAAATATATGAAAGTTAAATTTTTATCATTACATTATGGAAAATAATGTAATGATAAAAATAATAAAAATATGCAAATTTTTTTAGAAGGACCTGTATATATATATACAGGTGCTGGTCATATAATTAGAATATCATCAAAAAGTTGATTTATTTCAGTAATTCCATTCAAAAAGTGAAACTTGGGTATTATATTCATTCATTACACACAGACTGATGAATTTCAAATGTTTATTTCATTTAATTGTGATGATTAAAACTGACAACTAATGAAAATCTCAAATTCAGTATCTCTGAAAATTAGAATATTACTTAAGACCAATACAAAAAAAAAGGATTTTTAGAAATATTGGCCAACTGAAAAGTATGACCATGAAAAGTATGAGCATATGTAGCACTCAGTAATTAGTTGGGGCTCCTTTTGCCTGAATTACTGCAGCAATGTGGCGTGGCATGGAGTCGATCAGTCTGTGGCACTGCTCAGGTGTTATGAGAGCCCAGGTTGCTCTAAAAGTGGCCTTCAGCTCTTCTTGTCCTCTTTTTTCTGCCACATATTTTCCTTCCCTTCGCCTCTCTATTAATGTGCTTGGACACAGAGCTCTGTGAACAGCCAGCCTCTTTAGCAATGACCTTTTGTGTCTTGCCCTCCTTGTGCAAGATGTCAATGGTCGTCTTTTGGACAGCTGTCAAGTCAGCAGTCTTCCACATGATTGTGTAGCCTACAGAACTAGACTGAGAGACCATTTAAAGGCCTTTGCAGGTGTTTTGAGTTAATTAGCTGATTAGAGTGTGGCACCAGGTGCCACAGGACCTATATGTTCTCGAGGTCCTGAACTTGATGTGAGCAGCTACTGGTGGCCAGTGAAGAAAAGAGAGGATTGTCTTGAGCTCAATAAAGACGTGCTGCTGTGATCATGATCATTTGTAGAGGTTTGACTGCACAAGCTGGAGGTCCAGACAGAAGAGCACTGCTATAGTCCAGCATCCTCACAGTTCACGCTTGATCTTTCTAATGTTGTGCAAAGCAAACCTTCAGGACCTCGCTGGTTCTGCATTGTGGTGTTTGCTGGTTTAGTGCTGTTCTTAACCAAAACTAAAGTTTATTATTATTAAAAATTATTTTCTTTAAAAAAAATGCTGAATAAAAATAAAATAAAGATTTTGTCAAAGGACAAAGGACAGCATATAACAAAAAATTACTAACATTTGAATAAAAAAAATAAAAAAAGCTAATTAAAAAAATTTAAGTACTATATAAATAATACTAATATAACACTTGGTCGGTCAACTTTTGTCTGTTCACAGTTTGACTTTATCTCCTATCTTAAACTTTCACAATTACTTTTATGTGTTTAACTGTGAGCTCCTTTTAAGCAATAATAACAATACTTACACAAATAAGAAAAGATCTTACCGTCCTTGGGAATATATGTGAAGGTGATTTGCATCCCACACTGCAATGCCAAAAATATTACTCCAGTGGAGCAAAGAGCACGGAGAAAGCTGCCAGTTCTCCCTGCATATACAAACAGCAACATTTTTGCAACAGTCAATTCATTGCATTAACGTTTTTACTTATGATCTTAAAAACGTTCAGTTGTTAGGTTCCCCTCCATAGGTTAATTCGATGCGGTTTCCATAACAGACACTATGGGCACACGCACAGAGATGCATAGCAGATGCGCTAGCATCACCAGAGCTCAAAATGCCTGTGCTTGATAGTTATAATCAGGGCCTAAAATCAAGAATGCCAAATGCAAGTAAAAACCGGTGTTGGGTATATGGTGTCACTCGCCGGTTGGAAGTTGTAACTTTAATAAGGATTACATTGCACTTCCTCAAATAAGTATTGAGTAACACTAATAAACTACATGTACTTACTATATAGTTATGGTTAGGGTTATAAGGTTACTGTCACTAATTGAGCGCCAGCGTCAGTTCTGGCAGGCCAGGTAGTCAAGATGCTTCTAACGCTATTGGCTAACAACACGGTCTCATCAGCGATCTTCTCAGCTGAGCTGCATCAGCTGTTTCTCTCCCCTCGCTGCTAATGAATCTGCTCAAATAGGGCGCCCTATTTGAGCATATTCAGTTCGCTCCTAACTGCTTGCGGCTTGCTGCTCTGTTCATATGGGGAATAGTTCTGCTCTCCCAGTACTAAACTGTGAGAGTTCCCTAATTCTGTTGCTGTCCTCTGACTCTCTGCTATTTCATGGTGCTCATGAAAGGTCAGAGGACTCGATGAACAGAGCCATACCGCCAAATTTTAATTATCAACTTGAATTGCAATTTATCAATACAAATTTCCTAATTTTATTGTCATGTGTGTTCTTGACTTAAAGGGATAGTTCACTTTGAAATTAATTTTTGATATATTTTAGCTTACCTCAAGGGCATCCAAGATGTAGGTGTCTTTGCTTCCACAGTATTTTAAATTTTTTGATATTTTTAGGTCAAACCGTTCTTGTCTGTCAGTCATATAATGCAGGTCTATGGGGTCCGTCCACCTCAAAGAGCATACACAGAGAAGTCCAAATTAAATATGATTTAATGACTCATAAACGTAAGTACACATCGATGGCCTAAGACACGAAACAAGCGGTTTGTGTGAGAAAACGAACAGTATTTATATAGTTTTTACCTCTTGTAAACACAGCCACGTCCAAGTGATCTGAGGTCTCGAGCGCTTCGGTCTTTTCCGGAAAGCACCGGAAGTGATCTCTCGCGCGTGTACGTCACTCATTGTTTACACAGAACAGAGATTGTAGGTAAGACTGCTAATTAAAAGGGTACTAATTTGCGCTTATCCGGGATGTTTAAACCGTCATAAAAGAAAACAATTACAAAAAAATAAAAAAAATAAAACAATTGTATGAGTGACGTACACGCGCGAGAGATCACTTCCGGTGCTTTCCGGAAAAGACCAAAGCGCTCACGACCTCAGATCACTTGGATGTGGCTGTGTTTACAAGAGGTAAAAACTATATAAATACTGTTCGTTTTCTCACACAAACCGCTCGTTTTGTGTCTTAGGCCATCAATGTGTACTTACATTTACGAGTCATTAAATCATGTTTAATTTGGACTTCTCTGTGTATGCTCTTTAAGGTGGACCCCATAGACCTGCATTATATGACTGACAGACAAGAACGGTTTGACCTAAAAATATCAAAATTGAAAATACTGTGGACACAAAGACACCTACATCTTGGATACCCTTGAGGTAAGCTAAAACATAAAAAATTAATTTCAAAGTGAACTATCCCTTTAATGGACCTGACAGAATTATGTTCAGTTTGTTTTCATTAGTCACATGTTTTCCTTTGTTCAGTTTTCCCGCCACTCCTTTGTTACCATGGTCACCATAATTATAAGTTAATTTGGTTTAGCTGTGTTTTATTAATCATCCTCATTTGTGTTTGCTATATAAGTTGGTCCCTCACATTCATTCTCTGTTATAAGTTGTGTGTCGCATCACTTGTCTGCCTGCTCGAGGAAATCTTGATCTGTCTTCCTGCCTGAACACGAGTGACAGTTACGCTGGGTTAAATAGGTACTAAAATAACCCGTCAATATAAAAAAAAAATTAGCCAATATTTTTTTAAAGTTTTTTCGACCCACAGGGATGAGTTGTGTCTTTCTCGCACAGCTGAAAATCATTTCATGCAAGGCGAGGAAATTAAATAGTTCAGGGAAGCAATAGTGCATGCTCTATTGTCTTTTATACAGTATATGCCACTGCGTCATCCTCACAAATGACAAAATCCAACTATAACATATTTAGGGATCTTTCTCTAAAAAGGAACAGAATACCTTGTTTTCACTATAAAAGCGAGGATGATTTACTGATCCACTACATTTACTTCAATGGTTGACAGGAACACTTACTAGAAAATCCCAGAGTGGGAAAATAAGTCAGCGAAGGGAAGCCAGACACAATTACAAAAGAAACCCGTCTTAAACATATAAGTAGCATCTATTGAAATTAATAAATTAAGACAGACATAATATTTGTACTATCATTTTTCTATTGTTCTGCTAAATAAAAATAATACCTATTATAATAAAATCTATTCTAAAACTATATAATACCTATCCCAGCATCTCGGGGCAGTGTAATAAATGTAATACTATTGTACTGTCATAAAATAAAAATAAAAATATCTTATCTATAAATTCTGTCTTTTAATGAACAAAACAGCTTTTGCAATAACTGTAAGAAAAAACATTAAAAACCACCATGTTTTTTTGGATTTGTTCAATCTTGACTTTAATGCACTTTAATACATGTTGGACCCGCTCTGCACTCTCTTGACTGTGGATTTATTATTATTTTTTTAACATTTCTGTCTGTCTGCTAATTCTGTCTGTCAATCATCACTGTATGATCCTGTGCCCCCCCACCCCCCCCCCCCCCCCCCCCCCCCCCACACAGGATATTTAACATCATTAGTCCTTGTAAAAGTAAGGGAAATGAGAATGCTGTATCATCTTGGTTGGATAAAGTGTTAGATTTTGATTATTTAGCAATAAATCAATTATATTTGTGAAAACACTTAGCTGATGCAGCAAATGTGTTACTGATTGCCTAATTTTTTTTCTAAAAGCTTTGTCATCTTTTTTTTCAGCTGAGACCTTATACAATTATAGCATCCTTAACTTACATTTTACAGTAAACGTGTGTGTGTGTGTGTGTGTGTGTGTGTGTGTGTGTGTGTGTGTGTGTGTGTGTGTGTGTGTGTGTGTGTGTGTGTGTGTGTGTGTGTGTGTGTGTGTGTGTGTGTGTGTGTGTGTGTGTGTGTGTGTGTGTGTGTGTGTGTGTGTGGTGTGTGTGTGTGTGTGTGTGTAAATTAGTTTAAAGCAAGGACAGAGGAAATATAGGGAAATATGTGAGAAATGTCTTACAGGATTATATGGATCTATAAAGCACTCAACCAAATGTCCACTCGCAGGTAATCTCAGCTTGACTCTGCTGACGGCACGACTCTCTGGAATTATTGTAATGCATCATTGATGAGATGGCTAGACCTTTAACAATGTTTGCTGAATTCAGAAGAATACCAACCAAAAATAAAAAAATACACTGTGTGCCACCACTATATATACATACTGCACACACACACTACAGATACTCTTTTGTCGTATTTATAGGTAAAGCTGACACAAAATATTACAGTAAACATTACCTTAAACATTACCTTACTATAGACAAAGGCATTACTGATTCTTACTTACCCTTCATAGTAGCCATGTCTGGACTGGGCAACGGCGGTATGGACAGTAAGGAAAAAAAAAGATAGACGACTGACAAGCCCATTGTACTTCAGTGATATTGCTGTGGGGAAAAAAGTATATACAGTGTAAAGGAAAAAGGTATAAAGAGACATAATAATACATGGGTTATCAGGCATCATTATTAACGTTTTTTTTTTCTGCTAGCATGCTTTTTTTAGTGGCAAAATTCAGAAATAATTTCCCAGATGCAAGTTTTTATCGGAAAAGACCGTATTTTAACCTAACAGGAAAGGAAACAGCATGCAATGTGGTATTTTAATAATATAGTTTTCTTTGAAAATATTTGTTCAAATTATGCACAATATCAATATATATATAATATATATATATATATATTATATATATATTATATTATATATATCTTTTCAAATGGTAAATTAATTAAACTTACAAACTTGAATAATAATATTCAAACATTTATTTACACCACAAATATCCTGATGCAAGATTTTCGATTCAAGTTGTTTCATTTCAAGAACATTTTGGTAACGCCAAAAGCAATATAACGCAATGCTTTTAAGGCAAGAGAATGCATGTGTAGCTATTTACTAGAATGTGGAAAGACCAAAACCTGATTTAAAGACAAATTATTATTTCAGCATTATTGAAATATCAACAACATTTAAAAAAAAATTTTATCATGACAGAATAATAAACTTTCCAGACTGGTCCAGTTAATGTGGAATTAACAAGATGCCTATGGAGTTATTTAGTCACATTTTTAATACTCACACCGGTTTGGAAAATATGTGAGAAAAATAATTTCACTGAATGCTAGAATACACTACGCGGCTCTACACTACAAGTCAAGTCACCTTTATTTATATAGCGCTTTTAACAATACAGATTGTTTCAAAGCAACTTTGCAGAGATAACAGGAAAATGATCAATGATGCAAACAGAGTTCAGGCAGCTCTAAAAGAAAATAGCTGTCATTGTTCAGCTGAAGTCAGTTCTGTTGTAAAGATCATAAATTATTCAATTAATTAAATTCATCTATAAAGCAGTTCTACCAAAAACAGCGATGTAATCGTCCAGCTCAGTTCAGTTCTCACACAGAAGAGTCAGTCAGATCAATAGTACTGCTGAATATTTAGTGTCCACAACTAAGCAAGCCACGTTGGATTTCAAGGCATTTAACACTTTCCGATTTTGTAAATGGTTGCAGAGAAAAACTGGGCATCATACACTAAATGACTGAGGATTACACATTACCGGATTTTCAAATCGTTCCCAACACAACAAACTTACACAGAAACACGCACCTCGTTGCCCAATGAAACAAACATACACTCCTGGGCAGAAAAAAATAGGCCAAGACAAAAATGACAAAATATTTAATGGTCTTAACCATAATCACAAATCAATGGTCAGGAAATTAGCAAGAATTAAAACACAAATACTGTAGATAAAGTAACTTAGTCTGGAATAGTCTTTCACTCAGTGTTAATGTCTTCAAACGGTTCATGAGAAGTGGAAAAATGTCTCCCATTTCGTTTGAGTTTAATTTGAGACCAAATATTCACTATAGGGGTCAAATCTGGACTCTTGACATGCCAGAACATGAGCATGATGGACTTGTTCTCAATCCAATTCTTGGTTGTCCTTCCAGTGTGGGCTGGAGCGAAAATAACATCTGATCATTTCTCTTTAGGTAACAACTTTTCATTTGTGGGAAGCAAGTCATTCTGCAATATTCCCCTGTACGCCAAAGCATTAAATGACTTGTCACAGTGAAGCAGCTCACATATCCCAGCAGCTGAAAAGTCTCCCCACACAATGACAGCTCGTCCTCCACGCTTCTCTGTAGTAAAAATGCATTTATTATTATATCTCTCAGAAGATTTTCGAAGACACTGCTCTGGAGCATCACCAACTCGTGTTTCATTTTGATTCATCACTTCACACACAACTTCCCATATCCTGCCAAAAACTTAATACTGTCTTTGATGTTTTTCTGAGAAAAAAAATTGGATTTTGTGCCTGTCATGACATAAAACAATTAAATATTTGTTTTTTATTTTAGATTTCAAAAGATCATTTCAGTCCTCATCAGCACAGAAACTGCACTCATTAAAATTACAAATGACTTCTAGCTTCTAACCAAGGCTGCATCTCAATACTAGTCATAGAAGACTGGGTGTCATATTTCATATGTTACAAAATGTTACAATATGTTACAAAAAGAGCCTTAAGCTAAGCTGCGGTACATGCTATCTGTTTCTGATGCAGAAAAGTAATGACCTCGAGACTAGATTACTGTAATGCATTACTACCTTGATCTCCTGCATCCTCAATAAACAACTACAGTTAGTCCAAAATGCAGCTGCTAGAGTTCTTACTAGGTCAAGAAAATATGATCACATCTACCTGATGTTACCTATTAAGTTCTGTATTGATTACAAACTATTGCTACTGACCTATGAGGCCCTAAACGGTTTAGCTCCTGTGTATTTAACTAATCTTCTATCGCCTTACAATCCATCACGCTCTTTAAAGGTCACACAACTCTGGCCTTCTGGTAGTACCTAGAATATCCACTAAAGTGTAAGTATAAAAGTCCACTAAAGGAGGGAGAGCGTTTTCACATTTGGCTCCTAAACTCTGGAATAGCCTTCCTGATAATATTCACGGCTCAGACTTACTCTCCCAGTTTAAATCTAGATTAAAGTAACACTAAGTAACACTTTTCAACCTTCATAATATATTTCCAAGACCCTTGTGATGGTACATCGACTTAAAATAAGTTAAATGACACGTCTGCCATAGCCTGACGGGGTCTGTATCGCTTTTACTGGCACTATGTAACTTGAAATCATGTAACATACTCTATCTTGTCTGTGGACATCGTTCATTCTAAAGCCGGTGCTGGATAAACAGCGAGCGTGCGTGCGACGGTAGGCTAATTTATTTACGACAATTTTGTTTCCAACCAGTAGGGCGACCGAAGAGGAAAAGTACTTGGTGTTATTTTAAAGACACTTCTCTTTAGCCTAGCATTCACATAATGCATCTCATAACCTTGTACTCTTGTTATATCAGATTAAGGGCAAATTCTAATCAGAAGTGAGCATCCCTATGCCCTACTACTCACACAAGTTCAGAACCCTTGAAGTGGAGACTTTGGAGGGAGTATGGCACTTGTGTGTCATAATGGAGGTATTTGGGATGTACTTGGCGAAGGAAGCAATGAATACCACATCATTTCCCCATTAGCTTCACATGGAATGTTACCGCGACTTGTCACCCTGGATCACATGACCATAAACAATTAAAATACTTTTTACGCTAACAGACTTGTGGAGGGGCCCTTCACACATCCGTCGCTATGGGTGGGCCATAGGGGGCCAGGCCCGCCCCCAAAAATGCTTACTAAATAGAAAGCTAGGCTACGTCCGTGACATAGCCTATGTCAGTGTAGTCAACAGTTACGCGGCATTTTTGAAAGCTGGATGAGTTTCGCCGGCTTACTCACTTCAGTTCGTAAGTGGTTGAAGAGCCCACCAACAGTCTCATCTGCTTTCAACCAGAAGCGCTGCGCAATTATACTACGTGAACTATCTCGAGGCCGACATAGAAGAAAATTAATACTTGAATAAAGTCGTAATTTTTGTTTGTTTTTTGCTCATCTTTATCATCATCATCATCAACAACAACAACAACAACAACAACAAAGAATGAAACAACATGTACACATAAACACACTAAATGCCAATCAACAATAGAAGACAGAGTAAAATGGGAAACCAGCATGTGATGTGATACAGATGCATAAGTACCGGAGGAGTTAAGAACATGAACTATCCTACACTATGTACTGTTTCAAAATATTTAACTGCTCCAAGGCAGAGGTGCCCAATCCTGTTCCTGGAGATCCTGTAAAGTTCAGCTCTAAACCGGATCTAACACACCTTAAAGGGATACTCCACTGGTTTTTCAAATGAAACTATGTTATTCCCTTAACTAAGGCGAGTTGATACATACCTCTCTCGTCTCAGTGCGTGCACTATATCTCTCTGTATTGCCGCAAAACTATGTTAGCACTTAGCTTAGCCCAGTGCATTAAATATGGGCCAAAAAGAGAAGCGACCAAACTCTTCCTCGTTTTCCCTATTTAAAAACAGTTACTCGAGTAGTGTAACTCGACCTAGGCTGGTGACACAAAATAAAACGTCGCGCTTTTCTAAGCGTTTAAAATTGATGACTATATTGTATGGCGGAATACCATAACAAGTGCTTTTGAGCACTTCGACTTGGCGCAATAATATCATCACTCGTGAAAAGTCCTCTTACCGGCTCCCGCTTCCTCTCCCCCTCCATCTCATTTCTGTCAATACAACCAACGTGACTTTTACTACCTGTGCTATTAGCAAACTGCAGATCATTTGCAATGGCGGAGTTAGTAGATGATTAATCTACATGGTAAATGTAACCTTGCAGTCTCAAGATACAGAGAATCAGATATGTTACCACTATAACGTTATACTAAGGAGTTATACGGTTTTAGGCTTATACTACATGTTTTTTTTCTGAGCTCAGGCCTTATGTAAATAAAACAGTCACTTTTTATTGCCTGTCTCAGAAGCGCACTGATTTCACAGATGTTACTCAGCTAAGGTTACTGACACTTCCAGGACAACCAAATACCATGCAAAAGTACGCTTACAGCGTTGGGTGATGATCCTCTTTCTTGTGTAAGTGATCTGAATATTGTTGGTGTAGCCTCATCTAGGGTTGCCAACCGTTCCGTATAATACGGAATCGTTCCGTATTTGACACATAAAAGGCTTGTTCCGTATTGAACTGATACGGAACGCACTTTGTTCCGTATTTTTGAAAATCAATTCAGCGTAAATCCATAACAGACGCATACCTTTAATATATCTTCAGACAGACAGACTATGAACGACGACCCGCTGCTATAATAGCAAATTCGAGGACTTGGCGCCCCCTTGACGGGCTCTGACGTGTAATGACGTAGAGTTGGCTCATTGGTCACACGTCAGAGGCGCCCGCGCTATTGGATCTCAGTGTCCGCAGCGCAGCCTATGAGCGAGCCAGACGCTCTGCAGCATAGATATACACCACACACGGCTGTGCAGCTGCAAATATGCGTTTGTTTTACAGGCTTCAGTAAATCGAGTAAAATGAGACATTTGTAGGCTATGATAAGAAAAACTACTACATTAAAAATATAATTTTTTGCACTGGAAAGAACATTCTAGAAGTCTAATTATATTGAATAAGTTTGCACAAGGCTACAGAAAACTGATGTGTTTATTTTTCTTCAAATGCAGTAAGCTGATGAGTTTTGAATGTTATATGTTGTATTTGTTTAAGTTAAAAATAAAACGTTAACGTACATTCTCCTTATTTTCACAACCCTTTACGATGCATGTTTTAACCATGATTGCACACAAACTAGCTTCCAACAACATGTTACTTCGTCAACTCTGCTCAAACTACTACTACCGGCGCATGTCACGTTGGTTGTATTGACAGAAATGAGAGGGAGGGGGAGAGGAAGCGGGAGCCGGTAAGAGGACTTTTCACGAGTGATGATATTATTGCGCCAAGTCGAAGTGCTCAAAAGCACTTGTTATGGTATTCCGCCATACAATATAGTCATCAATTTTAAACGCTTAGAAAAGCGCAACGTTTTATTTTGTGTCACCAGCCTAGGTCGAGTTACACTACTCGAGTAACTGTATTTAAATAGGGAAAACGAGGAAGTGTTTGCTCGCTTCTCTTTTTGGCCCATATTTAATGCATGGGCTAAGCTAAGTGCTAACATAGTTTTGCGGCAATACAGAGAGATATAGTGCACGCACTGAGACGAGAGAGGTATGTATCAACTCGTCTTTGTTAAAGGAATAACATAGTTTAATATGAAAAACCTTTGGAGTATCCCTTTAAGTAAGCCATTGAGATCTTCAGGAACACTTGATAATGACACACAGGTGTGTTGGATCAGGGTTGAGAGGGCTAAATTTTATCTGGCTGGATATCTGGGATCCATCAGAATTAACATTCCTTTTCCCAGAAGGCATGATTCATAAATGTCAGCAATGGTGGGAAGATCCTAATATGCCACTAATCTCTGAGCTGACTCTGCTGAGCTGTGGATTTACCAAACCACTGTGACTGAGAACGTTGACATGCTCCATCACACTCTATAAAAACTGAACATACAACAATCATTTTAAGCTGTCTTAAGAAGAAAAGCCTATGATGGTACTAAGGTTATCCTCCCATTAAAAAAGATGCAGAGATAATTGTCCCAAGAAACTTGAAGCTATGTATGAGTTCAATACCCTGACCATTGATGGTTAATTTACAGATATGACGTGATTGTGCATTGGACGAATGATGGATGTAGGTTTCGCACATCCGAAAGTCTCTAAAATATAAATATATTATTTTAGGCTTAACGTAAAGACCAATTCTGCCTCTTGTCAATTGAAGAATAAGTAGTAAATTGTCTTGCAAACTTAGGAAATTGAGCTGTAATGCCTGGCAGAACCACTGATTTTAGTCATTCCACCCGGAGTCATGAAATCCTTTAATTTCCTGAGTATTGGTTATACCACATTTTCACACATTTCACAATACTTCTGTTACATTAATCAGAGTTAATGGCACACAAATTTACTGCCCCTTTGATTATGCAAATAAACTGTAGCTTATAAGCTTTGCTTTGACCGGGAGCCGACAGGCCTTGGGTAGTTAACTGACTCGTAATTCTAATTTCCTGTTCTGTTATTGAACTAGAAATCATTTAAAAACATTTTATCTTGATTTTAATCTTTCCACGCCAGCGTTTTTGATAATTTTCACAAAATTTTCATGGCATCCAGAATATTTTTGACTATCTATCATGCAATGTAGGCAAGGCAAGTGTATTTATATAGCACATTTCATACACAATGGTAATTCAAAGTGTTTTACATAGAAGAAATTAAAATAATCAAAATAAATAAGAATAATTAAAACAATTTAGAATAAAAAAATAAAATACAATACAAACAGTCAAATATATCAAAAGAAAGAACAGACACTGCTCTTAAAGAAAACAATGTTTTATTCTTCATGCATTCCTTTTTTAATCAACACTTGAATGAAGTTTCATAAAAAAAAAACATTTTGAGCAAAAAGCTAAAGTACTTTGCAATGAAATAACTGAAGTAATTTCTTTTCAGCAAACTACTCATTTTCTAATACTTTATATTTTTTCACTACTTGTACTCAGGTGAATTATTTCTTAACTTCAAATTCAAATGTTATTTATATAGCAAATTCTAAAAACAACTTTTGTTGCTTCACAAGTACTTTACAGTCGATTTAAAAGAAGGGTCTTTAAAAGTTTTTAAAAAAGAAGAAAAAAAATGGCATGCCTATACACAAAAATCACATTCTCGTGTCTACAGTACACACACAATTACTCAAGGTCCCCTTCAAAAACTAGGTTAAAAAGATAGCTAAAAACCTCTATAGGTAGAGCCTGTCGAATACAGATTGGAAGACTTCCACAGTTTAGGAGCGTTTACTGTAAAAGCTAAGTCACCCTTTGACTTCTCTGAACGAGGCACTGCCAACAACACATCCTAGCCGATGTATAAAACCTTAAAAGGTTACTGATATAAATTGGAGACATGTTGTGAAGAGCTTTAAACCCAACAATAAAATATTAAAATCAATCCTATACTGAACCGGCAGCCAATGAAGAGAGGACAACGCGAGTAATGTGATCCCCTTCTTTAGTACTAGCTATCTCCTCTTTAACTTTTGGTTGACCAAATATTATTATCTTAGATTTTCTTTCATTAAACTGAAGAAAATGTTAAGTAGCAATACTTTTACAAGTAATAATGTCCAGTACTCTTTCCACGTCTGAATGTGTCCAACTACTGTTATGTTCTTATGGGATTTAATACTTTTTAAAATAAGTGTGTTTTATTCAGCATCGAATCAAAGGTGCCAGACAAATACGTGTGCTTAAAACAGTATAACCATATAAAATGTATAAATTTGCATTTATTTCCACAAAAAAAAATATCCAAGATTGAAACACTGAATGTGAAAATCAATGCTACAGTCTTTGCAACATTTTAACCTCTTAAAACCCTCTGGGGTTCTTCGGTCGTTTCTGACCGGAACTTTTTAAATAAAAAAATATTAAAAATCGTAGCTTCATCGGAATGGTACGAAACTTGGTGACTTTTATGGTAATTGGTATACGAACACACAAAACAATTGGGGACAGGATTTGAAAAGTCTAAGTGGTCGTAAAAAAAATAGTCACACTCGGGGTCTTCGGGTCAAAAATGACCGCCCATAGGAAATGAATGGAAAATTGGCAAAAATATGAAAATACAGAGTTTATTTGTGCGTACAATCTACAAATCAGCCACGATGCAGGAAAAAAGCACACAACAGTGAAGGGGGGAATCTCTAAAACATCAAGAGTGCAAAACAGACAAATACACTCACACACACACACACTTATACACACAAAAACACATGCATGTACACAAATGAATGCGTGTCATTGCAAAAGCTAATTTTGGGAAACGTGTGAAATAAAAGCAATTATTCATCAATGTAAGAAATAAAGCGCACAGTAATGAACGCATGAGACTGTAAACAATCAAGGTTGCAAAATAGACACACACACACAGACACACACACACACACACACACACAAACACACACACACAAAGAGAAATATGAGACTGTTGAAACTGTAACAGAGAAATGTGAGAATATGTGAAATAAAATCAATGAATCAAATAAAGTGGAGACATTGGGTCCAAAATGAAAAGGTCACACACTATGTCTCTCTCTCTCTCTTGAACACACACACACACACACAGTGTAAGATCAAACGATGGAATTCTTCCTTAGTAACCTCCAGGCCTATTGCAGCAATATGTACTCTTTTTATGCGTTTATTAGAGGTTGAATTCAAATCAAATACTGTCAAACCACCCATACTACTTCTGAATAGGATGTCTGCTTCACAAATTGTATGAAAATTATGGAAATACATGGTTCAGATCACTCAAAACATATGAAAATGGAGGCGCCCTTATATGGTCAGTAAGGAAGCTTGGCTTTCCATCTAGTGAAAAAGTTTGGTATGCGCCACAATAAAATCTTGACTGAAAGCTTATTTTTTGAGATATCAACCTAAAATTTGGAACACAACTTCTTAAGATTTTTGGCTTTCATTTTCTTGCAGTTTTAGAGTAAAATATATTTTACGCCCTTATATGGTCAGTAAGGAAGCTGGCTGTCCATCTAGTGAAAAAGTTTGGTATGCGCCAAAAAATCTTGACTGAAAGCTTATTTTTTTAGATATCAACCTAAAATTTGGAACACAACTTCTTAAGATTTTTGGCTTTCATTTTCTTGCAGTTTTAGAGTAAAATATATTTTGTAATATATATATTTTATATAAAATGTGAATAATTAAATTTTTACATTGTTCATTTTCATTAACTCAAACTTACATAACTTTTTTTCTGTTTCACTTTCATAATTTATTTCAATTCTACAATAATCTGGCAAATGTCTTCTTTAAAACAAGACCAACCATAGGTCTATATTCCAAAGCATTCTTGAATTACAACCATTTAAGTTTGGATAGTGATTTTCATGTATATGCGAAAAGAATAGAATTTTTATTATATTTTTTAAAAATAAAATAAAACAACCAAACAAACAAAAAACTTGACAAAAATAGTATTTGAGAATCACTTATTATAAATTAAAATCCACAACCTGAAAAAAATAGGCAAATATGTGCAAAAACAACTAGAATTCACAAGCCTTTCTACAGTGGCTGTAAATCCATCTAGTGGTCAAAATATGATATTGCATGATAATTATGCACACTACATCCACCAGATGGCTCCAATGTGATTTTAAAAAATGTTTTCTATAGGCCAAGGATCCACTTTAAACTGAAATACAGCATTAATTAAAAAATAATAAAAATAATATATATATATAAATTTTCTATTATATTCAATGGGAAAAAATTGATCATAATTATTGCATAAATATTAATTATTTTCATAAAATTCTCTCAAAACACCAAAAAAAAAAAAGAAAAAATATTATTGAACAAAAATAAATTTAATTGATTTTACTGAAAAATAATAAACATTGATTTCAGGGGTCCGGTCACTTTTGACCGCGAAGGTCCTGAGTGTGACTGGAAAACGAAGAACCCCAGAGTAAATGCATATCCAATATTCTTTGATGTACTTACATACTCTTCCAGAAATGTATGAATACATTTGATAGTAATGTTATTTAATGATAATAATGTTATAAGTTTTTTCCTCATCTTTCCAGCCAATGCTGGCCTGAAGTTCATAGCTGAAGTCACAGTCATTAGAAGAGCTTTCTTGTCTTGCTTTCTGCAACCCGTTTTTAAAAAGTTTTAAATGATTCATAGTCAAAGTTTAATAAAATCCACCGCCAAGTTTTTTTATGTTTAATAAAAACATTATAATTGTGATTGATGTTTTGTCAATCAAGGAGCCCTAATGCTTGGTATGCAAAAAAAAAAAAAAAAAATTACACAATAGTGTAAAAAAATGGCAGATGCTATTTACATAAAAGTAAAATTGATAAATACAGTTTGTCTAGAAAATAATACCGATTTCCAGTTATTGGTCAATACCGAAATGCAGAAGAACTACCGTAAAATATTTCTGCTGTGCAGAGACATTTCAACCTTCAACCTTAACATTAACATGAACGTATTCCCTAAGATTTTGTATAGACAGCAGAATTTTTGCCTCTACTCCTGTTTGACTAAGAATGGGCTACATTTTTATGGAATTATTACATGGCTAAGATTGTTTTAACAAGCCAACTGTTTTCAAACTACCTACAAGAAAGCTTAAACTTACCGGTCAGAAGTAAAACAGGCAGAAGTAAATGAAAGAGAGTCCCCACTATGACATCTCGTGGCATTTCAGCCAGACTCTGTGCTCTCATGATGGAGTTGTGCTGTGACTGCA